>JAUIMM010000109.1:7085000-7685000 GCA_031769625.1 Taudactylus pleione | reverse complement strand
GACAGAAACTGATTCTAATAGAGGGTTTGATTCAGAGGTACGCGCTATTGCAGGCGCAACTGACTGTTTATGCTAATACCACAGCTGATGGGATTCATACATATACGCCCACCGGCTGCAGCGCTAATCTGAAGCTGTGTGCTTTAAGACGCACCTTCGGATGCATCAGTCACATCATCAGAGATTGCATCAGCCCATGACATGTCTGCATCTGACTAGCCACACCCCTGTTGCCAACCAGAAACGCCCACTGAAATTGCTTCTCTCTGCATCGAAATTTGTCCCGTGGTTCTTGGCAGTAACCTTCGGAACGCAATGTGCAAACTGAAAACATCGGCCGGCACTGTGACCACCCCTGTATCAGGCCCAGAATTTCCTCTAGGGCTCTGTTAATCATCACTTAATTTCTACAAAAGCAGGTGAAAATGAACATTATCACCTGCAGTTGTAGAAATTAAGTGTCTGGACCATTCATCAAAAAGGTAACGCAGGAGATATCTCCAAATGGACCACCTGATATTCAGCAAACGTTTCCTACTCAGGAGTTTGCCTGCGAGAACAAGCGCCATCTTCATGGGAAGGAGTTCGGGGGATGCGAAGAGGGATCCGAGCAGATCACTCCGCCGCCTCCTCACTGACTCCCGGGTGGCTCTGCACATGTGTGACCGCAGGTCAGAGCCGGCCACGGGGACAGGTAAGTAACGCAGCTACTTCTGTAGCTGCGCTACTAGTCACGGTGATAGCAGCTGTCCCCGCACCGGAGCAATGATGAATTGCTCCGGTGATAAGTATCCTCTGCGGCAAGGTGAATACTTCATCATCGGGTGTCATGAAGCACCTGATGCTGAATAGGTCCCTATGTATCACCAAGATAACCGTTCGCCCTGTCCTTTAGTATACTGCTTAAGCTCACGTTCAAGCAGTCCAAGGGGCTAAAAAACTTAAACCTGGCCATAAGAGTGGTGATATAATTGACAATATCAGCTCTTTGGCACAATATACATAAGTGGTCTCTAAATACATGTGTGATTCCTTGGTGTAATACAATTTATATAAATTAGATTATTAGAGAATATTTTCATCAGTGGGGTCATAGATGACCGCTGTCAGCTTCTGTGGAGTCTTCTGAGTACAGGGCAGCCCATTATCAATGGAAGTGACTCAGTGGAGGTGATTAACTTCAGGACCAGGTTATCACCTCGCAGGATGTTACAGGTGAGAACATCCCTTATTTGTGCTTGCACCTCACAGAGGTACTTGCTGCATGTCAATCTTCATGATTGAGGTGAGTGCAATTTATTTTAATCGTAATCAATTATTATTTTAACATACCTCCCAACATTGTGAAATTGACTGTCAGGACTTCTCGCATGCGCACAAGGGGGAATGACCTCATGTACGTTAGGCCACTCGCCAACGGTATATGACTTTTCTTGTTCTTGTGACTCTGGGGGTGAGCCCAGCACTCCAGCAACTGCTAGGGTGCCCCCAGCCTCTCCCGGCACCAAATGGATGCCAGGCACATGCTCACGGCATCCGTTAACCACTGCTCTGTAGCTAGAGCAGCAGTGACAGAGTGTCACCCCCCAACCACCCGACTGCCCGCGGGATACTGAGGCCTGCAGGTGGCCGGTGGGACATACTTGCCGACCTTCTGGCCTTTCAGGGAGAGTAGGCATGTAAGGGGTGGGACATCAGGACAGTGCCTGAAAAGAGGGACTGTCCCCCTGAAATCGGGACATTTGGGAGGTATGTTTAAGCATAATCAGTGTAGGCCTTGCAGGAATTTGCATCACATGGGCTGCAAAGCGACAGTAAATATTCTGATCACAAATTCCTCATATCCTTTGCTAGATACTGTATATACAAATCTGCAGAAGTGATTACAAGCATTGGCAATAACTCTATAATATATTCTTATGTCTGTCTACACTCATCAGCTGTAATGAGTGCCATGGAGGGGCGCAGAGTGTGGTCACACCACCCAGAAGGCTAAAAAAAAGCTGCTGTAGCCAGGGGACATCCCTTAACTGCCACGGTGACATCCAATCATACACAGAAGTCCCATCGCACAAGGAGGTAATTTATAAAAATGCAAATAGCACTTACACAATCGTCAACAGAAGGCGCATGTTGTCCGTTCACCCTTTCTGTGTTCTCCTGCTATGAGTTTTATATATTGACCCCTTCAGGCAATTAGAGAACCTAGAAATTCCCCAGTATTGCTACTTATATAGACTAGAGACCCCACAGATCAGTGGCGGAACTAGAGAGTGGTGGGCCCAGGTGCAAGACTATGCTTTGGAAACCCCCCCACCCCACCCCGCCAATTCCTGGCACCCCAACATTTATTCACCACCCCCCCAGTAACTAAATACAGTGTCTGTCCTGCTGCCCAGCCTTGTTTTTTCACCACCCCTCACTGCCCCCCCGGTAAGTAAATCCAGTCTGTCCAGCCCCAGTGTGTCAGCCTCGTTCTCCTGCCAGTGTGTGTCCCAACCTCAGTGTGTCAGCCTCTTTCCCCCCCAGTGTGTGTCAGCCTCTTCCCCCCCAGCGTGTGTCAGCCTCTCCCCCCCCAGCGTGTCAGCCTCTTTCCCCCCCAGCGTGTGTCAGCCTCTCCCACCCCAGCGTGTGTCAGCCTCTTTCCCCCCCAGCATGTGTCAGCCTCTTTCCCCCCCAGCATGTCAGCCTCTTTCCACCCCCAACAGCGTGTCAGCCTCTTCCCCCCCCAGCGTGTGTCAGCCTCTTTCCCCTCCTGCATGTGTCAGCCTCTTCCCCCCCCCAGCCCCAGTCAGCCTCTCCCCCCCCAGCGTGTCAGCCTCTCCCCCCCCAGCGTGTCAGCCTCTCCCCCCCAGCGTGCCAGCCTCTTCCCCCCCCAGCATGTCAGCTTCTTTCATCCCCCCCCAGCGTGTGTCAGCCTCTTTCCCCTCCTGCATGTGTCAGCCTCTTTCCCCCCCAGCCCCGGTCAGCCTTACCCCCCCCTGCATGTGTCAGCCTCTCCCCCCCAGCGTGTCAGCCTCTTCCCCCCCAGCGTGTCAGCCTCTCCCCCCCCAGCATGTCAGCTTCTTTCATCCCCCCCCAGCGTGTGTCAGCCTGTTTCCCTCCCCAGCCCCAGCATGTGTGTGTCAGCCTCTTTTACTCCCTCCATACCACCGCAACCTTATTTCTCCTCTGCGGCTCCTCTCGATCCTCTTACTCCAGCAGCCCGGACCCTTTTTATGACACAGCGCACGTGACGTCATGACGTCACGCGCGCTGTGTCATAACAAGGAGCCCGAGCTGCGGCTGGTTTCTGTCATGTAGGAGCAGGAGCGGCCGAAGCGGGCCCGCTCCGGCTCCAACCATTTAGTTAATGGGGTCCGACCGGGTAGGCGGGCAGCGGCGCTGTTGGATGCAGGCGGCCATGGGCCCCTGCACCACAGCAGGCCCCGGTGCAAGGCACCAGCTGCACCGCCGCTAGTTCCGCCCCTGCCACAGATGATCTAAGTACTCAACTCAAACTCATAATACAACATGTGGTCACAACAGAAGCAAACATTAAATACCCACTTAAATAAAAGAACAATGTATAAATATTTGAAATCGTTCACCCGTCTACAAAAACATGAAAATCCAAATTCTCAGCCCCCCCCTCCATGCACACACATTCTGCTCGATTAAAGGGACGTGTTCAATTCAACAGATTCTAAGGGGTAAATGTACTAAGAATCGTGTTGGTCCGAATGTGGCTGTATGGAAGTGTTGACTCATTTTTTCAAACACGGGTATGTACTATTGCAAAAACTGGAGTATTTCCCGCACCTTTAGAGCTAATCACGGGCAAATTCACAGTTAAAAGGCAGCTGAAATACAAATAGAAATTAATACACCATTGTCTCAACACAGCAGACTTTCCCTAGACAGGAATACAACATGGGAATTTACCACAAATCGTGATTATAATCACGGGTGTAGTACTAGCAAACTTGGGGCCTGATTCAGACCCACTCGCGAGCGGCTGTACGCCCGCAAGTGTGTCGATGGTCTGCACTGAGCATGCGCACGACGGAGGGAGCTCCGTCGTGCGCATGCGCCAGACACGACGAGTGAAGGACTTTCCTTCGCTCGTTGTGTCCGATCAAAGGGGGCGTGCTGTCAATGTTGATTGACAGCACGCCCCCTTTGGTGGGCGTGCCGGGGGCGTGCCTCCCTGACGGGGGCGTTCCCACGGGAACGCCTCCCGTCAGAAGCCGGCCCACTGACATCACTAGTGATGTCAGTGGGAGTGATTTTGGCTCTGATAGAGCCAAAATCACTCCGGAGCTTGCGGTTGAAAACCTCAACCGCAGGCTCCGGCTCGCAATTTCGATGGTCGCGATGGTCACGACCATCGCGGCCATCAAAATGCACGCTCGTATAGCCTGTGGGTGGTGACCCACAGCTATACGAGCGTCCAGGAGGACGCTCCATGAAAAAGGAGCCCGGCCCTCATGCAGAGCGTGCGCTCTGCTCAGAGCGTACGGCTCTGAATGAGGGCCTTGGTGTCCAAATAGAAGTTTCAAAAAGACCCCTTCCTGAGCAGCGTGTCTAGCAGAAACATACACAGACCAGTGTGATTTGTGTATGTTTCTGTTTTGTTATTGTGAATGAAATGCTTAAATGTTTTTTAAAAAATGACATGCCCCCCCAAAAAAAACACAAACCCCAGCATAACCAGCCTCAATTCCAGTAAGGGTGTAATGCTACAGTCAGGGAGGGGATCCTTTCTCTAGGTCACCCCAGCCAAAGCATTATCACCCCAAGCTGGTCATTCCAAGCCGGGGATCTCCTGGGAGGTGGGGACCCCCACCTGGCCCCATATACTGTACTTCTCAAAACAGTGCACAACATGCAAGTTGCTCAATCAGTTTTTATAGGCTTAAATATGTGTTTGTAATTGAAGCACACTGTAATAATCCAGGTTTCTATATAACAGTGGGTTGCGTATCATATTTTTGCAAATGTGTGTAACCCGTTGTTGTATGGGCTTATTATTTGGGGGTCGGGGTGGGGGGGGTTCTTATGGATCTACGGCTACTGATGAGAAGCAGGAATGATGTGCCTTTTAAAATCTAAACACAAATTCCACCTTTGAATTAATCAAATCCCTTTTACAAACGTACAGTAATCTGAATTGCTCGTTGAAAATTTTATGCATTTTATTGTTTATAGATGTTATATGTATCCTGATCTGACAATATATTGAGGCATTCCTTATGATAATAGTCACTATTTATGATAATAATACACCACCCTCATTTCTCCGCTTTGTCAATTCTTCTATACTACTGTAGAAAGCTATTAATTTCTCTAACACCATTTCTATACTTATACAAGCAATGTAGTTATACTCTGTGACCACCAGAGAGCAGCAGCAGCACACTACAATGTCGAAGAACACTTATATAGTGAATATAATGTATTACTCAGTATAAATACTGACGACTGAGCTACTTTGCATGCAGCTCAGAGCTTCATAAGCAGCAAACAATGTTCATATAACCTTCTTAACTGGTATCCAGCTTTCTTTTTAATTGTGTAAACTTTATCCTCTCCCACAGAGCCATAACTAGACATTTTGGTGCCGTGTGCCAGAAAAAGCTTTGGTGACCCCCTCCTCCCCCCATTGTAAACAGGGACAGTAAGTGCTATGGGCCAAAAAAGGGGTGCGGTCTCGTAGGGAAAAGGCATGGACACACTATAGTACCCCCAATTCACATTACACCACAAGTAGTGCCCTTATTCACATTACACTACATAGTAGTGTCCCTTACACATTACGCCACATAGCAGTAATGCCACTTACACATTATGCCCACAATACAAATTCCCCCATTACACATTGTGCTACACAGTACAAATTCCAACACTTACACATTATGCCACACAGTCCCCCCTTACACATTATGCCACACAGTACAAATTCCTCCCCCCCTTACACATTATACCACACAGTACAAATCCCCCCCTTACACATTATACCACACAGTACAAATTCCTCCCCCCTTACACATTATGCCACACAGTACAAATTCCTCCCCCCCTTACACATTATACCACACAGTACAAATCCCCCCCTTACACATTATGCCCACAATACAAAATCCCCCCATTACACATTATACCACACAGTACAAATCCCCCCCTTACACATTATGCCCACAATACAAATTCCCCCATTACACATTATGCCACATAGTACAAATTCCTCCCCCCTTACACATTATGCCACACAGTACAAATTCCAACACTTACACATTACGCCACACAGTACAAATCCCCCCCCTTACACATTATGCCACACAGTACAAATTCCCCCCCCTTACACATTATGCCACACAGTACAAATTCCCCCCCCTTACACATTATGCCACACAGTACAAATTCCCCCCTTACACATTATGCCACACAGTACAAATCCCCCCTCTTACACATTATGCCACACAGTACAAATCCCCCCCCTTACACATTATGCCACACAGTACAAATTCCTCCCATCCTTACACATTATGCCACACAGTACAATGTCCCCCCTCCCCTGAAGTCTCTCAGCACTTACCTGTACAGCTTCAGCTCCTCAGATTGTCACTGTGAGACCCGGGGTTAAGCCGCAGTCTCTGTTCTCCCTTGTGCCACCTCATCTGCTCTGGGCTGCAGCCCAACGCCGAAGGAGCGGGCGGCTCCTTGGCACAGGACACTCTGGGACTGTATTGGTAGAGAAGTCATGACTTCTCTCCTATTTCCTGAAGACATTACAGCAGATGGGGACATGGCAGAGCTCAGGGGGCAGGCAGCTGCAACGCTGCCCGCTATAATGTGTATTAATAGCAGTGCGCCCGGAAGAGAAGGAGCCGGGCACACCACTACTATTATACATTACCGTGGGCGGCCGCGGTAGTTGATCGGGGGTGATCAAGGGCGGAAGTGGACGGTTCTGCCCACAGGGCATGTGCAGTCTGTGCGAGTGTACCGGTCGCACCACCCTAGTTAAGGCCCTGCTCTCCCATTCTTCTCCCAGTTACATCTCTGACCTTATCTCCCTTCACACTAGAGCATGATTTGGGGGGGGGGCACAAAGGGTAAGCATCCTGAGACCATTCATGTGTGGGGTTGCTTCTCAGCCAAGGGAGTGGGATCACTCACAATTTTGCCTAAGAACACAGCCATGAATAAAGAATGGTACCAAAACATCCTCCAAGAGCAACTTCTCCCAACCATCCAAGAACAGTTTTGTGACGAACAATGCCTATTCCGGCATGATGGAGCACCTTGCCATAAGGCAAAAGTGATAACTAAGTGGCTCGGGGAACAAAACATCAAAATTTGGGGTCCATGGCCAGGAAACTCCCCAGACCTTAATCCCACTGAGAACTTATGGTCAATCCTCAAAAGGCGGGTGGACAAACAAAAACCCACAAATTCTGACAAACTCCAAGCATTTATTGGGCAAGAATGGACGGCCATCAGTCAGTATGTGGCCCAGAAGGTGACTGACAGCTTGCCAGGGTGAATTGCAGGGGTCTTGAAAAAGAAGGGTCAACACTGCAAATATTAACTCTTTGCATAAACTTAATGTAATGGTCAATAAAAACCTTTGACACTTATAAAATGCTTGTAATTTTACTTCAGTATACCATAGTAACATCTGACAAAAAGGTCTAAAAACACTGAGCCAGCAATTTTTGTGAAAACCAACACTTGTGTCATTCTCAAAACTTTTGGCCATGGCCGTATATATAGCGTGGCCAAGGCTTGCACATGAGCACTTGATCCCCATTTCCCATATGTTGCCCTCTAGGGCCCCCCAGTCTTATGTGCTCCGGGAGCCCACCCAAAGCTTTAATCCAGCTCTGCTTCACACTCCTGTCCACCCTCTTCACTCCACTAATGAGTCCTGCTTCTCCTGCCAACTGATTACTACTGCCCATGACTGCCTCCAACATTTTGCACATGTTGCTCCCTACCTCTGGAATTCTCTACCTCTCCCTGTCAGACTCTCCACCTCTCTACAAAACTTAAAATGGCCCCTTAAGACATGCATCTTCATCAATGCCTTCCATCTCTCATCCTAACACTCTGTCCCATGCTCACTGTCTACCCCATCTGTGTCACCCCTGTCTGTCTGCCCCTACCCTTTAGAATGTAAGCTCTCATGAGCAGGGCCCTCTTCCCCCATGTACTTTTCCTTCCCTTACTATTATTTATGGCACCTAACCCTTGACTTCTGCCACCGTACTACTTACAGTATTTGAGTGTTATGACCGCTGTTGCAGCAATATTTATACTCCATGTACTTGTTCTGCAGTCTTGTACTGTAAGTCACTTTTCTCTTGTTCTGCTTAATTGTTTATGTACTTTATTAGGTGCTGCGGAACAATTGTGGCGCCATATAAATAAAGGATAATAATAATATCCAAACTTATAGCTTTAAATAAAAAACGTAAGCAATTCACATGGCTGCTAAACTAATTGGTAATGATGTGTTAAGATGGCACATGGTGGAATGGATGGAGCACTTTGACCAACTATAGTGTAGACTCCCTTAGATATTAAGCCTCTATGAGTAAGATTGCTTTGGTCATTGCATTGTGCAAGTGTTAACCCTTTACTTTCCTCCACGGTAAAATTTGCCTTGATGCACTGCCAATCCCAGGCGTCTGTCAGCATAAAATAAATCAGGGGCTATTTAGGAAATGAGGATATGGTACTGGAAGTAGAGTGAGTAACCAGCAGTACTGTCATCAATGCTGCAGATCAATTCTAGTGAGATAAATTATATTACATGAGGTTACACGTGTTTTGTGCCATTGCTGATTCTGTTATATATTCCATCATGTCATTCTTTTACAGTGCCGCATAGAATACTGATAGGTGTGGTCTGTATTCATCCATACAAGCAGGCGTTCTGTTTGGCTGGGCTAAGTAGGTGGTTGTAGCCTTTTGCAAAGTGCAGCAAAGTGTCTTTAAAGTCCCTTCTGCTGGATATTTTTATTAGTATAAAATAGAGATGAGCGGGTTCGGATCTCATAGGTCCGAACCCACCCGAATTTAGAGATCCGGGCGAGAACCGAACGTGCGTTCGGTTCCCCCGCCGGCCCCGGATCTCAAACCGAGGCAAAACCTCTCAGAGACGAAATCTCGCGGCTCGCGTGCTTTCGTCTCTGCTTTATAAGGATTCCCTGCATCGGCGCCATTTCACTACGGCTGTGGAGAGTGAAAATGGAGGGTGGATAGTGTAGGGCTGGTGGTGTCTGCAGTGTCCATCTGGGCTGGTGCTGTCTGCTGTGTCCATCTGGGCTGGTGCCGTCTGCTGTGTCTATCTGGGCTGGTGCTTTCTGCTGTGTCCATCTGGGCTGGTGCTGTCTGCTGTGTCCTTCTGGGCTGGTGCCGTCTGCTGTGTCCATCTGGGCTGGTGCCGTCTGCTGTGTCCATCTGGGCTGGTGCTGTCTGCTGTGTCCATCTGGGCTGGTGCCGTCTGCTGTGTCCATCTGGGCTGGTGCCATCTGCTGTGTCCATCTGGGCTGGTGCCGTCTGCTGTGTCCATCTGGGCTGGTAGCGTGCTGCCTGTGTCGTCAATCGCTGCTGCCTGTTTTTTTCTGTGTGTGCGTGTGTGTTAGCCACACCTATTATCATCAGGCAGCAGCAACCTAGTGCTGCCTGTGTTGTCAATCGCTGATGCCTCGGTCAGGGGTGCTCCGGACCCCAAGCTCTGGACAAAAAAAAAAATATATATCAAATATATATATATATATATATATATATATATATTAGGGATGAGCGGGTTCGGTTCCCTGAGAACCGAACCCACCCGAACTTCGGGGATCCGGGGCGATCCGAGCCCAAGCTCGGATCTCCCTGTCTGCCCCGGATCCCTCTCCCGAGGCAAAACCTCGAGATCTGCTGTCGGATCTCGAGGTTTTGCCTAGAGCGGCCATTTTAAAAAAAATGCCTTTGCTTTTAATGGGCAAAGTGCTGATTGGCTGACAGAGCCGTCTGTCATGGCTCTCAGCCAATCAGCATTATGGTGCTCATTTGCATGTAGCACGGACTCGTGAGATCCGTGCTACATGCATCTGTGTGATTGACACAGAGCACTGACGGGTCCGTGAGACCCGTCTGTGCTGCTGTGGTAAAAAAAAAAAAAAACCTGTGTAAAAAAAGAAAAAAATGGCGTGCCCCCCCCAAAAAAGAGCAACCAGCCCCGGGCATTAGTGACCCAGTGCTGGGTGTGCTTAAATACAGGGGACAAACGACGTAGGGGTCCCCTGTACTTAAGCACAACCAGCACCGGGCTAGTCAGAACCAGCGCTGGTTGCCAAAATACGGGGGACAAACGACGTAGGGGTCCCCCGTATTCTGCGCAACCAGCTCTGGCCTCTGATCTGGTCCTGGTTCTGGAAATACAGGGGAAAAAAATGAGTAGGGTTCCCCTGTATGTTCCAGAACCAGTACTGGACTTTTTCTAGCGGGGGGCTGATGCCACAGCCAGGGGAGCCCTTTCACCGGGCCCCCCAGCCGCAGCATCAGCCCTGACCGCTAGTCAGCCCAGGCCGGGGATCCCTGGAGAGCTGGGGACCCCCCCAATAAAGGGGTCACCCTCTCCAGAGCACCCTAGGCCCAGGCTGATAGCCCGGGGCTATCCCCGCCACCCCTGGTGGCGGTGGGTGGCGGGTTGATTGTGTGGTGTGGTGTAAATAAAGAATATCAAACATTATCTTTACAAGTAGAACTGCAAGTCCAAGCTAGCCTGCCCCGCATGCTGGTACTTGGAGAACCACAAGTACCAGCATGCAGGGCATTAAGGGCCCACTAGTACCTGTAGTTCACCTGTAAAAAAATGTTTAAAAAAAACACAGGACACACACACCATGACAGTATAAGTTTATTAAACATAGATACACACACACATGTACACATACTTACCTATGTAACCTGTAGCATCGGTCCACTTGTCCGGTAAAGTATCCATAGGGGACCTGTGAAAAAAAACATACTCACCATCTCCTATGCGAGGTTCTGTCCTCTTCGTTCCAAAGTAGGCATCCCCGGACTTGGCAAAAAAAAAAATCTAAAACGCGATCCACGAACTTAGTACCGTTCTATAGAACGGTACTTCCCGAATGAGAGCTTAGCGGCGGGGTATCACCATGGAAACCCTGCTGCTAAGCGTTCATTGGCTGAGAGAGGTCATCTCCCGTCTCTCTCAGCCAATGAAAGGCTCCCTCCATTGTAGTCAATGGTGGGAGCCGCAAGGCTATTAAAGTTTACCCTGCGGTTCCCACCATTGACTCCATGGTGATACCCCGCCGCTAAGCTCTCATTCGGGAAGTACCGTTCTATAGAACGGTACTAAGTTCGTGGATCGCGTTTTCGATTTTTTTTTTTGCCAAGTCCGGGGATGCCTACTTTGGAACGAAGAGGACAGAACCTCGCATAGGAGATGGTGAGTATGTTTTTTTTCACAGGTCCCCTATGGATACTTTACCGGACAAGTGGACCGATGCTACAGGTTACATAGGTGAGTATGTGTACATTTGTGTGTGTGTGTGTGTGTATGTTAAATAAACTTATACTGTCACGGTGTGTGTGTCCTGTGTTTTTTTAAACATTTTTTTTACAGGTGAACTACAGGTACTAGTGGGCCCTTAATGCCCTGCATGCTGGTACTTGTGGTTCTCCAAGTACCAGCATGCGGGGCAGGCTAGCTGGGACTTGCAGTTCTACTTGTAAAGACAATGTTTGATATTCTTTATTTACACCACACCACACAATCAACCCGCCACCCACCGCCACCAGGGGTGGCGGGGATAGCCCCGGGCTATCAGCCTGGGCCTTGGGTGCCCTGGAGAGGGTGACCCCTTTATTGGGGGGGTCCCCAGCTCTCCAGGGATCCCCGGCCTGGGCTGACTAGCGGTCAGGGCTGATGCTGCGGCTGGGGGGCCCGGTGAAAGGGCTCCCCTGGCTGTGGCATCAGCCCCCCGCTAGAAAAAGTCCAGTGCTGGTTCTGGAACATACAGGGGAACCCTACTCATTTTTTTCCCCTGTATTTCCAGAACCAGGACCGGATCAGAGCCCAGAGCTGGTTGCGCAGAATACGGGGGACCCCTACGTCGTTTGTCCCCCATATTTTGGCAACCAGCGCTGGTTCTGACTAGCCCGGTGCTGGTTGTGCTTAAGTACAGGGGACCCCTACGTCATTTGTCCCCTGTATTTAAGCACACCCAGCACTGGGTTACTAATGCCCGGGGCTGGTTGCTCTTTTTTGGGGGGTGCACGCCATTTTTTTCTTTTTTTACACAGGTTTTTTTTTTTTTTTTTACCACAGCAGCACAGACGGGTCTCACGGACCTGTCATTGCTCTGTGCCAATCACACAGATGCATGTAGCACGGATCTCCCAGGTTCGTGCTACATGCAAATGGGCACCATAACGCTGATTGGCTTCCTGTCTGCCACTGCAGTGCCACTCCTAGATGGGCCACGTGTTTGTGCCGCCCACTTGTGTCGCTTAGCATAGTCATCCAGCTACCTCGGTGCAACCTTTTGGCCTAAAAACAATATTGTGAGGTGTGAGGTGTTCAGAATAGAGTGGAAATGAGTGGAAATTAATGTTATTGGGGTTATTAATAGCGTAGGAACAAAAAAAGGCCCATTTTATGTGACTTTAGCGTTTTTCTTTATTTTTTAAGAAAAAATCCAGATCCAAAACACAAAACCCAGAACCCAAAACACGGAAGGGTGGTTTTGGCAAAACCAATCCAGATCCAAAACACGAAGAAAGATCCAGATCCAAAACACAAAACACGAAAAGTGGCTGGTGCACACCCCTAATATATATATATATATAAATGTATTTTTTTTCTGCGTGTGCGTTAGCCGCACTTATTATCAGACAGCAGCAACATAGTTTAGTCAGCCAGCTAGCTGGATGCAACATTTTGGCCCTAGTCCTAACCTAGATGAAAAAATCAATAGTGTGAGGTGGTCAAAATTGACTGCAAATGACTGGGAATAAATGTTATTATGGTTAATAATACTGTAGGAACAAAAACAGGTCCAAATTATGTGATTTTAGCTGTTTTTATAATTTTTTGAAAAAAGATCCAGATCCAAAACCAAAACCAAAACACGCAAGGGTGGTTTTGCAAAACCAGATCCAGATCCAAAACACTAAGGAGATACAGATCCAAAACCGAAAACAAAACCAAAACACAGGGGTCGGCTCACATCTCTAGTATAAAAAAATGGAATTTGTGGAAATTAGCCATAAGCAACGTCGGTAGTCTCGGCATTCAGAGGTCGGTTTATCTTCAGTTGCAGACATCTCACTGGTTCCATATGCAAATTAACTGATGTCCTGATTTACATTTGGAACAGGTTCTCCTTTCACTGAATAACATGGAGTCTAAAGGCGCATACACACTGGATGATGTGTCCAGTGAGCAACATCGGCAGCGACGGGCCTGGCGGGAGTGCCGGCACAGGTAAGTGCATGCACACTTGCCGATGCCAGCAACGACGAGCGACGAAGGGGGTTGGGGGAGCGGGGCCATGCTGCATTCTACAGCATGGTATTGCTAACGATATCCCTTGCATGCTCAGATGACTGGGGATATCGTTAACGACTCGCGGGAGCGCACATCGTCCGTTGTTTACTGCATACACACTGAACAATATGAGCGATATATCGTTCAACTATATCGTTATCGTTCATATCATTCACAATTGTCGTCCAGTGTGTATGCGGCTATACTGTGATCCAGGGAATTCTCTACCATCTATATTTTCCATATTGCCTGATTGTATTACCACTGTTATTATTGTATTAATGTTTCTATAGCTTATTCCTGCCCATATAACGTCTTCATCCCCCTCTCTCCACATTTTCTCCATCCTCCTTGCTGTATCCTTGCAGAATTATGTTCTTTCTGAGCCGGTAAAGCAGCCACAGTACACTGCAGAGCAACATTGGTACATTTATAGCTTAATACAACCACATAGAGATCCTGATCCTGAAATGAATGCAAGCCCAAAAGCCGATGTTTCTCCTGATTATAAATCAGTAGACTGTGCCGCACCGTGCATATGCGTCATGATGGAGGATGCCATTTCGGATGGTCCTCTCTAGATGGGCGTTTCTGAAACGCAACTGGGCAGTTAGCTCAGGAAGGCATGGAAAAGATACAACCTAAGCGAGTGCCATGGGAGCGGCTGAGGGCGTGTAACCAAACTTCGCTTGTTTTATGCGTGCGGACAGAAAAGAGACGTCTGTTTTTGACTGATCTTTTGTACTCCATATGGCACAGGTTCTCAAACTTGGTCCTCTGGATCCCAAACAGTGCATGTTTTCCAGATCTCCTCACAGAATCACAAGTGAAATAATTAGCTCCACCTGTGGATCTTTTAAAATGTGTTTGTGAGTAATGAATGCACCTGTGCACCTGCTGGGTGACCTGGAAAACATGACCTGTGTGGGGTCCTGAGGACCAAGGACCTCATTCAGAGCCACTCATAAGCGGCAGCTCGTTCGCTCCGAGCGATGTTTGCCAAACTGCACATGCGTACAGATTGTTATACGCATGCGCGAACCAGTCAGTGCGGCCAAAATTCATGTGCTCGCAAAATAGCATATGCCTGCTAATTTGAGCGACAGGATGAGGCGTATGTGGGTGGTAACAGGGGAAGGTGCTTGAAAACGGGGAGTGGAAATCAGAACGCAGGCGTGTTTAAAGGTCAAAACGGGCGTTTTATGGGTGTGCATATTTAAAACAGCAGCGTCATTGACCACGTCACTGGGTTTTTTTTTAGCCAGAACTGCTCGCAAAATTGTGGTAGCAAAAACCAACCACAAGAACAGCGAGCAGTTCATACGCTTATCGATGTACTCGATTAATCTAATAAATAGCGGACATGACGTCGGATGCGAGCAGCCAGGGGGCGTAGTTTCCCAAAAAACGACCGCAAGTTTTGTTCGCTCGTTCAGACCTAGAGGCGTGAACAGACCGCAAACAGCGAACGGTTCATTTGAATAGCCACCCCTATTTTCTGGACAAGCGAGCGCAAATAGCGACCGGCTCTAAATCAGGGCCCAAGTTTGAGAACCACTGCCATATGGGATAAGTGGCGATACATAGGATGACTGCTGTGGCTGTGGACAGAAAAACCCTGGACGATGCAACTATCCGCATGAAGACAGACAGATACTCGCATAGACGGACTGATACTCACATTAGCATGAGGTAGTAAATCTGGACATCCGCACTTGCAGTCTTGTCTGACTGAGAATCCAGCCCAGAGTCCATAGTATCATGTTTTTAAGTTTAATTTCTGCAATGCATTGCTACAAAGGACTATTATCCCTCCATCCTTGTTTTCCCACTGTCTCTGCCTTATCCTGCCCTGTAGTATAGCTCTCCAGGGACGGGAGTTCCAGAGCAGAGTAAAGGGTATATTTACTAAAGTGCAGGTATTTAGAAGTGGAGATGTTGCTCATAGCAACCAATCAGATTCTACTTAACATTTATCTAGCACCTTCTAGAACAGGGGTGGCCAACTAGTCAGAGGCAAAGAGCCAAAATATATATTTAGTCAAGCGAAAGAGCCAATAGCATGCACGCGCATATGGGGCATATGGGGCGTGACCTAGCTGTCACAAGGCCACGCCCCATTTTTATGAGCACGCCTTTGGTATGACATTTGCAGCAGCATGACCTTGTGACACACCCCCGTTTTTAGTCACGCTGGGGGTGAGCCCAGCACGTTGAAAATACACATTTTACATAATCTTCCCAATATACATTTTTCACTGTTGAAGTGAAAGAAAAAGCCAGAGCAATATAGAATATAGAAAACATCGAAGTAGCCGCGTTCACAGAAACAAGCCAGATCCACATAAAATATACATCCACATAAAATACATTGAGAATGCCAGTGCTCATTATGCTGTACCCCTGTAGTTGTGCCCCATATGCAGTGCCCTCCTGGAGTTGTGCCCATTAAGCAATGCCCCCAGTAGTTGTGGCCCTAATGCAATGCCCCCTGTAGCTGTGCCCATTAAGCAATGCCCCTGTAGCTGTGCCCATTATGCAATGACCTCTGTAGTTGTGCCCCTTCTGCAATGTCCCCTGTAGCTGCGCCCATTAAGCAATGCCCCCATTAGTTGTGGCCCTTATGCAATGCCCCCTGTAGCTGTGCCCATTAACCAATGCCCCCGTAGTTGTGGCCCTTATTTAAAGCCCCTGTAGCTGTGCCCATTAAGCAATGCCCCCATTAGTTGTGGCCCTTATGCAATGCCCCCTGTAGCTGTGCCCATTAAGCAATGCCCCCAGTAGTTGTAGCCCTTATGCAATGCCCCTGTAGCTGTGCCCCTTCTGCAATGCCCCCTGTAGCTGGCTCCATTATGCAATGCCCCCCAGTAGTTGTGCCCCTTCTGCAATGCCCCCTGTAGTTGTGCCCATTAAGCAATGCCTGCAGCAGTTGTGCCCCTTCTGCAATGCCACCTATAGCTGTGCCCCTCCTGCAATGCTCCCTGTAGTTATGCCCCCTAAGAAAGTGCCCCCAGCACTAGCTCCCCCTAACCGCCCACACCCTTATGAAGAAACTTACCTTGATGCTGGCACCGCTCCACGCCGTCAGGGCTCCCGAGTCTTGCCGTAACTGCTGCTGCTTCCGCCACCTTCTGGATCTAACTGGATCTAGCAGACGCGCAGGCTCATCACATCGCGGTTGACGTCATGACGTCACACGCGCACTGCATTACTGGGAACGCTGGCCTCTGAAGAGATCAGCGGTTTCTTTAGTCTCTGATGGCTTTAGAGACCACTGTTCTCAGTATTAATGGGGGTCTGCCGAGCCGGGAGCCGCATTAGAAGCTCAAAAGTGCCTCATGCGGCTCGAGAGCCGCGGGTTGGCCACCCCTGTTCTACAAGATAATAGCTAGAAACTGATTGGTTGCTATGGGAATCATCTCCACTTCTAAAAACCCACATGGATGCAGACAGAGGCAATATCATTTGGCATTCCTGGAGGTTGGCTGGACAGACGTGGGCGTTGAGTTCAGCGACAGCGACTTATGCTGCAGTTGTGCCGATTTGGGAGCCCATGTTCAGACGGATAATCTGTATCTCCAGAGTGCTGCTGTGATGTTCCATGGTGGCCGATGGCGAGTCTAAATACGTACAGCGGCAGATCAGCGCCACAGCCGGTGGGCATCTCTCTATGAATCCCATTGGCTGTGGCATTAGCATGAAGACGCAGTCACACTGCTTAAAAAGATGCAGTCATGGATGCATTGGCATCGACCTATGAATCAAGCCCTAAAGCCAGGTACACACTGGAGCAATTGTGCCAACGTTCAGGACGATTTGCCTTCACCCTGGACATCGCATGATTACCGGTACACATTACACGATATATTGGACAATGGAATGACCACTCGCTCTGTCCTTCATTAATACGCACTGCGCCACATGCGATATCGTGCAATTGACTGTACAGCACAACCAATCAGATGATGATGCATGCGACCGACGGGAGCGCGCAATTCGGGCACACACATGGCACCATATGCCCGATTTGTCATTCCAAATTGCACAAATTGGGCCCGATATCGCTCCAGTGTGCACGCAGCTTAAGGGTGCCACTTCTGTCCCTTACTTGTGAGTGGGGTTACAGAAACTATGGCATGCTGCAGATAAAATGGCCAATACCAAGCTTGCCGTGGGCATGCTCAGGGGTCATAGCATTAGTGTTAAAATTAGGATGTCAGTCAGGATTTTGGGTTAGACTTTGGAATTTTGGCAATACCGAGTGAAGGTTTAGGTAGGGATGGGGTGGGACTAGAATATTCTTAAATAAAACCCTATTTGTAATCCAATGACACGAATAATATGTGAAAGAAACATTACTACAGCTAATTACTGCTGGAGGGACTCAGAAGAGTTAAAATAGCCTGAAGCCAAACATTGGTTATTTCCATCTCAAAGATTTCCTTAATCATTCTAAAATCCTATGTAAACATGAAGTAGCGGCACTTCCAGGGTATTCGGGCTCTACAGCATGTTTAAAGTAGGGATGTGCAGGCTCGGTTTTACTCGGATTTACTTGGTTCTTATCGCCACTTTACCGCAAATTCGGATTTATTATATTGGCTATCCAAAACACATGATAGGCGATAGCCAATAAAATGCCGTTTAAAGATCCGAGTAAATCCGAGTAAAACCGAACCCGCTCACCCCTAGTTTAAAGTAGGGATGTGCGCCGGACCATTTTTGCCGGATTTGGATTTGGATTTGGTTCTAATTCGTCGTCCGGCTTTGGATTTGGATTTGGATTTGCCAAACTGCGGTGACTGGCTTTGGATTTGGATTTGGATTTGGATTTGGATTTTTTTACAAAAATTGACAAAAAAAGCTAAAATCACATAAATTGGTCTTTTTTTTCTTCCTAGAGTATTATTAACCTCAATAACATTAATTTCCAGTCAATTTAGACCATATCACAGCTTATAATATTGTTTTCAACATTATTGGCCAAAGGTTGCAGTGAGCTGACTGGTTACTTTACTAAGCGACAAAGCAGCGGCACAACGACACAGACACCACAGTATAAAGCACATCTATGACACATTGCCACACAGCAGTGGCAGAAATGAAAAGTAGTGCACCCACCCAGTGGGGTACGGCCAGCAGAGTCACAGTACTTGTTTACAAAGTGGGCTACGGCCCTAGGAGTCACAGTGCACAATCTTATTAGCATTACACCGCACATAGGGCCTGATTCACATTACACCATAAAGTAGTGTCTCTTATTTATGTTACGACACACAGTAGTGCCCCTTTTACACAATGCCCACAGTAGTGACCCTTTTACACAATGCCCACAGTAGCGGTGTCCCTTACACAATGTCCCCCAGCAGTGGTGCCCCCTATGCAGTCCCCTTAGTAGTACGGTCCACTATGCAGTGCCCCCAGTTGAATGCTCCCCAGTAGTATGCCCCCCATTAGCAGGCCCCCCCAGTAGTATGTCCCCCATTAGCAGGCCCCCCCAGTAGTATGCCACCCAGTAGTATGCCCCCCCAGTAGTATGGCTCCCCCAGTAGTAGGCTGCCCCAGTAGCAGGCCCCCCCAGTAGTAGGCTGCTCCAGTAGTAGCCCCCCCTGTAGTATGGGCCCCCCCTGTAGTATGGCCCCCCCTGTAGTAGCCCCCCCAGTAGTATGGCCCCCCCAGTAGCAGACCCCCCCCCCAGTAGTATAGCCCCCCCCAGTAGCAGGCCCCTCTGTAGTATGGCCCCCCCAGTAGTATTGCCTCCCCCAGTAGCAGACCCCCCCCCAGTAGTGCAGACCCCCCCCCCAGTAGTATAGCCCCCCCAGTAGCAGGCCCCTCTGTAGTATGGCCCCCCCAGTAGTATAGCCCCCCCCCAGTAGCAGACCCCCCCAGTAGTGCAGACCCCCCCCCCCAGTAGCGCCCCCGGACCTTTGACAAGTAAAAAAATAAAAAAAATAAAACTTACCTGTATCCCCGCTCCCGCGCCGTCCGCTCTGTCACACGCTGAGGAGGGAGCCGGAAGACGGAGCTCATGTGTGAGCTCCAGCCGGCTCCCTCCGTGCAGCAGCCAATGAGAGTCTGTGTGACTCTCATTGGCTGCTGTAACAAACACACAGCTGCCGCTGGCGGCTGTGTGTCTGTGTCTGTGTAGGGCAGAGCGCTATCACTGCGCTCTGCCCTACACGCGAGGAGACCTGATGTCGGATTCTCTAGTGAGAATCCGACATCAGGCGGCCGCCGTTCGGCCCCGAACGGGGATCCGAGTCAGGCGGTGAACACCCGAACAGGGTTCGGGTGGACTCGGATCCCCAATGTTCGGAGCGGTTCGGATTCCACAGAATCCGAACCGCTCATCTCTAGTTTAAAGCAATGATCGTTAAAACATTGGGCCTTATGCAGCAGTGCACGCTAAGGGCCTGATTCAGAGCCGCTCGTAAGCGGCCGCTCGTTCGTTCCGAGCAATGTTCGCACATCTGCGCACGCGTACGGGTTGTAATACGCATGTGCGAACCAGTCAGTGCGGTCGAAATTCATGTGCTCGCAAAATAGCGAATCCTGCTAATTTGAGTGACAGGATGAGGCGTTTGTGGGTGGTAACAGGGGAAGGTGCTTGAAAACGGGGAGTGGAGATTCGAACGCAGGCGTGCCAAACGGTCAAAACGGGCGTTTAATGCGAGTGCATAATTAACAAAGCAGCGTCATCGACCACGTCACTTGGTTGTCTTTTAGCCAGAACTGCTCGCATGATTGCGGTAGGAAAATGCTACCACAAGAATAGCGAGCAGTTCATACGCCATTCGATGTACTCGATTAATCTAATAAATACCGGAGATGACGTATGATGCGAGCGGCCAGGGGGCGTTTTTCTCAAAATAGCGGCCGCAGGTTTTGTTCGCTCGTTCAGACTTAGAGGCGTCAACAGACCGCAAAGAGCGAGCACTTCATTTAAATAGCCAGCCCCTTTTTCTGAGCGAGCGTCCGCAAATAGCGTCCGGCCCTGAATCAGACCCTAAGCCTCCGATTGGGGGGGGGTGGAAAGAGGCCAGGATCTCCATCGGCTGACGGAGATTACCTGGCCTCTTTGTTGTATCTGCTCTGGTCGGTTTGTGTGACCTGATGGGTCACTCAGCCAGTTGATGTGATCGCAGATTATATGATGCTGCGTCCATGGATGCTGCTCGGATAAGTAAAGCATGCAGGAGGCATGACACCTCCTGCTGCATTAACATAATTGCAAGGACCAGGGGCGTTTCTAGAGAGGAGGGGGCCCGTGTGCAGTCTTCAACACGGGCCCCCTCCTCTCTGTCCGGTGGCTGGCAGCACACTGAGCTGTGCGCGGCCAGCGCCGGAGTTATAGACTCTGGGCACTAGAGAGCGCCCAGAGTCTATAGAGTATGCACAGGTCACCCGGAAAATGGCCGTGGCGGACATTTTCCCTGTACTGCGCATGCGCAAATGACTGGAAAATGGCTGTGGGGGCGGACCCCTGCTCCGACGTCGGACTCTGGAGAGGTAAGTATACTATGGGTGCAGGGTGTGAAGTGCGGGGCCCCCCAGTACCCAGGGGCCCATGTGCCCCGCACACCCTGCACCCATTATAGATACACCCCTGGCAAGGACGGAATTGCAAAGCTGCCTGTGTGCAGCTTTGCAATTCCGTCCTAAGATGAAGAAGGCCCATTATCTATTACAGACAGTTTTACCTTTCTGAGTCTGGAGAATGAGAATGCATTCCCTGTCTGAGGACTTCTGTGTGAGTAATATGCCCTTTTATTTAGCAAGACTACTGCTTAGAAAAGGTCATCCCTGTGACACCGGAACCTCACATGACATTAGCGCACCCCAAGATAATATCTTTGTGTCACTGAGGTATTTGCACTCGAGAAAATGTCAGATCCCATTCGCATAATTCCAGGCAGACATTAAAAGGCCAGTAACAAAAAAATAATTAATTTACCACCGTATTAAATAACTTAAAGGACCGCTAAAGTGATTTCTTAAGAAATCCACATAGACAGTTAAAAATCTAAGAACAACGGTCTTAAAGGGACTGATAAATACAGAAATGACCAGCCATGTCCCTTCGAGGAACCTATTGTTTGTAGGATTAGATTGGAGCATACTGTACCTCTCAACATTCACGCTAGTAGGCCTTGCGCACTGTAGTTTCTTAATTTTCCTATGTGGTGTGGTCAGGGCATAAAAAGAACAAATAAATTGATGCATAGTGAAGTGTCTTCAGCTGTCTATAAAGGAGTCTGGAGTGAGATGGAAGTACTGTATTAAATGAGGTGGAAGTACTTTATTAAATACAGCATGGCCACTTTGATTGCCTTTTTCCTGTGTAAAAAGTACTCAGCCAGGCTTTACCACCATCACCACTGAAATGTGGTTGAATAAACCACAGTACTACACCTCTGGATGCAATGAAGCACTGTCTACTACTGCCTAGGGCAGGCCTGGCCTACCTGTGGCTCACCAGCTGTTGTGAAACTACAAGTCCCAACATGCCCGGCCACAGTTTTAGCATTCCTTAATAGCAAATAGCTGGGACTTGTAGTTTCAGAAAAACTGGAGACCCAGAGGTTGGACAGGCCTTGCCTAGAGGCTGCAGCCCCCCCAATAAGCCGCCACCCCCAGTAAACCAACTGGCTTCACACTGGTAGCACTGTCTTCTAATCGAACGCTGGATTGGCAGTCCCAGGTAGAAGTTTTTTTTCTCCCCCTGGGACTGCCAGTTCAGACTGCAATTAGCAGAAAGTGCTTCCAATGGGATGCCACTAACACGTTTCATTGGCAAGTTTACTTTCACTTTTGTTTTTTTATTAAGTTTATGTGCACATCAAATAGCACATGCAAACAATTGCTATCCCCCCTCAAACAAAAGGTAGGAGCTGTCACTGCAATTAAGTCAATCAAAGAAAAGCAGGGAGTACACGGACACACATACACTCATTGACGCGTTTCACGTCTATGAGCTGTTAGATGACAAAGGTGTCTATTTACTAAGCAGTGATAAGAGACAGAGTGAAAAGTGATAAGTAAGTGATAAGGTGCCAGCCAATCAGCTCCCAACTGTCATCTCACAGGCTGTGTTTGAAAAATGGCAGTTGGGAGCTGATTGGCTGGCACCTTATCACTTACTTATCACTTTTCACTCTGTCTCTTATCACTGCTTAGTAAATAGACACCTTTGTCATCTAACTGCTCATAGACGTGAAACGCGTCAATGAGTGTATGTGTGTCTGTGTACTCCCTGCTTTTCTTTGATTGACTTAATTGCAGTGACAGCTCCTACCTTTTGTTTGAGGGGGGGATAGCAATTGTTTGCATGTGCTATTTGATGTGCACATAAACTTAATAAAAAAACAAAAGTGAAAGTAAACTTGCCAATGAAACGTGTTAGTGGAATCCCATTGGAAGCACTTTCTGCTAATTGCAGTCTGAACTGGCAGTCCCAGGGGCAGAAAAAAAACTTCTACCTGGGACTGCCAATCCAGCGTTCGATTAGAAGACAGTGCTACCAGTGTGAAGCCAGTTGGTTTACTGGGGGTGGCGGCTTATTGGGAGGGCTGCAGCCTCTAGGCCAGGCCTGTCCAACCTCTGGGTCTCCAGTTTTTCTGAAACTACAAATCCCAGCTATTTGCTATTAAGGAATGCTAAAACTGTGGCAGGGCATGTTGGGACTTGTAGTTTCACAACAGCTGGTGAGCCACAGGTAGGCCAGGCCTGCCCTAGGCAGTAGTAGCCAGTGCTTCATTGCATCCAGAGGTGTAGTACTGTGGTTTATTCAACCACATTTCAGTGGTGATGGTGGTGAAGCCTGGCTGAGTACTTTTTACACAGGAAAAAGGCAATCAAAGTGGCAAGTTTGTTGACAAAGAGCAGTTAGATGACAAAGGTGTCTATTTACTAAGCAGTGATAACAGACAGAGTGAAAAGTGATAAGGAAGTGATAAGGTGCCAGCCAATCAGCTCCCAACTGCCATTTTTCAAACACAGCCTGTGAGATGACAGTTGGGAGCTGATTGGCTGGCACCTTATCACTTACTTATCACTTTTCACTCTGGGCCTGATTCAGACCCACTCGTAAGCGGCTGTCCACTCGCAAGTGGGTCGATGTTGTGCACTGCGCATGCGCACGACGGCGGGAGCTCCGTCGTGCGCATGCACCAGGCGCGACGAGCGAAGGAAAGTCCTTCGCTCGTTGTGTCTGATCAAAGGGGGCGTGCAGTCGATGTTGATTGATAGCACGCCCCCTTTGGTGGGCGTTCCGGGGGCGTGCCTCCCTGACGGGGGCGTTCCCAAGGGAACGCCTACCGTCAGAAGCCAGCCCACTGACATCACTAGTGATGTCAGTGGGAGTGATTTTGGCTCTGATAGAGCCAAAATCACTCCGGGCCTTGCGGTTGAAAACCTCAACCGCAGGCTACGGCTCGCAGTTTTGATGGTCGCGATGGTCACGACCATCGCGGCCATCAAACTGCACGCTCGTATAGGCTGTGGGTGGTGACCCACAGCTATACGAGCGTCCAGGAGGACGCTCCAGAATTATGGAGGGCGGCCCTCATTCAGAGCATGCGCTCTGCTCAGAGCGTACGGCTCTGAATGAGGGCCTCTGTCTCTTATCACTGCTTAGTGCATAGACCTCTTATTTGTCTACAGTTCTCTATGAAGCTTCCTTTCATAAGAAAGCTGCAGTGTAATTTCATGCTAACACCAAACTCCAAACTGTATGACTGCTTTCCGAACATTTACATATTGCAGTTTGGGCCTGATTCAGAGCCGCTTGTAAACGGCCGCTCATTCGTTCCGAGCGATGTTTGCCCAACTCCGCATGCGTACGGATCGTAATACGCATGCGCGAACCAGTCAGTGCCGCCGAAAATCGTTTGTTCGCTAAATAGCAAATGCCTGCTAATATGAGTGACAGGAGGAGGCGTATGTGGGTGGTAACAGGGGAAGGTGCTTGAAAACGGGGAGTGGAGATCAGAACGCAGGCATGCTTAAAGGTCAAAACGGGCGTTTTATGGGTGTGCATAATTAATACAGCAGCGTCACTGACCACGTCACTGGGTTATTTTATAGTCAGAACTGCTCGCAAATTTGTGGTAGGAAAAACCAACCACAAGAATAGCGAGCAGTTCATATGCTGGTCGATGTACTCGATTAATCAAATAAATAGCGGACATGACGTAGGATGCGAGCGGCCAGGGGGCGTAGTTATCCAAAAAACGACCGCAAGTTTTGTTCGCTCGTTCAGACATAGAGGCATGAACAGACCGCAAAGAGCGAACGGACATTTGAATAGCCACCCCTATTTTCTGAACGAACGACCGCAAATAGCGTCCGGCTCTGAATCAGGCCCTTTGTCTTTTAAACATTATATTTCATCTTATCGTTGCAGTAAGAAATAATGTGACATTGCAGCTACAAAGTCACCCTTGTAAATGCTTTGCTGGTTTCCATCTAATATCATTATGTATTCAGATTCCCAGCAGTTCTGTTGTGTTGCTGGAAAGGCTGCATTTTGATCGTGCTGTGCCTCGACAAGTCTATGTGCATGACACAATGTGCTATGATTAAGAATTACATACGTTTATAACTTCCAAACTTATACAACCTTGATTAGCTTACTTAACCTTAACTACAAATAAAGACACAGACACCATAGCTTTTATTTATAATTGAATCAATTAACCTAACCAGGGTGGCAAAGAGACGCTGCAGACTCAGTTCTAGCTTTTTAACTTACTCCAAAATACTCAGGGAACGCCTAAACCGTTCCCCCTTTCAGACGCACTTAAACCGTGAGGGTCTCCCTTCCCTCCTGGGCCAATCCGAGGCGTTTCGTGCAAAAACGCCCGGGTCCCCCCGTGCGGAGCAGGACAAATCCGCCTTGTACATCGAGAGCAAGTGCTCCCACAGTTATCTTGCGTCCCATAAAACCACTGAGCTGCAGCGTACTCCCGCCAAAGCCAGGCCCTAATAGAGACTGGCCCGCCACCCAAAAGAACTAACCAAGAAACGAAAACAAATCCTGAACAAAAAGATTCATACCCAGTCCGTTCAAATGCACGCCATCATGACGAAAGAAACGTACAAGATCACCCTCGAAAAAGCCATGACGCACCACCAAGCCACCTATCGACACGACATGCTTAGACACTGCCACGTTCACCTTCCTCCGTGTTCTTTCCAATGTCCCAAACTTTCGCACTCCTCTCCACGTCAAGCGGGGTGTCATCTCTGACCACACCATCTGAATGGATGGCCATTTTGTACGAATCGAATCCACAATCTCACGCAGACTCACGATTAAACCCAAGCCTGTCAGCTGACCAACATCATTGCCACCAACGTGAAGCACCAGTCATTCGGGCATTCCCCATTTTGCTACCGCAGAAACAATCAGTGCCAAAACACCGTCCACTCGCAAACCTCTCACTCCAATCCAACGCACTTTCCGACTACCAATTGGCAAGCCACTAGTCCGACCCGAGACATGTTTTTCCGCCCAAAAAATGTAGGAGTGGCCAACCAACCACACCTGCCCGTCTTCTTTTGTCAACACTGCAAAAGAAGAAACCCTAACATGAGAAACCACACCCAACCTGGATCAAAACGACACAACTTAGAACAAAACAGAGCAACTAACTAGCAGGGATGCCAAAAAAGGGGGAAACAGGAACCCGAGTGAAGAAGAAAATACCAAAAACCTACCCGTGAACCAAATTGGGCCAGATCATGGCTAACGGGAGGAAAATTAAAAAATCCCCTCACACCCCCAATTGTTGAACGCTAACCGTTCAACGATTGGCAGGTAAACAACGTTTTCGGGTTATCGCAGGGTGCGCACCTACAACTTGTCGCAGCAAACATACTTCTTATAACACCCTGACTTCCAACGCCCCACCTTTTGAATATCCGAAGGAGATGCCCCTGCAAGCGCTGCACAAGTGGCTGCCCCTATTCGAAAGGAATGGGTGCCATAATCTGTATGATCTAAACCCAATTCTATTAAACTTCGCTTAAATAACGCAGTGAACTGAAACTTTGTGAGAGGCTTAGCATCCGCATGAACCAACCACTGAATCCCCCCAACTGGGCGCACTAACATGTATTGCGATGCTAAATGAACCGGGCAAATATTGCAATCCTGCTGCTGCGCAAGCGTGACCCATTTACCCCTACCTGACTGATCCGTTTTAGAGAGACGGAGCTTACAAAGCACCGCCGCATCTCTAAAAACAATGTCCTTATACAACAACCCGGAGGACTCAGATAAACTATTAACTGCCACTAATTCGCTAACCCTGAAAGCTCCAAAAAACGCTGCAGAAAAAGCTAAACGAAAAAGAGCAGCCTCAAACGAATCAGAAGCTACCTTCTCCATAACCTTAAGCAATGCTGCCAAAAGCTGGGTGTCCACCGGCCGACGGGAATCGGCGCGAGCAGGAGCCTGCCTAGCCCAACCTTTTAGAGCCTTTGCAAGAACAAAAGACCTGGTTGGGTCAAGCAAACCTTTTAGTTTGCAAAAAAAAGAGACTCCCGCAAGCGCCGACGCCACGTAGGCCCTGGACCTCCCCTGCTGATATCTCTCCCACACAAAGGATGACAGCAACTCCTTCGGAGACTTACCCTCCGAATCTTGGCGCGCGCAGTGACTGCTCCAATCCCGCCATGCGGCCGAGTATTTGCGGAGAGTTGATGGAGCGAGCGATTGCATCGCCAAAGCCTCTAAGCCGGCCTGATTATCTGCCACACAAACGGGGGGCATGTCAAACCAACAGCAGAAGCAGACGGTGCAAGCGCCCGAAAACGTTCAAATTGAAAACGAGACAATGCGTCTGCAATCTCGTTAACAACACCCGGTACTTGACGAGCTCTAAAACGTATGTTGGCCTCTAAACAGCGCAAAATTAAATGACGAAGCAAACGCAAAACGATCGCTGGTTGTTAATAGCATGCAACACCCCCAAATTGTCGCACCAAAAAATTACATGCCGGTTACTCAGACGCGCTGACCAGAGTTCCACAGCAACGACAATTGGGAACAGTTCCAAGAGCAACAAATTACTAGTTAAGCCTTCGTCGCGCCAAACTAAAGGCCAAGCAGTAGCGCACCATTCCCCATTGAAAAAAGCCCCAAAACCAGATGATCCAGCCGCATCAGTATACAGTTGCAATGACCCATTTGCCACTGGAGGCGCTGGCCAAATACGTTCACCATTGAACTGAACCAGAAACTTGGTCCAAACCCGAAGATCTTGCTTAATCTCTGACGACAAACGAATATGATGATGCGGCTGTCTCGACCCAGCAGTGGCCCTCTCCAATTTCCTACAGAAAACCCTGCCCATGGGAATTATGCGACAAGCAAAATTAAAGGAACCCAGCAGTGACTGAACTCCACGTAATCTTACCGTGTCCACTGCTAAACAACCCGCAATCTGTTCTAACAATCTAGCCACTTTGTCGCTTGGTAACCTACAACAACCCGCAACCGTATCTATCTCAATTCCCAAGTATGACAGACAGGAAATGGGACCCTCCGTCTTATCTTGCGCAATGGGAACTCCTAAACTGCGAAACAGAGCTTGAGCGGAAAACAGGAGGTCTGCACAGACGTCGCTCTCCCCTGGACCTATGAAGAGAAAGTCATCTAAATAGTGTGCCATGCCCGCTTGTCCTGTGCCGGCATGAACACACCAGTGTAGAAAAGAGCTGAATTTCTCAAAATAGGCACAGGAAACCGCACAACCCATAGGCAAACATTTGTCAACAAAGTAACCTGACTCTAGTTTGAATCCCATAAACTGCATAGCGTCTGGGTGCAACGGCAATAAACGGAAAGCTGACTCAATGTCTAACTTAGCCAGCAGCGCGCCCTGCCCAAAACTGCGCACTAAACCTAAGACTTCGTCAAAACTTTGATCTTTCACTCTACAAAAACTATCAGGAATGGCGTCGTTCACCGAACGCCCATCAGGATATGATAGGTGTTGGATCAAACGAAACTTCCCAGGGGCCTTCTTGGGTACCACACCTACCGGAGAGATACAAAGATCCTGCAACGGAGGAACAGGGAAAGGACCCTCCATCCTCCCCAGCAGCACCTCGGCCCTAACTTTCGCTTGCACAACTTCTGGGTAGTCCCTGGCCGAGCGCAAGTTACGGGGAGACCGGACCCATAAAGGACCCACTATTGGCAGAGAAAAACCGAACGAAAAACCTTCTAACAAAAAAGAAGCGTCCTCCTTATGAGGATATAGAACCAACCAGCGAGCTAGTGCAGCTAAACAAATAGGCGAATGAGCCTTAACCAGCTCCTTTTGACCCTTCACGATCCTGGGTGGCACTAGCAGACCCTCTACGGCAATCTTTGGCTGGATGTTCCCCCCCGCAGAGACGACAGGAGTGACGAAAACGACAGGACGACCCCCGTGTACACCGGGAGTCGTTGAAAGCAAAACACTTGCCCTTCATAACTCCCGTCGCCCCCGTCCTACCACTAGCATAACCCTTGCGAAGATGCATCCCGTCCAAAGGGGGCCGACGCTGCTGCGACACCTCTAACCACACCTCTACGTCTTTTGCTCCGAACGGAATAATCTTGCTGCCATCATGCTTTCTTCTAAATTGCACGTCGTATTCCCGCCATGCCAAGGCCCGCGAACGGACAAACATGTCTAGCACTAAAAAAATATATCTCACTATGTTTACATGTTCATCCGCTCGCGTCTCCAAATAGCACGCCGCAAATACCAGCATGCCCTCCAACCAACTGGTGAAACTACAGAAAGCCTCCTCGCCCATACCCCCAAAGCCTCCATCGCCTTCTTAGCCTGACCAAAAGCCTTTTTCATATCTTCGGTAAGCGTAAAGAAGTCGACAAATTTACCTTTACGAATTCTCCCCCTCACACTCTTTCACAGGCCGCGAAGAACGGCGGTGTTCGCACAATGCACTGAATCAGCCCCTGCCGCCACTGTAGCTAGCTCCACACTAACGCCCTGTGCAGCTGTACTCACTGACTTCTTGGCTAAACGCCTGGCAACCATTCTGGTTATTTTACGCGGGCGCGCAGGGGAACCAGAAGAATGAGAAGAAGAGGAGGAGTCAGACATAGACGAACAAGAAGACTCATGCTCACCAGCACCAGATGGACCAGGAACAGCTCCCTCGACTTGCTCATTCGTCGTGGCCGAAGACTCGCCTGTCGTCCCTTTCTCCGCGCACACCGGATCAGCTGCTGCAACAGTGATTGGTTCGCTTGAAGGAGCCTCGATCGCCCTCCGATTATCTGCAACCGGGGTAGACTGGTGAACAACAGGACTGGAAGTCACTACCGTCTGCGCGGGGAGGGTGGGAATGCCGGGCGTAGGCGGAAGGGGTGCAGGCGCGGCTAACAGACGAGCCGGAGGCACCAGCGTGAAGTCGGGCGTCGCGGACAAACTGGTGGAGGTTTGACTGTACATGACAGGCGATGCGGAAGGTAGCATCGGCATGGGAGCCGATGATGTGCTTTGCTGCGAAATTGGCAAATAAGGGAAATAAAGCTGCGGATGAAAACCTGAGAAAGGGTAAGGTCCAAAAGTGGCCCCAGAGTAGTTGGGATAAAAAGGCGGAGAGGACACAACTGAGGTGGAGGGATAAATGGGGGGGGCCGCCCCGGAGCTCCATGAAGCCTGACCCCAGGATGAGCCGACTGACAAGGGGGGCGCATTATAAATGGGAGGTGGGGCACTGTTGGCGGGGAACCATGGATTCTGATAGGTGGAAGGGACAGCTTGACTAGGCCAAAATTGGGCAGGTTGACTAAGCATGGGGCTGATTGACCCAGGGGTGCTACTCAAAATGGCCGCCGGGGTTAAGATGGCCGCCGGGCCCGACGTGCAGACCAGGCCGGCGGGACCCCCCGCTCCCCGGGGACCGAAACCTAATGACCTCACGTGACCCGCGACGCTAACCGCCGGCGGGCCCGATGCAGAGTAACCAGCGGGAGGCGCGAGCACTCGCGCCCCCGCCGGTGCAGCGTAAGCAGCAGCCGCCTTGTGGCTGATGGGCGCCGGCAAGGAGCGTCCATCGGACGCTCCCATCGGCGGGCCCGATGCAGAGTAACCAGCGGGAGGCGCGAGCACTCGCGCCCCCGCCGGTGCAGCGTAAGCGGCAGCCGCCGCGTGGCTGGTGGGCGCCGGCAAGGAGCGTCCATCGGACGCTCCCGTCGGCGGGCCCGATGCAGAGTAACCAGCGGGAGGCGCGAGCACTCGCGCCCCCGCTGGCGCAGCGGAAGTGCCAGCCGCTGCGTGACTGCTGTGGGACGGCGAGGAGCGTCCATCGGACGCTCCCGCCAGAGCCGCGTGGGGGGTGAGTCGGCCCGGGGAGGTTGCCGAGTGCACAACCTCCGCCGGGGTAGCAGGACCAGCATGATGCGCTGGTGCAGCCGCACCAGCGTGCACGGGAGGAGGGGGAGCCGATGGGGAGGACGGCAGCATCAGAGGTGAGGTGGGGGGGGAAGGAGGACGTGGGAACAGCACAGGTGGGGAAAGGGGGGGCGTGGACGTGCAGGGGGCAAGCTGAGGGGGCTAGCATAATCAGCTAGCTGACGGGGTGGGGGAGCAGAGCGACGTGGGCGAGGCATGAGCAAATTAAGCTGCTTAGGCTGTAGCACAGGGGCACTGGTACTTAGCTTTCAAAATTTCTTTCAAAGAGGCTGATCCCAAGGACCACAGGCTCCTATATAGGCCACTATAACCACTCCCCCAAACTATATGACTGGCCCTTGGAAGCAGCTGATCACACCCAAACTAATACTCAATTTACCCAGCAACAAGGCTGTCATTCAAAACACACTGTCAGTAAAAACTAATAATCTTAACACTCCTCAATCCTATTCATATTTCGTCATTCATTACCTTCCTTGTTATATGTCAGCGCACATACAAAAAGCCAGAGAGTCATTCTGAAGCATGTCCTGCATAAACAGGTTTCATTATTGGGGTCCATAACCCTCCTGCCCCCCACAGTGAGACAGCTGCCAATTTAACCATGTAAGAAAAATAAAATGAACCTATAACTGTCAATTGCATATTACTGCCCCACATAATGCTCATTATTTGTAGCTACAGATACCATTTGCTGTTTTTTAATTCACTTTCCCATCAACACCTACTTTGATAGGGAATTCCAGACTAAACTGCCCTTACAGTATAGAACTTACCACCTGATTTCCATAACTCTTTGTGCAGTAGCATGATTTGTGGTATTGCTCAGTGGGGGCACTACCTTGGTGAAATGACTAGCTGCAAATGAGTCATCAAGCCCACGACCTACTGATTTGGCTAGGAATGTGGCCAGGACGGTAACCACACTCTGGACCTCATTCAAACCCGGTCGCAAGCGCTGAGCGCTCGCAACCAGGTTGATGTTTTGGTCCTGCGCTTGCGCAGCGTGCGCACTGCGCGTGCGCAAGCCCCGGAGCGGGAGAGAAACTCTCTTGCTCCGGACCTCTCTACAAAAGGGGCGGCTGTCGATGTTGATCGACAGCTCGGCCTGTTTTGTAGGTGGGGCGGGGGGGTGGCTACACAAACGGAGGCGCTCCTAACAGAACGCTTGCCGTTTTGTGGGCGGGCGCATTGACATCAGCAGTGATGTCAGTGGGGAGTTTCCTGCTCGATCAGAGCAGGAAGCTCCCTGGGGCTTGCGGTTGCCGAGACCTTAGGGTCTCGTCGCAAGCCCCGATGGTCGCAATGGTCTTGACCATCGCAACCATCACCCTGGTCGGTCACTAAGCTGTGGGTGGTAACCCATAGCTTAGCTAGCGACCAGGAGGCCGCACTAAAAAAAAGAAGCAGCCACCCTCATTCAGAGAGAGCGATCGCTTCTTGCGACCGCCTCTGAATGAGGGTCTCTCTTTTTTGTCACATTCTAGTGAGTAGGTGTTAATTAGACTTTTTTGTTTAAAGGGATTATACTGAAAACAGTTGCAATGTTATCAATCTTTTCAATGAGAATCACAACTAAAACATTTTTGTGTCTGTTTGTATGGTCTGTCTGTGTGATTTTGCAAATTGCGGGTTGATAAATAGGATCATTCTCACGGATCCCAGTTAACAAATCTGGCTTTGTGGTTTGCAATCTGAAAAAAAAATGCTTCTCGATGTCCAATTTGTACTAGCGGGTCACTAGTGTTGCTTATTAAAAAGGACATGAGCAGTTAAACAAACCAAGCACTCCAGGGACAGGGACTGCCACTTTTGTGGCTGAAGTGCTTGGTTTATTTGGGCCCCCACAACCCAAGACACCAATAGGCTTAAGGCGGCTAACAGTGTTGTTAATCATCATCACAGTTGGAAGATGTACTTATCATCATCATCATCACCCCCATCGCTGCTAATTTCGTAATAACACAATATTAGCTCATCCCCACGCCAATCCACTCTTACATAAGTATCTGTACTTTGTTGTAATTGGCAGCAAAGGTCTTCCTAATAGAATTTGTAGTTTATTTTTATGTACATCAGTTTTTCCACAGTTTTTGGAAGTAGCCTTCTACGCTGATCACTCACAAGGTTCCCAGCTGTGCTAAACACCCTTTCCAAGTACACACTGGAGGGTGGGCAGCTTAAGTAAACCAAAGCAAAGGTCTCCAAATTGCTTTTTTTTCCTCCCATTATTCAAAGGGACTGCTAATTTGTATATTATAATTAAAACAATCCATCACCATTCTACTGATTCTTATTGTATCAGATTGAGTCATGGTAGAGATATCAATAATTTTGGGCACTTCTTTAAAGCCTAACCAGATGTTATGATGTTTCACTCTAGTGTCCTGAGTTGACTCATCATCATTACTAGTGTCTCTCTTTTTACCTGGCAGCAGCATTTGCAGGAAAAACTGAAACAGGAGCTGAGTACTTGCTTTTCAGGAGCTCTTTGAATCTCCTAACATCTGTGTCAGTTGGAAAGAAAGACATTACATATGACTTAAATCTAGGATCAAGCATGGTTGTCAAAATATTCTAATCCAATTGCAAGAAGTTGCAAACCCTTTAGCCCTGCCAAAGAGAAAAAAGAACTTGCTCTACAAGTACAGTATTACATACCGCTCACTGCAGCATGTCAATCATGCTGCAGCTTGGGGCGGTTTGCGAGTGAGATTGCACATGTGCAGTATGGTTCTTGTGCATGTGTAGTCCTTAAACCATAGGAGATGTGCGCTAACCATCGGGTTAGCAAACATCTCTGAATCAGGCCCATTGTCTCTGTGCCTAAGTTAATCAGGCCCATTGTCTCTGTGCCTAAGTTAATCAGGCCCATTGTCTCTGTGCCTAAGTTTTGTTTGGATAAGAACTGCTACATGTTGTCTTCTTCAAGGATTTTAACTGATACGTTTTTACCTTTTTGGAATGTAATTTGTATTAGTTTTTAACAAAGTATTGTGACACATGTGGATTATTTAAACAACTAAAAAAAAAATCAGATTTTTATCTATATGGATTATTGATCGCAACTGCCATTACGCACGCAATTGGACGATTGTTGCGTTCTGCTCATGTGTATGCATCGCAGTGCCCATACGCGAAGACACCACATGGTTATACTGCAGCGGTTCCAATATTCTGGCATTTCAGGGGGGCGTGGCCAACACAAGGAGCAGGGCCATTCAGAATACCGGTATTTGTGGGCAGAGTGGGGGCGTGGCATCATTTTGGCCCCGCCCCCACTACATAATGCCAATATTACCGGCATTGTGAAGCGGGGACGCGGACAAAAGGGCGCGATTCAACAAGAGAAACCCCCACAGCGGGGAGGGGTCAGCAGCCACTGGGAGGCTTGCCTACCTTTCCGGGGGGCTGGGTGCAGCACCCGATTTTCGGGAGGCTCCCGGCCAAATCAGGAGGGTAGGCAAGTATGTTATACCGTAGGTACATTGCTAAACAACTAAGCTAAGAGTAAAATATTAGCTCAAATAACAGAATACTGTAATTACAGGGTGGTTACCTCCTATTTTAGGCTGGTGTAAAATCTACCCCTCTGTCACATGCTGGTATGTGTAGTTCTGTGGACACTACAGTATGGCATGATGTGATCAGCGATGTCTTTTAGTGTGATCATTTTGCTTGCAAGCTTAGGTGATAGATTTTTTTTACTCCATGTAATAATAATAATAATCTTATTTGATTTGCCAGCTTTAGGGCCTGAGTCATTACCGATCACAAATGCGTTTACGAGCGCAATCGGCTGATTGTTGTATTCTGCGCATGCATCACAGTGTGCGTGCGCGTCGGGACTGTGATCGCAGTGACTACGCAGACCCATCGCAGAGTGATTGACAGGAAGTGACCGTTTGGGGGTGGTGACGGGAGGGGAGGCGGCGAAATGCATGCGTAGCAGTGTGTTTGAACGCCATTACAGGGGCATGCATAAATTAGTCACTGCAATGCCCTACGCGGCTTGGGCTTTCACTGCATGCGATGAGTTTAGAAATTCCTGAGTAAGGTCAGACCTTGTGCAAGTGTGCGTGAGGCTCCGATGGTACTTGATGTAACCAAATGTTTTGCAGACTTGCTAAGTATGTGTGTAAGGTAAGGTGGTCGTCCTTATGTTAGGCTGCGACGGCATTGCGATTGCAATCATTAGCATATTTTCGTAGTGTGACTGTGTAAGAGGTGTGCGGTGCAGTGCCTGCTGCCGTGCAGGTGTGACCTTGTGGCTTACCTGGCGTCGCACCCTCTCGCCATATGTTGCTCAGACAGTCCTGGAATTCCAAACTGGACACAGACACAACTACCTAGGAGGAAGGAGATGACGTGAGAACCACCCTTCCTCAATGCCGGCCGATACGCCCTACCGGACCGAGGACTACACAAATAGAATTGGATTTTAACTGAGAATCATCACTTGCACTTTTGGCCATAGATCCCGAGTTTCACCTATAGGTACTCGCGCACCAGGTGAAGGCTCAACCTTGCACCACTGTACGCTGAGAAGAAAGATAGACAGAAAGAGACAAACAGACAGTGAGAGACAGAACGCTCAGATATTGCTCACCCTGTCAATTCAAGTTCTTCTTCTGATCATCCGCCTACAAGTCCCTGTAAGAAGAAAGTCAAACACCACAGCCGCACAGGGCCTAAACCTGTGTCACGCTACTACTTATACTATGACAATATCACCCTCAACCTACAGTGTGTGTAGTGCAGCATGTATAACAATAAACTATTAAACTTTTGCCCTGCACAGAACAACAATCACAGACGGTAATCACACAAGAGTAAAACACAGTACTGTCTCTATTTAGTACCTGCCTAACTAGAGCTGGCCAGCTCCTCTTCTACATGACTGGAGAAACTCTACCTTTTGGTGGGAGCCTGACAGCTCTCCACGAGGTATTTGGAGGGTGAGTGCCTGTCAGCAACTCACACCTCTCTTACACATTTACACAGGGGCTACCTACTTATTATCCCGGTGATCTGGGCCTATTGCCCAGACCCTAGCAAAAAACTCAGTGCCCTGGGCCTAGCTTCCAGGGTCTTACTGGTGGCTCAGGCTTTATGCCTTCCTACTGCAGGGCACAGGAGATGCCTCTTCTTCTCCTTGTTCAGCCGTGTTCTGGCCTCTTCCGCAGCCGCAGAAACTCTTGCCGCGGCTGCGGAAGTGTACTGACTTTTCCCGCTCAGCGGCATCTAATACAAGACGCTGTGAGTGGGCGAGTCTATATCACAGCGAGCCGCGATTGGCTCGTCGTGTCTGCCACCTATTGGCTGCTGGACCGCAAGCCGTGTTCGGCTTGCGACCAGATCCATACACCTGCCGTCGCTTCAAGGCTACCGGGTGTCGGGCTACAGTAAACCCGCACCTGGAGCCTAGTACTGCACGCCGAGCCCGACGCTTGACTGGCGCTGGGAACAGATACTCTGTCCCAGCGCCGACTTCCAGCCACCTATGCTTAATCGGCACTGGGAGCAGAGACAGCATCCCAGCGCCGGACGCCATTGTGTCCTGCAGGGGACACATCTCTGCTTGCTGTGCTGGGATCAGACACTTGATCCCAGCACAGCTTTTCACAATGGTGTGCGTAATTGCAGCTGCAATTGCAATAGCGATCCTTACTGAATCAGGCCCTGAGTCCATAAAGATCATTTTATTTTGGAAATAAGGACATAGGCCCTCATTCAGAGCCGTACGCTCTGAGCAGAGCGCACGCTCTGAATGAGGGCCGGCCTCCATTTTCATGGAGCGTCCTCCTGGACGCTCGTATAGCTGTGGGTCACCACCCACAGGCTATACAAGCGTGCATTGTGATGGTCGCGATGGTCGAGACCATCGCGACCATCGAATTTGCGAGCCGGAGCCTGCGGTTGAGGTTTTCAACCGCAAGCTCCGGAGTGATTTTGGCTCTATCAGAGCCAAAATCACTCCCACTGACATCACTAGTGATGTCAGTGGGCCGGCTTCTGACGGGAGGCGTTCCCGTGGGAACGCCCCCGTCAGGGAGGCACGCCCCCGGCACGCCCACCAAAGGGGGCGTGCTGTCAATCAACATTGACAGCACGCCCCCTTTGATCGGACACAACGAGCGAAGGACTTTCCTTCGCTCGTCGCGTCTGGCGCATGCGCACGACGGAGCTCCCTCCGTCATGCGCATGCTCAGTCCATAACATCGACCCACTTGCGAGTGGACAGCCGCTCGCGAGTGGGTCTGAATCAGGCCCATATTTTCTTTAGAGTTATGCATCAGGTATGCAGTCGGGAAGCCGGTGGACCTAATCCCGACAGCCAGCTTCCCGACTGCTTAATCCCGGCGAGGGTTAAATGACAGGCGTCTAAATCTAGACGCCTGTCATTTTACCGACGCCGGGAAACCGGTGCCTGGCATCCCGATCGAAGGGATGCCGGGCGCAGTGCGCGGATAGCCGCGCGGGGGGGAGGAGGGTTAGGGTTCCTGGGGGGGGTCTTAGGGTTAGGCACCCCCCTGGGAGGTTAGGTTTTGGCTAGGGGAAGTGTCGGGATTCCAACCGCCGGACAGTCGTCCGTCGGTAAATCGTACCGATTCCATGCATCATCGGAGCTCTTACTATTTAGAGATATTTCATAATATTTAAAGGATTAAATCATTTTCTCTTTTCTCCATCCTGAAAAGGAATCACATTCCAGCCAAATATATACGCTGGTTTGTGTTCTCTTTTTTATATTAGTAATTCAGCACTGTTTTAAACACGATTTTTCTTTCTCTTGTTATATTAAAGACAGATGGTTGGATTGTTTAATTGTGTAGTAGCAGCTGTGGATTTCTGAAGTGCCACTGCAAGATACACTTTTTGTGCGGCATTTGGGCACTGCCCCAGATCTAAAAACATCTGCAGACTCAGATTTAAAAACATTGGAGATGTGCGTAAACTTCAGGTGTACGTACAACTCAATCAATCTAATTTCTTTAAGAATATTTAGTAGATAGGGAAAACATCTGTTTTCCTTGGAGAAAGGGCGTATCTTAGTTGATAAATAAATCCGATTATAACTTACTTGAAAAATATAAATTAAATAACAACAGTGTTTATACTCAGCTGAAAATATCCACCATGCTGTCTGCCACTCTGCTGCAGCAAGTTGCCATATTAGTAGGGAACAGGCACAGTGACTGGCAGACTGACACTGAGTGGATTGGTTAATTTAGGAGCATTGCCAGAGATATCACTGTAGCTTAATGGAGTGGGGAGGAGGTAACATGTTACTTTATAATAGAGATCAGCATTTGTATTCAGACTAATCTGACAAATCCAATTTGATCTCTACTGGATTTGAAAAGAGATTTGGATTTGAAAGAGTAGCCAGCTTAATTTTCATGTGATTGGATAGAGGGGCTTTGACATTTGGTTGCCACCAGTGATTTTCCGTGAGCTCTTATCCTGCTCAGGTCTTTGGGCCTGATTCAGAGCCGGACGCTATTTGCGCTCGCTCGTCCAGAAAAAGGGTCTGGCTATTTAAATTAACCGTTCGCTCTTTGCGGTCTGTTCACACCTCTATGTCTGAACGAGCGAACAAAACTTGCGAACGTAATTTTGAAAAAAACGCCCCCTGGCCGCTCGCATCATACGTCATGTCCGCTATTTATTAGATTAATCGAGTACATCGGACGGCGTATGAACTGCTCGCTATTCTTGTGGTTAGTTTTTCCTACCACAATCATGCGAGCAGTTCTGACTATAAAACAACCAAGTGACGTGGTCGATGACGCTGCTTTAGTAATTATGCACACCCTTAAAACGCCCGTTTTGACCTTTAGGCACGCCTGCGTTCTGATCTCCACTCCCCGTTTTCAAGCACCTTCCCCTGTTACCACCCACATACGCCTCATTCTGTCACTCAAAATAGCAGGCATTCGCTATTTAGCGAGCGCACGATTGACTGGTTCGCGCATGCGTATTAAAATCCGTACGCATGCGCAGTTGTGCGAACATCGGTCGGAACGAACGAGCGGCCGCTTACGAGCGGCTCTGAATCAGGCCCTTTGTGCATAATGTTATTTCAGAGTCATAACTACAACTCGCAGAGTGCATGTACAGGTCACATTATATTATTGAACCAATCAGTGATCAGTAAGTTCTTAGAAAGAGACAGATACTGTCATTAGTATAGTGATGGCCATCAGTGTGCCCTCCATCGATGGAAAATATGGACGGAACCATCGATGGTATGAAACATTGATGGTTCCTGCCGGCCATCGTGCAGGGCTACTGTCTGACAGTCTAGTAGCTCTGCAGTGCAGATATGGGGGAGGAATACATTGGGTGCACAGGTACCATTGATGGTGGGAAATTATTGGCATCAATGGTAAAACAATCTGCCATCAGCAGGCAACCATCGATGTTTTTAAACCATCGAGGGTCAATGGCCATCCCTACATTAGTCGAAAGACCAGCAGCAGATCACCATGTTTCATGCAAGGTGGATAAGTGGGCATTTTATTTTCTAAGAGTTGAATGCCGCAAAGATGCTTATTAGGAAATATGAATAAGCACACATAATTAGTATTTATTGAGTATGAAACAAGTACAAGGGTACAGAAAGAAAAAATGGAATACACCTTTGAGGGCAAAGGGGGTACACAATACACATATGCATAAAATGTAAGCAAGGGCATTGTGTGAGCGCAGCAGGTGGAGCTTGTGCTCTGGGTGCCAGGGCTGGTTGGAGGCGCATTTTCTGTTATTAAACCACCAGGGAAAGCACCAGTCTAGTAGCTCCTGAGCGGATGACTCTGCTGCCGATAAGATTATGGGGTCTATTTACCGTGCAGTGTTAGGAGACAGAGTGAAAAGTGATAAGAAAGTGATAAGGCTCCAGCCAATCAGCTCACAACTTTCATTTTTTAAACACAGCCTGTGAGATGACAGTTGGGAGCTGATTGGCTGGCACCTTATCACTTTTCACTCTGTCTCCTAACACTGCTTAGTAAATAGACCCCTATGTCATGTCATATGGTACATACTGCACAGAAAGCAGCTGCTGTTCTAGGTAGCTGACAGCACTGTAGGGAAGTAAATAAAAAGTGTAATGCGGGGACCGGTCTGATGTGCAGGGGCATGTTGGTGTGCTTAACTGGTTGGTCGTTTGAAAAATATTGTATAATCAAAATGCGTCAAGGCGCGCAGTCATAAACAAAGTGTCACCTACCATTTGGGACTGTAGTAAACCAGGGTGAACTCCATCTTAAGCTGCATACACACGGTACGGTCTGCACAACCAACGATATCACTGAACGATTTCCCTTGAACTTTTCTGTAGTGCAGAACAAACGATATTGGGTGTACACACTGAAAAATATCTATGATAGATATGTTTAAGTGAAGTCATCCTGCCACATCTCTGAACATGCAAATCTTGATGAAATCGTCAAGTTGGCATGCATGTACAGGCAACCATAGATATTGTTATCGTCCATGCGGGAACGTGCATCGTTGGTCGTTCGCAGCTCAAAAATGAATAATATGATCAATTTATAGTTGAATGATATCATTATCGTTCATATGGTTCATAGATATCGTACCGTGTGTACGGACCTTTAGCGGGGAGGACTGAATGATCATCTGGCTCTTTGTAATCTGAAGAGCCCTGAATAGCTTTAACTCTGGTAGGAGGTGCAATTTGCCTGCATGGTTTCATTGCCTTTGTAGTCTGCAAGTGTATTACCTGTATATTTAAAATAATATATATAGAGATATATGCAGTGGTGTACTAGATTTCTTCACCTCTTCCTTTTCAAGGCAACTGTGTCAGCATTAAAACTTTAAACATGATGCTTTTAGATGTTTAAAATGTAATACTGACATGCTTAAAGGAGGAGGAGTATGTTGGTGTGCAAGAAGTGTATGTTGGTGTGCAGGGGGAGTATGTTGGTGTGCAGGGGGAGTATGTTGGTGTACAGCAGGAGTATGGTGGTGTGCAGGGGGAGTATGTTAGTGTGCAGTGGGAATATGTAGCGTGCAGGAGGAGTATGTTGGTATGCATGAGGAGTATGTTGGTGTGCAGGAAGTGTATGTTGGTGTACAGCAGAAGTATGGTGGTGCACAGGGGCAGTATGTTGGTGTGCAGAGTGAGTATGTTGGTGTACAGTGGGAGTATGGTGGTGTGCAGTGGGAATCTGTTGGTGTGCAGGAGGAGTATGTTGGTGTGCAAGGGAAGTAAGTTGGTGTGCTGAGGGAGCATGTTGGTGTACAGGTGTACAGGTAGAGCATGTTGGTGTCTTAAAGGAGCATGTTGGTGTGCTAATGGAGAATGTTGGTGTGCTGAGGGAGCATGTCGGTGTGCAGTAATAGAGAGTGAGGGGAATTACAGTGGCTGAGGTATGCGGTCAGGGAGTGGTGGTGAGTGAGGGGAGTTACAGATGGTAAAGCAAGGGGTCATTTTGTAATATATGTCAATACAAAAATTACAGTTGAATGGTTTTGCCTTACTTCAAATGTTTAGTAGAATTAAACATGCTGTACATGCTGTAGAGCCATAGCTAAGGCAGTATGATATGTGCCACCAGCCCATCACCATGGGTGATTATTAAAATGGAAGAGGAGGGCCACCGTATAATGTTCTTGCTTCGGGTGCCATTGCTCCACACTACAACTCTTCATGACACACATGGCTAACTCAGATTTGTAACAGGTCACACAAAGAGGTAAAGGTATGAAACCTAACTATAACCATTATAGTCAAAGAAACAACACAATGGAAAAAGTAAAAAAACACTAACAAGAAGGCCAAAAAGTGGCAATACTATGAGTGTACACCAGACCTCTCCAGAGCAGTATAATCCCTGACAATACTACTGTTCAATAGCAGGAATCAGTGAGGGGTTTAAGAAGTCCGTAATAGAGAATGATGTACGTGCCAATTGAGCTGTTACATTACCGGGGAAGAGGCTACCGTTTGTTTCTATCTCAAAGTTCCTATGTGTCTTTGTTTCTATAATTTAGAATGTAGGCTATAGCTGCCTTAAGGCCTAGAACAGACCTCTTTCGAATATAAATTGAGATGAGCAATGGCAAGGGTCAAAGGTAATGTTGCCCCAAACACCAGAGAGGTCAGAACTGCAATCTCAAGACAGAGGGATTGAAGGACTGGGCAAGTCCAAAACCAAAATACATGGAGAATATCGTCTACATGGCTGCAATTTCTTATTCTAAGTTTTGAAACAGAAAGCCAAATGGTGTGCTACCTGTACTGCGTTATGTAACGTCTGTTTAATAACTTGAGGCACGTCTCAGAGTGGTTTGCAGTCAGTTTGTCTACATTCAGAATAACGACAATGTCAGAATGTCAAAGGCCACAATGTTGACATACTATTTTAGGGTTAGGGATCAATTAGGGTTAGGCTGCAATTAGGGTTATGGCTAGATTTGGGCTAGGGTAAGGGTTAGGTTTCGTTAAAAAGTGAATAGGAAATCGCATTGTCAACATACGGACAGTCGACATTCATAGGGGTGTATTTACTAAAGTGCATATTTTTAGAAATGGAGATGTTTCCCATATCAACCAATCAGATTCTAGATATTATCTTCTAGAAGGTGCTAGATAAATGTTAAGTAGAATCTGAATGGTTGTTATGGGCAACATCTCCATTTCTAAAAACCTGCACTTTAGTAAATAAATATACCCCATAATGTCTACATTCTGGCAATGCCAACATTATGTTAGTGTCGACATTCACATGTTGACATTCTGTACATGTCAACATACTGAATGTTGAATTTCAGAGCATGGGCGGAATGCACTAAAACTTACCGCCAGTCACCGCAATTGTACAGATCGCATATGCACTAACATATGCGATCTGTACAGCAAAGGACAGCTCTTCCGATAAGAGCTGTCCTTTGCTATCCCTGCCGCCGTGTGGACTTCCGGGTTTATGACCCGAGAGTCCATCTGCGCATGCGCAGAGTGACGCGGCGGCTGCGGGTCATGCTGGGAGGGATCCGATCGGATCCCTCCTAGCAGCGCGATGCGGTAATAGCCCATAGGTTTCTATAGGGTAACGCCAGCCCTCCACATTGGAGCCTGGCGGCCAGCTGATTGATGCATACGGAAAATGCGGTAAAAGGGTTTTGCCGCATATTCCATTTAGTGCATCCCGGCCCAGGTCAACATTCTGGTGTCAACATTCTGAGGGCCTGATTTATCAACAAGTCTTATCACTCACAGAAAATTATAAAACTTGTTGCATATGATAAATGGTGCTCCAGCCAATCAGCTCACTGTCATTTTTCAAACAGATGACAGTTGGGAGCTGATTGGCTGGAGCTCCATTTATCGTATGCAGCTAGTTTTACCTCTCTCTGTGAGTGATAAAACTCGTTGATAAATCAGGCCCAGAATGTTGATATGTCGACTAATTATACCACAAGAGTGCTTTATGCACCTTGACATTTTCTATAAATCTCCTGCATCATCTAACAGAGACCTAGCAGGCCTAACCCTTAAGCCGCATACACACTAGATGATAAGTTGGACGATATGAATGATAGCAATAACAATATCGTTCACTGCGTTCAATATCCTACTGTGTGTATGCAAGACATCGCTAATGAAGCGCGCTCCAGCAGGTTCGTTAACGATGTCTTTCATCGTCCGTACTGGAAGGGCAACCTGACAATATCGTCAGGTTCTGCAAGTACGGGGATGAGGGAGGGTGCCGTCACTAAACTATATAGTTAACTATATCACTCAGTGTGTATGCTCAATGTCGTTAACGGCAATCAGCTAGGCAGTGCAGGGGAAACTGGATGCAATCGGGAAGCTGGCTGACATTTTACCGACAGCCGGCTTCCCGACTTGTATATCCCGGCGAGGGTGAAATGCCCGGCGTCTAGATGTAAACGCTGCTCATTTCCCCGACGCCGGGCGCTGCAAGCAGACAGCCGCACGTGGGGGGTAGGGTTAGGTTTAGGGCTCCTGGGGGGGACTTAGGGTTAGGCATTCCCCCGGGAGGTTAGGGTTATGCACCCCCGGGGGGAAGTTAGGGTTAGGCACCCCCCCGGGGGACTTAGGTTTAGGCAGCGGGGAAGGGGGGGTTAGGTTTAGGCACTTAGAGGGGGGATTAGGGTTAGGTACTTGGGGGGGGAGGTTAGGGTTAGGCACCCCTAAGGGAGGGTTAGGGTTAGGGGGGTAGGTTAGGTTAGTTAATACTTACCTAGGGACGATCAGGATTTCCAGCGCTGTCGGGCTGCCGCTGCCGGGATCTGTTCCAGTGTCGGGGTTCCGCTGCCGGGAATCATACCGATTCCGGGGAAACACTTAACGGTATCGGTCATGGAGCATATCGTTAAGCACAGTTGCCTACCTTTGGCTTCTCCTCCCCGGAAGAAGTCTTGGTAGGAGAAGCAGGTGGGCTGGGACGGGGGTGGGGCCTGACAGTTTGTGGTATTAAGCCCCGTCCCCTTCGCTTGCAAATTGCCTCGATTAGCGTAAATTCAAATAGGGGGCAGGGCTAAATGACGCGATTCATTGAGAATCACGTCATTAAGCCCCGCCCCCTACATGGGGACCCACGATCGCCACGGAAATTCTCCCCACTCTGCCCACTTCACTAGGAAGTGGGAGAAATGCCTACCCTTCCGGAGGTGCGGGGGGTAACTGAAAAATCGGGAGCCTACTGCGTAAAGTGGGAGGGTAGGCATGTATGTTGTTAAGTGTGTATGCGGCTTTACATTTTAACATCTTAAATGCTTATTTTTCTGTGTCACTTCTATTCCTTTCCTATTTATCAACATTGGTTTATTTCTATTCCTAATGTATATAGGTAATGAGTGAATACCACTTAGACATAATACTAACACATTGATACTCCTAATGTACCTTTTTGCATTATATTTGCAAAGATCATTTATTTATAAAAGCTATTAATAGCAATTAAACGATAACTAAAATCCCCATATAAAATGCATTCTATGTTAAATAATTAATGCTGCCTACTATAAATATATGTTAATACTCCACCTACTGCATAATGTATATATGCTAAAAAAAATACAGTTTTATTCCCATAGCCATAGGGCCTAATTTACTGCTGGACATAATAGACTCTTAGGGGTCTTACATAACATCAGGAAGTTGCTTACTGAAAGTAAAAGTGAGTTGCCCCTGGGTTCCTTTTGCTAACAGTATATCACTATGGTAATGACCTAGGTCGGTACTGTAGCATCTTTTTAAAGGAATCCTCACCAGGTGTGATGATTAGGTTCCAAAACTCTAGTTAGAGGGGCGTGATACAATTTCCAATAGCAGCCAGTATTTACCCCATACTTACCTATTTATTCCATCCCCTCTTCGGGAGAAGCCGGGCTGGGGATGCAGCTCGTTACTTCCAGGCTCCCTGTCATTAGGTCCTGCCCCCGTCATGGCAAAATGGTATGATCCACAGGTTTGTGGGTGCGGAGGAGGAGTTTCAGCATCATTTAGCTTCACTCTAATCTTGTTTTTACCACCCTCCATTCTGTCCACATCACTAGGAAGTAGACAGGATGCAGGAGAACCGGCCACTCTTTTCTGGGAGTGTGGGGGGCTACCCTAAAAATCAATAAATGTATTTGCACCCCTTGCATTGCTAAATGGCTTGTCCAGATGCAAAGTTACTTCATACTTGCCTACCCTGCCGATTCGGCCAAATATCGTGTGCCGCTTCCAGCCCCCAGAAAGGCAGGCAATCCTCCTGGCAGCCACCGACCCCTCCGGACCTCCTGCAGTTACAATACAAACCCCCACAGCGAGGGCGGCCGATGACACGATTCACACTGGCCACGCATCTTGGCATTGTGTAGCGGGGGCGGGACCAATCGTGTGACCACGCCCCCTCCTCCCACAAATGCCGGTTAATATGTCCAGCCGTGCCCCCCTATGCTGGCCACGCCCCCCTGCTATGCCGACCTGGCTGCTCCCTCCTGGAGTGGGAAGCCAGAGTGTCGGCAAGCTTGACTTACTTGCTTTTTTTGCTGTGCTCCCGACACAGAATCAGCCCGTGTCAGGCCATTAAACTGCATCAATTCAAAATCATAATAAATAATGCTGTTTGGTCCTTACAGAATAAGTTAGAGAAGCATAGCCTTTCCGCTATTACGTTATCTGGTACTTTGTCTTTTACTGGTACTGCTATACAATTAATATAAGGTGACAGTAAGAAATGACATTAGCTGGTTTCTCCCCTCTTACTCCTTATGTGACCCCAGTTCTCTAAGGACATAAGTAAAATTCTGTTTTGTCTCCAGACAAATCCCAGTAGTATGATATGGAAAGTATAATAGTGATAGGTTTATGGAGAAGTCAGTGATGAACAGTAAGAGGAACGAATGTTAATTTAAATTAATGCTGAGATCTGCAAAAGTTTTGGTTGTCACATATTTTTATTTTTACAGTCATTTTATTAAATTGTTTAAGCTGCCTTTAAGCTGCTTCTCCTCTCTCCCATTTATCGGTGGGTCACCTAATGTATGGTGCAGAGCCGGATAAGTGATGTGCAGGCACTGTTCTGTCTCATTCATGTCTGTCACTTTATCAGCCTACAGCCCTATGGTCTTTATCATAAAAGCAGTGGTTGCCTGATTTGCCTGCTCTGTCTCTCACTCATTCAGGACCAGACTGATGTCAGGAGGGGCAGTGAGACCTATATCCTGGAGGATTCAGAGTACAAAGAACATGAATACGATGATGAGAATAAAGACAAATGTAACTGTAATATTTGTAAGATAAACCCTATCCTGATGCGCATTTATGTGTTTAATTTGAATATACTGATACACTCAAATAAATCTGCAAATACGCCATTTTTCATTGTATCGAGGAAACAAAGGGTGTCTGTCTCATACATGTTTCATGTGTGTTAATTGAAACTTTTTATGGACATTGCGTGTTGAAGGTTTTTAGGCCATACCCATTGTACCTATGTCAGGGCCGAAACTAGGATTTTTGTCCCCCGGGACAAGACAGTAATTTGGCACCCCCTGGTAATTCCCTCATAGTAATGCCCCCTGCAGCAGTGCCCCTATAGTAATGCCCCCTGCAGCAGTGCCCCTATAGTAATGCCCCCTTCAGCAGGGCCCCTATAGTAATACCCCCTTCAGCAGAGCACCTATAGTAATGCCCCCTGAGTTAATGCCCCTGTAGTAGTGCCCATATAGTGATGACCCATAGTAATGCCCCTGTAGTAGTGCCCATATAGTAATGCCCCTGTAGTAGTGCCCATATAGTAATGCCTCCATTGTAATGCCCCTGTAGTAGTGCCCATATAGTAATGCCCCTGTAGAAGTGCCTATATGTTAATGCCCCTGTAGTAGTGCCCATATTCTAATGCCCCTGTAGTAGTGCCCATATGTTAATGCCCCTGTAGCAGTGCCCATATAGAAATGCCCCTGTAGTGCCGCTTACAGAAAAAAAAAAAACATTATTTAACTTAAACCCCACTCAGCCGTCCGCTGCTGTCCGGTCCGCCCGGCTGCTCCTCAGAACTATGGGAGAGACGTCATGACATCTCTACCATAGTGCCCGTGGGGTGAGCCGGAAGCTGGAGATCAGGAGAGAACGGCGGCACTGCAGGGAAGGAGCTGAGCTCCCGCTGGTAATAAAATTTCAGCGGTTGTCCGGCTTGGAGTCTCCCTGCGGCACAGGGCTGGAGGACACTGGCGGCGGGTACAGTGGTGCGCCCGGTGCACGTGCACCTCCAGACCCCAACCTCCTAGTTGCGGCCCTGCCTATGTCATATTAATTTTAATGATGTCATGCTTCCAATATAGTATGTTATGGCACAAGTATCAGTTGTGTGTGCACAGTGCCAGTATATGGTATGTCGATTAGTGCCAGTATGCAGTGTGTCCCAGTGGCACAATGCAGTATATTCCCCCAATGACAGTATACCGACATGGACCAGAACGTCTCCAATTCCTGTATGCCCCAACACTCAGTGCCTCTAGTTGAATTTTATGCCCTATATAAGATATAAGCTATTTTCAGCGTAGCTGCGATCCCGTATGCAGCCGCTCTATGAAAATATGCAAATGTGGCAGCTGGTGGGGATTGCTTTGAGACGCCTACTAGTGACAAGTATCTGTATACAAATACGCAGTTCGGTCGTAGATTCTTCGATTATCGGACTCATGAGTAGTCCTATGGCCTGCGCAGAGTGGGCGCGTCAACTGGGATGTCAAAGCCATATTTCCTGTGTACGGGATCGCAGACAAATGATGTGACATGCACCCGAAACGGTCGAGATACACCTGCGTCTTTAAGCAACACTCCATTTGCGTAAACATTGGCTTATCGTACAACTCTGAATTAGGACCATAGTCTGGGGGAAACTGGGAACAGTGTAGGCAGATACAACTCTCTGACTACAGTTAGATGGTGGCTGCAGGCTGGGCTGCTAATTTACAACCTGTTCATACAGTAGGTGGTGGCAATCTGGGATCTAGAGGCATCTAATTTCCAACAGCAGGAGTTCCAATTTTCCAGCTGTTTGGTGAGAGACTTGTATTACCCCAGAAGGGAGACTGGACCTCATTCAGAGTCGGTCGAAGCGGCCGCACGGTCGTACGCCACCGATGTTCACTATACTGCGCATGCGTAAAGTTCGCAATGCGCGTGCGCAAACTAGCCGCTACGATCAGAAATTTCTCTCTCCTTGAACACAGCCGGTAGTTTGAGTGACAGATGGAGGCGTTTGTGGGTGGTAACAGGGGAAGGTGCTTGAAAACGGGGGAGTGGAGATCTGAACGCAGGCGTGCCTCATTATGCGAACAGCGTTTTATGGGAGTGCATACGGATTATGGGAGTGCATAATTAACAAAGTAGTGTCATGGCACACGTGACATGGGTGGTTTTTACACTGACATGATCGTAGAGCTTAAGAGAGGGTATGGTCAACCTTAAGCTCTACGACCAGTGCCGATGGTTCCCGATGGTCTCGATTAATCCTTATATGCCCGGAGATGACGTGCAATGCGTACGAGAAGGAGGCGTATTTTTTTGTCTTCTGACCGCTTCCTCCCCTTGGTCGGCCAACTACCGATCCGAACTTAGGGACGCAACTTGCGAGGGAATCATTTGAATATCCGGCCCCTTTTTCCGTACGACCGTGCGGCCGCTTCGACCGACTCTGAATGAGGTCCACTGTTCTTTATGGACACTTTATACCTTTATGTCTTGAAGATAATGATCTGTGTATTTCAGTTTTCTTATACCCTTGAGGTAATGTAAACAAGCAACTGTACAGAGGAAAAACTGCCCCATCTCCCTCCGGTATGCAGTCGGTAAGACCGGCGCCCAGCATCTCGATCGAAGTGATGCTGGGCGCCGCTGCGGACAGGTTAGGTTTAGGGCTCCCGGGGGGGGACTTAGGGTTAGGCACCCCGTTGGGGGACAGGTTTAAGCGGTGGGGAGGGGGGGTTAGGTTTAGGCACTTAGAGGGGGGGTTAGGGTTATGCACTGGGGGGGGGAAGGTTAGGGTTAGGCACCCTAAAGGAGGGTTAGGGGGTTAAAAAAAGAAATAAGCTAATACTTACCTTCGACGATTGGGATTTCCTCCTCTGCCGGCCTCCTGGTGTCGGGATTCCAACCGCCGGGCAGGGGTCCGGCGGTAAATCATACCGATTCCCTCCCTCCTGTGCTCTTCCTTTCTCCTGTATGCCCCATCCCATCCCATCCCGTTTCTATTACTTACCCTCCTTCCTTCCCGGTCATCTTAATGTGCATAGAGCACACAGTGATAGATGGGGCGTGCACCGTGCACGTTAAGTCATGCTTGCATACAAAGACACGTAATCATGATGACCTAATTAAAATCAGGTTACGACAAAGAGCAAAGAGGCACTCACTAGAATTAGATTAATACGGGGGAGTCCTCGCTCATAAAAGGGGGCGTTGACTTGTGTCCGTGAGGGCATGCCTCCTTCTGTGTAATCCAACTGGCGGCTTGCCCAGCACCCCGGGAGCTGCCTCTCCCGACAACACCATCAGAGGGGGTGACAACAAAGTAGCAGAACAGCTCTACTATTTTGGTGGCACACCCTCGATGGAGTGACCCCACTGATTTATATACAGTATATATATATATATATATATATAAGCACGCGAAAGCTAGCATAAGCTTGAGAGGAGATAAGCACCCTGTTTTTTATTGTAGCATACTAGGTCGAACTGTTTTTTAGTTGACGTATTGTAAGTGGTTGCAGAGGCGTTACTTACCTGAATGACACCCGGAGTGGCTGGATGGTGTCCTTCCGTATGCCACAGGCACGTGAAAAGGGGGTGTGGCTTCGTGGAAGGGCCGTGACATCGCCCCGCAAAGCCCCGTCCTCTTATGTGTGCCAATCTTGGGGCGTTTCCGCTCCCGTCCTCGTTACACAGTGGACAGTGTTCAGTTTATGAAATCCCTTCCAAAATCGAACCTCAAATCCCCATTAAAATCGAATGCAAAAATCAAACTCAACTTCCTCATTACTTCCTATTGGGCCAAATGTATCACATGCACACTAATTAACAGGGGGAACAATTGGAAACACTTGTGCACACTCTAGAAAAGTGAAAGTGATTTATAATTTCTTCATAACTATAATATGCTCATCATATATACAGTATATATATATATTAGGGGTGTGCACCGGACACTTTTCGTGTTTTGTGTTTTGGTTTTGGATCTGGATCTTTCTTCGTGTTTTGGATCTGGATTGGTTTTGCCAAAACCACCCTTCCGTGTTTTGGGTTCTGGGTTTTGTGTTTTGGATCTGGATTTTTTCTTAAAAAATAAAAAAAAAACGCTAAAATCACATAAATGGGCCTTTTTTTGTTCCTACGCTATTAATAACCCCAATAACATTAATTTCCACTCATTTCCACTCTATTCTGAACACCTCACACCTCACAATATTGTTTTTAGGCCAAAAGGTTGTACCGAGGAAGCTGGATGACTATGCTAAGCGACACAAGGGGGCGGCACAAACACGTGGCCCATCTAGGAGTGGCACTGCAGTGGCAGACAGGAAGCCAATCAGCGTTATGGTGCCCATTTGCATGTAGCACGAACCCGGGAGATCCGTGCTACATGCATCTGTGTGATTGGCACAGAGCAATGACAGGTCCGTGAGACCCGTCTGTGCTGCTGTGGTAAAAAAAAAAAAAAAAACCTGTGTAAAAAAAGAAAAAAATGGCGTGCACCCCCCCAAAAAAGAGCAACCAGCCCCGGGCATTAGTAACCCAGTGCTGGGTGTGCTTAAATACAGGGGACAAATGACGTAGGGGTCCCCTGTACTTAAGCACAACCAGCACCGGGCTAGTCAGAACCAGCGCTGGTTGCCAAAATACGGGGGACAAACGACGTAGGGGTCCCCTGTATTCTGCGCAACCAGCTCTGGGCTCTGATCCGGTCCTGGTTCTGGAAATATAGGGGACAAAAAATGAGTAGGGTTCCCCTGTATGTTCCAGAACCAGCACTGGACTTTTTCTAGCGGGGGGCTGATGCCACAGCCAGGGGAGCCCTTTCACCGCGCCCCCCAGCCGCAGCATCAACCCTGACCGCTAGTCAGCCCAGGCCGGGGATCCCTGGAGAGCTGGGGACCCCCCCAATAAAGGGGTCACCCTCTCCAGGGCACCCCAGGCCCAGGCTGATAGCCCGGGGCTATCCCCGCCACCCCTGGTGGCGGTGGGTGGCGGGTTGATTGTGTGGTGTGGTGTAAATAAAGAATATCAAACATTGTCTTTACAAGTAGAACTGCAAGTCCCAGCTAGCCTGCCCCGCATGCTGGTACTTGGAGAACCACAAGTACCAGCATGCAGGGCATTAAGGGCCCACTAGTACCTGTAGTTCACCTGTAAAAAAAATGTTTAAAAAAACACAGGACACACACACCGTGACAGTATAAGTTTATTAAACATACATACACACACACACATGTACACATACTCACCTATGTAACCTGTAGCATCGGTCCACTTGTCCGGTAAAGTATCCCTAGGGGACCTGTGAAAAAAAACATACTCACCATCTCCTATGCGAGGTTCTGTCCTCTTCGTTCCAAAGTAGGCATCCCCGGACTTGGCAAAAAAAAAAAAACGAAAACGCGATCCACGAACTTAGTACCGTTCTATAGAACGGTACTTCCCGAATGAGAGCTTAGCGGCGGGGTATCACAATGGAAACCCCGCTGCTAAGCGTTCATTGGCTGAGAGAGGTCATCTCCCGTCTCTCAGCCAATGAACGGCTCCCTCCATTGTAGTCAATGGTGGGAACCGCAGGGTAAACTTTAATAACCTTGCGGCTCCCAGCATTGACTACAATGGAGGGAGCCGTTCATTGGCTGAGAGAGACGGGAGATGGCCTCTCTCAGCCAATGAACGCTTAGCAGCGGGGTTTCCATGGTGATACCCCGCCGCTAAGCTCTCATTCGGGAAGTACCGTTCTATAGAACGGTACTAAGTTCGTGGATCGCGTTTTCGTTTGTTTTTTTTTGCCAAGTCCGGGGATGCCTACTTTGGAACGAAGAGGACAGAACCTCGCATAGGAGATGGTGAGTATGTTTTTTTTCACAGGTCCCCTATGGATACTTTACCGGACAAGTGGACCGATGCTACAGGGTTACATAGGTGAGTATGTGTACATGTGTGTGTGTGTGTGTGTGTGTGTATGTATGTTTAATAAACTTATACTGTCACGGTGTGTGTGTCCTGTGTTTTTTTTAAACATTTTTTTACAGGTGAACTACAGGTACTAGTGGGCCCTTAATGCCCTGCATGCTGGTACTTGTGGTTCTCCAAGTACCAGCATGCGGGGCAGGCTTGCTGGGACTTGCAGTTCTACTTGTAAAGACAATGTTTGATATTCTTTATTTACACCACACCACACAATCAACCCGCCACCCACCGCCACCAGGGGTGGCGGGGATAGCCCCGGGCTATCAGCCTGGGCCTGGGGTGCCCTGGAGAGGGTGACCCCTTTATTGGGGGGGTCCCCAGCTCTCCAGGGATCCCCGGCCTGGGCTGACTAGCGGTCAGGGCTGATGCTGCGGCTGGGGGGCCCGGTGAAAGGGCTCCCCTGGCTGTGGCATCAGCCCCCCGCTAGAAAAATTCCAGTGCTGGTTCTGGAACATACAGGGGAACCCTACTCATTTTTTTCCCCTGTATTTCCAGAACCAGGACCGGATCAGAGCCCAGAGCTGGTTGCGCAGAATATGGGGGACCCCTACGTCGTTTGTCCCCCGTATTTTGGCAACCAGCTCTGGTTCTGACTAGCCCGGTGCTGGTTGTGTTTAAGTACAGGGGACCCCTATGTCGTTTGTCCCCTGTATTTAAGCACACCCAGCACTGGGTCACTAATGCCCGGGGCTGGTTGCTCTTTTTTTGGGGGGGGGGCACGCCATTTTTTTCTCTTTTTACACAGGTTTTTTTTTTTTTATTTACCACAGCAGCACAGACGGGTCTCACGGACCCGTTAGTGCTCTGTGTCAATGACACAGATGCAAGTAGCACGGATCTCCTGGTCCGTGCGTGCATCTGTGTCATTGAAATACACAGCAGCACAGACGGGTCTCACTGACCCATCTGTGCTCTGTGTCACTGTCAATCACACAGATGCATGTAGCACGGATCTCACGAGTCCGTGCTACATGCAAATGAGCACCATAATGCTGATTGGCTGAGAGCCGTGACAGACGGCTCTGTCAGCCAATCAGCACTTTGCCCATTAAAGGCAAAGGCATTTTTTTTTAAATGGCCGACAGCAGATCTCGAGGTTTTGCCTCGGGAGAGGGATCCGGGGCAGACAGGGAGATCCGAGCTTGGGCTCGGATCGCCCCGGATCCCCGAAGTTCGGGTGGGTTCGGTTCTCAGGGAACCGAACCCGCTCATCCCTAATATATATATATATATATATACATATATATTAGGGGTGAGCGGGTTCGGATTTCTGAAATCCGAACCCCCCCGAGCCCCCCCGATCCAAGGCCGATCCGAGTCAGGCTCGACTTTTCCCGCCTGACTCGGATCTGAAATCGAGGCAAAACGTCATCATCCCGCCTTCCGGGTCTCGCGGGTTTTGGATCCTATATAAGGTACCCGCACCGGCGCCATTTTCTCACTCGGCTGTGGACAGTTAAGAGGGAGGGTGGGAGTTAGGGCTGGCTGGGCTGTGTAGTGTAGTGTAGTGCAGTGTAGTGTTGTGCTGTGCTGTGCTGCACTGTGCTGCTGTTGTCCATAGGGGCTATGTCCACTCCTCCAAAGTCCATAGGGGCTGGCTGTGTTGTGCTGTGCTGCTGTTGTCCATAGGGGCTGTGTCCACTCCTCCAAAGTCCATATGTGCTGGCTGTATTGTGCTGTGCTGCTGTTGTCCATAGGAGCTGTGTCCACTCCTCCAAAGTCCATAGGGGCTGGCTGGACTGTGTTGTGCAGTCAGTTGTCCATAGGGGCTGCGTCCACTCGAAAGTCCTGTGAAGAGTCCTAGTCCTAAAGGGGTGCTGTAGTGTTGTTCTCTGTCCATCAGGGGTGCTCCCCCCAAGTGCAAAAAAAATATATATATTTTCTGTGTTTGTGAATTGTGTGTGCAGTAGCCGCACGTGCATCAACAAACTAGTGCCAAGCGTGCGCCTGTGTCATAAGTAAAGGGCCGGCTGGCTTGACCGTTAAAGGGTGCTGTAACCCCCAAAGTACACTCCAAACAAAATAAAAAAATATTTTCTGTGTTTGTGAATTGTGTGCGCAGTAGCCGCACGTGCATCAACAAAGTAGTGCCAAGCGTGCGCCTGTGTCCCATAAATAAAGGGCTGGCTGGATTGACCGCTAAAGGGTGCTGTAACCCCCAAAGGGCACTCCAAACAAAATAAAAAAATATATTTTTTTGTGTTTGTGAATTGTGTGCGCAGTAGCCGCACGTGCATCAACAAAGTAGTGCCAAGCGTGCGCCTGTGTCCCATAAATAAAGGGCCGGCTGGATTGACCGCTAAAGGGTGCTGTAAGCCCCAAAGGGCACTCCAAACAAAATAAAAAAATATATTTTTTCGTGTTTGTGAATTGCGTGCGCAGTAGCCGCACGTGCATCAACAAAGTAGTGCCAAGCGTGTGCCTGTGTCCCATAAATAAAGGGCCGGCTGGATTGACCACTAAAGGGTGCTGTAACCCCCAAAGGGCACTCCAAACAAAATAAAAAAATATATTTTTTTGTTTGTGAATTGTGTGCGCAGTAGCCGCACGTGCATCAACAAAGTAGTGCCAAGCATGCGCCTGTGTCCCATAAATAAAGGGCCGGCTGGATTGACCGCTAAAGGGTGCTGTAACCCCCAAAGGGCACTCCAAACAAAATAAAAAAATATTTTCTGCGTTTGTGAATTGTGTGGGCTGTAGCTGCACGTGCATCAACAAAGGAGCAACGCCAAGCGTGCGCCTGTGTCCAATAAGTAAAGGGCCGGCTGGCTCATTTCTTAAAGGGTGGTGTAACCCACAAAGTGCACTACTCTCCAGCAAAAATAAAAAAATATTTTCTGTTTTTGTGTGCGCCTTAGCCGCATGTATATATATCAATATAACATAAATGGAGGACCAAACTTTCTCCGATAAAAATAAAATAGGGAAAGATCAAGAACCACTTCCTCCTAGTGCTGTTGCTGCTGCTGGGAGTTTTTCATCATCCCAGAGAGGAAGTAGGAACACCAATACTTTTACTAAACAATTGACCCTCCAACAGTCTCTAGCGAGGAGGATGAAGTACGACAGCAGTCATCCTGAAGCAAAACGTATAACTGAGGCCTTGACTGCTATGTTGGTGTTAGACGTGCATCTGGTATCCGCCATTAGCGCAGTGGGATTTAGACAATTGATGGAGGTAGTGTGTCCCCGGTTCCAAATCCCGTCTAGATTCCACCTGCATCCTCAAAGCAGCAGCGACAAGCGTGCGTCTGTCTGTTAAAGGGTGGTGTAACCCTCAAAGTGTGCTCCACAAACAATAAAAAAATTCTTTTTTTTTCTGCGTTTGTGAAATGTGTGGGCTGTAGCCGCACCTGCATCCTCAAAGCAGCAGCGACAAGCGTGCATCTGTCTGTTAAAGGGTGGTGTAATCCTCAAATTGCGCTCCACAAACAATAAAAAAATTCTTCCTTTTTATTCTGTCTTTGTGAATTGTGTGAGCTGTAGCCGCACCTGCATCCTCAAAGCAGCAGCGACAAGCGTGCATCTGTCTGTTAAAGGGTGGTGTAACCCTCAAAGTGCGCTCCACAAACAATAAAAAAAATCTTTTTTTTTCTGTCTTTGTGAATTGTGTGGGCTGTAGCCGCACCTGCATCCTCAAAGCAGCAGCGACAAGCGTGCATCTGTCTGTTAAAGGGTGATGTAACCCTCAAAGTGTGTTCCACAAACAATAAAAAAATTCATTTTTTTTCTGCATTTGTGAAATGTGTGGGCTGCAGCCGCACCTGCATCCTCAAAGCAGCAGCGACAAGCGTGCATCTGTCTGTTAAAGGGTGGTGTAACCCTCAAATTGCGCTCCACAAACAATAAAAAAATTCTTCCTTTTTTTTCTGTCTTTGTGAATTGTGTGGGCTGTAGCCGCACCTGCATCCTCAAAGCAGCAGCGACAAGCGTGCGTCTGTCTGTTAAAGGGTGGTGTAATCCTCAAAGTGCGCTCCACAAACAATAAAAAAAATCCTTTTTTTTCTGTCTTTGTGAATTGTGTGGGCTGTAGCCGCACCTGCATCCTCAAAGCAGCAGCGACAAGTGTGCGTCTGTCTGTTAAAGGGTGGTGTAACCCTCAAAGTGCTCCAAAAAATAAAAAACTATTTTTTTTATGTGTTTGTGACTTGTGTGCGATGTAGCTGCACGTGCATCAACACAGTAGCAGCGCCAAGCGTGCGCCTGTGTCATAAGTCAAGGGCCAGTTTGGACATCTGGTCCGGACTGAAGGATGTGCCAACAATTTCTGACAAGTCTACTGTCACTGCATATGATACTGTCCTCAAAGCAGCAGCGACAAGCGTGCGTCTGTCTGTTAAAGGGTGGTGTAACCCTCAAAGTGCGCTCCACAAACAATAAAACAATTCTTCTTTTTTTTTCTGTCTTTGTGAAATGTGTGGGCTGTAGCCGCACCTGCATCCTTAAAGCAGCAGCGACAAGCGTGCGTCTGTCTGTTAAAGGGTTGTGTAACCCTCAAAGTGCGCTCCACAAAAAAAAAAAAATTCTTCTTTCTTTTTCTGTCTTTGTGAATTGTGTGGGCTGTAGCCGCACCAGCATCCTCAAAGCAGCAGCGACAAGCGTGCGTCTGTCTGTTAAAGGGTGGTGTTACCCCCAAAGTGCGCTCCAACAAAATAAAATAATCTTCTTTTTTTCTGTGTTTGTGTGTGAAATGTATGCGCAGTAGCCACACCTGCATCCTCAAAGCAGCAGCGACAAGCATGCATCTGTCTGTTAAAGGGTGGTGTAACCCTCAAAGTGCGCTCCACAAAAAATAAAGAATTCTTCTTTTTTTTCTGTCTTTGTGAATTGTGTGGGCTGTAGCCGCACATGCATCCTCAAAGCAGCAGCGAAAAGCATGCGTCTGTCTGTTAAAGGATTACGAAAGCATGCGTCTGTCTGTTAAAGGATTACATCGGTGACAGCATCCAAGTAGGCATGTCAGACAGTCCGTACCTGTACTGGCAGGAAAAAGAGGCAATTTGGAGGTCCCTGTACAAACTGGCTCTATTTTACCTGAGTTGCCCCCCCTCCAGTGTGTACTCCGAAAGAGTGTTTAGTGCAGCCGGGAACCTTGTCAGCAAAAGGCGTAGGAGGTTGCTTCCACAAAAGGTGGAGAAGGTGATGTTCATAAAATGAATTATCAACTCTTCCAGGGAGACCAGCCTCCAGAACGTGCAGAGGGACCTGTGGTTGTGGATTCCAGCGGGGACGAATTAATACTCTGTGAGGATGAGGATGTACACAACACTGAAGAGGGTGAGGAATCGGTGGATGAGGAGGATGAGGACGACATCTTGCCTCCGTAGAGCCAGTTTGTGCAGGGACAGATTAATTGCCAGCTTGTTTTGTGGGGGCCCAAACGAACCAATCATTTCAGCCACAGTCGTGTGGCAGACCCTGGCGCTGAAATGTTTGGTTTGTTAAAGTGTGCATGTCCTGTTTATACAACATAAGGGTGGGAGGGAGGACCCAAGGACAATTCCATCTTGCACCTCTTTTTTTTCTTTGCATTATGTACTGTTTGGGGCCTAGTTTTTTAAACTGCCATCCTGTCTGCCACTGCAGTGTCACTCCTAGATGGACAATGTGTTTGTGCCGCCCACTCGTATCTCTTAGCATAGTCATCCAGCTACCTCGGTGCAACCTTTTGGACATAAAAACACTACTGTGAGGTGTGAGGTGTTCAGAATAGACTGGAAATGAGTGGAAATTAAGGTTATCGAGGTTAATAATAGCATAGGAGTAGAAAAACACACAAATTCTGTGATTTTAGCTGTTTTTATGCTTTTTTTAAAAAAAATACAGATCCAAAACACAAAACCCAGAACCCAAAACACGGAAGGGTGGTTTTGGCAAAACCAATCCAGATCCAAAACACGAAGAAAGATCCAGATCCAAAACCAAAACACAAAACACGAAAAGTGGCCGGTGCACACCCCTAATATATATATATATATATATATATATATACATATACATATATATATATATATATATATATATACATATATACAGTCAGGTGCATAAATATTGGGACATTGACAGAATTTTCATATTTTGGCCTCTATTCACCACCACAATGGCTTTGAAATGAAACAAACAAGATGTGCTTTAACTGCAGACTTTCAGATTTAATTTGAGGGTAATTACATCCAAATCAGGTGAACGGTGTAGGAATTACAACGGTTTCTATATGTGCCTCCCACTTTTTAAGGGGCCAAAAGTAATGGGACTATCAACTCAAAAGCTATTTCATGGACAGGTGTGGACTATTCCCTCATTATTTCATTATCAATTAAGCAGGTAAAAGTTCTTGAGTTGATTCTAGGTGTGACATTTGCATTTGGAATCAGTTGCTGTCGACTCTCAATATGAGATCCAAAGAGCTATCACTATCAGTGAAGCAAGCCATCAATAGGCTGAAAAATCTGAAAGTCTACAGTTAAAGCACATCTTGTTTATTAGAGGCCAAAATATGAAAATTCTGTCAATGTCCCAATATTTATGCACCTGACTGTATATATATATATACACATATAAGTGTGTATATATATATATATATATATATATATATATATAATGGGACACAGCCAGGATTGGGGTCACTCTCCTGGTGGAGGGACCCCTCTTTACACACACACACAGCAGCTGTAGAAACAGGATAGAAGTCAGGGGTTCTTGTACAAACTGGTCAGCGCCAGTCTTTATTGTGCCAAATGAATATAAACATAAACAAAACATAGACATAAGTGCTAGCCCGGCTGGGCACTAGCTACACAGCAGATTCCCTCTCTATAACAATGGTAGGGTCTATTTCCCTCACCATCAACGAAACACGTGCACAGTACTTACAAGGATTATCACCAAGTGTCTCTGAACAGGCTAGTCTGCCTGCTCTCCTAGGTGTGAGACACTCAGCCACAAACAAACCCACCTTATCTTAGCCATTACCAGCTGCAAGCCCTAATGAGCCTGTTACCAGGCTGAAAGGCCCAAAACCTGGAGTGGCCTGTGGATGGAGCCCTCCCTCTCCTCACATCCACACCTCCTCACATCCACACCCCCAGGACCCAAACCGGCTTTTCTCTAAAGCCGACATTTTGGTCTGCTTACAAAACAGACTACTCCTGGGGTTTTTTAGAACACATAGGCCAAAAACCTAGGACAAATGTACCTGCCATTGACTACTTTACCAGTGCTTCTATCACATATCCCCCCCTTTGTTTCGACCTGTGGGGTGGAACAACCGCAGCCCCCAAACAATGGACACGTGACAAAGCATATTCTTTGGCCAGCTGACTTCCTGGCCTGTGTTCTACCGTAAATTTAAAGGTTTGTAATGCCAAGAACCATCTCGTTATTCTCGCATTACTATCCTTGTTTTCTGACATCCACTTCAGAGGGGCATGGTCAGTGAACAATCTGAACTTTCTTCCCACCAAGTAGTACCTGAGAGTCTCTAACGCCCACTTTATGGCCAATGCTTCTTTCTCGACCGTAGCATAGTTTCTTTCATGTACATTTAATTTCCAGCTTAAGAAGAAAATCTGGTGTTCTTCACCCTCTTTGCTTTGGGACAGGACCGCTCCGATGCCTACATCTGATGCATCGGTTTGTACAACAAACTCTCTGTCAAAATCAGGGGTCATCAGAACTGGTTGAGTACATAACCCTATTTTTAACTCCTGGAAAGCCTTCTCTGCTTCAGGACCCCATTCCACCATGATTTTCTGTTTGCCTTTGGTAGGGTCAGTCAGTGGGACTGAAATGGTGGCAAAATTGGGTATAAACCTCCTATAATACCCAGTGATCCCTAAGAAGGCTCTCACCATCTTTTCATTCAGGGGTCGTGGCCAATTTTGGATTGCCTCAATCTTATTGAGCTGTGACTTTATCAAACCTGCCAATGGTGAACCCAAGATATTTTACTTCTTCCATCCCCAGACAACACTTTTTTGGGTTGGCTGTCAAACCTGCCTTATAGATGGAGTCCAACACTGCTTGTACTCTGGGCAAGTGAGACTGCCAATCAGGACTATGAATGACCAAATCATCCAGATAAGCAGCAGCATACTGTCTATGGGGCCTTAGAATCCTATCCATCATTCTTTGGAAGGTAGCAGGTGCCCCATGTAGCTAAAAGGGCAACATTTTGTATTGAAACAACCCCTCTGGTGCAGAAAAAGCTGTCTTTTCTTTGGCGTTCTCAGTTAACGGCACTTGCCAATACCCTTTGGTTAAGTCAAGTAGTTAAATATCTGGCTGTCCCTAGTCTTTCAATTAGTTCGTCCACCCTAGGCATAGGGTAGGCATCGAACTTTGACACACTGTTCAATTTCCGGAAGTCATTGCAGAATCGCACACTCCCGTCGGGTTTTGGAATGAGCACAATGGGACTTGACCACTCACTATGCGATTCTTTAATTACACCCAACTCTAACATTGTTTTAATTTCCTTTGACACTGATTCTCTTTGGGCTTCTGGTAACCTATAGGGCTTTAGGTGAACCTTAACCCCTGGGTCAGTGATTATGTCATGTTTGATGACCGTGGTTTTCCCTGGTAGGTCAGAAAACAGCACCCTATTTCTGATCAGAAATTCCTTAACTTCCTGCTGTTGACTGGCTGACAGGGTTTTTGCCACTGTCACTTCGGATACCATGGGCCCTGGGTTTACTGGAGGGGATTGGATGGCTGACAATGCTGCTCTATTCTTCCAGGGTTTTATAAGATTTACATGGTATATCTGTTCTGGCTTTCTTTTCCACGGCTGGTAAACTTTATAATTGACCTGCCCCACTTTTTCTAAGATTTCAAAGGGTCCTTGCCATTTAGCCAAAAGTTTACTTTCTACTGTGGGAACCAACACCAACACTCTGTTCCCAGGAGCAAAGTTGCGTAGGTGAGCATTGCGGTTTTATACCCTCTGCTGAGCCTGTTGGGCCTGTTCCAAGTGCTCTCTTACTATCGTCACCACAGCAGCAATTCTTTCTTGCATTTGAGAAACATGCTCAATAACTGTTTTATATGGACTGGACTGCCCCTCCCATGTCTCTTTGGCAATGTCAAGTAACCCCCTTGGATGTCTCCCGTACAATAAATCAAAAGGGGAAAACACTGTGGAGGATTGGGGAACCTCTCTTATGGCCAACAGCAAATAAGGTAACAAGTAATCCCAATCTCTACCATCTTTGTCCACTACTTTCCTTAGCATGTGTTTTAAAGTTTTATTAAACCTCTCCACTAGCCCATCGGTCTGGGGATGGTACACAGAGGTTCTTAATTGGTCAATTTTAAACAGGTGGCATAACTCCTTCATGATTTTTGACATAAATGGGGTACCTTGGTCAGTTAGGATCTCCTTAGGTATTCCCAACCTGCTAAAGACATGGACTAATTCTCTAGCAATGGTCTTGGTTGATGTATTGCGTAATGGTAACGCTTCTGGGTACCTGGTAGCATAATCCATTATAACCAGAATATATTGATGGCCCGGGCAGATTTCATTAATGGCCCAACCAAATCCATAGCTATTTTTTCAAACGGAACCTCAATAATGGGTAACTGTACCAGGGGACTTTTGAAATGTGGCCTTGGAGCATGATACTGACATTCAGGGCAGAATGCACAATAGTTAGATACCTCTTTATGGACCCCGGGCCAAAAAAACCTCTGCACAATTCGCTCAGTAGTTTTCTCTACCCCTAGCTGGCCTGCCATTATATGACCATGGGCCACATCTAACACTGTTCTTCTGTATGCTTTGGGAACTATTAATTGTTCCACAATATCTTCCCCCTTCTTAGTCACCTAATACAACAAATCCTGACATACTGCCATGTGAGGATGTGACAAAGGACTATCGACGTCTATGGGTTTACCATTAATCACCTTGACATTCTCTCTGGCTTTTACCAGAGTATGGTCATTCAACTGCTCCACGGCAAAGACCTCTCTCCTGACCTCAAGATCAGGCAGGCAGTCCACGGGCTCAATAACACTCCCCACCTCAGTGGGAGGCACACCACTTGGCGAGCCACCATCAGGCTCCGCATTCTCTAGTTCACCAATCATACTAGAAAAAGGGAACATCTCTGACTCTGCTACTATGTCAGTAACCCTCTCAAACGAGTCAGGGTGATTTACCTCTGTGCAAAATCGGCTTTCCCACAACTTCCAGAAGTGAGCAAAGTCCCTGCCCAATATTGCATCATACATTAAGCTCTGTATCAAACCCACAGAGACTATCGCGGAACCACATTGTGTGTCTATGTTCACTTCTGCAGTATCATAATACCGGGTATCCCCATGTATGCAGGTCACACCAACAGTTTTCCCCTTACGCTTCAAGGGGTTCACCAGTTCAGCTTTCATAAGTGTAACCAGGCTACCAGAATCTAACAGAGCCTCTACTCGGTTGCTTTCTACAGTGAGTATACACATGTGCTTATCTGTCTCAACCTGCCAGTCAGCAATACAGGTTGGTTGTGCAAAGAAAGACATCCTGCGGTCGACATGCGCAGTATCACATTGCATAGGTTCAGAGGTAAGCAAACAATTATCCGCAATATGGCCAAAACCACCACTTCGGAAACATTGAATTACATTAATATCTAGTCTTTTGTGCGGTAGGTACCTTCCTGGCCTGGGTGGCCCATCTCCAGGTTCCACACCCCCAGTCTTGAGTACATTCCACCGCCCAGCACCCTTCTCCCCTGGAACAGTCTTACCAGTGTCAATGGGAGTTCGCCGACGCGTCATCAGCTCCTCAGCCACCACGTACCTCTCCACCAGTTCGACTAGCTGGTCTGCGGACTTAGGGTCTGCACGGCTCACCCACTTGCGCAGAGAGACGCAGGTAGCAATCGCAGATATCGGTCCTTCACGACTCTTTCCACAATCTGTGGTCCTGTCAGCGTCTCGGGCTGTAGCCATTTTGTGGTTAGATGGACGAGGTCATGCATCTGTGAGCATGGAGGCTTTTCCATTTGGAATTCCCAGTGGTCGACTTGTTGGGCACGAACAAACAAGGTGACCCCCAAGCGAGTTAGGATCTCCTGTTTTAGCTTTTCATAGTCCTTTGCATCAACCAGGCAAAAATCATAGTAGGCCTTTTGTGGTTCTCCAGACAAAAAGGGTGCCACAAGACTTGCCCACTGTTCCTTGGGCCAACTCTCCCTTTCTGCGGTTCTCTCAAAGGCTGTAAGATATGCTTCCACATCATCACTCTCGGTCATCTTTTGCAGAAAGTGACTGGCCCGCATGGAGCGAGTGTTGTTTGGAAGTCCAGTGGAAGCACTTTCAGACCGGACTACTAACTGTTGTACCACATCTTTTAAGGCCTGGCAGGTTTCCTCTATGTCAACTTGTTGTTGCCTCAGTGCTTCCTCCATGGTGGCTTGTTGTTGCCTCTGTGCTGCCTCTATGGCCATTAGTTGCACTTTGGTATTTTCTTGCAAGGCTTTGTTAGTTTCCTGCTGAGTTTTGTTAGCTTGGAGCAAGGCCTTAACAATGTCCTCCATATTGTCCTGGGGTATAGATTGGAAGCAGAATCTGGCTTCCCTAAGCATCCGCGGACGCCACATCTATGGACTTCAAAGGACACAACTCTATATCCACCCTGACGAATTGGTGTCTGTCCCTATAAATTTGAAACAAAAATGTTTCCTTGCTGCAAACTTCAGTGTGTGATTGCCCGCATTCTCCACCAAATGTGACACAGTCAGTATAGGGGTCCCTCTCAGAGGTTCTCGTACAAACTGGTCAGCGCCAGTCTTTATTGTGACAAATGAATATAAACATAAACAAAACATAAACATAAGTCCTAGCCCGGCTGGGCACTAGCTACACAGCAGATTCCCTCTCTATAACAATGGTAGGGCCTATTGCCCTCACCATCAACAAAACACGTGCACAGTACTTACAAGGATTATCACCAAGTGTCTCTGAACAGGCTAGTTTGCCTGCTCTCCCAGGTGTGAGACACTCAGCCACAAACAAACCCAGCTTATCTTAGCCATTACCAGTTACAAGCCCTAATGAGGCTGTTACCAGGCTGAAAGGCCCAAAACCTGGAGTGCCCTGTGGATGGAGATCTCCCTCTCCTCGCATCCACACCCCCAGGACCCAAACCGGCTTTTCTATAAAGCCGACATTTTGGTCTACTTACAAAACAGACTACTCCTGGGGTTTTTTAGAACACATAGGCCAGAAACCTAGGACAAATGTACCTGCCATTGACCACTTTACCAGTGCTTCTATAACAACATGTATATAAATATATATATAAGATGAGCATATTATAGTTATGAAGAAATGTCTAAATCACTTTCACTATACATATATATATATATATATATATATATATATATATATATATATATATATTATACATTTATATGGATATATACTGTATATACTGTCATAGGCAAATGCAGGGGGGTTTCCGTCTGCCTGGACACCCCCCTCCCCAGCATACACATGACCACAGTAGAAATAGTAATATAATAGAATTTTGCTAGTGTTGCATGTTATTTTCAGAAAACCTGCACTATTATAATGGTTTCACACTAATTAGGTTCACAGAAACTGGTCCACAAAGCAACTATAGTATACCATACTATATTGAAATAAATTTGAGGTATAAACCTGCTATACACCAGTTGCACTCAAACCCCAATGTGCCACGGAGCGCTACCCTCCACCTTAATGCTAATTTATGCAGGCCCATGCAACAGCATTCAAACGTACTGGCACACTTGTGTTTCTCCGTCAACTTCCCCGTCACCACTCCCAAACGCTGACATCTCGTCCCTTGGATGATCGCAGTGAGATTGCAATGCCAACTCACGCACGCGCACTGTAGTGCACACGCACCATTAGCCGATCTGCATATGCCGTTGCGATCTGTGATGAATCAGGCCCTCTGTCCACAATGTGCTTGTGTGGGTGCATTGCTGGGCTGCGATAATTATTGGCCAACCTTTCTTGCCACCATACAGTCTTTAAATTATTATATTGTTATGTTCAATAAATAGTTATTCCTGTCTCTGTGTCATTATTTTAATTATGGTTTAAGGCTATGGGATCTATACACAAGACACGCGTTAGCCATTAGGAGGTTTATCACTCAATTCTAAAGCTGCATACACACGTAAAGATTTTCTGTCCAACCATCCAACTACCGGTAGTTGATTGGTTGGAATGAAAATCTGTTAAGGTATGAAAGCAAAAGACAATCAGCAATTTGTTCCCAAACACCGGAAAATGGACAAAAACTGTTGTTTGAACAAATTGTTTAGATCAAACATTTAACAAACTTGTCTGAACGACCATTTTCATCTGTTTTCTGGCATTTAGAAGCAAATTGCTGATCATCAGTTACTCCCATACATTACCAGATTTTCATTCCAACCAATCAACTAGTTGGATGGTTGGACAGAAAATCTTTACGTGTATATGCAGCTTTACTATTGAACACTTTCACTGACTTACTTCAGGTTAACCTCATTGTTAAGCTGCTGGCAGATATGCATGCCTTGTGCTGTCAAAGCCTTATCAGCTTTCACTCATATCTCTCCTTACTAGCACACCACCTGTCTTCTTCTATTCACTGTACTCTGCGAGGCCAGATCACAAAGTGTCTATGCAGCACCACCAGCAGTACTAGTAATGAGCCGCCTGCAGCTCGTCGCCAGAGACTGACCCGACAACCGCCTACAGTACAGCAGTGTGGCCATCAGCAGGAGAGGGAGGGATGCATGGCTGAAGTGGCAGTGAACTGCGAGTGATGGCAACTGTCCGTGGGTAGTGGGGTCCTGGGTCACCCTGGAGTCGCAAGGAGGACAGCGGGCCTGGATCTGGAGAAGCCCAGTCGACCAATACAGTGGGACCCACAGTGACCCTTGAGCTCAGCGGTCGGCCTGGTGAACAGCAGAGACTCAACGCCCACCACAAGTGGGGTCGGTGGAAACAGCGGAAGCCATGTGGCAGACGGGTGTGCTCTTCAGGTGAAACCTACTAGAAGCCTGTAGGTGGTGGAAGTTGTCCCGCCTCCGCGAAGAGCAGGCGGTGAGCGTGGCTGAGCCAGACATGGCTTGGCAGAAGTCTACAGGACCAGAAAGTCTTCCTTTATCCTAGCTAGACCACCAGTGTTTGGGACTGTGCACAGTAATTAGGCAATAGGGCCAGGGGGCATAAAGGGGCACTAGGCAGTATAGTCATACATATTGGCCTTTGTAGGCGGAATTAGACCGAGTCACAAAAGGGCACTAAGCCCTATAGTCATACATACTGCCCCGTGTTAGGCGTCATTAGGCCAAGTCACAAAAGGGCATTAGACCCTATAGTCACACATACTGGCTTTTGTAGGCAGCATTAGGCTGAGCCACAAAAAGGCACTAAGCCCTATGGTCATACATACTGGCTTTTGTAGGCAGCATTTGGCCGAGCCACAAAAGGGCATTAAACACTATAGTTTTAAATATTGGACCTGTGTTAGGCGGGCAATAGGCCCAAGACCACAGAAGGGCATTAGGCCCTATAGAATTACATTGCACCCTGCGATAGGTGGCACTAAGCTGAGCTCCACGGGCATTATGCCCTATAGATTACAATCATCTGCATTGTGGTGTAATTGCATATATCATCTGTATTGTATGTGTGTACCATCGACATTGTGTTGCAACTGTGTGTATCATCTCCTTTGTTTCACCTGCATGTTTCCTGGTGCTGTGGCCACCACTACCTGTGGTGCACTATTGGGAAGGTTAGGCGTAGCTACAGGGAGTACTGTACACTACACCCAGTCTGTTTAGTCGCTGTCCACAAGGCCAGTCATAGTTAGGGCCTGAGGTGGGGAGGAGTAGTCAGTTTGTGGTTGGCACACGCCAGGGAAGCCAGGTACGGGCTATTTCATAGTGTTATTCCAGGTGCAGAAGACTAGGACGATCTGCCCATCGAGGGGAACAGTGTAGATTTGGTAAGCTGTGTGTGTACATTATCCCCACCCCCCTTCCCTTCGGGTGTTTTCATTTGGGTTGCACCCGGTGCTTGGCATTAAGGTGTAACAAGTCTGAGGCCAAAAGTGCCAATGATGACCATCCACTGATCCCATTGGAGGTCATCCTGGTTCAGCGAGCTTCTTTCTTTGCAGGAGTCAGGAGGGGGTCTACATCCGTGGCCGTGAGCAATGATTGGCGTGAGGTAGGTGTATGACTCCACCCGTACCGCAGCAGCATGCCATAGCCACACCTCACATATAGGGGGGGGGGGGAGCTGACAAAGTTGGGACCCAAGGCACGTGCTCCCTGTGCTCCTGCTTAATCCAGCTCTGTTTCACTGTAAACTTTCAGTGGAAAAACAGAAACAGAAAAATCCCTCAGCACAATGCTGAGCTCCAGTAATGAGCGGCAGTTCTATTTGTACATCATTTGCAGGAGTCGCAGTTACACATATTTGCAAATATATAAAAAGCCACCCACTACTTCAAGGGTCTCCTGATGATAGAATGGACCAAATAAACAATGAGAGGCCCTATATTGGGTCACATATCCACATGTCTTTGAACACATCTTACCTGGGGGTACCCCAGAAGCCTCAAGCATGGCAATAGAGGAACCAGCACTCCCTAACTGCTGCTGACCCCCCCAATGCTCTCAAACAAAGAATTAGTAGTGGAGGTAGCTCATGGCTCAAACAGTTATCTGCCCACAGCTTCTGTTGTAATTAACTATATAGGAAGCAGCCATTATTGGAATCGGTATGTAATGCCGGTGGACTAAATACTGGTGCTGGAAGCCCGAACCGTCAGGATCCCGACTGGGGCTGGTAAGTACCCTAACCCTCCCTTCTCCCCCCGACCCTAACCCTTTCTTAGTGGTGCCTAACCCTAACCTCCCCCGGGTGGTGCCTAACCCTAATCTCCCCCCAGTGATGCCTAAACCTAACCCCCCCTCCCCGCACCCAAACCTAACCCTCCCAGGGTGGTGCCTAACCCTAAACTCCCCCCAGTGGTGCCTAACCCTAACCCCCCCTGCCCACACCCTAAACCTAACCCTCCCGGGTGGTGCCTAGTCTTAAGTCCCCCTGGGGGATCCCTAAAATAACCCCCCCCCTGCACGCGCGCGGCTAAGCGCTAACACTGCCCGGAATTCCTTCGTTCGGTAAGCCATCTGTCTAGATTTCGACGCCTGTCTTTAATCCCGCATCAGGATTTAGACGCCAGTATTTTGTCAGACAGCCTCCCAGCCATCGGCATTTTGACCGCATCCCGCCATTACAACATACTCTTACCCCTGGTTATTAGATCCTCCTGCAGACCTTATAAATGCCATTTAGATGCTGGAATTGCCAATCATAGAGAAAATCTTTACCTGCCAACATTCCTAACTACAAAAAGGAGCATAGCAGTCCACACCCACAATTCAGAGGAACTGCTGTCTGATTCGCCTGCAAACCCAAGACCATTTCCAACAAGGCCACGCCCCTTTCTCTGTAGACTGTGACCCTTTCAGCTGCTGTAATAGCTGGCCAGAATAAGAAACAAAGAAAATGCTGCCGTACAAATCATGCATCCGTCATATGTGCTGTGCTTCCCCCGAAACTTGCTACTGGAGACAGCTGCAGTAAAAGGCCTCATTATAAGCACACCACTGCATGTGGCTTACAGCCTGCCGCTGCCATTCAGTAGCTGTGAAGGGACGAACAGCTAAACAGTGTTACATCTGTACAATATAATGATGAGTATTGTAGGCAAAAATGGAGTGTTTGAAAAAATTTTAAGCTACAGTAACTCAAACCACAGATCCCCTGGGAAATTATTTCGCAGGTATCACATAGTAATAATCTGAAGATTAAGAAATGTTCTATCCCATGAAACTGATTACATCTGCAGTCTGGCATACTAACATCCCTCATACACTTTTCTCTATGGCTGTTTGTATCGGATGCTTTCAGCCGGTAGTGCTGCATCCTTCTCTAATTGTGGACTTAAAACACTACCTTGGGACTCATTAAAAATGAATAGTGTACTCGGTCTGTAAACAAAGAGTTATACCGTCCTAAACCTATCACAAGCTAAACCTTGTCCTCACTTCTGTATCTCCGAGAGCTGCTCTGATGTAACAACCTGTGACAGATCCCTGTCCTGCTCGCTGTCACCTTCCCTGAAGCCATGTCAACTAGACTGTGTGTATCCACTGGCTGTAATGTGCTATGTCCTAACAGGGAGGGGATAGTGGGTGTCTCATTCCCCTATGAGAAATATATCATATTCTTTCCTACCCTCCATTAGCCACCAGCTAAGGGCAAGGAGTGAAGCTGCGAGCTGACTTGTGGAGCTGCAAGCTGACTTCTAGCAAAGATATTTATTCCACGGAAAGATCACAGCCGATTCTGAGTGGAAAGTCATATAAGCGTGGCATACAGACATCAACTAGAGAAAATATTATGTACGTTACACATTCAGCTACAGTATGTTTCTCTTTATTGGCACCACTGCTATCCTTGCCAATCAACATTCTTCTATATGTCCCATATGATTAACTACATTGTTTTAAACAAACCATGCACATAGTCAAGTGCAGTCTAGTGATGTTTGCAGGCTGAGGGTCTGATGCTGCGTTGAATGCAAGTTTGTATACAGTACCATACCTTGCGCATTTTTGCAGTGCACATGCCCCACAGGGAATATGTATGAAATACGATGGCTAAAAGCCACCGGTTCTCATACCGATGCTGGAAGCCCAACATGAGGACATCCCGACAGGGGCACGCAAGTAGCTAACCCTCCACTCTCCCCCCTCTAACCCCTCTAACCCTAACCCTCCCCTGGTGGTGCATAACCCTAACCCCCCCCCTTCCCGCACCCTAAACCTAACCCTCCCTGGTGGGTACCTAACCCTAACCTCCAACTGGGGATGCCTAAATGTAACCCCCCCCTTCCCCTAGTCTAACCCTCCCCAGGGGGTGCCTAACCCTAAGTCCCCCCGGGGGTGCCTAAACCTAACCCTCCCTCCCCCCCGTGGCTACAACCTAAACTGTCCCCGGCTTACCTCGTTCGAGATGCCAGGCGTCTGGATTTTGGCGTGGGGCTAAAGATAGGCTTCGGCATTTCGATGCCTATCTTTAGTCCGGGTCAGCCTTCCGCTGTCGAGATTCCAACGGCCGGTATTCCGGGCGGCAGTAAATTAACCACATCCCCCCATAGGTGTGCATGAACATCGCCATTGCGCGCGCTGCTGAATCAGGCCCACAATGCGATTACAATTGAGACGGACTTGCCTCTGACCCTATGTCTTAGTATACTGATCACAACCACTAATATTAGATTATTACATCGGAATCAATTTGGAAACATACAGTATATATGTACAATTTTTAACAAGTCTGCAACTCAGATCAAAAGCGTTGGGTGCTCCATATACTTGCCTTCATGAACTTATTTTACTCTGAATCAGATAAGCTCACTAGATCTAAACTATTTTATTTATTTATTATTATTTTGTTATGGATTTTATGTTTTATGATCATGAATTTGTGCTTGCTTTATGTCATTTGTTGAGCACTACATGGGAGCTGTTTTTATCTTTTTTTTATAAATAAATTTCCTATTTTTAGCTTTCATTCTTTTAAGTTAATTTTTTTATTATTTATCATTGTGTGGACATGATGTAGTTTGGCTATTTAGAGAACCCGCTTTTTTATAGCACTTGGTATTAGCATTTTATTCATTGGCACTTTATGCACTATTGCACTTTTTGAATTTGTTTAAATGAAGAAGAAGTTTATTTATTTATCTATTTATATTGCCTTCTTAGGCACATTTGGCACTCTACATCAGTTTATTTTGTTATGGATTTTTTTCTGCTTTATGATAATGAATGTGTGCTTGTTTTATATCATTTGTTGAGCACCACATGGGTGCTGTTTTATGTCTATCTTTATTTATAAATAAATCTCCTATTTTTATCTTTCATCCTTTTGAGTGAATTTTTCAATTATTTATCATTGTGTGGATATGATGTGGTTTGGCTATTCAGAGAACCCGCCCTTTTTCTATAGCACTTGGTATTAGCATTTTGTTCATTGGCACTTTCTGCACTATTGCACTTTTTGAATTTGTTTACATTCATTTTATTTATTTCTCTATTTATATTGTCTTCTTAAGCACTTTTGGCACTCTACATCAGTGTCACTGCTTGCATACTGTATATATGTAAAAGTTCCAATACTGTAATAGGACTTAATATGCTTTACATTCTCTTTACATTTGTTGTGCAGCTAAATTTAAACAATTGTTCTATATCAGCCAGTTTCCGCAGAAATTGGCTGGATGAGCCAAATACAGTACGTACAGTGTCCTTCAATGGGATTATGGACAGAAAGTCTGCTGTGTATTACACAATCTCCCCTATGATCACATCCTTGCCTAAATTATTTTCTGCTGTGTTAACTAGAATATATACGTAATTGTTTGTAATAAAAAAATCCAACTTTTTCAAATCTACAAGTTGTATTATATAGTCTAGTGCTAGAGAATCTTCCCTGCATTAAGATGCACATTCGGGAAATCATTATTCTGCCTTACATACTGTGAAGTGCTGAACAGCATATGTATTCCTTCATCCTTTATGAGAATGCAAATTTAAATGTACGAAGAAGTAGTTCTATTTTCATTGTTACCCATGGCCTAATGCTTAGCGTTTGCATAATTTAAAAGAGAGGATGACAGCAGCAGAAATAGTAAGTAATAGCAGGACAGCTACATAAATGCTAAGTCAGTGAAAACCTATTAGACACAGTATAAGACTCAAACTACAAAAAATGCAAACCACATTACTTTATTTGCGTATTCGTATCTATGTGCATCCAAGCGTGTTTGAATGTACACATCCACTTCTCAGTCCTTGGTTCTGAGCCTGTAGTAGGGCGATGGCACTAATGGTGCAGGTTTGCAGATCTGCCTGAATATTTACATGGTGAAATTCATAAAACGTCGCTTTGAAGTCCAATCTATTATCACATTACGAATCACATTACGACTACCCACATAATTGATTTCAACTTTTATTCTTTTCTATAAATATACAGCACAGCCTAAATGGTATGCAAATCGGGAAGCCGACTGCCTAAATACCGGCAGCCGGCTTCCCGACTGTCATATCCCGGCAAGGGTGAAATGCCGGGCGTCTAGATGTAGACGCCCGGCATTTCCCCGACGCCGGGAGACCAGCGCCCGGCATCCCGATCGTAGGGATGCCGGGCGCCGTGAGCGGACAGCCGCGGGGGGGGAGGGTTAGGTTTAGGGCTTCCGGGGGGGACTTAGGGTTAGGCACCCCCCCCAGGGGACTTAGGTTTAGGCAGCGGGGAAGGGGGTGGTTAGGGTTAGGCACTTAGAGGGGGGATTAGGGTTAGCCACTTGGGGAGGAGGTTAGGGTTAGGCACCTCTAAGGAGGGTTAGGGTTGGGGGGGTTAGGTTAGACAATACTTACCTATCCACGATCGGGATTTCCAGCGCTGTCGGGCTTCTGCTGCCGGGATCTCTGCTGATGTCGGGCTGCCGCTGCCGGGAATCGAACCGCCGGCCATGCGGCCGGTGGTATTTCATACCAATTCCGCCTAAATGAAGCATAACTGTGAGGGGATTGCATCAGGCAGCAACTTTGCCAGGAAGGGATGCCGGCGTGCGAGATGCCGACGGTCTAAATACCGGCACCAAAATCCCAAATGTCTCCCTGGCCTTCGTTCAAAATTCCACCATCACTTAGCTTCCTGGCTCTTAATCTTCAAATGGGCTCTCAAGACCCATTTCTTCCTCAATGCTTTCCAGCGCTCATCCTAACCCACTACTCTATGCTCCTTCCTCACTATCTAGCCCATCTGTGTCACCCGTTTCTCTGACCCTCCCCTTAGAATGTAAGCTCTCGCGAGCAGGGCCCTCTTCCCTCACGTGCTTCTTCTTGCCTTACTTTTACTTTCATTTACAATGGCACCTAAAACTTGGTTACTGACACCCTGCTGCTTATTTAGGTGTTATGCAGCATTGTTTATAAATCTTGTACTTGTCCTGCATTGTCAGTACTGTTAATAACTGTTGTCTTGTGTGCTCATTTGTTTCTGTACTTTGTAAGGCGCTGCGGAACCCTTTTGGTGCCATATAAATAAATAATAGATAATAATAATAATCCCGACCATCGGCATCCCAAAGCTAAGTATCGGTGTGTAGGAGGAGGTTAGCATTAGGTAGCGGGGTTAGGCATTAGGAGAAGGGTAAGGGTTAGGCACCGGGGAGGGAGTGTTAGGATTAGGGTGCGGGGAGGGGGAGGGTAGGTTTAGGCACTAGGTGGTGAGGTTAGGTTTAGGCACCGGGGAGGGGGTCATAGGTTTAGGGTGCGGGGAGGGGGAGGTTATGTTTAGACACTGGGGAGGGAGTGTTATGGTTAGGGTAGGGGTAGGGAAAATGCTTACATACGTTCCTATGAGTGTCGGGATTCTGAACTGTGGCATCCCAACAGCTGGGATTTCATACCCAACCCCTTCACTCTAACCAATGATGTTGCTACTACACAATGATACAGTGGTTAGTATTGCTGCTTTACAGTGCTGTGGTCAGGGGTTTTATTCCGACCATGGCTCTATCTCATGCCTTCCTATAATTATTATACATCTAATATTGGGATAGGGGCATGACTGCAGCATGCTGAATGCATCACCACATGGCCACGCCTCCATTGTGCATGACCACACCCACAGAGTTTAAAGAAAACCACATTCTATTGGTGCGTGCAGAGGAGGCAGTAGGCCGGGGTACCGAGAGGGGGGAGGGTGGGTACTAATTTCCTGGGCCCGGGCTTGTTGGAAGGTCCGGAGTCTGATTGTGCCGCCTCCCCTGGATTTGTGCCGGGTTGAGAGGTTCACAGTGCCCACCCTACCACTTTTTTTTATTTTTATGTAATGTTTCATGGCCGCCTCTCCTGTGATTAGACCTTTAGTAATGGGGCCCAGGCCAGCTCTTTACGTCCCTGGCAGTAGGTGATTACCTCGCAATCCCTCCACAAATTGGGATAAATCTTTTGATTGTAGGAAGTGAGACAGTTCCTCCAGGTCAGGACTGTCCCTGCAAAATCACGGACGTTTGGCAGGTATACATATCTGTGTAGTGTTTTTATGTTCTCCCCATGTTCAGTATATGAATATCTACTAAAGGCAGGATGCATTTTCTGGGTGCTAATATAGACACTGATGGTGGCTAAACAGTTAATCTGCGGAACCAGAATATTTTAAATCTGTATAATACTTACTGTATCCTATATTGCATATGAGACATAGAGTACATTCCATAATACTTTATAACTCATCCTGTTTTACATCACTGTAACCATACACCGATATATGAATGCTTGATCGGAGTGCTGCTTATTGTCATCCTATCCATGATGAAGTCTGGCACGTTTTCCACTCACTGCACCTTCACTGGGAACAGCAACAGGATACAGACATTTGTAAGCAATTAACTGGCCATTAAATCTGTCTGTGGGTCAGACAGTATCACATTAACCTTTCAGTATGAGAGAAGCACGCCACAAGCGCGGGAGGGTTACGTAGAGATACACTAATGCTTGCTATGTGTTACCTGCGTGAGTCTTTGTGCTGGGATTGTGAAACAATGTGTCTATATTTATACAAATGAGACAATATCACACTTTGTATATATTATTAATATGTTATGCAGTTATGTTAGGGTCATCATCACTCTGGTTTCCCAGAAAGTGTATACGTCACTGTTGCTAACTTGTCTTAAAATAAGTATATTACTAACCTGACTCAGTATGATCACTGATTATCTTAATAACATTTGCGCTTTTACCATTTGTTTTCTGTTTAGAATAATCTGGGTTTAGGAACAATTTATGAATTTAGTGGGAGAATGGTGGGAAACTGGGGGACAAGAGAAGGTTGCAGGTGTAATATGTGATATATACCTAGTAATGTATTCTAAAGTCATACAGTATATACACAGCTGCCTTAAGGGCTGTGGATGAAAATGATCAAGGGCCTATAGTTAGAAGGGGAGGAGCTGTAACCAGTGATGTGTGGGTGTGGCCAGTGTTGTGTGGTGTGGCCAGTCCTGTGTGGGCATGTACATCCCCTATACTATCAGCCCCAATGTCTCCCTAAATATGTAAAAGTAGAATAATCACATAATTAGATGAGGATAAGTACAACTTTAATACTTATGATTTATGGCTGACCATGTGGCCAGCTGGGTGGCTGGTCATCATCATGCTGCCATAATGATGGGCCTATTTTTATGTGGAGGCCTGGAGCTCTAGTCCCATCTGCCCCATTGTTAATCTGGCCCTGCATATATAAACGGAATGGAATTGAAATGCCGGCAGGTAAGTCACCTTACCCTCCCCTCTCTCCCCCTAACCCTCCCTTAGAGGTGCCTAACCCTAAACTTCCGAGTTGATGCCTAACCCTTAGTCCCCCCCGTGGGGTTCCTAACCCTAACCTCCACCCAGTGGCGCCTAACCCTAAGCCCCCCTTCTCCTAGCCATTCCCTAACCCTCCCCAGGGGGGTGCCTGAACCTAAGTTCCCCTGGGGTTGCCTAAACTTATCCTAGGGGGGGGGGTAAGTGCCAGGGACGGCCACACACATCTCGAACGGTCCGGCGTCCTTCGGCACTCCGGCGTCGGGATGAAGATAGGCGTCGGCATTTCAAAGCCTATCTTCTGTCCCTTGCCGGTCTTCTGGTGTCGGGATATAGACTGGCGGCATTTAATCCGCCGGTCGATGAACTACATCCCTATATCAACACATGAACACGTGCCCAGACATACTCCCACCAATATGCCTTGCTGCTGCAGCCTACAATATATCTTTTCCTTATTTCCCTGGGCCCCTGAAAAAGTCGCACATCACTAAAAGTTTATTTCTAGCTATATGTTTTGTCACACGCACCTGAATAATACTGCTGATTGCTAGTTACAATCATGACATATTCACAAGCAAAAATACCACTTAACTGATTTTTAAAGCGTCAGACAACGTGCGATGAGGTAAATGGCTGGGGAGACACTAGATAGTTAGTATCAGAGCCAGATTTACACATGCATATATGATTCCCAGGGTTCATGTGGGCATTATACAAAGGTGCAGCAGTATATAGTGCTGGAAATTTGGTGCATTTTGATCAGGGATGTGCAGAAAAGGTAGACAGAGGAGGCAGTGCCTCACCTCCCATACACTTTTTACTCCATGATTTTGACTATAAAAATTATTAGAATAATACAATATATATTTATAAAATTTACTTTTAATTTTTCTTGTCATTTTTATAGTAAAAGCTGGGGAACATACCTAAATGTGCCTACACACTTGGCTATGTGCTCATGATCCTTTGTTCCCCACATTCAATCTGTCTCAAAATCATGTTACATACATCTAAAAAACATATACAAAATTCGACCATATCTCACACAAGACACTGCAAAAACTCTAATCCATGCACTCATTATTTCCCGCATTGACTATTGCAATAGTCTCCTTACTGGTCTTCCCAAAAACAGGCTATCGCCATTACAATCCATTATGAATGCAGCTGCGAGGCTTATCTTCCTTGCCAAACGTTCATCGTCTGCTGCCCCGCTCTGTCAGTCCCTCCATTGGTTGCCGGTTTTCTACCGTATTCAATACAAAATACTGTTACTTACACATAAGGCCATTAACCGAATTACACCAACATACATCTCTTCACTCATCTCAAAATATCTCCCAACCCGACCTCTCCGCTCAGCACAAGAACTGCGTCTCTCATCCCCACGCATTACTTGCTCCCATTTACGGTTACAGGACTTTCTTCGGGCTGCACCCACTCTATGGAATGCCTTACCACACACAATAAGACTTACCTCTACTCTTCAATCCTTCAAGCGTTCCCTGAAAACTCACCTCTTCAGACAAGCTTATCAGATTCCAGAACCGACCACATAACCTTCATAGCTTCCATGTCTTATCGCATCCCCTCTCACAGTCCACACATAACCTCACATATTGTCTTTCTTTCACATACTCCTGACATTTTGCCGACATTCCTGTGTGACTGGATCATGCAGCCCACCAAGAAACTCTGCATTCTGGCCAGACCAAATTGCAATATATAGCACCTATCCTTGTGTATCAATGCCTGTTTCCCTATAGATTGTAAGCTTGCAAGCAGGGCCCTCTTACCTCTATGTCTGTCTGTTATTACCCTGTTTTGTTCTATCAATGTTTCCAATTGTAAAGCGCAACGGAATATGCTGTGCTATATAAGAAACTGTTAATAAATAAAATAAATAAATAATAAAATGATCCGACGATGTGTCCGATTTCCCCTTGAACTCTCCCCAGCAGCTCCCCAGCAGTCGTGGGCACGATTTGGTGTTAAAAACTGTCCAATGTGACAAACGATCTATCGTGCCTCCTAACTATTCCAGTGCATCGTGTCCCTGATTGGCAAATCTACCCTACAGCACGGCAGATCTGAAGATGCGATGTACGACCAGTGGGTACGCGCATCGGCATCAGCATTGTGAGTAGAAACTCACGATTTGGCCATATTTTACACAATTTGTCGTCACGATTCTTCGGAATCGGGCAAATCGTGTAAAAAATCGCCTAGTGTGTAGGCACCTTAAGTATGACAGGTGAGGCTCTGCTCAGTACATCACTGTGATATATAGTATATATATATATATATATATATATATATATATATATATATATAATTATATATATAATAAATCCCTACACGTATCATAAGGATTCAAGATGAAATACAGGTGAAGCTGAATATGTGTGTAGTTGAACTCTCCATCACTATGTGAGGCATTGTGGCTGCACTATCCCTTTTCATTCCATCTGCTGGGACTGTCTGAAATTTCTCACACCTGGTGGTAAATTTACTAAAGTGAGCGTTTTTAGAAGTGAGTTTTTGAAGAGATGTTGCCCATAGCAACCAATCAGATTATATGTAACATTTAACTAGCACCTTTTAGAAGATAATAAGCTAGAATCTGATTGGTTGCTATGGGCAACAAGTCTTCTAAAACTCACTTCTAAAAACTCTCACTTTAGTAAATTTACCCCTTGGTCTGCTGTATCATCCAGACTTCTCTCCCTCTACCTGCCTGTAGTCATGGGTCTTCTGAACACAAGTTTTCCAATGTTCTCTAAATGTCAATAGAGACTGGCTCTTAATATTGTAGCTGTTGTCTGGTGTCTCATTGCTTCACTATAAAAGTCACAGTCACTCCCTACTTTTGAGTAAATTGTAGCCAAAATATGTTCTCCAGCACAGATGGAAAAGCTTGACTGCAACACTCTGGTTTGGTGCCATACAACTGAACTCTAACATGAATCTTCTGCTGCCTAGATGGGACTCAACCTCATAATACCTCCTTTGACCATCTACACACACTCACATGTATTTAATTTGTCCTGGAATTAGTTTTTTGTGATCAATGTGTCAACTTGCTGTTATATATGCTGCATATATTGCAATATGACAATAATCTACTTGGTACCGCACACTCACTACTTCAATATAAAATATCTGTTCTGTAGCTTCTATCCCATATTGCAAAAAGAAAAACCGTTTCGTGTTACAAAACTGATTTGAAGAAATTACCAAGAGATGACATTTACTGTACAACAGAGACGCATACAGCAATTGGCTGTTAGGAGGTGTCTCTGTCGCTGGTCGTTGCCGGCATATCCACTACACGATTTTGCAGATGATGAACTATATCGTTATCGTTCGATCGTTCATTTATATCGTGTAGCGGATATGCGCCTTTACACAGCTGCACAGATCCATCCAGCAGTATGTATTATTTTTATTGTATCTTTATCACAGTGCTCTTCTTTATTAGTTTAAGTTTGAAAACGTTCTTAAGCAAACACCTGAAACAGGAAAACACCCGAACAGAAATGTTCCGTGTCGGAAGGAGTACTAGTTCGGAATCACTTTGGGGTTCTGAGTCAAACTGATTCCCGATTCGGTTTTGCAGTCAGTTCGGAACTCAGAGGGTTTTAGATTGCATGATTTTTGCTGTTTTATTGATTTTTTTACTGATTTTTTTAAGAATCCAAAACTGAATCCATACCAAAACACTTGAGGATGGTTTTGCAAAAACTAAAACACGATGATTAATTAAAACCAAAACATGGGGGACTGCGCACATCTCTAATAATTATTACAAATTATAACTTAGAACATTTTGCTAGAACTGCCCTGTTGATGTCAAAACGGTAGGATTTGGACCCCAATCCCCACTGCTGATTCCCTGATAGGCCCAATCATTGTTCTGCATACGACAGGCCTAAATGTGTCAGATGAGGAAAAATTCTATATTTTCCTGCCATAGGTGCCTTGAGAATCACTTGCCCTGGAAAATATTGTGAAATATTATCATGTATCATGTGAAATCATGTTGCATTTGTCATGTTGTATAGTGGCATGATGTCAGGTTGTGGGCAAGGCTGGGCCAACAAGTATTACAGTAGGTGAGGTCATGAATTCTCTGTTGAATAATGATGCCGAGACTGGGGACTTGGCTGGCAGACGATGAACATCTCTTTAGACAATGCGGAAAACAGGATAGGTATATTTCACCTCTTTCAAAGCCAAACAATGAGTGAAGACTCTAGGGAGTATATTTACTAAGAACCGTCTGCCCAAAATTGCATTCCTGTGCATGTTTTCCCTGATTTTTTAAAACACCCAAGATTTACTAAAGGCAAGTATGGGTGTAAAAAGATGATTCTATCTGCAAAACATGGCCAAAATAAAGCATAACCAGTCCTGGACCTCTGAGCCCATCCTGGTACAGGAAAATGAGAGGGGTGGGGGGGGGACCAACATGGGGTTCCCCCTATTTTCCTATAACCAACACCAGATGGAACCAGTCGGGGTGGTAATGCCAAAGCAAGGAGACACACTGGGGTCTTCCTGCCAAAGCATTCACCAGGGCAAACTGGGCAGCCGTGGTCTGGCAATCCTTGGAAAGTGGGGACCCCAAAAATAAAATGAAAGGCCAGGGCTCTTCCCTGCACCCCAGGAAGCGGTGGGTGCAGAGGTAATGGGTTAAATATAGAAATAATATGGTTCTGCACAGTGGAACACGGACACCAAAGGTTTTAACCCTTATTTACACATTAACTCACTCACCCTCACTCACACACAATACCTAATTACCTCATTACCTAATCCATGGCGCTGGTCAGTCCTCTTGTCCAGTAGGCATCCGAGGGCTTGGCAAAAAAAAAAAAACTGAATATCCGATCTTGCAGGCACAGAAGCAGCTGTATATACATGCTGCTTCTGTGCCCAGGGCTGGCAATCCTCGGGAGGGGGGACCCCAAGTTATTTTTTACTTTTGGGGTCCCCACTTTCCGTGGATTGCCAGCCCTGGGCTGACCAGTTTGGGGCTGGTGAATGTTTTAGCAGGAGACCCCCACGCTGTGTGTCTCCCTGTTGTGGCATTACCACCCCGGCTACTTCCATCTGGTGCTGGTTATAGGAAAATATGGGGAATCCCACATCTGTAACCCCCCTATCCAATTTTCCTGTGCCAGAACGGCCTCAGAGGTCCATGCACAGAATTATGCCAGAGGGACTTCTGGGTCATAAACCCGGATATCTTTCTATCACAAAGGACAGCCGTTACCAGCAAAGCTGTCCTTTGTGATTAGAATGGCAAATCTACCTACAATTTGGCATAATTACCGCCGTATGTACCCGATGTATGGCATTGCGGATGCGATGCTTAGTACACCCCACCCTATGCCACACAAAAACCTCATATATGTGGGGGTCCCTGGGTGATCACCCCAGTTGCCCTGTTGTTAATCCGGCTCTCAACATGATGCCCGGTATATCAGATTGTAGAGTCCACCCAGGCATTAATACACTGTTTGTCTAGAATGAAACAACCAGAATGCAATTGGGAACAACTGTGTCAGATGCCTTTATGGCATTGCCCATACTAAGACTAATATGGCACATACTGTATGTCAAATTCAAAACCTTTTCGAACCAGAAGGGATTTCTATTCCAGTGTTACAGAAATAAGACCTATTTCCAATGACCCAGGCGTAGATTTATTACACATAACAGTCAGCCTACCAATTCACTAGAAAGCTGTAACAATTATTACAGAAGTCAGAATACCTCTTATTTATTCCCAGACAGAGTAAACTAGGAAAGAGATGACCCAGGATCAGCTCCCATTTTACCCAGACACTATCCATCCCCCTGTTGTTGGTCTCTCTTATATAGAGCATTGGGTTATTACAGTCCCTGACTGCATCTTGTGGTTGACCCTTAATGTGCACAAACAAGATGTCACAATCTGTGTTTAGAACATTGAATTCTGAGATGTTATGTGACAGAGAACTGCTTTGTACAAAGGGCAATAAACTAAGTATAGCTGAAAACAGAAATAGTAGAAATATATTAAAATGTGTTAAATCTTCGGATATTTGCAGGGCATCACCTTGATATTAACGCCAGGGGTGTATTTACAATGGTCGCAGGGTGTGCAGTGCCCCCACCGTACACCCTGCACGCATATTTTTAATACCTCTCCGGAGTCCCATGTCGACGGTAGCAGCACCGCACAAATTGTCTGGAAGACGGCCGCCACTGTCATTTGTGCCGGTGTTTTGCGCATGCGCAGTAGGGAAATCACAGGGAAAATGGCTGCAGCGCCATTTCCCTGGTGGCCTGAGCATGCGCAGTAACTTTAGGCACAGACTGCTCCCAGAGTCTACTGCAGCGCTCAGTACGCTGCCAGTGGGATGGAGACTGCACACGGGTCTCCGCCACTCTTAATACGCCCCTGGGTAACGCCACCTCATTACATTGTCGCTACAGTGTGTACCCAGCCTTATACACACAGGTTAATGGAACGGAGCATGAGCAGAGTGGGGGTGCCATACAATTCACCAGATGATGAGTGTATGTGGGAAGTAGGTAGCGGCGCAGGGTAGCAGGAACACCTGGTGGATGCAGTATAGTGGTAGACTCACACAGCTACGTGGAAGACGTGTGGAAGACGGTGCCGCACATGCACAGTACTATGTTCAGTGGCATCTTGGTGCAGGGAATGAAGCCTCTATGGAGGAGCAATATGGAGTCTGCACAGTAGGGCTCTCCATCTTCAACAGGATTCACCAGAGATCCCGGAAGGTTGCAAGGACCTTGCTTCTAATTCCACCTAGGTCCTGAGTACCAAACATGACCAGCAGCAATATACTGACTGAAGTAGAAGCTGATGGAATGAGGCTCAACTGGAGAGAGGTGAAAGACTGAAAGATGAAGCAGGATTCCAGGCACTAGGTGGATTAATGATAACAAATAGGATTCAAAGGACTAGGAACAGCAGAAGAATTAAGGTTGTCTAAGAATTTAGGCAACTAAGGGTCTGATTCATTACAGATCGCTATTGCGATCACGGCTGTAATTACGCACACAGGTCTTCTGCGAAAATATGCTAATGAATGCAATTGCAAAGCCACTGCACAGCCAGCATAGAGACCCCCACTGACGCTATTTCACATCCATAATACCTTGCAGTACTGCATATACATCGGGAACATCGAGTAATATCGGCCCCTCATGCACATTTACAGCAGGTCTGACCTTACTCAGAAATTGCTAACCTCATCGCATGCAGTAAGTACACAAGCTATATGCAGTCACAGTGGCTAATCTATGTACGCCCATGCAACGGCATTCAAATGGAAAGGCACGCCTTTGTTTCTCCGACCACTCCCACGTCACCACCCCCAAAAGCTGATGTCCTGTCCCTCGGTCTGCGTTGGCTTTGTGTCTGTGTAAGTGTAAATAGTCCACCAGGATGATCAAGACAGGTTAGGCCAAGGGTGAAGATAGACTTTCTGTCATCCAGGACAAAAACTCAGCTCGGCAACAGCCCCCCTCCCTCGGAGGTTGTAGTCACTTTTGGCTTACTTGAATACATAACTGTAGGGTGAGAGCAAAACCAAGTCTCATTACATTAAAGTGTAAGCGCCTGCTACATTTATTCTGTAGTTCTGTCGTGTCTAGACTGTTAAATGGTGCATGCCGACTCCACTGTCTCAAGACTCAAAGGTAGGTATTGTTGCCTGTACTATAAACGTTCATCCATGACAGAGCATCACAGTGACTGCCTTATAATTCAGAGAGGTGTGACCTTGCGCCCAATTTTTGAATACCGCAGGGGGCTGCTTGGAGGGGAGCAGGGCCGGTGCAAGGTTTCTTGGCACCCTAGGCATAGCTTCAGCCTAGCACCCCCCCCTCCCTCAGATAGATACACAAGCCCTTATACAGAGCCCCCAGTAGTGGTTACCTCTATGCAGTGCTCCAAGTAGTGGTCCCCCCTATGCACTGCGCCCAGTAGTTGTCCCCTTATGCAGTAACCCTAGTAGTGCCCCTTATAGAGTGCCCCCAGTAGTGACCCTTATACAGTGGCCCCAGTAGTGGTGCCCCCTATGCAGTGCTCCCAGTAGTGGTCGCCCTATGCAGTGCCCCCAGTAGTGGTCCTTATACAGTGCCCCCAGTAGTGCCCCTTATACAGTACCCACAGTAGTGTCCCTTATACAGTGCCCCCAGTAGTGGTTCCCCCTAAGCACTGCCCCTTATACAGTGCCCCCAGTAGTGGTTCCCCCTATGCAGTGCCCCTTATACAGTGCCCCCAGTAGTGGTCTCCCCTAGGCTGCTGGGAGGGGAGCAGGGCCGGTGCAAGGTTTCTTGGCACCCTAGGCCATTGATGTGATAACTAAGTGGCTCGGGGAACAAAACATCAAAATTTTGGGTCCATGGCCAGGAAACTTCCCAGACCTTAATCCCATTGAGAACTTGTGGTCAATCCTCAAGAGGCGGGTGGACAAACAAAAACCAACAAATTCTGACAAACTCCAAGCATTGATTAGGCAAGGATGGGTGGCCATCAGTCAGTATGTGGCCCAGAAGGTGACTGACAGCATGCCAGAGCGAATTGCAGAGGTCTTGAAAAAGAAGGGTCAACACTGCAAATATTGACTCTTTGCATAAACTTAATGTAATTGTCAATAAAAGCCTTTGACACTTATGAAATGCTTGTAATTTTACTTCAGTATACCATAGTAACATCTGACAAAAAGGTCTAAAAACTCTGAAGCAGCAAACTTTGTGAAAACCAATAATTGTGTCATTCTCAAAACTTTTGGCCATGGCTGTGTATATATTGTGAAGGAGTGTTCACATGGACAGTAATTGCTACTGTACAGTATATTATGAAATGCCACCAGCTCGTAGTTTTTTTAGTGTACAAATAAGGCTTCTACAAGGATAAAGGAGTTTAAAACACAGTACTAATAATTTGAGATATTGGGGCTGATTTTGAGTCGCACAAAAAGTGGCTGTTATTGCGGGAAGCTGCGGAAGCCAGATTTACTACCTCATGCTGAGAATATCTATAGGGCTAATGTGAGAATCCATATGGCTTCAAAACGTGGTCGTACCGCCCACTATTTTTCTATCCACAGCTGCAACTGTCATCACTACGATCATCACGTGCACCAACCCAATGCTGGATGCAAGAGATCCCTCAGAAACAGGCTTACCTGTGCTGTACATGCGACTCAGAATAGTATGGTAGTTTAGCTGCATGCCTATGACCCTCCCGTGACCACGAGACAGATGCATAGATGTGACCCGGTAATGCCCATTTCATACAAAGCCAGATCCATCAAAGACCTGTCCGGCTCAGAATGGGCCGGAGATACACAAAAACTGCATAAATTGCCTCTATACTAATACTCGCTATTTTTGTCCATAAAAAGAAATAAGAATAAGCCACATTATGTCCATCTTAATTGCTCAAGTGGAGTTGGGAAGTAATGCAAAACTGATTGGGCAAGGATCGCTAATGCGATCACGGTTGCAATCGCGTACGCAAGTCTGTTGCGAGAGTATGCTAATGTTTGCAATTGCAAAGCACTCACACGGACAACACTTTCCCTCTCGCTCATCCGTAATAAAGTGCAATCCAGCCAAAACATCGGTAACATCGAGTACCATCGGAGCCACTCGCACAATGAAGGCAGGTCAGACCTCACTTATAAATTGCTGACTTTCCTGTACGCAGTGAACGCTCAAGCTACGTATGGCATCGCAGTGGCTAATTAATGCATTCCCCTGTAACGGCGTTCAAACGCACTTGCACGCCTGCGTTCGGCTGACCACTCACCGAACGGCACTTACTGCCAATCACTTTACAATGAATCTGCGTGATCTCTGCAATCGCTTTCCCATTTGTAGTGAGCCGCTTGCGCACGCGCACTGCGTTGCATGCGCAGGAAGCAAACATCGGCTGTCTGCATACGTATTAACATCTGCAACCCTTGCTGAATCAGGCCCTCAGATCTAATAGAGATTGTTAGTTGCCAGTGATACCTGTACACTGCAAATATTGTGACAGTAATTGATGTCTCCATTAACACACTTGAAATAAGTATTATTATTACTATTACTACTACTACTTACATGCATGTCAAAATACAACTTCAAGGAATGGTTAATTTTTTTTAAAGCACACTGACTATCGTTATACCGCTGTACTTATGTATTTGTCATTAGTGCAGGTAGCTATGAAGATATAGTACTGCAGAGGTAATTTACTATAATCTCAACTATTGTGTATGTTAAAATGCACTGGCCACTAAAACATTTTTCCTGTACTATAGTAATAACTGGCCTGTCACCTTATCTTAATAAAGGCTTTTTTTCCCATTGTAAAGCAACAATATCCAGTTTGCTTGTATTGAATCCCACACTTGCTGCTGCCTGCTGCTCCACACAATTATAAAACGATCAACAGAAAGACATTAAACAAAGTACAAATAGAAATGTACTGATTTTATTTTAACTAGCGAATCTTCTCCAAAGCTCACAGCTTTTAAAATCTTGTATATTTCTATTTGCATTTAAGTCCCTCCCTCTGGATTTCAGGTGCTGTGAAGTGGTCAGTACACAGGAAATGACTAAGAAGTTTCTGGACAGAGTTATTTCTTGCCTTGTTGGAGAGCTGCGGGTTTGTATATTAGTTAGCCAATCAGGAGTAGGATTAAGGTCTGAGGGTCTGGGTGGTGCTCTAGTCTCATGATGAGGTGGAGGACAGATGGTAGAGAACTCGATGGGTTATGTAACAAACTGTTACTGACACTCTTATACCATATTCCAGGGGTTCCTAAACTTGGTCCTCAAGGTACCCTAACAGTACAGGTTTTAAAGATATCCATGCTTGTGCATAGATGGTATAATCTTAATGACTGAGGTACTACTTAAGTTATCTGTTCTTAAGTATGGATATCCTGAAAATCTGGTCTGTTGGGGTACCTTGAGGACCGACTTTGGTATCCACTGCCATATATCAAATCAGTAAATTTATTCTCACTCACTAGGTACCAATTTGCCAGTGTTCTTAAGACCAACAAGTTTGGTGCGTAATCCTTTTACATTACGTCCACCGCTAGGTCAGTTCAGATGGGATTGAACAATGTCTATTTGCAAACTTGGCAGGTAGGGGTCAGATACAGGACCTTGTATTTGTTGGGAAAAAGAGATTAATTTGAAGTGTGAAGAGACTTCTCCAGTGGTAATGTAGAGAAAAGATGTTGAGAAATGTGTCCTGTATACATGATGTCATTAATAGAGGCTGAGGCAAGTGAATATTGTGTGTATATGCATAGGACCTTGCTTTACAGCAGTCCTGTAAGCTTCTCCTTCTGATGGGGCATTAACTCATGTCAGCTGGTATATGATTTTGGACATAGTAGCCAAGACCCTGTGTCAAGGTTTTGCGTTTTATACACCTCTCCTTAAAAGTTAAAACTATTGCACAATACAGACTTTAGTTATTTTGTTATTGTTTGTAGGTGATGGTCTTCATGGAGTTAGGTTTTGTTCAAAAGAAGATAGCTGTATACATGTAATAATTGTTATAGTGGGGAACCTTGCCCCAAGTCCTGCTGCTGCTTTCTGCTAGGGCTGTGCCAGGGTAGGGTGATGTATATGTGGGGCCATCAGCAACCACGGTAAGTCTGGCAAGTGAGTATTGGGGGAGAGCTTCAAGAGCTGGCTGTCATTTGAATTTAACCATAATGCTGTTCCTGTATATAACACATTTTCCTCTATATAAACACACAGTATGCAGTCGGGATGCCGACGGTCTAAATGCCGACCGTTGGCATCCCAACTGTCTAATCCCGGCAAGGGTCTAATGACAGGCGTCAAATTCCCAATGCCTGTCATTTTACCTACGCTGGGAGCCCGACATCACGATCGAAGGTAGACCGGCACCGGGCGCGGACAGCTGATGGGGGGGACTTAGGGGCTCCCGGGGGGGGACTTAGGGTTAGGCACCCCCCAGGAGGGTTAGGGTTAGGCTAGGGGAAGGGGGAGTAAGGGTTAGGCACCCCCCGGGAGACTTAGGTTTAGGCTGTGGGGAAGGGGGGGTTAGGTTTAGGCCCTTACAGGGGGGGTTAGGGTTAGGCACTTGGGGGGGAGGTTAGGGTTAGGCACCCCTACGTGAGGGTTAAAGGGGGTGTTAGGGTAGTTAGTACTTACCTTAGCTGCTGTCATGATCTTCACTGGTGCCGGTCTTCCGGTGGTATTTCATACCGATCCCAAACACACAACTGTTTCTTTAATCCATATATAGTACAGCATCAAATCTCTATCAATCAGTATCCCAATTATCACCGTCCCCATAATATCCATACATCACATCAACCTCAGCATATACTCAATATTAGCATTTTAATATAACAAGCAATCACTGCTGAATCCTGTCTCCCATATACAATCCTTTTTCATAACATGACCGAACATTACTTCTCCTAGTAACCACACATATAACAACACCTCAGTCAAATAACCACCTACTGTATGGCATCTCATATCCAATCACAATCCCTGTCTCATGTCATATCTGACAATTTCAGCACTTATCTCACTGCTGCCAGGATTATTCTGCAGCCATGGCCAAAAGTTTTGAGAATGACACAAGTATTGGTTTTCACAAAGTCTGCTGCTTCAGATTTTATTATGGCAATTTGCATATACTCCAGAATGTCATGAAGAGTGATCAGATGAATTGCAATTAATTATAAAGTCCCTCTTTGCCAATGACAATGAACTTAGGGCCTGATTCAGACCCGCTCGCGAGCGCACAGCGCTCGCAAGCGGGTCAATGGTCCCCCACTGCGCATGCGCGAGACCCGGCCAGCGACGTGCGTCCCGTCGCTATGGGTCTCGCACCGAAAAGGGGCGGCTGTCGATTGTGATTGACAGCTCACCACGTTTTGGAGGCGGGCAGGGGGGGTGGCTGGCCAAACGGAGGCGTTCCTGAAGGAACGCCTGCCGTTTGTGGGCGGCCTCAGTAGTGAGCTTTCGGCTCTATTAGAGCCGGAAGCTCACTGGGGCTTGCAATGGACGAGACCCTACCACAAGGGTCTCGTCGCAAGCCCGATGGTCGCGAAGGTCGTGACCATCGCGACCATCACCTGGCCGCTCACAAAAGCTGTAGGTCACCCACAGCTTAGCGAGTGGCCAGGAGGCCGGCTCTGTAAAAAAAAATGCCGCCCTGATTCAGAGTGAGCGCTCTGAAAGAGCGTCCGGCTCTGAATCAGGCCCTCAATCCCAAAAACAACATTTCCACTGCATTTCAGCCCTGCCACAAAAGGACCAGCTGACATCATGTCAGTGATTCTCTTGCTAACACAGGTGAGAGTGTTAGTTAAAATAACAGACTGGAAGCTTTAAAAAGAGGGTGGAGCTTGAAATCATTGTTCTTCCTCTGTTAACCATGGTTTCCTGCAAGGAAAAATGTGCAGTCATCATTGCTTTGCACAAAAAGGGCTTCACAGGCAAGGATATTGCTGCTAGTAAGATTGCACCTAAATTAACCATTTATCGAATCATCAAAAACTTCAAGGAGAGTAGTTCAATAGTTGTGAAGAAGGCTTCAGGGCACCCAAGAACGTCCAGCAAGCGCCAGTACGTCTCCTAAAGTTGATTCAGCTGCCGGATCGGGGCACCACCAGTGCAGAGCTTTCTCAGGATTGGCAGCAGGCAGGTGTGAGTGAATCTTCATGCACAGTGAGGCAAAGACTTTTGGAGGATGGCCTGGTGTCAAGAAGGGCAGCAAAGAAGCCACTTCTCTCCAGGAAAAACATCAGGGACAGATTGATATTCTGCAAAAGGTACAGGGATTGGACTGCTGAGGACTGGGGTAAAGTTATTTTCTCTGACGAATCCCCTTTCAGATTGTTTGGGGCATCTGGAAAAACGCTTGTCTGGAGAAGGAAAGGTGAGCACTACCATTAGTCCTGTGTCATGCCAACAGTAAAGCATCCTGAGACCATTCATGGGTGGGGTTGCTTCTCAGCCAAGGGAGTGGGCTCACTCACAATTTTGCCTAAGAACACAGCCATGAATAAATAATGGTGCCAAAACATCCTCCAAGAGCAACTTCTCCCAACCATCCAAGAACAGTTTGGTTACGAACAATGCCTTTTCCAGCATGATGGAGCACCTTGCCATAAAGCAAAAGTGATAACTAAATGGCTTGGGGAACAAAACATCAACATTTTGGGTCCATGGCTAGGAAACTTCCCAGACCTCAATCCCATTGAGAACTTGTGGTCAATCCTCAAGAGGCGGATGGACAAACTAGTCACAAATTTTGTGACCCACAAATTTTGACAAACTCCAAGCATTGATTAGGCAAGAATGGGCGGCCATTAGTCAGTATGTGGCCCAGAAGTTGATTGACAGCATGCCAGGGCGAATTGCAGAGGTCTTGAAAAAGAAGGGTCAACACTGCAAATATTGACTCTTTGCATAAACTTAATGTAATTGCCAATAAAAACCTTTGACACTTATGAAATGCTTGTAATTTTACTTCAGTATACCATAGTAACATCTGATAAAAAGGTCTAAAAAGTAAAAACACTGAAGCAGCAAACTGTGTGAAAAAAACCAATACTTGTGTCATTCTCAAAACTTTTTGCCATGGCTGTACATAGCTTCACGGAGACATTGACCTCTGACCATCAATATTTGCTAAACATCAATGTTCGATGATCATCACTAAATGGCTACTGGAGGGAGATTTCTGGGTCCTGTATATATCTATACTCAGTGGCGAAACTAGGGTGTTTGGAGCCCATGGCAAAATGAAAAATGGAACTTCCTCCCCATATGAGCGCGCCAAAGGCATGTGCGTCGAAAAATGGGTGTGGTCACATGCCACAAGGGGCGTGGTCACTGAAAAATGGGGCATGTCAACATGACACACCCCTTTTTTGTCACTCTGGGAACATTCCTTTCCATTACATATGCACCTTAATGCCTCGAGTAGTAGTGCCCCTTATGCAATGTCCCCAGTAGCAGTGCCCCATGTAGTAGTGCCCTTTATACAGTGCCCCCAGTAATGCACCCTTATACTGTGCCCCCGGCCAGTAGTGGTCCCCCCTATGCAGTGCCCTTGGCCAATAGCGGTCCACCCTATGCAGTGCCTCTAATACAGTTCCCCCGGCCCATAGTGGTCCCCCCTATGCAGTGCCCGGTCCAATAGTTGTCCCCCTTATACAGTGCCCTCAGCCAGTAGGGGTTCCCCCATGCAGTGCCCCCGGCCAGTAGTGGTCCCCTCTATGTAGTGACAGACACAGACAGAAAACACTGACACTGACTTACCTGAATCCCCAATCCTGCCGCGCCTGCCGCTGTCTGCTCCTCCGTCCTCCTGCTCGGTGCCGCTTGGTACTATGGGAGAGACGTCATGACGACTCTACCATTACCGACTGCAGGAGCCGGAAGGTGGAGCTCATGAGTGAGCTCCAGCCTGCCTCTTGCAGTGGGCGCAGCAGCCAAAGAGTGTCTGTCTAACTCTCATTGACTGCCGAAACACACACATCGCCGCCAGCGCTAGCGGTGATGTGTGTGTAACTGTGTAGTGCAAACCACACTCACTGCGGTCTTCACTACACTGAGTGACTAGGGTGGGCCTGTACTGTGGCCGACGGCGCCCCCCCTGCGCCACCAGTCCCACGGCGCCCAGGGCATGAGCTCCGGCGGCCCTGCCCTAATTACGCCACTGTCTATACTAAGTGATCAGAAATACATATGAGTCTTATCAATGTTGATTCAGTTCTAGGAAACTAACAATGCAGGAACCAGTAAACTGACAGTGACTGTCTATAGGATTCTGTGGGTTAAACTATCTTAAGTATAACCATATGGGCAGAGATTGGAGACAGATATCTCAGGTCTAACAAGTCTGATTTAAACTGACTCATTACATTGCTCTAGAATTAAACTGAAAATAAGGATTTAATATGGTCCATGAAGCAAGTCAGTTTGATTATGTGATTGGTGACAGTGCTAAGAGATACACAAAAACCATTTAACTTGTAAGTATAGTGTTTTATTCAAGAAAATCAAGTACTAGAGCCCGGGACACTCAATAATATTATATGTAAACTTCATGATTCATTCACAACTAAATAGAGAGAACAAATTGTGCTGAGTGTACAGATGGGCATTAATATGTACAGTACGTGTAGGGAACAGTTATATAAAGCAGCAATTTAATTAAATCAATCAAATAAAAAAATATTTAGCAGTAGGTGTAGCTTTTCAGCGAAGCATTCAGTAAGTCATTTATTTATAATAATGCCGTTTATGCTCACTCATAGCCATCGGTGTAGTACAGCCATGGTCAAAAGTTTTGAGAATGAATGACACAAGTATTGGTTTTCACAATGTTTGCTGCTTAAGTGTTTTTAGACCTTTTGTCAGATGTTACTATGGTATACTGAAGTACAATTACAAGCATTTCATAAGTGTCTATGGCGTCTATTTACTAAGCAGTGTTAGGAGACAGAGTGAAAAGTGATAAGGAAGTGATAAGGTGCCAGCCAATCAGCTCCCAACTGTCATTTTTCAAACACAGCATGTGAGATGACAGTTGGGAGCTGATTGGCTGGCACCTTATCACTTCCTTATAACTTTTCATACTGTCTCCTAACACTGCTTAGTAAATAGACTCCTATGGCTTTTATTGACAATTACATTAAGTTTATGCAAAGAGTCAACATTTGCACTTGCAGTGTTGATCCTTCTTTTTCAAGACCTCTGGCATGCTGTAAATCAACTTCTGGGCCAGATACTGATTGATGGCCGCCCATTCTTGCCTAATCAATGCTTGAAGTTTGTCAGAATTTGTGGGTTGTTTGTCCACCCACCTTTTGAGGATTGACCACAAGTTCTCAATGGGATTGAGGTCTGGGGAGTTTCCTGGCCATGGACCCAACATTTTTATGTTTTGTTCACCTAGCCACTTAGTTATCACTTTTGCCTTATGGCAAGGTGCTCCATCATGCTGGAAAAGGCATTGTTGTCACCAAACTGTTCTTGGATGGTTGGGAGAAGTTGCTCTTGGATGATGTTTTGGTACCATTATTTATTCATGGCTGTGTTCTTAGGCAAAATTGTGAGTAAGCCCACTCCCTTGGCTGAGAAGCAACCCCACAAATGAGTGGTATCAGGATGCTTTACTGTTGACATGACACAGGACTAATGGTAGTGCTCACCTTTCTTTCTCCGGACATGCGTTTTTCCAGATGCCCCAAACAATCTGAAAGGGGATTCATCAGAGAAAATAACTTTACCCTAGTCCTCAGCAGTCCAATCCCTGTACCTTTTGCAGAATATTAGTCTGTCTGATGTTTTTCCTGGAGAGAAATGGCTTCTTTGCTGCCTTTCTTGACACTAGGCCATCCTCCAAAAGTCTTTGCCTCACTGTGCGTGCCGATGCACTCATACCTGCCTCCTGCCATTCCTGAGCAAGCGCTGCACTGGTGGAGCCCCGATCCCGCAGCTGAATCAACTTTAGGAAATGATCCTGGCGCTTGCTGGACATTCTTGGGCACCCTGAAGCCTTCTTCACAACTATTGAACCTCTCTCCTTGAAGTTCTTGATGATGCAATAAATGGTTGATTTAGGTCTAATCTTACTAGCAGCAATATCCTTGCCTGTGAAGCCCTTTTTGTGCAAAGCAATGATGAATGCACATGTTTCCTTGCAGGTAACCATGTTTAACAGAGGAAGAACAATGATTTCAAGCTCCACCCTCCTATTAAAGCTTCAAGTCTGTTATTCTAACTCAATCAGCATGACAGATTGATCTCCAGCCTTGTCCTCGTCAACACTCTCACCTGTGTTAACGAGAGAATCACTGACATGATGTCAGCTGGTCCTTTTGTGGCAGGGCTGAAATGCAGTGGAAATGTTGTTTTGGGGATTAAGTTCATTGTCATGGCAAAGAGGGACTTTGCAATTAATTGCAATTCATCTGATCACTCTTCATGACATTCTGGAGTATATGCAAATTGCCATCATAAAAACTGAAGCAGCAAACTTTGTGAAAACCAATACTTGTGTCATTCTCAAAACTTTTGGCCATGGCTGTAGATTGTATCTTTGAACATTGACCCACCAATCATTATACAGTTCTCAGCACATTGAGGAGAGACATTAGTATATACTGTAGAATGACAATGTATACAAAGTTAATATGTAATCAGTGACGTGCGGTGAGGTCAATGGCAGGGGAGGCACACATGGAGATGGGTTTGAGTGCTGGGAGCCTGTGTCACCCCCTAATCACTGTAACTCTCCCCTCACTACACTAAGCTTCAGTGTCCATTGATTCTCCTACCTGCATGAATGTGTCTTCTCTTGCTGCTGCTGACTGAGTTCCAATCTCTAAACACTGCACTGCACTTCCTGGTCACATGATACATACAAGGTGTCCATTAGTGCTCAAGGCACATGCACCCATACTCAGAGGCATGCCTCTACTACTCTCTTTCTGTGCAGATTACTGCCCGTGAGTGTTAACTATAAAAATTATTACAATAAACAAAGAAGATTTTTATAAGTTATAAATATCTTCTTTGTATTATTGTAATCATTTTTTATATCAAATCTCAGGAGTATGACAAGAGAGGCTCTGCCTCTCTGTCTGCATGTCCCTGTATGTAATAAATTATTGTGCATGAAATAATTCTTTATGAACATTCAAGGCACCTTAAAAGATTGTACTCTGGGGTTGACTTATTTATGTGCGATAATATGTACTAAAAGGCTCCCCGTCTGATATAGTGTATGACGGACTGAGCAGATACTGCTACTGTCACTTCCCCTATCTGCGTTGTGTGCAGATTTTCCAGGGGTTGAGAACACATCGCCATCGACGCAACATTGGATGAACATATTACGGTTAACCTCATTAAAAATGGCCCACAGACCGGCCTCCTTTTCCGAACACTTTCGGCCACCTCCCTGACTCCACCCTGGAACGCCCATGGATCGCAGTGGTTTGTTCAGGACCTTGTGATCACAGAGACATTGAGAATGCTGTGTAAAACTACAGCTTGTGTGTGCGCAGTGAGACTTTTCTCTGCATTTCGTGCATACGCAATAGCAAAAAAAGTACAACTCTCAATCAGGTTCTCTGTCATAAAGTTCATGGTTGTCCTAAAACCCTGTCTGTTTTACAAGATCTGTCTCGTGTGTCCATGTTTCAATCATGGTTAATGCAACTGTCCTAAAATAAAGGGATTATGAAGTCTAAAACCACACATACAGTAAGTGGTGGTTTATGCATATTTTGGCAATTATAGGTCTCGGGGGTTATTTAAGAAATGGCTAACATACAGTAGAAGTGATCATAGATAGGCTACCGGTGAGAAGTACCTTCAGATCCATGCCCAGCAGCCTAGACTGAGCACATGAGCAATAGTTAAGTCAGGCCAGAGTCCAGAAGTAAAGTAATAATGAAAGCTATCACTTTACTATACTCTCTTTCCTGGAACAAGCTCTTAATGGAGCTGCTGACCCACTAAGCAGTTTTTAATAAATTACTGCACAAACAAATTTCTTATTGCTGAGATATGCGCAATGAGAAATTATACTTTTTTGGGGCCCACTTACACCAATGATAATGAGCAGACCCATTGGTACTGTATATCAATTTGGCAACTCTTCACTGTCCCATTTGAGTAAACAATTATATAGATTTTATAGCTCAGGTCAAAGAATCAATGCAGCAATTCCAGCTCCTGCCAATAAAGGGCAGAGAAATCCAGTTTTGGACAGGTGCAGTCACATAAATTCAGGTGCCGATTCCAGTTACAATTTCACATAGGAGATTTTTAGTGGGGGATCCCTACCTCTGAATTCCTCAAACAAAAACTACCAAGGTATATTTTTAATATAGAGAAATTACACATACTGTACACCAAACAATGTGTGTATATATATATTGTGACACAGTCAGATTAGGAGGTCCCTCTCCTGGGTAGGGGACTCCTTCCTTACACACACACACAGCAGCAGGGAAGCAGCACACCAGTCTGGAAGCGAGTACAAGCTGGTCGGCGCCAGTCTTTATTGTACAATGTCAGAAATAACATAAAGAAAACATAAACATAAATCCTAGCCCTGTCGGGGCACTAACTTCACAGGTAGTTCCCTCACTACCAGAATCTGGCAGGGCCTAATGCCCTCGCCAGCAACAAAGCAGAGCACAGTACTTACAGATTGGTTTTCCAAGTGTCTCTGAGCAAACTCCCTGTCTGCTCTCCCAGGTGAGACACTCAGCCCTAAACACACTAGGCTTATATTGGCCACTCTCAGGTGGAAAACTAACAAGCCTATTACCAGGCTGCGAGAACCAAAACCTGGAGTGGCCGTGGGTGGAGCCCTCCCTCTCCTCTCACCCAAACCCCCAGGTCCCAAACCGGCTTTTCAAAAAGCCGAAACTCAAGCCTGCTACACTGCAGACTTTCTCCTGGGGGTTTAAAACACAAAAGACAGGAATCTGGGGCAAATGTACCTGCCACAGACCACTTTACCAGTGATCCTATCACAATATATATATATAAATATATACATATATATATACACAGACATACGCATTATATATATATGTATATATTTATTAGTACCAGTCAAAAGTTTGGACACACCTTCTCATTCAGTGATTTTTGTTTATTTAAATCATTTTCAACATAGTAGATTAATACTGAAGACATCAAAACCATGAAAGAACATCCGTATCGACAGACCTTCATGTCTTAAAGTAATGATGGACTGTCGTTTCTCTTTACTGAGTTGAGTGGTTGGTGCCATAATATGGATTACAACAATAGTCAAATAGTGGTGTCCACTGTGTACTAACCCTACCTCTGCACAACACAACTGATGGTCTCAAACACATTAAGAAGGCAAGTAATTCCACAGACTGACTCTTGACAAGGCACACTTGTTAATTCAAAACCATTCCAGGAGACTACCTCATGAAGCTGACTGAAAGAATGCCAAGAGTGTGCAAAGCTGTCATCCAAGCAAAAGGGGGCTACTTTGAGGAATCTAAAATATAAAACATATTTTGATTTGTTTAACACTTTTTTGTTTACAACATAATTCCATATGTGTTCTTTCATAGTTCAGTATTAATCTACTATGTTGAAAATAATTTAAATAGACAAAAACCATTGAATGAGAAGGTGTGTCCAAACTTTTGACTGGTACTGTATATATATATATATATATATATATATATTCAAGAATATTTTTTAACAGACAAAAGAGAGAGAGTGAGCAAAGTCTCTGGGCTTGGGGGGTCATTCAGACCCGCTCGTGAGCGGCAGTACGCTCGCAAGCGGGTCGATGTCCCCCACTGCGCATGCGCACGATGGAGGGAGCTCCGTTGTGCGCATGCGCGAGACCCGGAGAGCAACGGGCTCTCCATCGCTCCGGGTCTCGCACCAAAGGGGGCGTGCTGTCGATGTTGATTGACAGCACGCCCCCTTTGGTGGGCGTGCCGGGAGCGTGCCTGCCAGACGGAGGCATTCCCATGGGAACGCCTACCGTCTCAAGCCGGCCCCACTGACACCACTAGTGATGTCAGTGGGAGTGATTTTGGCTCTGATAGAGCCAAAATCACCCCAGGGCTTGCGGCAGCGAGACCCTACCGCAGGGTCTCCGTCGCAAGCCTGATGGTCGCGATGGTCTTGACCATCGCGACCATCATCATGGACGCTCGCATAAGCTGTGGGTGGTAACCCACAGCTATGCGAGCGTCCATGAGGACACTCCTAAAACAGGTAGGAGGGCCCTGATTCAGAGTGAGCGCTCTGGTCAGAGCGTTCAGCTCTGAATCAGGCCCTTGATTCAAAGATGTACACTGATGCAATCACAACTGCATTCTTTCACAGATTGCCATTGCCTTTCAAAGCACTGCCGACCATAGGGACGCCCACTGCTGCCTTTTCATATCCGCCCGACGACATACAACAGCGCAAACATCAGTAACATCGATGTTGATCGGGCACCCATACAACATATGCGGCAAGTCTGACCAGCCGGGCGCTCATGACACGCAGAGAGCTCTCATGATCACAATGGGTAATTTATACACGCCCATTAAATGGCTTTTAAACAGTCAGATGCGTCTGCGTTTGCCTAGCCCCCCCACCCCATTACCTCCTCCAAATGCTGACTACCTGTCACTCACTTTGCGAGGGAATCCTCTGCTTGGGCGTTTTATCGCAAAACAATCGCTGTGTGCGCAGTGCAGGTTACACTGTAGCATGAGCAATGACAGGGTTCCATACAAAAGATCGACAATGATTTGGTCGACACCAGGTCGACAGATACAAAAAGTCGACATGGAAATGGTTGACACAGAAATGGTTGACATGTTTGTTTATAAATTTTCGGGTTAAGTTTGGGGTTAGGCACAGACATATCGGCTGTACACAGTAGCAGATGCACCATAGATATACCGCCCGTAAAATGGTACATGCGATATATCTATCAGTGTGTACCCTACTGTACAGTTAGGGGGAGACTAGGGTTAGAAAAAAAACAAAAACATGTGTCAACAATTCTGTGTTGACCGTTTCCATGTCGACCTTTTGAACCTACTTTTCTACTTTTTGTACCTGTCGACCTTCTGTACTGTCTAACTTTTGCCATTTCAACCTTTTTCCATGTTGACCTTTTGGTGTCGACCAAATCATTATCAACCTTTTTATTGTTGACCTTTTGTATCAGACCTCGATGGCAAATAATCACTAGACCTGCATAGAAATTGCCATTGTGGTCCATCACTGAATCAGGCCTTATGTCATACTTGCCAACCCTCCCTCATTGTCAGGGAGACTCCCTGAAATAGCGTAGCAATCTCCCTGTCTCCCTGAAGAGTCTAGCCATCTCCCTGATTGCACCTTACCCCCATTATGAAGCTGTTCTATAAAAAAGAACAGAGATATATACATTCAAATGGGATCATTAGTATCATTTCCCTGCATTTGTTATAAGGCACAATGATCCCTATTTATTTATTATTCTTTAACCCTCACTTTAAATTTTACACTAGTGTGTTGCCATGGGGCGGTTCTGCTGGGTTGCCTGGGGGGTCCCGTGCCCTATATTTGTTCCATAGGAGTGTTAGGGACCTGCCTGATAGAAGTCACCTGGATGCGGTGGGCAGGCCCATAATTATGGCCATTATTTTGCAAAGAACCTCTTTGATGCTATTTAGCAGTTATATTATTAGGTTCAGCATGGTTAGAGTGTGCACTTGCATTTGTCTCTTTATGCTTGCAGCACTACAAGTCTCAGCAGGTAGCACCTCACATTGTGCTTAGGGTGTACAATCTAGGGCCCCTCCCACAATGATCCCTGTGGCTACATGCATTTTCTAAGAAGTATCAGTGTTTTTACATGAACAAATAGATCTTACTAACAACTGCTTTTGGGCTCTTTACTTTTAAATGTTAGTCACTTTTATGACATGCCTCTCAGATGTAGCAGTACACGCCCACTTTACCGCCGCGCTCATAGGTGTTGCTTTCACAATCTCCCTGAAATGCTTTTTCAAAAGAAGGCAAGTATGCCTTATGTACGATCCAGAATTAGGCCCATCATGTTTATCTGCTAACCGCTGTCCTTAGGTTCAGTTCTGGGGCATTGGTCAGGGTTGTTTCTGTTTGGTAGCCACCAAAATTCCATTGTAATTACCAAAAGAAAAGTCCAGGTTGTTACATTCTGGAAATACAGTTAGGGGCCTATTAATCATTATATAATTATCACTAGTGATAATTATGTTTTAAACTCACTGCAAGTTTTAAAAAATGTTTTGGAGGTGTTCTTTTTTGGAGTCTGGGGGAGCAGTAGAAGAACCTAGCACTGCCTTGGACATACATGTACACATTGATCTCCTTCTGCACTGGATTGTTAATAATTATACATTATTAATAATTGACCCTATAGATTGTCTATATCAGTTTACCCCTAACGGTGCATGTATTCCAGATCCCCTAGTTGGTGCACAAGTGTATTCATTACTGGCTCACACATATTAAAAGATCAATAAGTGGTGCTAATAAATTAATTTGTCACACTGATGGGATCTTGCAAACATGCAACCCAGTATTATATGCTATTTCTATTGTGGTCGGTGTGGGTTGGGGTCGGGCAACTGGAACACCCCCCAGCATTTGCCTATGCCATAGATTTATGCTAGAACATTGGATTGCATAATGCCTAAACACTCTGGGCCTGATTCAGACCCGCTCGCGAGCGCTATCCGGCTCCTTCATGCGCATGCGCGAGACCCGGATAGCGACGGGCAATCCGTCGCTCCGGGTCTCGTACCAAAGGGGGCGTGCTGTCGATGTTGAGTGACAGCACGCCCCCTTTGGTGGGCGGGCCAATGGCATGACTGCCCAGACGGAGGCGTTCCCATGGGAACACCTACCGTCTGGTGCCGGCCCCACTGACATCACAAGTGATGTCAGTGGGAGTGCTTTATGCTCTGGTAGAGCCGAAAGCACTCTAGGGCTTGCGGCAACGAGACCCTACCACAAGGGTCTCGTCACAAGCCCGATGGTCGCGATGGTCTTGACCATCGCGACCATCTTCCTGGCCGCTCGTTATAGCTGTGGGTGGTCACCCACAGCAATGCAAGCGGCCAAAAGTAGCAGTGAAAATATTCGTGGAGACAGATGATTTTCGGAACAGCTGTCTTCGCATCCCGAATAAGAATGTTACCTTTTCGAGGGTCACCCTGCCACTGATAATTAACATAATGAATATGCCCCTCTAAGAGGTACATGATCATTGACATGCTGTGCCTCCCTCAAGTAAAACTATTTGGGTGACATGCAGCAGGGTCGAAACTAGGATTTTTGTCACCTGGGGCAAGACAGTAATTTGGCGCTCCCTGGTAATTCCCCCATAGTAATACCCCCTGCAGCAGTGCCCCTATAGTAATTCCCCTTGAGGTAATGCCCCTGTAGTAGTGCCCATATAGTAATGCCCCCATAATAATGCCCCTGAAGTAGTGCCCATATAGTAATGCCCCTGTAGTGCCCATATGGTAATGCCCCTGTAGTGCCCATATAGTAATGCCCCTGTGGTGCCGCTTACAGAAAAAAAAAAACATTACTTACCTTAAACCCCACTCGGCCGTCCGCCGCCGTCCGGTCCACCTGGCTGCTCCTCTGAACTATGGGAGAGACGTCATAACTTCATGACATCCCTCCTATAGTGTACGTGGGGAGAGCTGGAAGCTGGAGTTCAGGAGAGCACTCCAGCCTCTGGCTTCCGCAGCGCAGCAGGGAAGGAGCCGGGCGCCCGCTGGAAATAAAATCTCAGCAGGCGTCCGGATTGGAGCCTACTTACGGCGCCGGGCCGGAGGACACTGGCGGCGTGCACCTCCAGTCCCCCCTAGTTGTGGCCCTGCATGCAGCGCAAGTTACGACACCTGGTGCCAGCCACACTCCCTCAGCACATGACATCATGACGTCATGGCATGGGGGGGCTGGACCACTAGCATCAGGAACAATAGCTCTGCCTGGAGTATCCCCAGGATGCCCCGGTGTGCTGTTATGGCTGCAGTCAGTTGTTTGGAGCATCCAGAGGATGTTCCAGACGGCACTCCATCTGCGATTCTGGCTACAAGGTACCATTCCAGGCACCCTGCTAGCCAGATACAGGGACAGTGGGTTGTTAGCGGTGCCTCCCACAGAGAGCTGCTCTATGTGCGGCTGCATCACTTGCCTAAAGCTAGTTACAGCCCTGGAAACATGAGCCTTTATCACAATATGCAGAATTAACCGGTAATTTTCCTTCACGAACACTGGAGACACATACTGTACAGACGGTTCCTTTGCATGACTGCAGCATATTGCTATTATCTCCTTATTATTATACAACATCAATTACCACAATAATCTAGATGGCTTCTTATTCTAATGTTCCCTTTCAACACTGAGTAGAAATTAATTGAAATTTTGGCAGGAGAATGTCTTCCCTTTCTCCTCTTGCATTTGCTCTTCCCCCATCTTTTCTCTATTTGTTATTTTTTCTTTGTTTTGTTTTTCACTTTTATTTCTTGAAAGACGGAAATTCTGTGCACCACTTTATGTTTGACGACCTTCAGATGTTTTGTTATTAAATTTTTTTTTTTTGCTGGTAATGTACCTAATAAAATAGAAACTGCAGGAGAAAAAAAAAAAGACACAAACAAATTCCGAAGCATAAAAGAAAAAAAAAAAATTACTAAGTCCTTAGAACACCCCTTTTCTGTATTAGTGGAGCACGGTGACCTTCCAGGTCCAGAAGCCATCTATTCAGAGAGGTTTTTCTTTTGAATTAGAGCTGATAACAAGGAAAAATACAAGATCAGCAAGTCCTGAGATTAGGGGGAGGGAGCAAGTTCCCAGACAAATGGACATAACTGCATTTTCTGCTGTCTTCATTTAGCCGCTGATATCTGAACCTTCCAGTGGGACATAGAAGAGCAAATTATCCGAAGATGGATCTGGCCTGAACTCGCTGTGAGTGAGGCTGGAGGATGGAGAGGAAGACGCTCAGCCTGTTCTGTCCAATAAATTAACCCAGTTTCACAAAGTTTCTCTCTAATAGACAGCAATCGCATCTAATTATTATTACTATTTATTTTATTATTTTTAAATGGATCCACTGTTTGTTACTTACTGCTCATTTCACACTGGAACTACAGTAGAAGTCACATATTTTTGTGGCTGCCCAGAGAGTGCTTTAACACAACATTTCCAACCGAGGGGAGCCTATCTGAAAACTGGAGCTTATGGACGTGTATAATGGTGCACTCAGCAAACAAATTATTAAAAACTGTCAACTCAGGTTTCATATATTTCCCCCATGTGTCTTTCCCTAGCCTGGTCTTATTGCACAGCAAAAGATATTTAACAAGCTGTGCAATGTTAACCCTGCTCAGAAGTCATTTATAATACGCCCACCTACAGCGCTGAGGAGCAGGTGATAAAGATTTCCCTACACAACCAACTTTTATGCATGTCCTACAAGAATATTCAAGTTTACAAAGGATTTCATCTACATTGTTTTAGCTATAGCAAAATAACATCCAAAAACAAACCACTAGGGGACGCATATAAAATAAACTAAAACTGGTATTCTCTGTTTCCTAGCTGCTTATCTGAAGATTTTCTGTTGACTGACAAGGATTAAATTGTTGTAAGGGCCATCCCATGTCTGGAAGTTACCAGCCTGTCCCAAAAAACATGAATATCAATGGTGTTATACCCCAAATACGATAGATATTACCATAGGGCTTTCAACCCAAAACTACAATTTGAAATATCTTTTTAAAATGTATTTTTATAAAACACACTTTTCACAAAACATATTACATCATAATTAGTTGCAGATGTTCCACTTTCCATATATTACATTTTTCCACCCTTATTCTAAGGTTCAGAGTTCTATTGTGTATCCTTATATTTGATCTCAAAGCCTCTTTACCCTATGCATTTCATCTCCTTATGAGACTCCATCAGGGTTGTCTCAATGCTCAGTATATTATTAAAATAGAATGATATGATCACCAATAATTGTCCACAGATTGGAGTGCTTTTCAATACAATTCCCACCTCTATATAGGTGTGTTTGCAATTTGAGCTCGTCCAATGTAATGACGGAGAAAAGGATCTTATAATTGGTAACTTCACCACTTGCCACTGTGATCAAAGTGTGACTCTGCAATCTCTAGGAAAAGTGTTGTGGGCCCAAACCATGTTATTGTCTACGTTTCGAATATGTTCCTTCCCTGCATACCATGCTGCTGTTACTCTTGTTATGTGTCTTGACAAAGGTCCCTGCATAGGTCAAAATGTTGACAATAAGATGGTTTCAAGCTTTTTCATTAAATTGATTACTTGAGTTGGAAACTTGGGACCTGATTCAGACCTGCTCGCTAGGATGCGCTCGCTCGTTGCTGGCTGATTTTTGCGTTCTGCACATGCGTATGCATCACATTGCGTGTGCACGAACCACTGCAATAGACCGGGAATCCCTCGCTCGCCCAGCATAGACAGCCCAGTTGAATGAGTGACAGGAGAGGCCGTTTGTGGGTGGTGACAGGGGCTGGCCACTAGAAACGGGGGAGTGGAGGTGCGAATGCAGGCGTGCCTGTGTTTTTCAACGCCGTTTCATAGGCGTGCATAATTAACAGGCAGCGTCATAGTACACGTCACCCTGTTGTATTTCACATTGAAGTGATCGCAGTGCTTGCGGCAGGGTATAGTCAACCTCAAGCGCTGCGAGCACATCCGATGGTGCTCGATGTACCAATGTTTTCATTCACTTCCTGGAGATGTCGTGCGGAAGTGGGTGACTTATGAATGTCTGGTGGGCGTCTACTTATGAAAAGTGATCGCTTGCCAAAACATAGGGGTATATTAATTTGGGTGTGAGGTTTAGCGAGGCTAAAACCTCACGCCCCTCGCGCCCAATTTCAGAATCCCGCGGGTATGCGCGCTCCCGATACCTGCGGGATTAAAATCCAGCGCGCGTAAATTTAAAGAAAAAAAAAAACGTCACTTACCTGCCCGGGTCTCTGCAGCTCCCGGTGGCTTCCCCTCTCTCTTCTTACTGGAGAGGGGGCTGCTGGAAGTCCCGGGGGCTGATGGGAGGAGCAAGGGCTGAAGGGAGATGTAGTTCTCCCAGCGCCCATTCCGGGGGGGGCGCACACACACACTTCTGCACACATACACACTCACTCACTCATACACACTTACATACAGCACACACACTCATACATGCACACACACACACACACACTCATACACACTTACATACAGCACACACACTCATACATGCACACACACACACACACTCATACACACTTACAAACAGCACACACACTGACATACTCACCGCTGCTGCAGAAGAGCCGGCTCCCGACGCCGGATGCAGAAGAAGATGCAGAAGACAGCGCTGAGGAAGGTGAGTAATTGAATACTTGCAATCGCTTAATTAGTCTTCACGGGGGGTGCCGCGGGGGTGTCAGAGCAAGTCCCGGTGTTTTTTCCTTAAATCATCGATTTAAGGAAAAATCACGCTTGCTCAGGAGGTGCGTGAAATAAAAACCTCCCGATGCGTGTTATTTTAAAAAAACACGCACCTAATAGAATAGTAAAAAACTTTGCAGGTGCGGGTTTTTTGCTATTCTCGCACACAATAGAATATGCCCCATAGTGGGTATGCTAATGCCTAGCCGAGTGATTGCCTGCCTTGCTGGGCGTGTGCTGGATTTGCATACACTGGGAGCGAGCGAGCGCATCTAGTGAACGGCTCTGAATCCGACCCTTGGTGTAAGCCCTCATTGCTTTGTTTAAAGCTGCAGTTGGACTGGGATCCGGTCAGTATCCCAATGGCACCGGAATCATGACACCTGTCAGAATCCTGGCGCCAGGATCCCGACCGATGGCATCCCGAGAGATAGGCACTAGAGAGGGGGTTAGGGCTAGGCACTAGGGAGAGGGTTAGGCACTAAGGGTGAGGGTTAGGTTTAGGCACCAGGAAGGGAGGGGTAGGGAGAGGGGGAGGGTTAGGATACTGACCAACAAGTGTCGGTATCCTAACCCTGTCGGGATGCCGGCATCGGGATTCTGACCGCTGGGATACCAAGCGCCATTATCCCGTACCCAACCCCTTGGACTACATATATATATTCCTTTCATTAAAAATATAGGGCCCATTTATAAACGAACGAAAATACCAGCAGCAATTTTCGTTTAGTATCACTGTGATACAAATGAAAATGCCACTAGTATTTATTAATACTTACCTCTCCAGCGAGGTCCTCCGCTGGGCTGCTGGCAGCCTAACGCTGCCAGCAACGGGGCTACGGTGTTATGCGCATGCGCGACGGTCTGGGTCTCCATTGCCGGCAATGGGAACTGGATTGTTCTCGCCATCTAAAAGAAGGCGAGATCGATGATGTGAAAACAGGGATAATCTTAGATTACCGTTGTTTATTAAATGCAGAAAGGTGGCATAACCCCTTTAGCAAGCGCTAAAGGTGTTATGTTTCGTTAATAAATGGAGCCCCTTGTCTGAGTGATAAAATTTGCAGAGTGTTGTTCCCACGAGAGCAGGTAAGGCTAGACAAGTAATTTACAATGAACTTAGTATATGGAAGCATAATGGACATAATGACAGGTTATGTCCCCCTTGGGTTCAGTATTTGTCGACATTCATAATGTTGAATCTATAATGTTGACTGGTACCTTATGTCGACAGAGCGCATGCCAACATATTCATTATGACAAGGCGTCTACTTGCAACATGTCAACTTTGATAAAGTCAGTATTTTCAAGATGTGGACAATGATTGACACCTATTTTCAACATTAAACCTAATGCTAATCCTAACATTTGTATTGTCAACATTATGTATGTAGACATGTCATATATCAACATGGTGCAGGTGTCGACATGTAGGAATTCAACATTTTAACCTGTCAATATGGTTAAATATAGTAAAATTCAACATGGAGCTTTGCCTCTAAAAAGTTGCTGTGGACGGGGAGATTGATGCCGGACCAGCTGGTGGATAAGATAGTTCATTGGACTGTGGACCTGATTCAGAGATGGTTGGTAATGCCACCACGGTTGCAGTTGCTCTCGCAATAGCGATTGCGGGAATATGCAAATGCTTCTCAGATTTCCTATTGTGCTCCACGGTGCGATGGAGTGTACGAGCGCTGAGACGCCCACTTTCAGGCTGTGTGGTCTGTACAATTGCGATGGAGATTGTAAACACTCCAACATCGACGCAACATCAGTCGGACCATCGACATTTGCGATAGCCTAGGGTCTACTCTATCTACTCTCCTATAATCCATCTAAGGGGCCTCTTAAGCATTGCAAATTTACTGTTGGGAAAGCAGTAGTGTTCCTAGACACGCCCGTGACACGCTCATGAAAGTGCCCCTTTTTGTGTTCACATTAGGCCATCACCCAGTCTCCACACTGAAACGCCCAGGGATCGCACACCCCTTCTTAAGTATTAGTGATACTGTATGCAATAGTAAACAGCATCACTCACATTGGTTCACGCCAGGCTTGCCTACCCTCCCGATTTGACCGGGAGCCTCCCGAAAATCAGGTGCAGCTCTCGGCCCCCCGGAAAGGCAGACAAGCTTCCCGGCAGCTGCCGATCCTCCGACCCCCCTGCGATTAATAGTTAAACCCCTGCAGCAGAGGCCGGTGTGATTCGCGTCATTTTGGCCCCGCCCCCTGCTCCACAATGCCTGTATTATCGGCATTATGTAGTGGGGGCGGGGCCAAAATGCCACGCCCACAAATGTCCATCACCCGTCACCCGCCAGCCACTCCCCCTTGTCCCGGTCACGCCCCCCCCGTCCTGCCAAACTGGCTGCTCCCTCCTGGAAGGAGCAGCCAGAAAGTCGGCAAGTATGGCTCGTGCTTGCGCGGTAAATGTTTTTGAGAGTTTAGTAAAACATCACTCGACTACGTAAATATCGGAACTGTGTCCATTTCTGAATCAGACCCAGTGTTATCTTAATAATAGGGATCAGGGCCAGCAACAGAAATCTTGGAGCCCGGTACACTTTGTTAAAGATAGATATCTTGGATGAAGGCATTTACTTACAGTTTATAGGTTATAAATGGATGATTTTATGAGATCTGATTATATGCTATTGTGAGTCATAATATTGCACCATTCCTTGGGCTTATTCTGTTCTGTATTCCAGTAGGATAACTTTGGTGACCCTGCAGAAATCATCACACCGTGCGGTTATGGAATATCATTAATATAAAGTTCTTATTTTAAATATACTTTAAGTATATTTATAAAGTTACATAACTGTATATTGATGTTTAGTCTTATTTTAATCAGCATTTAATATGTATTGTATTATAGGTAAATACTGCATCTCTGTTGTAAATATAAATGTAATATTATTGGTATAATGTTTTTAGATGCCTTTATTTGCAGATAAGCAATGTAATGTGTTTCCCCTGAAACTCAAATATTTCCCTCCCCTCCCATGATACTGTAAGACAAAGGAATTCCAACATGGGATAGTCTTCGGCGGGGCCCTCTGGCTAATGAATATCCCTCCCATGATACTGTAAGACAAAGGAATTCCAACATGGGATAGTCTTCGGCGGGGCCCTCTGGCTAATGAAGATCCGGCTACATACACAATGAAGAATGAACTGACCTATCCGACGTCGAGTATATGCAGATCCCTGCCTGTACCCAACGATTTTATACCCTAAGGACTATTTGAATGTGAACTTATAAATTGTACTGCAGTGACCGTTGGAAGTCAGTGCATTGAGAATTGAAGCCTTGTATTGTGCCAACCACACATGCGCAGAGGTAAGGGGGCGGTACTCTTTGTATTTATTTATGCAAATAAATCTTTTGGACTTTGGAACTCCAAGAAGCTGAGCGGGCTTCACAATTATTTAACTTCAATAACTTATATCTCTGGGGCCCCAAACCCCTCTTCCCAATGCCCCGTCCTTGACCCCTCCTCCAAACACACATTTCAGGTCCACACACATACTGTACACACACAATTGTTACAGATAGAGAAATACACACACACACACATACATACATACACACACATACATATTCCCAACATATACATATTCCCACACACATATACATATATATATATATATATATATATATATTTACATACACACACACATCCATACACACACACATATATACATAGACACACTTACATTCACACACACATATATATATATATATATATATATATATTTACATACACACACACATCCATACACACACACATATATACATAGACACACATACATACATACATACACACACATATACCCACACATATACAGTATATACATACACACACACATATACTGTATATACATATACACACATATACTGTATATGTTAAAAATTACAATAACATGGTCACTTTCCTTCATGCTGAGGCTTGGCTTTGTCCCTACACTCATTAGCTGGGCCACTAAGGAAGAGGAACGTGCGGTGCCACGGGGGGCAGGGTCGGGGGTGCAGCGAGAGGGCAGTTGGCCAACAGGGGACGATGGGTGAGGAACAGGAAGGAAGCAGGAGGATGAGGAGCGGGAGCACATGCCCCTGCGAGTTACAATGTGAGCCAGTGTTTGACTTGGGAAGGGAGGAAGGATGTCAGTGGGCGGGGCTTAAACTGGACAGCTGCTGTAACAGCACAGCAGCTGTTTAAAAAGTTTGATAGGTGCTGCAGGCCCGTTTTTGCTGTTCCTGATTCTCAGGGCCCCTCTGATCCTTGGGGCCCGGTATGGGTGTCCCGTCTATCACCCCCCCTCCTGTCACCGGGCCTGATAGGGATCACCAAGACAGAGACTTTTGTTCAAGTAAGCTGTCTGACAAATAAAGCAGATGATTGCACCAAAGTGAGCTTCATCTTCAATGCGCCAGTGCACTAAATGCACCTGCACAAATCTACTTACTGTATAAGGTACCTCCAAAGAGGATTTCACACCGTGCCTCTGCCTATTTGTAATTTGTAAATAACACTAACCGGAGGTCATTTATGAAGGACAGCTGATGCACAGCGCCAAACTCAGCTATCGGGAGATTTCTCTATAGCCTAGTAGTGTGTCTTGTGCCCCTATTTTCTACAATCCTCATTTGAAATGCGGTTGTAGTGTGATATTTTCCACTAAATTTGCATTGCAAATTTAGGAAGTATCACATACTGTAGATGTACTAACATCCGCATGCAGGGACAGAGCTTGCGATAAAGCTCTGTCCCTGTAAATCCCATCCACACAATTCTCTCTGTATTTTCAGGAAAAATACAGGGAGAATGTGTCTGTGCATATTTAGACCACGGAAACCAGCTACCGGCTCTGCTCTGCCTGTCATAGCAGACCAGGAGTCGGGGAACCAGTGTCCTGGGCTTGCAAGCCGGCCAGTCTGAGTAAGCTGAGGCCCACCGCCGTCCACCATCGTTCCCATCAACCTCTGATGGTCGCGATGGTAATCTCAGCCTCCGTCGCAGTGCTGGGATCGCAAAATGCAGCAGGGGTGTCATACAACTCCTGCCAGGGCTGGATTGAGGACCACATGGGCCTGGAGCTGAAAATGATCAAGGGCCTATTTTGAGAAGTAGAGGAGGTGTGACCATTACTGTGTAGGTGTAGCCAGTGCCATGTGGGAGTGTAAAAACCCTACACTATCAGCCCCAATGTCTTCCTAAATATGTAAAAGAAAAAAAAGCTTCATTTTGTGATGTAACTAGTAGAAATACAATTTTACTACTTATGATTTATGGCTGACCTTGTGGACAGCAAATGGCCAGTCAACATCATGCTGTCATGATGATGGGCCTATTTTTATGTGGAGGCCTGGAGCTGTAGCTCCATCCGCCCCATTGTTAATCTGGCCCTGCCTCCTGCTGCATTTGCATAATAGCAAGGATCACAATTGCAAAGCTGTGTGCGTGCAGGCCCTTTATCAGGAATACCTTCATTCCACCATATTACACTATAAACCCATGTAACTCAGCTAAAATAGAAACCCATGTCTTGTCCAAAGCTGCTTTTGCATATTGTAAATAGTCTGCAGTGTGTCTCGATCACATGTCATCACAAGCACCAAATAGATTGGATTTAAGTGCATTTGAAATTAACGCATATTTGCCAGGATTTTATTTCTTTTGTAGTTCGAAGGCATGACGCCGCAAGTCATGTCATCACCTCCTCAGGTGCTCAATACAGCAATTTGTGCTAAGAACTAAAAGTATATCAGTTGGGTTTAACCATGAAATACCTAGGGTTTGTCGAGAAAGGAGTAAGCAGTTGTGTGCTAGAACTTATATCAGGGGTAGATATCAGTTTATAGCTGTTGTCATAAATACTTGTCATAGGACTGATTTTTAGAAATTATTCATATTTTATTTTTTATATGACATGTTATTCCAAAGACCAGCCATCTCCCAAATTCTTTGAGGATCTGTGAAATGTCACAGCCCATACATTTATTCAAAAGACCAATCCAGCTGCTGATGAGTCACAAGAAGAAGGGCAATCTGACAACCCGAAGCAGGCACAAAATGTCTTGAGAAATGTATAGAAATGTTCAATTATTTTAGGGGCCAATCTGCTACCTGGAGAATAGTTCCAGAATTCTTATTTCTGCCTTTTGCCCAAGAATATATTTGTATGTTTTTGTATATGCTTTAAGTACTGTGTGTATTTTCTCACATTAAACTTCATTTAGTAAACTTGCTCTCTGTGATTCTTCTCAAATTAATTTGCATGTGAATTTGACTAAGATTAATTTAAGGTCTAATCGTAATTCTATAGGGAGAACTGAAGGCTGCCTATTTGGAGTGAGTGGCTCCTAAAACAAGCTGAGTGGTTGAACAAATTGGGAATTAATAATGAGCATGTGAGATAATGGGGCGTGTAATCATTTTCAGACCATGTAACCCTATGTCGCACCCATGGATGTAGGTTCAAGTGAGTGCTGTTCGTGACAAGTAATTGACATCATTGAGAGATTGGAATCTCTTAGAACCGAGTCTGTGAATCAAGTATGAATGAGTGTTCCTAAGTGACACCCCATTTATCTCACCTCACTGCACTCAGGACCTCATTCAGAGTTGGTCGTAGCGGCCGCATGGTCGTAAGGAAAAAGGGGCCGGATATGCAAATGATGCACTCGCAAGTTGCATCCTTAAGATTGGACCGTTAGCTGGCCGACCAAGGGGAGGATGCGGCCGTAAGACAAAAAATACGCCCCCTTCTCGTACACATTACACGTCATGTCCGGGCATATAAGGATTAATCGAGTCCATCGGGAACCATCGGAACTGGTCGTAGAGCTTAAGGTTGACCATACCCTCTCTTAAGCACTACGATCAGGTCAGTGTACAAACCTCCCATGTCACGTGTGCCATGACACTACTTTGTTAATTATGCACTCCCATAAAATGCCGTTTGCATAATTAGGCACGCCTGCGTTCGGATCTCCACTCCCCCGTTTTCAAGCACCTTCCCCTGTTACCACCCACAAACGCCTCAATCTGTCACTCAAACTACCGTCCTGGCTGTGTTCAAGGAGAGAGAAATTTCTGATCGTAGCAGCTAGTTTGCGCATGCGCATTGCGAACTTTACGCATGCGCAGTTTAGAGAACATCGGTGGCGTACAACTGTGCGGCCGCTACGACCGACTCTGAATGAGGTCCTCTATGTGGCTTTGAGTCACAATATAAGCTGCCTTTATGTTTCTCACATAAATCCCTTTTAAATGGACAGAATTACACTCTTGTCATCTGCATATAGATATATTCCATTGCTGAGTTTATTTTACAATAATCCATTAAGATGACAGAGAGCAGGAAAACCCTTGAATTCGCTGTAACCTGCACAGAGTGATAACATAACAGTATTTCTGGCATATCCATTCCCCTGTGCTATATACAAATATGGAAATACAGTTCTTCTTAGGTTAGAGTCTCTGTAGAGTACTAACAAGGGTTAAGGCTGTGCAATTCATTTTGGGACAAGATATTCTTTTGCCTCTAGAGAAATGTTATATTGTCAGCATTTACATTCCAATGTCTCTATGTGGAATCAGGTTTTCTATAAATAACAGCTTCCTGAAGTTTGGAAGTTTATATAATAATAACTAGCTAAAATATTTTTTTGTCTCGTCACTTCAGAGAACATGTAGCACCTGTAGGAATGTACTGTAGATCATTTTAAATGCATTTAGTTACAAGTACACGGTTACTGTATATGCAGATTTTAGATACATGTTAATTTGTGTTCAAATTAGATTTAAAAAATAATAATTTTTAATACATATTGGGACATATTAAGAGAATATTTTCTTTTTGTTTAATTCCTTCACTGAAAGGTCTTTGTATTGAGACCCCTCTGAAATGAAGATATTTTTTATTCCTGCTCATACAAAATATTATTTCAGGCTACTGAGCCATTCAGCAGTCTACTAGGGCATGTGTGCATCAACTTACTAGCTCCCAAATGTGCACTGTCATTGGAAGGCAGGGCGTATATTTACTAAAGTGAGAGTTTTTAGAAGTGGAGATGTTGCCCATAGCAACCAATCAGATTCTAACTATTTTCTTCTAAAAGTGGCTAGATAAATCTTAAGTAGATTCTGATTGGTTGCCATGGGCAACATCTCCACTTCTAAACACTTGCACTATAGCAAATATACAGCCAGGACTCACGATTCCAGTTCCAACACATAACACCTACTGTACTGACTGAAAGTGTTAGGGGTAAATTTACTAAGATTCGATTTGGTCCCGATTTGTCCCATTTTTAAACTCGGATAGGATCGATCAAAAACTGCAGTTTTTTTTCACACACAAAATCGGGAATTTACCAAGCTCCTGGTTTTGACAGGATCGTTTTGATTGATGGTGTATTTGGCCGATCCTGTCCGTTTTGAAGTCCCAATTTAAACGTCGAATTTGTCTTCCGAACAAGCAGCCTGCACATACCAGTGAAATATGTGCAGACAGTTTGTTTTTTTTATTTTTAGGGTTAAATTTTAAAAAAAAATGACGTGAGGTCCCCCCCCCCAAAAGGCTAACCAGTCCCGGATTTGCCAGCCTGTCCTATTACCTAAAATTACGGGGAACAAAACATGTAGGGTTCCACCGTAAATTATGTACCAGCACCAGCAGGGCCAGTCCTGGTTTTAAATATAGGGGGAAAAAAATTGCATAGGGGTCCCCCTATAATTAAAACCAGCACCGGACCCTTTCTAGCAGGGGGCTGATGCCACAGCCAGGGGAGCCCTTTCACCGGGCCCCCCAGCCGCAGCATCAGTCCTGATCGATAGTCAGCCCAGGTCAGGGATCCCTGGGGAGTTGGGGACCCCCCCAATATAGGGGTCCCCCTCTCCAGGGTACCCCTGGCCTAGGCTGATAGCCCGGGGCGGTGGGTGGCGGGTTGATAGTGTATGTAGTGTGTAAAAAATAGAACTAACAACATTGTCTTTACAGTGGAACTACAGGTCACAACAAGCCTCCCCCATATGTTGGTACTTAGAGAACCACAAGTTCCAGCATGCGGGGCAGTAATGCCCAGCTGGTACCTGTAGTTCAGCTGAAAAGAAATGTGTAAAAAAACACACAACACACACTGTGAAAGTACAGTTTTCTTACATACATACACACACATACTCACCTACATTACCAGGAGTGGTCCCCTTGTCCAAAGTAGGCATCCAAGAACTTCCTAAAACAAAAAAAACAATAAACCCGATCCACGCAACTGATACCAACCAGAATGGTTGGTATATCTCAAATGAAACACTCAGACATGGCTTCTGCCTTTATAGAGCCGTATCTCTCCGCCAATGAACGGCTCCTCAATTGAAGTCAATGGAGAGCAGCAGGGTTACTAAAGTTTATTCTGTGGTTCCCACCCTCCTGTGTGACCCTCAATACTAACAAGTATTACAATGGTTAGTATACACTCCGTATGTGTGTCCTGTCCTTGTCCCCTTTCTTCCGGTATCAGTGATCTTTGCATGGACACATTTCACTCCCAGTGTACAAGTGCTATACTTGGGTGGCTGAGGCAAGAGTGCCTGTGATGACCGTTTATCCTCCTGGTGAAGGTTACCATCAACTGTGAGTGTTCCCTTTCTTGTCAACCTAAAGGATGAGACACGCTGAATAGTTAATTGTGCATACACACGGGACAATTGTTAACAATAACAGTATCGTTGAACGATCTCCTGGGTGTGCTGGATGATCAATATCGATCATCCAGCACACCACCAACCCACCAATGATGGCTAATGGGGTCCCTATAGTACCCTGATTGATATCGACCAGGTTGGCCTGCATGCACAATCGATGGACGATATCTTGAGCATCCATCGCAGGTCATTGGTGGGTTGGAGGCACCGAAAAATGCACGATATGAACGATAACGATATGATCGATATCGTTATCGTTCATATCGTGCATTTTAATTGTACTGTGTGTACGCACCATAATTCTATTCTATATTCTTTTCCCCTTTAGTGACAACGGTTGGAGGTCCCTGCTGATGGTCCCTACTGATGGTCTTCAATGGCGCTCAGGTGGAGGACCCTGCTAGGGGCACTATGACAGTGAGTACAGCACCTGTCAGGGATCTTCCCCTGAGTTCTTACATTACTATAATAAATATACTATTAAATACTCACATTAGAGACATATGAAATAAAACTTATTGAAGCACCAATAACACAATGCATGTCAGTATTATCACTGTATAATGTAATTCTCACATATAATGGTGGACACACCCCATAATATTAATTAAGGATTTGTACTATAAGAATAAAACATATAGACCCTCATTCAGAGCCGTACGCTCTGAGCAGAGCGCACGCTCTGAATGAGGGCCGGGCTCCATTTTCATGGAGCGTCCTCCTGGACGCTCGTATAGCTGTGGGTCACCACCCACAGGCTATACGAGCGTGCATTGTGATGGTCGCGATGGTCGAGACCATCGCGACCATCGAATTTGCGAGCCGGAGCCTGCGGTTGAGGTTTTCAACCGCAAGCTCCGGAGTGATTTTGGCTCTATCAGAGCCAAAATCACTCCCACTGACATCACTAGTGATGTCAGTGGGCCGGCTGTTGACGGGAGGCGTTCCCGTGGGAACGCCCCCGTCAGGGAGGCACGCCCCTGGCACGCCCACCAAAGGGGGCGTGCTGTCAATCAACATTGACAGCACGCCCCCTTTGATCGGACACAACGAGCGAAGGACTTTCCTTCGCTCGTCGCGTCTGGCGCATGCGCACGGCGGAGCTCCCTCCGTCGTGCGCATGCTCAGTCCATAACATCGACCCACTTGCGAGCGGACAGCCGCTCGCGAGTGGGTCTGAATCAGGCCCATAATCCTTATTTCGGAAAACTAGGCCCATTTAAGGATCACCCAGTGACCAGACTTACTGTACCATCAGTGTTCCCCCTGATATAAGTAACTGATTCATTACAAATTGCTATTGCGATCGTAGCTGCAATTACGCACGGGGAACCACTGCGAAAATATGCTAATGTTTGCAATCGGAATCCCATAACAGCCTAACATAAGGACGCCCACTTCACCTTACTCACATCCGTAACACATTGCAAGTCTGCAAAACCATCGGTAACATTGAGCACCATCGGAGCCTCACACACAATTACAGGTCTGACCTTACTCAGAAATTGCTAACCTCATCACACGCAGTGTAAGCTCAGGCTGCGTATGGCGTTACAGTGGCTAATGTATTCAGTTGTGAGCCGTGATGAATCAGGGCCCAATATAGGGTACGAATTCAAAAGATTTAGAACACCCAAATGTTTCCAGTTTTTAGTGAAGTGTATGCAGTTTATTGTCTCATTATACAAGTTTTAATCTAAATTTTATTAGAGATGAGTGGTTCGGATTCTGTGGAATCCGAACCGCTCCGAACATAGGGGATCCAAGTCCACCCGAACCTTGTTCGAGTGTTCCCCTCCTGCTGTCGGATTCTCGCGAGAGAATACGACGTCAGGGCTCCTCTAGTGTAGGACAGACCACTGTGATAGCGGTCTGCCCTACACAGAAACAAACACACAGCCACCAGCGGCAGCTGTGTGCTTGTTATAGCAGCCAATGAGAGTCACACGGACTCTCATTGGCTGCTGCACGGAGGGAGCCGGTTGGAGCTCACTCATGAGCTCCGTCTTCTGGCTCCATCCTTAGCGCATGAGAGAGGCTGAGCAGAGCACAGCGGACAGTGGCAGGAGCGGGGATTCAGGTAAGTTTTTTTTTAATGTGTGTGTGTGTAAGGGGGCGCTACTGGGGGGCATACTACTACTGGGGGCCTGCTAAGGGGGAGCATACTACTACTGGGGGCCTGCTAATGAGGGCACTACTACTGGGGTCCTGCTAATGGGGGCACTACTACTGGGGGCATACTACTGGGGGCATGTTAATTGGGGCACTATTACTGGGGCCATGTTAATGGGGGCACTATTACTGGGGGCATGTTAATGGGGGCACTATTACTGGGGGCCTGCTACTGGGGGCATTGCTACTGTGGGGCATACTACTGGGGGCATGCTTATGGGGGCAATACTACTGGGGGCCTGCTATTGGGGGCACTACTACTGGGGGCACTGCATAGGGGGGGCATACTACTACTGGGGGCCTGCTAATGGGGGCACTACTACTGGGGGCATACTACTACTGGGGGCATGTTAATGGAGCACTACTACGGGGGGCATATTAATGGGGGCGCTACAACTGGAGGGCATACTATTGGGGGCACTGCTACTGGGGGGCATACTACTACTGGGGGCATACCCATGGGGGCCAGCTAATGGGGGCACTACTACTAGGGGCCTGCTAATGGGGGCACTACTACTGGGGGTATACTACTAATGGGGGCATGCTAATGGGGGCACTGCTACTGGGGGGCATACTATTACTGGGGGCCTGCTAATGGGGGCACTACTACTGGGGGCACTGCTACTAGAGGGCATACTACTGGGGGGCATAATGCTACTGGGGGCACTCCATAGGGGGCCTACTACTAAGGGGACTGCATAGGGGGCACCACTACTAGGGGCATTGTGTAAGGGACACTATTGCTGTGGGCATTGTATAAGTGGCACTACTACTGTGGGCATTGTATAAGGGGCATTGGGCTTTGTGTATAAGGGTCACTACTGTGGGCATTGTGTAAAAGGGTAACTAATGTGGGCATTGTGTAAAAGGGGCACTACTGTGTGTCGTAACATAAATAAGAGACACTACTTTATGGTGTAATGTGAATCAGGGGCACTATGGCCCTCATTCAGAGCCGTACGCTCTGAGCAGAGCGCACGCTCTGAATGAGGGCCGGCCTCCATGAAAATGGAGCGTCCTTCTGGACGCTCGTATAGCTGTGGGTCACCACCCACAGGCTATACGTGCGTGCATTTTGATGGCCGCGATGGTCGAGACCATCGCGACCATCGAATTTGCGAGCCGGAGCCTGCGGTTGAGGTTTTCAACCACAAGCTCCGGAGTGATTTTGGCTCTATCAGAGCCAAAATCACTCCCACTGACATCACTAGTGATGTCAGTGGGCCGGCTTCTGACGGGAGGCGTTCCCGTGGGAATGCCCCCGTCAGGGAGGCACGCCCCCGGCACGCCTACCAAAGGGGGCGTGTTGTCAATCAACATTGACAGCACGCCCCCTTTGATCGGACACAACGAGCTAAAGGACTTTCCTTCGCTCGTCGCGTCTGACGCATGCGCACGACGGAGCTCCCTCCGTCGTGCGCATGCTCAGTCCAGAACATCGACCCACTTGCGAGCGGACAGCCGCTCGCGAGTGGGTCTGAATCAGGCCCTATGTGCGGTGTAATGTGAATAAGATTGTGCACTGTGACTTCTAGGGCCGTAGCCCACTTTGTAAACAAGTACTGTGATTCTGCTGGCCGTACCCCACTGGGTGGGTGCACTACTTCTCATTTCTGCCACTGCTGTGTGACAATGTGTCATAGATGTGCTTTAAACTGTGGTGTCTATGTCGTTGTGCCGCTGCTTTGTCGCTTAGTAACCAGTCAGCTCACTGCAACATTTGGCCAATAATGTTGGAAACAATATTATAAGCTGTGAGGTGCTCTAAATTGACTGTAAATGACTGGAAATTAATGTTATTGAGGAAATAATACTCTAGGAAGAAAAAAATACCAATTTATGTAATTTTAGCTTTTTTTGTACATTTTTGTATAAAAATCCAAATCCAAATCCAAAGCCGGACGACGAATTAGAACCAAATCCGGCAAAAATGGTCCAGCGTACATCCCTAAAGTTTATACTCAGTCATTCTTTCTACCATGGAAGTCACATAGAGGGCCTGATTCAGAGCTGCGATTTTGCATGGGTCGCAATTGCGAAAATATGCTAATATCTCCAAACCTTGCACCAGCATAGAGACGCTCACTGCTGCCTTCTCATATTATTATTATTATTATTATTACATCTTATTTATAGGGTGCCACAAGTGCTCCGCAGCACCGTACATACAGTAAAGGGTACACAGAACATTACATTACAATACAGTAAGCAAAATATAAACAGAACACAAGTAACAATTAGCAACACAATTCTCCATACACAATACAGCTCTGAAGGTGAAGGCTGTCATAGAAGTGCTAGAGAAGAAGGCTGTGGGCATTGGAAAGGAGGACCCTGCTCCAAGGAGCTTACAATCTAGGGATTAATTCCATGGCTCCATCAGTGAGGGAAACCAGATAATCCTTGGTCCGAAGTACTACGCCTTTGTGGTTCAAACAGGATGGCATAATGCCCACATCTGATTGACTTGTTTCCACCATCTGTTGAAAGAGGTCTGTATGCGATGTAATGATACATCGCGTGCGCCGTACATGCTGCACAATCCGGTGTTTGATGACACGATGTGGCGTTACATGCTGCGTGTATCAGCACCGCGTCGTTCGTTGCATCATCTCCATCTGCCGCGCACAACAGCAGATGGGACGATGTGATGAATGACGGATCGGGCTTACGCACTATACGATGTGTATGATATATTGTTCCGAATTGCGCGGAACTATACATCGTATAGTGTGTATCCAACTTAGGGGCAGCACGGGCCCCAGGACAGTCCTGGTGTATTGAAACCACCCCTCCTATTGGAGCCTATGATTATCCAAATCACTATAGAGCCAGAAACATTTCTGTAATATAGTAAAATACCAAAGTTACACAAGCTGAAAATTGCTCAGTTGGTGGAAAAGTTTCCGATTTTTCACCTACATTGGAACAAGAATTGGCTGGTTGGGTTGGTTAAACATGATTTTTTTAGCATTTTCACACTAACAGACAATTATCGCTCAGAACCATCCAGTGTAAGGTAGATATTCAACCAAAACCAGTATTGTATATCCCAGCTGTATTGATTATAAAATTATATAGTATACATGTTGTCTATTAATAAATATACTATGCAAGAAACAAGAGAGCGACTGTTTGTGACTGACTGTTAAAAGTTAAAACTCAATTTTATATGCCATAAGTGCCTCCTTCTTGTAATCAGCAAATCTATTAATTTGCATATTACGTATACGATTTAGGGACCTTTGCTGGTCTCACAGCAGTGTTCTAACCTGAGGTTATATTGTCACATTCAATAACAATATATAATGGAAATGCTTATGTACGATATGATTATAGATTTGTATTGAAAACAATTCACTGATCTAGTTTGATTTACTAAACATTTTTATTTATGTACATGAAATTGGGAGACTTAAAAAAATCAGGCAGCACTGGGTGTTGGAGACAGCGCTGGGAGCTGGCGTATGATGGTTTTCCAGGCAGCGCTGGGTGTTGGCGACAGCGCTCGGAGCTGGCGTATGATGGTTTTCCAGGCAGCGCTGGGAGTTGGCGACAGCGCTGGGAGCTGGAGTATGATGGTTTTCCAGGCAGCACTGGGTGTTGGTGACAGCGCTGACAGCTGGAAATATGATGGTTTTCCAGGCAGCGCTGGGTATTGATGACAGCGCTGGGAGCTGGAGTATGATGGTTTTCCAGGCAGCGCTGGGTGTTGGTGACAACTCTGGGAGCTGGAGACGATGGTTTTTCAGACAGCGCTGGGTGTTGGTGACAGCGCTGGGAGCTGGTGACGATGGTTTTTCAGACAGCACTGGGTGTTGATGACAGCACTGCGAGCTGGAGACGATGGTTTTTCAGACAGCACTGGGTGTTGGTGACAGCGCTGAGAGCTGGAGTATGATGGTTTTTCAGGCATCGCTGGGTGTTGATGAAAGCGCTGGGAGCTGGAGTATGATGGTTTTCCAGGCAGAGCTATGTGTTGATGACAGCGCTGGGAGCTGGAGTATGATGGTTTTCCAGGCTGCCCTGGGTGTTGATGACAGCGTGGGGAGCTGGAGTATAATGGTTTTCCAGGCAGCGCTGGCAACTGGAGACGATGGTTTTCGCGACAGCGCTGGGAGCTGGAGCATGATGGTTTTCCAGGCAGCGCTGGGTGTTGGCGACAGCGCTGTGAGCTGGTGTATGATGGTTTTCCAGGCAGCCCTGGGTGTTGATGACAGTGCTGGGAGCTGGAGTATGATGGTTTTCCAGGCAGCGCTGGGTGTTGATGACAGCGCTGGGAGCTGGAGCATGATGGAGTTCCAGGCAGTGCTGGGTGTTGGCGACATCGCTGTGAGCTGGCGTATGATGGTTTTCCAGGCAGCGCTGGGTGTTGCTGGGAGCTGGCGTATGATGGTTATCCAGGCAGCGCTGGGTATTGATGACAGCGCTGGGAGCTGGAGTATGATGGTTTTCCAGGCAGCGCTGGGTGTTGGTGACAGCGCTGGGAGCAGGAGTATGATGGTTTTCCAGGCAGCATTGGGTGTTGGTGACAGCGCTGGGAGCTGGCGTATGATGGTTTTCCAGGCAGCGCTGGGTGTTGGTGACAGCGCTTGGAGCTGGAGTATGATGATTTTCCAGGCAGCACTGGGTGTTGGTGACAGCGCTGACAGCTGAGAGTATGATGGTTTTCCAGGCAGCGCTGGGTGTTTGGTGATAGCGCTGATAGATGGAGACAGATGACCTATGCAGGTAGCGCTGGGTATGGTGACGCTATGCAACAGGAACGATGACCCTATTACGTCTGCGAAACAAATTTATCACCGATGTTCTCATTCTTCCGAATATGCGGCGCCACCCAAAGCGCGATGTCTCCTCTCTGAGCCTCTCGGTGATGTCATCCTTCTCCTGCTGCAGTTGTTCCAATTCAGCTTTTTTCTGCTTTATTTCAGCTTTTAGGTCTTTTTGACGCTGCTTTAGCGCTTTCACTCTGTCGTCAGCCGTTTCCATGGTCTCCTCCTGCTTGCACTCGCGCTCTGTAACCAGGCTGCCATTGGCGATGTTGCTGTGCTCGTCCCCCAGGTCACCTATGGGTTCTCCTAAGTCAGCGCTGTCACTTTGCTGCCTGTCATGGTGGGTCCATAGCGATGAATATTCCATTCTGTGCCATCCTTTATATTTGTTCCATTCCTGGTAAATTGTGCCACCAAACATGGAGATTTCAGCCTTATCATTCTCTATGGTCACCATTAGATACTCCTCTTCATCTGCTGGATCTATCAGCTGCCTAAGACAGTACTGGTAATCTATACCTAGATGTTCTCCATCACATTGGGTGTTAAATTCAGCTATCACTCCATCATTGGCAGGTTGTTGTTCCTCTGCATCCTCCAATTCACTCTGCTGTTCTTCCACGCTGTTGTACTCAACATCACTATCACAGCCATACATCTCACCATAAGCTTCTCCTTCCTCCAGGTCCTCAGTATGGTATTCAGGATCTTCTCCTTCTTCCACACTCTCATTAATAGGTTCCTCTATATAGTTCTCCTCAGAGGAATCCATTTTAGAATAATTAGAACAACTTGATGTGATCAAAATCGAGCACCTACAAATTGCTGCTTACTATAAAGTGAGCCCGCAGCAAGACAGGGGTCTCACAGTGGGCAGGGCTGTAGTTCACTTCTGTATCAAACGCCATTATGACATAATACTGACAACCTGTACCTGTTTGTATTGGTTAATAAAGTTTGTATTGTTGTAAAAAAAAAAACAACAACAATATAGTAGCAATGAAACCTCTTATTTATCTTTATGATTAAAAAGTAGAATTTTATTTAAAAAAAAAAAAAAAACACAAACACTGCTCCCACTAACTCTCATGTATAGTTCAACAACCTCTGCATTATGGAAATGATGGAAATTGCTGTAACACCTGAGACTGGCTGATCAAACATCTGCTACTGTAGCCATAGAAATAGCAGCTGTATAACTGATCACTACATAATACTGTACATCCCTCAGCAAGTTACCTCACACTCACTGTCCTTCTCTCTGTTGGATGATGTCTTATGCAGCACATCCTAACACAGTGCTTCCCAAACTCCTCTGAATCACGGCGCCCTAGAGTATCAGCATTTAGCTCATGGCACCCCGAGGCCAAATGTTTCTCATTGAGACATTCAGAAAAGACAAAGTACCGATCCAATGTCTTACACCAGTGTAAACATCGGTAACATCAACGCAGATCAGGCAGCCATTCAGCGTATGTGGCAAGTCTGACCTGTCTCACACACAGCGACTGACACAGAGAGCTCTCATGCTGCGAAGGAGATCGCAATGGCTCATTTATGCCCACCCATGAAATGGCGTTTAAACGGTCAGACATTCCTGCATTTTCCTGGCCCATAGTCAAACGCTGACTACCTGTCACTCACTCTGCGATTGAATCCTCAGTGCGAGCGTAGTCACAAAACAATCGGTGCACGTGCACAGTGCAGCTTACATGCATGGGCGATGATAAACAATAACTCGATCTGCGTAAATATCAGCATTACGTACATCTCTGAATCAGGCGCAGAGTTCGGGAAGTTCTTTCTGATGCAAAAGTTCTCACAAATGTATTGAGCTTATTGGTTAGTCGCTTTTACTCTTATGTCCAGTTCATCCCAAGCCAGCTCAATTGGGTTTGAGGGCCTAATTCAGCTTTGGGAATAGAGTAAGATATAGCAAGTAGCTGTGGACCTGATTCAGAGCCGGACGCTCTGACAGAGCGCTCGTTATGAATCAGGGCCATCCTTCCAGGTTTTCAGAGCGGCCTCCTGGTCGCTCGCATAGCTGTGGGTGACCACCGACAGCTATAGCGAGCGGCCAGGAAGATAGTCACGATGGTCAAGACCATCGTGACCATCGGGCTTGCGACGAGACCCTTGTGGTAGGGTCTCGTTGCTGCAAGCCCTAGAATGCTTTCGGCTCTGCCAGAGCCGAAAGCACTCCCACTGACATCACTTGTGATGTCAGTGGGGCCGGCCCCAGATGGTAAGCGTTCCCATGGGAACGCCTCCGTCTGGGCAGCCACGCCCCTGGCCCGCCCACCAAACGGGGCGTGCTGTCACTCAACATCGACAGCACGCCCCCTTTGGTACGAGACCCGGAGCGACGGTTTGCCCCTCACTAACCGGGTCTCGCGCATGCGCATGACGGAGCCGACTCTGTCGTGTGCATGCGCACTAGGTCACCATCGAACCGCTTGGGAGCGCATAGCACTCACAAGCTGGTCTGAATCAGGCCCTATGCACCTTGGTAAAACCACACGGTACTGCAGGTCGGGCAGATGTAAAATGTGCAGATAGATTTAGATTTGGGAGGGATGAGCCCAAACTGTCATCTAAGTTGCAGTGTAAAAATAAAGCTGTGCAGTATTTGTGGGCTTCATGCAAAAGCAGATAGTATTTACCGCACATGCAAACAAAATGTATGTATTTGCACCCCTTACATTGCAACATGGTTTGTCCTGGTTCACAGTTACTTGCTATATCTTACTCTATTCCCAAAGCTGAATCAAGTAGGGAAACTGTGCTAGCTATTCCATGATATGATGCCTACCGTCTAATTATTTTCCTCGGAAGGCAGTTCTGACATAGGGGGAGATGTACTAAGCTCTGGAAAGTGATAAATTGGAGAGTGATAAACTTCGTCAGTCTGCTCCTGTCATGTTACAGGCTCTGTTTGAAAAATGACAGGAGCTAATTGGTTAGTAGTTTATCACTCTGCAATGTATCACTTTCCAGAGCTTAGTACATCTACCCCATACACTGGACATATGTTTCAGGTTAATGCAGTGATTCCCAACCTCGGTCCTCAAGGCACATTAACAGTCCTGGTTTTGGTGATATTCCTGCTAAAGCATAGATGGTTTAATCAAAATAACTGACGTACTAATAATGTTGCCTGGGCTTAAGTATGGCTATCCTTAAAACCTGGACTGTTAGTGTGCCTTCAGGACCGTGGTTGGGAACCCCTGGGTTAATGTTATAGGATGAACTCTTGACCAGTTAGGCGCAGACAAATGCTGAGGTCGCCCTTTTGGTTCCAGGTGACAGTAACTTCATGCAAGTTGCTGACTCCGGACCCAGCAAAAGAGCCCCAGACGATCTCACTTCCTACTCTATATAGTGACAGTTGGTGTCACAGGGGTTTATTTACTAAGCAATCCGCTGGTTCCTGGTGTGTTTCAGCCTAAGGGCCGTATTCAATTTGGAGCGAAAAGCCGTTTTCAGCTAAACTTTTTCGCGATGACTTCATTTTCGCCGATTTCATTTATCCCCGTATTCAATTTTAGCGTCTTTTCGCCGGCGCAATAACACAATGCAATAGGCGAAAAAGTTTCGCCTATGAACAACTGGCGGAAAAAAGTGCAAAATTGGGGTTTTGGGGTGCAACGTTGCGGGAACCACCCTGCACCCTTTGGACACCCCCCGATGCTAACTGCATAAAAAAACTTTGAAAAAATGGGTGAAAAAAAAATCAAAGTGGGGGTACAAATTCAAAAAACAGCGAAATAGCATTTGGGGGGTCGGCAAGTATGGGGGAGGTGTAATTTTGATTGCAGGTGCTTGCTGAAGGTGCGTTTTTGGTGCTATTTAATGCTTGACTTTAAAATGTGCTTGCATCCATTTTTATGTACCCCAAATTTGATGGGAATACTTACTTTCCCTAAAAAATTTGTAAAATGCTATTCTTCACCACTTGTTGACAGATACTAAATTGTGCCTATTGAGACCATTCAAAGACCCCAAAAGCCTTTAGCAGGGCTAATCGGGGGTACCCATTGTAAACCCCCATGTCAGAGTATCTTTTGGGGGGTGTCAGGCTGATTTCCCCAAACACGACAGGACTTTTCACCTGTTTGAGTTTCTCCGCATCCCGTTTTCGCCAATTTCGAATTACTACTCGACAGCGTACAAAACTCTGCATGATGAGCCAAAGATTAAAAGTTTGGATTCATCAGCCCAAAAGACCTTCTTCCAGTCTTAAGTAGACCACTGGTGGTACATCATGGCCCAGGCAAGCGTCTTTGTCATTGCTGCAGAACAGCTGTAAGGTCTTAGCCCATTGTTTGTTCCCTGAAAAAGGTGTTTTCTTATAACTCTAAAATTTACGTTATTTTCCAGTTTTGGCTAAGCTAAACTTTTTTCCATATCCTCTAACAGCTCACGGCTTCCCTATGTAAGGTTATTAACTGGACATGAATTGCAGAAATTTCAATAAAACCTTGAAAAATTGGGGGTGTTGTAAATCATTTGACCCCTAGTGTAGATATTAAAGTCTCTAAGCCAAATGTAATAGCCTGCAATTTACGGGAGCCGACACAATTCTGGTGAGATAGTCACTAGATTTAAAGCCGATATTGCCTTTAAACTAATTATCGCTTTAAATGTAAAGACTATCTTGCCGGAATCATGGCGGCGTCCATAATTCGCGGGCAATTACATTTGACCCTCATTTGCGACACCCCCAACATGAGATAAAGGGGCTGATTCTTAGTTGGGAGCAACGTCAACTAAAAAAAAAGCACCTGGACAAACCATGTTACAATGCAAAGGTGCAAATACATGTTCTTTGCATTGCACCCAACTCTGTACCAGCCCCAGAAAGTTTTTGAGATATATCAGGAATATAAATACTGTAGTTTTTATTTCATAATTTCCTATCTTTTTGGCACTAAGGCCCTGATTCAGAGCCGTTCGCTATTAGCGCTCGCTCGTTCAGAAAAAGGGGGGAGGCTATTCAAATGAACCGTTCGCTCTTTGCGGTCTGTTGCCGCCTCTATGTCTGAACGAGCGAACAAAACATGCAGACTTTTTTTGCTAAAAACGCCCCCTGGCCGCTCGCATCATACGTCATGTCCGCTATTTATTAGATTAATCGAGTACATCGACCAGCGTATGAACTGCTCGCTAATCTTGTGGTTGGTTTTTCCTACCACAAATTTGCGAGCAGTTCTGACTATAAAATAACCCTGTGACGTGGTCAGTGATGCTGCTGTATTAATTATGCACACCCATAAAACGCCCGTTTTGACCTTTAAGCACGCCTGCGTTCTGATCTCCACTCCCCGTTTTCAAGCACCTTCCCCAGTTACCACCCACATACGCCTCCTCCTGTCACTCATATTAGCAGGCATTCGCTATTTAGCGAACAAACGATTTTTGGCCGCACTGACTGGTTCGCGCGTGTGTATTACGATCCGTACGCATGCGCAGTTGGGCAAACATCGCTCGGAACGAACGAGCGGCCGCTTACGAGCGGCTCTGAATCAGGCCCTAAGATTGTTCTATTATTATATTTTCCTAAATTTTAACAATTTTGTATATAATTTTACTGATATAAAATAAAAGCTGAGTGTTACCTGTGCATCACACTATAGCAGCCTATTTTTTTTTTACAGACAGACAGGTATCACCTGACTCTGATAGGCAAAATAAGTACAGTCATTACATTTGAGATTTGGGTCACACATTGGACACAGCCCCAAAGATTCCCATCATAGTGCTTGGGACAGGGCCTACCAGTAATTTATATAAACATGGTTGTATTATAGAGACTGTGGGTAACAGGCAGTGACACTGGGCCTACAGCAGCTGGTGATGTCACAAAGCTGTTTATGATGTCATAGAGCTGATGGCTCAGTTGATTACCTGCATAAGATACGTTTGTGTGTTTTCACCTATTGAAGTGTGAAGGCGATTTTATTCGTGCTTAGCGAACTTTTGTTTATTTTTCTTGATTTATCTTGATATGAGATCAAGAAAGAGGAAAAGGCGACCGGATAACAACAGGTCTCCTATTAAGGAGAGTAGTAGGAGTAATAAGGAGGATATCTGTGTGGGAAGAGGAGATTCTCCCAATATCACAGAGGGAGGAGATATTGAGGTGAGAGAGGACCATCAGTGTAAGAACAACAGGAACCAGGCTAGAACATCAAAGCAGCCAGGTGAGGCCCCTAATAAGAGGCCCAAGGTAGACAGCACCATCAGCAAAAGATCAGCTGTAAAGAGACCCTTAGACAAGACCGGGGGCACTGGCTGCAATAAGAAAAAGAAGGAGGAGGAGCTGAGACATGACAGCCCAGGAGAGGGACCCAGTGCGCCCATCACAGAGCTCACAGCTCGGAGGGGCAATAAGAGAACTCACAAAAGTGAGGACCCAGACCATCAAAAGAAATTTAAAAAGGGAAGAGCAGGTAAGAAGCTTTTTGCTTGAAAACACTAATAAGGGGGAGATGTATCAAATCTTCTAAAGATAGAAGGTTTGATACATCTCCCCCCACATGTAATGTAATAGAGAAGTAAGTGAGGTGTAAGTTAGTACTTACATGGTAAGTGTAGCTCCTGCACCTCCTGTGTGTAAGTGCTGAGCATATAGCTACAGAGCGCACAGGTCTGACATAACTCTGACCCTAATATGTGTGATGCTCAGGGAGATGCCAGATACAGGACTGTGCTGCACTTACCTATAACACCCCTGATCCCCACCACACAGCACAAGGGGTGATAAGTGTTTGATGCTCACAATACTGGTGCAAATTGTGCACATGTGCAATATGGTGACGTCATGTTCTCACCTCTCACCACCATTCACGTCCTTTCCCTATCACCTAACTCTGCAACGTCTTTATACCTTGTTATTACTATTCTGCAGCACCTGTGACTGTTACATTGTCCTATCCAATGCTGGCAGCTATTCCTTATTCATTTATTTCATTTCTCTTATTACACCCCAGCAACATATAATTAGGCAACATAACAATATTCTTACCAGATACTATATAATACAGAGTATAAATACTTTCTATGCTACAATATAATTATGTAAAAAATGTTAATGAAAAATGCCAAATATCTGTGTTTATATCAGTCAATAAATCTGATTTCTCTTTATGCCACAAGGTGTAAGTGGGACCCCTCCAGCCAGCCCCCCGGAGACACCAGCCACCTCTCATATACTCGAACGTTTGATCTACCATCGTATTATTGGAGAGGGCGGTTTCGGGAAGGTAAGTGATCAGTACAGATTTGGTGACTTACCTGTAAACACTGCAGCAAATATGACTTAAGAACTTTGCTTTAAATTTAATAACTATATCATATAATTATCTATCATTACATGTACAGGGATGCTTACATTGGGAGCTCTAGTCTCAATTAAATATACAGTGGGGCCTATGTAATAAGGCAAATTATACAGTGGCACATTCCCATATATGGTTTTGGACTGTTGCTTAGCGCAGCTGACAGGGGCATGGCCAGTGTAGGTCAGGGCGGAGCTAGGGCATACATGCATGACAATGATATTAGTTATTTTCATGCAGCCTGTTGTACCACTCCCTGCGCTGAAATCCTCTGTTACCTCTGAGGTGCTAGGGGACAGTTCTGCTCTGTGTTTTAACAGAGCTGAGCTACATGTTATAGTTCAGTGTTAGATATGGTGCTGTCTGCTCAAAACTGGGGCTCCATTGTTCTTACATTTTGTTGCCCAGAACAGTCACCAAATAAGCTCACTTCAGTGTCCAGCTTGTATACAGGCTATTACAGAGACTATAGGGGCTGAGAAGCTGGTGATGGATGGTTGGGATCTCAGTAACAAGTGTACACCCACAAGGATCTACAAGATGGGAGATTGGGCTTTCTGTAATAAATGTTGGGCACAAAAGATCTACAATCCTGGGCACAGGGGAGACGTTCATCCCCTATACTTTTACCTACGGGGTGATGGGACGTTCTCACCTTGCTGTGGTCAGTTTATGTTGCCGTCTCCTGTCTGTACAATTATCTCTGGGAGTGTCAGCCTGGCAGGTTCCACAGCTAAAGGACATTGCAAATTGCTTCTAACTCTTATACCCCTATCCCACCAAAAACCCAGCTGTGAGCACTGAGCATGGAGTAAGCACGGGTCAGAGCCAGGTTTTACCCCTTTTATACCAGCAACTGGACCTTAGTTATATCCCGGGTTCGGCTGTTAACACCAGACCCGGAATTTCCGTGATCCCGGTCTTCCAGCATTACAGTGGACATTTGAAGCTGATGTAATCTCCAAGCATTACTGAAGCCAGCCAATCCCCTGGTTTGAGGCATGACTCGGGTCATCGCGACTCTGGTCATGCTGTTTACAGTGGACTATTAGTCAGTTCCTTTCTGATATCAACTCTGGTCATGACCTGGGTTGGATTCCTCGGTCACTTGATCTGGGTTATTTTTTCAGGATCATTTTCCACTGAGCTGTGACCTGGGTTATTGCAGCAGTGGGAAAGGGGTATTCATACCAGTAAAATTCTCTGTCTTATCCAGGTACTGCTGGCATCCCACCCCAACAGCAGAGAACATCTGGCAGTAAAACTGGTGAAGAAGAGGACACTACTCAGGGGCAAGAACCCTATTTTTATAGAGCGGGACATCCTGCAGGTCACTGGCAACAGCTCCTTCTTCACCCATGGATATGCAGCATCCCAGACCCCGGTAAGAGTCTCTGTCGCTCTGTCATAATTGTAATTAACTTCTTAATAGCATCTTGTGTAATACAAGACAATTATTTTACCATTATTGGACCCCGGCATAATTTCAATGGCACATATTGTATGACGCATTATTCTGACACAGATGTTTATTATCCTAATTCTGTACATTTGTTTAGTATCTGGGATCCTTCATCCCGTGCTCCTCACTGTCCAGCACTGACTCAATCACTTACCCCGTGTCCTGTAGATATATGTAGAGGCCCATCTCAGACAGAAGAAGGGCTGGATACAGCGTATACATTGGGCCTCATTCACATCACTAGTGGTGACTGAGTATTACTGATTATCATCTGCTGTGTGTCAGAATGAGTAATGTCCATAATGTAACTTATATCATACTCTCTGACTCTTACACAGGAACACGTCATATTCATCATGGAATACCTGAGTGGGGGAGACCTATTCCAACTAATAGAGAGGAGTGCCCCACTAGGTGATGCCACTACCAGGTAAGAGAGAATATGGGTATATTATTATTATTATTATTATTATTATTATTATTATTATTATTATTAATGACAAATAGTAACATCAGTGTTTCCATCCCTGCACCTGGGCTGCAGTAGGGTCCGGCCTATGCGGCCTAACAAATCCAGGCTGGGCCTTTATAGGTGTCCATGGTGACAGGTCTGTGTATAATACAGAGTCTCCTGGATACAGGGGCTCCATTGTGTTACTCAGCCATACAGAGAGCATGTGTGATAATAATATGTCACGTGTCACTCTTATACTCTGATACTATATCATGGGGAACGTACTATCTCATTATTGGTCATTTTACTTTTAAAATATTTGCTATTAATATTTATTTTATTTTTTCCTCATCAGATTTTTAACAGCAGAAATTCTTTGTGGGCTCCAATTCCTCCACTCAAGGGGCATTATCCATAGGTAACTCGTTATTTCTAATGATCACATACAGTAACCCCCTATATGTAGTTACAGTATAGCTATTATGTTGCTGGGGGTCAGGCTATAGAGAAGTGTCTCTGCCCTTTTCTGCAAATGTGGGATCATTCGTTATTGAGTTACATGATATGTAGGGCGAGGTTCTTGTGACTGCTTCACACACCCTCTTATCTCCCTCTTTATCCCACCACATGCATAGGAGCATATTTATCATAGATTTCCCCTGAAAACACTCATTTATAGGTGGTACCTGCAAATATTAAGGATCCTCTGGAAGTGTACAGGGGACCTCAGCACATATTGGGGATATCTACTGTGATCCCCCATTTTAATCACAAAAGCAGCCCCCATAGGTATCTATAGGTTTCTCTGGGGGCTGCATACTGTATCAGCTGAATATACCAAACTCTGGAATGTGAAGTATTCTGGAGCTTGACCCAATTAGCTAACACCATCTTCAGATAGTTCCTGGGAAAGGCATCCATAGGATGTCTGCACGGCAATGGCTACCACTATAGATATAGATAAGAAATTATGTTTATTAGGTCTAAAACCTGATAACTAATAAATAGGCCCCATAGTGAATCTATGCAGCTGTCAGTCACAGTGATTGCCTCCCTACAGTCACCATGTTATACAGTACATCACTGATCCCTTCTTCCCACTGTGACGCTGACATGGTTCTTATTGTGTCTCTGGGAATCTTTCTCTGTAACAAACAAAGTTATACAGCTGGTAGTTGTCTGACAGGCAGAACTTACACTCATTCTCCTCGCAGGGACATCAAACCGGAGAACGTGCTCCTGGATGCAGTTGGCCATGCCAAAATTGGTGATTTTGGCCTTGCAGTAATGGACACCAATGGCCAGAAGATGGTCGGAGCTGCCGGGACGGTGGGTTACATGGCCCCAGAGGTGAGTAACAGATTCATTGTCTACAGGCTTCTCATACTGTATCTCCATTTCACTATTAATCGGAAAACATCTTGGTTCTTAATGATATCTAAACACAGGGTCTAAGTCACGGTTGGATGCAGGGTCTGAGTCAGGGATGGACACAGGGTCTGAGTCAGGGATGGACGCAGGGTCTGTGTCAGGGATGGAAGCAGGGTCTGAGTCAGGGATGGATGCAGGGTCTGAGTCAGGGATGGACGCAGGGTCTGAGTCAGGGATGGATGCAGGGTCTGAGTCAGGGATGGACGCAGGGTCTGAGTCAGGGATGGACGCAGGGTCTGAGTCAGGGATGGATGCAGGGTCTGAGTCAGGGATGGACGCAGGGTCTGAGTCAGGGATGGATGCAGGGTCTGAGTCAGGGATGGATGCAGGGTCTGAGTCAGGGATGGATGCAGGGCCTGAGCCAGCATTGTGTGGTATTGCTAAGCTGCAGGGAATTAGTTGTGCAATACCATACAACTGATATACTAATGCAGCAGGAAGCATCTGGTGTATATAGAGGCCTCATGACAGCATCGCAGATACAAGTGCTGTCTCCTAAGATGCAGCATCAGATTTTCTTCAAGACCACCTGCAATCTGAGTAACTCAGATTGCCCGTAGCAGCTGTATAGTCGAGGCCAGGAAGTTTGTGTTGGAAAACGCAGACCCTGGCCTCGCCACTCCTAAAATAATGGGACAAGACATGGAGGCCGGCTCCACCTACTCCCCGCCCCCATATGGCCGCAGACTGTGAATCAGGCTCTAGCTTTCGGGAACTGTGAGAGATCTTGCAGTAGAGACTGGCGCCTGTGTAGTACAGATCCTGCACATGCATCAGTCTTCTAACATTGGAGTAGTACACATACCATCGGGTTTGCATATTACTCTGGATCAGGACCGCAATGCAGATGTTTACGCAACTGAGGGATTATTGGAATCTGCACATGTATCAAGTTCCATTACCGCCAGCGATTGGAGCGACTATTTTCTTGCAGTGTGATTGGCAGGCCGGGAACATTTAGGGGGAGTAAAGGGGGAGGCATTTGGCGACCATTTTGAGTGCATGTCACTGTCTGTGATCCCATATGCAGAAAAATGGTTACGGAGTCTCAGTTGCTGTGGACACTCTGGCCCTCATTCAGACCCACTCGCAAGCGCTTTGTGCTCGCAAGCGGGCCGATGGTGAGTGCCTGTGCACGCGCAGCGCTCACAGTGCGCGTGCGCAAGCCCCGGAGCAAGTGACAAATTCACTCGCTCCGGAGCTCGCTACAAAAGGGGCGGCTGTCGATGTTGATCGACAGCTCGCCCTGTTTTGTAGGCGGGGTGGGGGGTGGCCGGACAAACGGAGGTGTTCCTGAAGGAACACCTGCCGTTTGTCGGCGGCCCTACTGACATCACCAGTGATGTCAGTAGGGTGTTTCCTGCTCTGTTAGAGCAGTAAGCTACCTGGGGCTTGGGTTAGACAAGACCCTACCGCAAGGGTCTCTTCGCAAGCCCCGATGGCCACGATGGTTTCGACCATCATGACCATCACCTGGTCACTTGCTAAAGCTGTGGGTGGTAACCCACAGCTTAGCGAGCGGCCAGGAGGCCGCCTTTCAAAACAAAAGCGGCCGCCCTCATTCAGAGCAAGCGCTCGCTTTTTGCGAGCGGCTCTGAATGAGGGCCTCTGTGTGACAATAAGGTTACTTAGGATTCCCAATAATGGACTGATCTATGACTAATGCTGGGTCTTTGTACAGTACTTGGATTTGTGAAGTCACCAGTGGGCGTCTCATTACAAAGCTAGGTGACTGTGACATTTACATATTCTTCCACAGTCGCTGTGTACACATTCATGGCAGCATTAGGGTCCATCTCTGAATCAGACCCACAGTCCAGAAGAATATTTTTAAGAGGAAGAGAAGTGACACAAAATTATATAAGTACAGACTAATATATCCAAGTGTAGTGAAGTGAAAGAGGGGGAGATGAGAAAGGTGGGGAGAAATAAAATGTATTTTACATATCCCCCCCTTTCTCATCTCCTCCCCTTTCACTTCACTACACCCATCTACTATACCATAACACCAAGGCAGAGCGCACCTTAACCCCCCCCTTATCACCAATCTAACCAGTGCAGGACGCGGTACTCCCGCACAAAGGTGCAGCACTCCACCGAACCATTACACACCCACATACACATTCTAGAAACCAACACCACCCCACGTACCATCCACCCAACACCCGCCCCCCCATTTATCTACCCCCACACACTCACCACCACCACAGCACACTGGAACATGCCTACCACCATTACGCTTGAGCGCAGTTCAACCCGCCTTTTAAATCATAATATATCCAAGTAAATAATGTTACATAGGGGCTGATGCAGAGCTGGCAGCTGTTGCATTCATACTGTATTCATACTGTAACTGAGATTTCGTATGCATCGGACTTGTGAAAATATGTTAATGACTCTGCCGCTGTCTTAAGTACAGAGATGCCCACCGGCCGGCGTCTCGGATCCACTGCTTACATACAATAGCCCCAACATCGGTCCCAGAATTGAACTTCTGAGCAACCCTATGGTGTCTCATAATGTTCGTCTCAACTAAGAGGCCGTGGCCAGTCCAACTGCAAACAAATTATTAGGCAGTGAAGTGGAGTTTTTGGCCAGAGAAAGAGGTTATCATTGTGATGTGCGGCGACATGGAATGCTAATGTACATGGGAACATTGTTATTTACGAATAGACCCAATCATTACAATGTTCAATTAGCATGATTATGTAGGGATTGAAAAAAGGGTAGAGGGCCCTGCTCACATGATCTTATGATCTATAGGGGATATTGGTGGACACAATAGAGGCAGAGGGTAAAGTAGAGATGGACAGAGACTGTAGAGGTAGTAGGGAGGGTAGTAGGGTAGAATGAAAACAATAGGCGTAAAGGCTGGGAAGCAGATGAAACACTAATGGAGTGAGGGAGGGAGTTCCAGAGGTTAGGAGAGGCTCAGGAGAAGTCCTGAATGTGAGAGTGGGAAGTGGTGATCAGGGAGATTAGCAGAGAGATGAGGGTTGGAGGAAGCATGTGAGGAGATGAGGCTGGAGATGTAGGGAGGAGAGGTGCGGGTGAGAGCTTAGTAGATGAGTGATTTTACATTAATAAAAACCTTTTACCAAAAAGTAAAAGCCTATACCAGGAATGATTCAGTAACAATATATAGTAGGCAGTACAGTGTATGAATGGCTTCCACAGGGTATTCATTCCCCAAATGAGTCTTATCACCTTGTGGTACATTCAGTCATGGAGCTCTCACCCCTCTTGATGTTCCCACTTCCATATTTAAATAGCTTCCAAAAAGATGGCCAAGCTGTCCTTCCTCTGCAATCCCCCAGGTGTACTTCTGCACGCTGCAGCTTATCCAGCACTTCCTGTGACATAAGCGGCTGAAAGTATCAGTAGCTTCCCCGTCACTTGTGTCTTCTGTCTTCCATCATTCACAGAGGATTCCAGTGACGAGTAATGCCACCAAGTCTCTCCACCCACTAATGTGCCAGCATCACACTGCAACTCCATCTATACCAACTGCTGACTACTCTACTGGGCACCACAGCTTTATGTACTTGATCATATTCCTATATAACAGTAACCAATTCACTTTCTCCATATTTATTGCTGTGATTGCCTCATTTGCCTCGGTGTTTGCTTTGGCTCTCTAGTATAATATACACGGTCATTATTTATCATAATAACAGTATTTTAATTTAGTAATTGATTTCTCTCACATAAACCCTCAGCTGAATGCTGTCTGTGTAATTGCCTGTATATGTTCATTGATATTCTTCCATCCATCAGATGTTTCAATATGCACAAAAAGGAGAGGTGTCAGCATAACCCGGTGCCTCCTGCCAGGTCGGACAATGTACTAATCATCTGTTTTTCCACAGATGCTTAGACGGAATCCGTATGATGCCATGGCAGACATTTTTTCCTTGGGTGTCATGGTATTTGAGATGGCCACAGGAGATCAACCCTTTTATTGTGGTGAAGAGACTGTTGAGGTTATAAAATCTGTCCTCAACGATAACCCAGTCTACCCAAAGGAACTCAGTCCTGGCATCACTAACATCCTAAAGCGAGTGAGTATGCAGTATACAGGCTTATCACAGGGTCAGGAGATTATACAGTCACAGGGGAAATAAGGCACAGGTCTGAGAACATACATTAATACTAGCATAGGCAGTCAGCATACCGCCACCTAGTTATAGCTCTCATTTGTAACTCTCATTTGTAACTACAGTACCAAGGTGGCAAGGGTGACTAATGTGCCCCGAGAAGATTGCCCCAATTTAAAGGGAGCTATCATGAAGCTGTAATTGGTTTAGGCTTTGACAGTGTTGTCACAAGGGGGGTATGGGGGGTGCGGACTGCACCCGGGTGTCACCCGCCGAGGGGTGACACCAAGGTGCAGATTGACACTCCCCCACAGTGACAGGAGCCGGGTGCTGCACTGTAGTATTAAGTGCAGCATCCGGATCCTGACACTGTGAGGGAGCTGGCACTGCAACACAAGCAGTCAGCACGCACCCGCAGGAAAAGGGTAGCACTTAGCAAATGGGGTAGAGGACAGAGCCAAACCAAATAGCTGCCCAAACCTGGGTAACCCCCTGTCAGGGTCAGCGTTGTTCTTCCATATTATGTAAGGAAAGTAAATAATAAGAAAGCGAGCAGGTCATATGTTATGGAACAATAGAGACAGATAAGTAACATTACAAATATTTATATTACTAGAAGAATAGCTGTTACCTTGCATAAGCCGCCAGCAAATGTAGTTGTAAAACAAAATGTAATATTTTATACGTCATCCTGAGAATAAAGTATCATAAGGAAAAGGTATGACATTGGTCAGCTAGTGCTTATCTGCCATTAACACTCTATACTTTTTTGTTTATTCCTTTGTTAGTTCCTATGCAAGTCCCCAGAAAGAAGGCACCACCTGTATATCAACATCAGAGATCATAATTTTTTCTTGCCCATTAACTGGGAAGACCTGGAGGCTGGCAGGACATCTCCCCCATTCATAATGCAGCCCGTAAGTATATGTACAATATAGGAATGTACACAATATGTGCTCCGTCATACAGTCCTATTATCTCATAGACAATGCTGGTGATCAGGAGAGATGAATGTCATTGCACAAATGGTCACACAAATGCGAATCTAGAGGGACAATGGGCTTGATTCATTATGGATCGCAACTGAAACAGCGTATGCAGATCGGCCGATGATGCGTACTGCGCATGCACTGCATGAGTTAGCATTGCGATCACACCGCGATCACCTACGCATATAGGAATCCATTGCAGAGTGAGTGACAGGCGGTGAGCATTTGGGGGTGGTGATGGCGAAGTGGTTGGTGAAACGCAGGCATGTCTGTCCATTTGCATGGGCGTGCATAAATTAGCCACTGCGACGACATACACAGCTTGTGTACATACTGCATGCAACGAGGTTAGCAATATCTGAGTAAGGTCAGACCTGCTGTAATTGTGCACGAGGGGCCGATGTTACTCGGTAGCGGTAGTGGGCGTCTCTATGCTGGCTGTGCGATGGCATTGAGATAACATTCATTAGCATATTCTCGCAGCGGACAGGTACATGCAATCTCTTACTTGTCATCCTTGCTGGATCAGGCCCACAGTATGGCTAAATTACTGCAGTGAAAATGTTGTGGCCAAATGCAGAATGAGAATATTTTATGGAATGTTTTTGAAATTCAATTGCAAACACATGGACAGTATATGTTTATTATTAGCTGTATATGTTACTTTTAACGGCATTGTAAAGAGGGGGCGGGGCCACGATGATGCGATCGCGTGGGTCCCTGGCTCCGCCCCCAATTTGAGATTAATGTTCAGACACGCCCCCCACTGTTAGCTGACAATCAGCTCCCTCCCGGAAGGAGGGAGCTGATTGTCGGCAAGTATGTCATGGTGTGGGCTGGAGAGTGGGTTTCCAGGCACCCAAAAAAAACCATGCCTTTGCCTATGGCAATATTCTTCCTTTCACATGCAACATGCATTGACATTAAAACCAGACTACAAAGTAATTATGCAGCAACCCAAAGTCAGTGAGGCATCTAGTTACTGTTATACATATATCTGGTTACAGTAGTATCTAATATTAATATACTGATTGCTTATATAATCATGCAACCTGCAGGTATAGCATAATATAGTATAGTAAGCATAGTTTGCACACTATCTAATTATTCTTTATTATGACACAGTGACACAGGGGTCTAGTTACTAAGCAGTGTTAGGAGACAGAGTGAAAAGTGATAAGTCTGTGATAAGGTGCCAGCCAATCAGCTCCCAACTATCATTTTTCAAACACAGCCTGTGGGATGGAAGTTGGGAGCTGATTGGCTGGCACCTTATCACAGACTTACCACTTTTCACTCTGTCTCATAACACTGCTTAGTAACTAGACCCCACAGAGCCCAATTAGATGTGTATTTATTTTGTGTTTACATGATGGATCTGATTTGTCTCCTTTTCATAGACCCCAGTTACCATCTGTAAACATCATAAACTGGATGACTTGGTACCACCTCAAGCATCACGGGAGCCACCAATAACTGAGGTGGAGGAGCGCCGGTTCCGGGGCTACTCGTTTGTAAGTGACCGGTGGAAAACCATGGACAGCCAGTGATCGGCATAACATCCTGCCTGGTTCCATCACAGCAATTTTCATCTGCTGATTAACATCAAATACAGCAATAACACCTGCCTATTAACATCAATTAAAGCAATAACATCTGCTTATTAACATCAAATACAGCAATAACACCTGCTGATTAACAACATCACAGCAATAGCACCCGCTGATTAACAACAATTACGGCAATAACACCTGCTATTTACCAACAATCACAGCAATAACATCTGCTGTGTCCTCCTCAAGTACCAAATAACATCTGCTATGTCTTCCTCAAGTCACCAACATCTGCTATGTCCTCCTCAAGTACCAAATAACATCTACTGTGTCCTCCACCAACTTCAGCTGTGTACTCCTCAAGAACAAAATAACATCTGCTGTGTCCTCCTCAAGAACAAAATAACATCTGTTGTGTCCTCCTCAAGTCACTAACATCTGCTGTGTCCTCCTCAAGTACCAAATAACATCTGATGCGTCCTCAAGTTATCAACATCTGTTGTGTCCTCAAGTTACCAATAACATCCGCTGTGTCCTCTTGGAGTCACTAATAAAATTGCTGTGTCCTCCTCAAGTCTGTAGCAGCATTACCTTTTGCACCCGGATAATCTCGGCATTCTATAAAACTGGCATGTTAGCTGCAGCAACAGTTATTCTGTACTTCAAACACTTGGGACAACAGAGGTAATATTTTTATATACAATCAAATCTATTAAAGTATTTGATTAAATTATAACATTTAGATTGTAGAATGATTTGCTGTGTACACAACTCTGTATTTGCTGAGGTCCACCAGTCACCACCATCTCTACACCCTAATCACAACATGTACAGGATATGTATAATGGTGCACACCCCAACACAATATACCACATTATAGTGACACTGATGTATCTATGGTCAATATTCCAACAAAATTACTAATAGGAAATAAATGTTCAGTATTATCAGATTACAGAATACATTATTTGCCCTAATTCAATGATTGGCTACTTGTATTCATAACTCACAGATATAAACAAGCCTATAATCTAGTCCCATGTAATAAATTGTCTGCTCGACAGGTGTAAGATAGAGAGAGAAGAAATTTTGGTTGATTTTGCATTCTGTGCATTTTACTGTCTTGTGTGCAAAGTGGAGATTTACTAAAGTAAAAAACGATGCAAAACCAACCAAGAATCCGACTTTAGCAAAGTTTAAATATATAAATATAAACATTACTGATTAATAACAAAACGATTCTGCCTTCATCTTGCAGAGCAGAGGAGCATTTGGCAGTGGAGGATGAGGTCGGGTCTAAATGGGAACAGGAGTCACAGAAGAGTCTACTATAAAAGGGGAATCTGGCCTGGAAAGGAAGCCTATAGTGATCACTGCAATAATTCCTGGCTCACCCCCACCCCTCAGCTGTCAGACATAGTATGTTCCCTCCACCTCTGTATGTCCCTACAGACACTGTGCAAGCCTCCTGCACCCACCGCAGGCCGGACCCAATTTCCACCGGCTTCTGCTTTACATACTGTGTGAGCTGCTGATATTTGCACTATTTCCATTTATTAATAATAAAAAAATTATATTCTGTATGGTGTAATGACTATCTGTCCATGATTAATGTTCATTTCTTTGTTATCACCCATAAATGTGACCTTCTGAGGGCATAGCACTGATTTCCGGATGTAATTTATATCCCAGTGGTAAGGATGATGGCGCTAAGAATGCCGATGCCGGAATCCTGACACCAGTCAGATTCCTGGCACCAGCATACCGACCACCGAAATCCAAATGGTAAGTATTGGGGTTAGGGGGAGGGTTACACTCTAGGGGAAGGGTTACAGTTAGGCTGTTGGGGGGAGGTTAGGTTTAGGCTACGGGAGAGGGTTTGGTTGAGGCTGTGGGGAGGTAGGGTTAGGTTTAGGGGTAGAGTCAGGGTTAGGATATATACCGACAATCGTCGGTTTCCTAACCCTGTTGGGATGCTGGCATTAGGATTCTGACTGATGGGATCCTGAGCGCCAGCATCCTGTAACCAACCCATGATTTCAGCCTATGTTGGATCAGCAGTATTAGTATTTGTGACAAGATACAACATTATTGTTCTTTGTCATTGATAAAGTACATCCAATCAGAAGGCGATAAAGAATTCAGCTTTGTGACCGTGGTTACAATGATTTTATGTTACCATGTGCACTGGGTAGAGCTGTGGCTGGTACACTGTCCTTAGGCATAATAGACACAAGGCAGTTACAGCGGGTATGGGAGAGACAGATAATCATTTATGTTCATCATTTACTGTACTTCATATATGAGGAAAATATAAATATTGTTCACAATTAGTTTCCTCTTTTAGGTATAGGTTCTGTGTCATGAGAAATAATCACCAGCGGCTGTAAATATATCCCCAGAGAGGGCACTAATTTGGGTATCACTCTTTCTTCCAGTATAAGGTGGGGAATCCTAAATGCACAGTCCTAGTTTACCTGCCCCACTGCCTTCTCTTTATAGCGTTCCCACCCCATGAGCGATCATCTAAATGTGTATTTTAAAGAGATGATGGCGCTGGGGGTAATCTGTATAAAATAAATGTGTGAAATATACAGAAATGAATAGAAATCACTATTGATTAAAATTGAAAAGTAGATGGAGCGTATATGCACCATGAACCATAATCAATAAACCTGAATATCCAAGCTATATTAGAACATGCCCTATTGTCCTATTATCACAGAAGTTAATAACTGTTATATCTAGTCATACTGTATATCTCTCTCAGATTGATCACACAACAGATTCAGTAATTTCAACCATTTATAACAGGGGTAATTTAAGCGAGGAGGGGGCCCATGTGCAGTCTACAGGCGGGTTCCCTTTTATCCTGCAGTATTCTAGACTCAGGCTTTGTGCAACGTGCAATGTGATGACATAACCTGGAAAATGGCTGCTATGCCATTTTCCCAGTGATTTCAGTATGCAGAACTGACCAATGCGGGACTCCAGAAAGGTAAGTATAATAATTATATTGGTGCATGGTGTGCAGTGTAGGCCCCCCAGGATCGAGGGGCCTATGTGCACCCATCTCACAAAAACGTATGGACCCCTGCAGGTTCCATCATTATCTGTTCTGCCAATAGCTTATTTGGACCTAAATTTGCTCCTCCAGCATTCCAACTTCCACCTTTTAAGCTACTAGAATCTGTTGACCTCAAATTCTTTACATGGAAAACATAATTAATTTTAGCTTTATCCTCAGTCTGAATTGGGAGCTCTGTCTTGCTGGTCACTAATTCTTTATTTTTCATGATGACACTGCTATCAAACTTCAAAACCATCCTTCCAGCCCAAGGTGGTATTTAAGTTCCACATGATCTAGAACATTGATCTAGAACATTGTCATTCCTAATCTACTGCTTGAATGGTCCTCAGGAGGTGAAGGGTCTGCCCATTGGTTAGATATGATTAGAACTCAGAAGCCATATCTCAGTAGAACCTCATCTTGCATAAGAACCTCATCTTTGCATAACCTCATCTTGCATATCTCAGTAGAACCTCATCTTTGCATAAGACTTCTAGTTCTTTATGGTGCACGGAAGATATATAACCAACAACACAGCAGACAATTGCCAGATGGATTATGACTGTAAGTCAGCAGCCTTATAGCTCCTCATGGAAGCTTGTTTGTGTAAATATCATATCCCACTCTATCAGATTGGAGGGAACTTCATAGGTGCCACAGCATTGGGTCCACATCCAAATGATTGGAGGTACCTGGTCCTCCAACTATTTGCTTTAAAAAAATCTAGAAGAATAGTTATGTGTACATGTATATTTTACATTGCAGTTCCATTTTACCCAGACATTACCCACTTTCCCGGAATTGCAGGCAGACTCGCGATTTTGGGGGGTCTCCTGGATCCTGGAAATGTAGGCCACTCTCTAGCATCCTGTGCTCACCCACCCCATGAAGAAGTGTTGAAGTAATTTTATATGAATCGCATTATCATGGCCCCGTCCCCAGTAACACATAGCCGGGAATTCTGGCAAAATGTTAGAGAGGGTCAGTCAGCACGGATTTGCATTGCCCCTCCCCACCCATCTGTACCGTCCTCTCCGAAGTACTCCTGGGCTGGATGTTGAAAAAGTCAGCAAGAATTACCTAACAGGCCTGGCCAACCTGTGGCTCTCCAGCTGTTGTAAAACTACACGTTCCAGCATGCTTTACCAACTAATTAGTTGTAGGGTTGCAGGGATTTGTAGTTTCACAACAGCTGGAGAGCCGCAGGTTGGCTAGGCCTAAACTAACCACATTGAATGTGTTCCCATTTCTTAGGAATTTACTTATATCAAAAATGTTTCTAGTGGTATTTCTTGTGTTCCAACACTCATAAATCCATCCATCCATCCAATTCATATCATCTGCAGGACTAGCCTCAAAAAGTCTTCATCAACAAATGACAAGTACTTTCTCCTGTTTGGCTTCCACAGTCGATTAAGGATAATTAAGGATAATACTTCTTCCCTGTACATTAGGATCACAACACACATATATATATATATATATATATATATATACTAAAAAAAAGTGAGAAATAGGCGCTCTCTGGTGTAGTATTTTAAAAATATAGAAATTCCAAAGGTAAGTAATATGTGTACCTCAGCCAGATATTACAAAAGCACATCAGGGGGATATTTTTATGGAGCAAATGTGATGTTCCCTCACGGTCTGAATTCCGTCTCTAGCGGGTATTTTTATCAGGGTACACCTGGAGTTCTATAAAGATCCACTTGGTCCCCACTGCTCCTCCCCATATATTCAGTTGGAAGCTCAATTAATCGTACATGTAGGTACATGGAAGAAAAAGCGCTCTCATAGTGCAGTATTTTTACTATGAGTTTTTAATGTATGCAGCAAAAGCATAAAAAAGAGAAAACAAATAACAGAAATGAAAGCTCTTACATTCAGATTGGTAGTTATTTGAAGAGACAATTGCGTGTAACAACTGCACAGCACCTCAATGCGTTTCGTCACCTATACCCTAGTTCACTGGGCTGGACTTCGTCCGACGGTCAGAATCCCAACAGCAGCATCCCAACCATCTAAACCATCCCCTCCTGCAGCAAAACCCTAACCCTCCCCTACTGCAGCCTAACCCTAACTCCTCACACATTGCTGCTCCTCCAACCTCTCCCTTTCAGCGGTGAAAAGTCATGATGCCATGCGAGCTGACTCCAAAATAAACTTTATTGAATAAGGGGGCGGATTATTGAACAAGAGGCCAGCCCGAGCGGGCTCTCCTCCTTTCACTTAATGGGGACAAGGTAGCGTTGACCAAGCTGGTGGCGGCAGATGGTAGCAGCATCCCCCTTTTCACTCAAAGGGGTAGTGCCATCTGTGCAGGGGCGGTAGGAGGGGGCCGGCCCCCCACCCCTGTTCTGCCAGTGTTTGGGCCCGGGACTCCAGTCCCAGCAGTCTCCCCCTGATGGTGGCCCTTAACCTAACCCTAAGGGGTAAATTTACTAAGAATCGAGTTTGGTCGAGTTTTGTTTTATTTAAACTCGATTTGCATCGCCAACACTCGGGTGTGATTTTTTTTTTTCGGTTTTGCAAATTTAGCTGAAAGTGAGTTTTTCGATGGTGAAGCAAATTGAGATTTCTTGTCTGAGTTGCAAGTGAAGATATTTCTCACCCGAGTTGAAAGTGAAGATGAGATTTCTCACCCGAGATTGCAGTGTTTTCTCTCTGCAAATCTCTCCCGAGCTAGCAGCCTGCACATATCAGTGAGACATGTGCTGGCTGCTTGTGTTGTACCTGTAAAAAACCTGTTTTTTTCCTTTAAAAAATGACGTGAGGTCCCCACCCAAAAGACTAACCAGCCCCGGACTTGCCAGCCTGTCCTGGTTCTTATTTTACTGGGACAAAATTGTGTAGGGTTCCATTGTAAATTACAAACCAGCACCAGGCAGCAGGGACAGAGCTGGTTTTAAATATACGTAGAAAAAATTTGACGTGAGGTTCCACGTAACTTAAAACCAGCCCTGGACCCTTTCTAGTGTGGGGCTGATGCCACAGCCAGGGGTGCCCTTTCACCATGCCCCCCAGCCACAGCATCAGTCCTGACCACTAGCCAGCCCAGGCCAGGGATCCCTGGGGAGTTGAGTACCCCACCAATAAAGGGGTACCCCTCTCCAGGGCACCCCTGGCCTAGGCTGATAGCCCTGGGCTATCCCCACCACCCCTGGGTGGTGGGTGGCGGGTTGATAGTGTAGGTGTAGTGTAAAATTAGAAATAACATTGTCTTTACAGTGGAACTACAGGTCCCAGCAAGCCTCCCCCGCATGCTGGTACTTGGAGAACCACAAGTACCAGCATGCGGGGAATTAAGGGCCCACTGGTATCTGTAGTTCACATGTAAAGAATTGTGTCAAAAAACACAACACACACCGTGAGAATAAAGTTTTAATACATAGATACATACACACACATACTTACCTGCTGCCAGATGTTCACGTCCCCTTCTCAACATAAAGTTTCCAATTGAAATACCTGGAAAAAAAAGCCAATACTCACCTTTTGTCCCTCGATGTTCTCCGCAGAAATCCTACTAGGTGGCCGGGCTGACTAGCGGTCAGGACTGATGCTGCAGCTTGGGGGCCCAGTGAAACTGCACCCCTGGCTGTGGCATCAGCCCCCCACTAGAAAGTGTTCAGGGCTGGTTTTAATTATAGGGGTGCCCCTACGCAAATTTTTTACCCCTAAAATTAAAACCAGGACTGGCCCTGCAGCTAGGTGCTGGTACCTAAGTTATGGTTGAACCCTATTCATTTTGATCCCCGTAATTTTAGGTATCAGGACAGGCTGGCATGTCCGGGGCTGGTTAGTGTGTTTTGGGGGGGGACCTCACGTAATTTTTTTCAGAAAAATAAATAACAATTAACATGGAAAAAAAATGGATTTGTGTATGTTTGGGCAGCACAGATAGTGTAATGGTTAGCGTAACTGCCTCACAGCACTGAGGACGTGGGTTCGATTCCCACCACGGCCCTAATTGTGCGGAGTTTGCATATTCTCCCTGTGCTTGCGTGGGTTTCCCCCGGGTACTCTGGTTTCCTCCCACACTCCAAAAAAATACTGGTAGATTAATTGGCTCCCACCAAAAAAATTAACCCTAGTGTGTATGTGTGTGCATGTACATGTGATAGGGATTTGAACCCTAGTATGTTAGGGACCTACCCGAAAGAGGTTACCTGGATATGGTGGGTAGGCCCATAACCTTGGCCATGATTATGCTAAAAACCTCTATTGACTGCAAAATTTTATTGCATTTATATATATTGTTAATGGTTTGGAGTTGTGCACCTGGGATTTGTCTGTTTCTGTGCCTGCAATTAGTCTCATCAGGTAGCACCTCCCATTATATATATAGTCAGGTTGTGCAGTCCAGAAATCTTTCCCAAATACTCCATTTAATGTGCTTTATTGCACTTCTGAGGGAAAGGAGACGCCCGCATTCTGGACTAGCACCCTTCCTTATTGGTTTAAAAGCATGGAGTATGGTAATGTATATGCACACTGTATTAGGCACAATTCTAGGTAAGTCCTACAAGTTATATACTGTAGTGCAACTTTGGTTCATTTTTGGGGCGTGGGTCCCCCTGGATTGTGTTGGCTGATCTGTCTCAGGGTACTGCATTATAACACATTTTCCTTTATAACACATTTTAACCCTTCACTGTGTGTTTAATATATATGTACTTCACTTTTTTATTTTCATTCTTTATATGCAGCTGCGGCTGCTCCTAACTATCTCTTTACACTGCACTTTTCTTACTATGGTGGTGCCCTGGGGCAGCTTGGCTGGGCCAGTTTTGGGGGGTCCTGCGCTCTGGATTTGAACCCTAGTATGTTAGGGACCTACCCGAAAGAGGTTACCTGGATATGGTGGGTAGGCCCATAAGCTTGGCCATGATTATGCTAAAAACCTCTATTGATTGCAAAATTTTATTGCATTTATATATAGTGTTAATGCTTTGGAGTTGTGCACCTGGGATTTGTCTGTTTCTGTGCAGGGAATATAGATTGTAAGCTCCACTGGGGCAGGGACTAATGTGAACGGCCAGATCTTCTCTGTGAAGCGCTGCGGAATATGTGTGCGCTATATAAATAACTGGTAATTAATAAATGTTTCATTAAAACTCGCAGATCTGAAGGTGTGTTTAAAACGTCAATTTGGCAGCGAGTTTGCAGGCATCTCACCTGAGATTCTAATCTCGATTCTTGGTAAATTTTAAACATGTATGTTTTAGGTGAAAAGTACTTCAGATTTTGGCCAATGGTGAGAAGATTCGAGTTTGCTAACTCGCCCAAATTTTACAAGTGAGATTAGAGGAATATCTGTGTAACTCACCCGAGTTTGCCAAAACATGTCTAAAATCACCCGAGATTGTCATCTCGACCAAACTCGATTCTTAGTAAATTTGCCCCCAATACTTCAAGATCTGTCGGGATTGTGATCATTTGCATTCTGACGGTCGGGATCTTGACTATATCTCATTTATATAAGACTCCAGTTTTCAAAGGATTTTAGAGATTTCTGCCTTTGATGAATAGGCCCTGCTTCATCTCCCGGCTGAAGTGCCTGGAGTTATTCAGTTAGAGATCCACGGATAGACGGACTTCCTCAGGGTGCACAGAAATCTGCAATAAGTGCTGCCTCTGGGCTAGTTGCGGGCTAACTGCTGATTGATGACCTCCGGGCATTTACCCCGAGCTGATGCCGCGCAGTAAAGCCTGCAGCTAATTGTCTTACCCCCATAAAGAATTTAAGAACACAAAGGCAACATTTTATTAAATGGGATTTAGGGGGAGATTTTTCAAAGCTTGGAGAGAGATATAGTGGAGATAGCTAAAGTACCAACCAATCAGCTCCTAACTGCCATTTTTGAAACACAGCCTATAAAATGAAAGGAGCTGATTGGTTAGTACTTTATCTCTCTCCACTTTATCTCTCTCCAAAGCTTAGCTTCGTACATCTACCCCTTAATATGACAAAAAAGTCCAATGTTGAATACAAAAAAAAGATTACCGTACAAGAATATAAATGCAAAACAGTTTATTAAAATAAAATATAAATAAAATACAGAAACAGAAGAAATCCATTAACATGCACCTTTGCGTAAGAAACTTTTGACATTTTCTCTTTTGCAAACTTCCAGAAAAATTTAACTTTCTCTTATATATTTTAAAATGTTGTCATCTCTCTCTAAGGTATGATACATCTAACCCAGATTTTGAGTATAGAGGATTGTTTCTTCATTGTGCAGGAACTTTGGGGTCTATTTACTAAGCATTGGATGGAGATAAAGTGAACAGAGATAAAGTACCAGCCAACCAGCTCCTAACTGTCATATTTCAAACACAGCCTGTGACATTGCAGTAAAGAGCTGATTGGCTGGTACTTTATCTCTGTCCACTTTATCTCCATCCAAAGCTTAATAAATAGACCCCTTTTTTGTTACTTCATACTTTTTTTTTCAAAATGTTTTTATTTGGTTTTCAAACATTTTAGTTATACATACTATAACATTTGAATATTAATACAGTAGTATATTTGTTGACATACAAAAAACATAAATCATGTTCTAAATGAGAAGTAATAAATTAATATGTCAATTTTTATTAATCAAAAATTTAAATAATGTAAAGAAATAGAAAAAGAGAAAGAAAAAGTAGAAAAAGAGAGAAAAAAGGGGGAGGGGAAGGGGAAGGGTCATCTGCAGCACCATCCCGCCACTCGCAATCAACATTTTTTAACTAAGTTGAACAGGAGGATCTAACTGAAACATTCTAGTTTCATACCATAAAGTTGTTCGAAAACAGCTATGAATTTGTTGTTTAATTGATATACTTAAAGTGTCAATAAAGGATTCCCAAATTTCAAAAAATCTTTCTATTCGTTGTTCTTTGTGTAATGATGTTTCCATCCAATCCATTTTAAAAGTGTAAAACAGTATTTCTTTGAACATTTGTATAGATGGAGGGGAAGAATGTATCCACTGCTGGAGTATACATTTCCTCACTACAGCCGAGAGTATCAAGAGCAGTTTTCGGGCACCCCGGTGAAATCCTTGAATCTGTTGTTGAGATTCCAAAGATAACCCATTCAGGAATCAGCGGTAGAAAATGTATTAACTCTGAAATTGCCAGTTGTTTTATTTGGTACCAGAATTTTTTAATGGAGATACAAGACCTCATTCAGAGTCGGTCGTTAGGTCCGCTCTCTCGTAAGGGAAAAGGAGGCCGGATAATCAAATGAAGTGCTCGCAAGTTGCATTGTTAAGATGGGATCGTTAGCTGGACAATCGAGGGTAAGAAGCGGCCGTAAGACTAAAAACACTCCCCCTTCTCGATCGTAATACACGTCATCTCCGGGCATATAAGGATTAATCGAGACCATTGGGACCCATCGGAGCTGCTCGTAGAGCTTAAGGTTGACCATACCCTCTCTTAAGCACTACGATCAAGTCAGTGTAAAAACCTCCCATGTCACATGTGCCATGACACTACTTTGTTAATTATTCACTCCCTTTAAACTCCGTTTGCATAGTCAGGCACGCCTGCGTCCGGATCTCCATTCCCCGGTTCACAAGCACCTTCCCCTGTTACCACCCACAAACGCCTCATCCTGTCACTCAAACGACCTGGCTGAGTTCAAGGAGAGAGAAATTTCCGATCACAACAGCTAGTTTGCGCACGCACATTGCGAATCTTACGCATGCGCAGTTTAGCGAACATCGCTGGGTACGACCGAGCGGCCGCTTACGACCGACTCTGAATGTGGTCCACAGTCCCATAGACAGTGATAGTGTGAGGCTTTAGAGCTAGTGCATTTAGGGCAAATTGAAGAAGAAGAGAGACCAATTAAATGACAACGAGACAGTGATACATAGCCCCTATAAAATAATCTAAAAAACATTTCTTGGTATGTGGTGGCTTTAAGAACTCTATTAGAATATAGAAGTGCCTTTAGAATTTTTAATTCACTGAGATTTGGGAAGTGTTTCTGCCAGCGAATAATATCAGTTTCATTGTATCCACTGTAATAAGGAGTTTTCAGTATTTGATAAAATAGAGATATCGCTCCTTTGAAAATTTCTGGGGTTTGAAGAGCTATGTCCAACCGATTTATGCAGTCCATGGGAGATAGAAAAGAAATTACTTTGGATATGTAATGTTGTGCCTGCAAAAAGGCTAAATTATGAACCTGTATAAAAGGAAATTTAATATGTGCTTGAGAAAAGGGAAGCACTCGATATGTGTCTGGATTTGTAAATTGGCTAATTTATTTAAACCATTAGATCCCACAAACTGAAAATTCAGCCAATCCATTCTGAAAATTCACATTTCCCAGCCATGGAAGAAACAAAGAGTGAGAGGCAATTAGTTTCCACTTGTTACAAACAGTATGTCAAACCGACCATACCGACATCAGAAGAGGATTATTCAATACTTCCGTAGAAATTTCAGATTTGTTTAAATGTAAGAAACTGATCAGTTTAGTATTTTCAAAAAAATATTTATCTATTAAGTAATTAGAATACAAACTGGAGCGTGAAATCCAGTCTTTGATTTGTCTACAAACCGCTGCTTAATTATATATTTCCATATTTGGAAAATGAATTCCCCCTTCCGAATTATCTCGTTGTAGCAATTGAAAACTAATACGAAGGTCTCTTATTTCTTCCAAATAAACTGTCTAAAAGCCGCATCAATCCGTCTAATATCCGCTTTAGTGAAAACTGCTGGTAGAATCTTTAAAGGATATAATAGTTTTGGGAAGGTAATCATTTTGATAAGGTTTGCTCTACCTAGATAGGACAATTGTAGGTATTGCCATTCTTCCAATTCTTTTATAGCTTTGTCTATAATATATTTGATATTGAGAGAATACAGATTATGAATATTTTTGGGAAGTCTAATCCCCAAGTATGGGATATCAGTATCTGTCCATTGTAATCTACCAAAATCTAGCTATTTTTAGTAACAGAATTATTTAAAGCCATTATTGTGGTATTAGAGTAATTAATGGTAAAACCTGAAAATTTGCAAAATTCGTCTAATTTTGAAAGAAGGGGAGCTAGGCTGTCACATGGATTTGAAATAAAAAACAAAAGATCGTCAGCAAAAGCTGAGAATTTGACTTCTGTTTGTCCTAAAGGTATACCTTTAAGAAGGGCCAGGACTGTAACACTCACAACAATGGTTGTTACTTCATACTTGACTAACTTCAAATATTCATTCCCATTTACTAAATGACTAAACAGTAAGAGCTAGAGTGTGCCCGGAGTCTGCTGTACATGCGCAGAACACCGGAAAAATGGCCATGGCGGCCATTTCCAGTGTTCTGAGCAGCGCTGACACCCGACGCGGGAACACGGACAGGTAAGTTTAAAAAAATATGGGTGCAGGGTCCCCCTGGACCCGGGGGCCCATGTGCCCTGCACACACTGCAACCATTAGAATAACGGAGGGCTCGTATGAGCCAGGAGTGACATAAACCAGGAGGCTGGGCTTTGGCCAGGGTGGTGACCATTGTGTTGATCCCAACCTATTAAATCCTAGTGGGAGGAGTAGGGACAGAGCTTATGTAAGGCCAGGCTTACAAGCCTGAGGCCTCTTTCCTGGGAATCATTTGCTCAGGTACTGTGTGCACAGTGCAACATACACATTCTCTTATCTTTTCTTATATCCTTCATCCTTTACTCTTTATATATCCTTTAATACCCTTTTCTATTCCTTATCTACCTATCTACCTTCCTTTTGTCTCCCATACTTTCCCTGCGCCTTTCCTGTGTCACTTGGCCGGCTTGATCCCAGGTAGCTTCCCTCTTCCACGAACGAACGCCTGGGGGGCTCTGCACCTCCCCCCACCCTTTTCTTGCCTGCTCCGGCAGCTTCCACTGTCCCCAATGCAATGCCTCAGGGCATGTCAGCAGCGCTGACCCCCGTGGCTGCTCCTGCAGGGGGTCACGCATCACGCATCTCCCAGCACCGCTCCCTGCTTCCACCCACTGCGGGCCCCGCTGCCTTGTTGCCGGGCTCATCAGCGTTCTTGACCCCCTTGGCTGATCCCGCTGGGGGTCACGTGTTGTGCGTCTCCCGGCGCCACGCCCAGACTGCATGTGACCCCAGACCCGGAAATCTGTTGGGCATGCCCTGGCCTCCTCGTCGACCGCTCACAGTCTTGCTGCGGGCCGCGGCGGGTGTGTGGTGGGGTCCGCTGGCTATAATGGCGATGATATCGGCCACCATCTTAGGGGGCCCGGCTATTATAGCGGTGTTAGCGGCCGCCATATTAGGTATAGGCGGGGGGTGGGGCCTAGTGCTCTAATGATTGTAACCCCTGCATTGCCGCGGGGGGCTAGGTCTCACCTTGTGGTGCCTCCTGCGACTTCTACTCTCCCTGAGTCTCCTGCCCCTGTGACTTCTTCTGCAGCCATGCTTGTACATGGCCAAGCTGTGTCCCCTGCCTGCAACCCAGCTGCTATAATGGGGCTGTTTTCAAACATGGCAACTAAATTGGCCCCCATGTTTGCTACCTTTCTTCCTCCTAATGCGCAAGCAGCGCCATTTAACGCAGTGGCTCCCCTGTTGGCTTGCTCCTCGCCACAGGCTGCGCTGATGCAGTCAATTGACACTGCGGCTGTCAGTGCGACTGACGGGATCTCGGTTGAGGGTCCGGCTGGCACACCTCTTTCTATTGGAGTTCCACAACCTGCCATGGCTCTGCAGAGTCTTGCGCCTTCTTTTGCAGATTCTGACGATCCCTAATGGTGTTGCTGGCGACGAGGCGACTTCTGATGCTTGTCGATCCGTGAGCATCACTGATCCCCCAACGGAGGAGGTTGGTGAGTGTTCATCCAGTTCTTATTTACATTTAGCGACGTCAGTTATTCCACCTCTGACAACTCTAGTGACACTAGCCCCTCCCGGAAAGCTTGCAAGGTGTGCAAGTGTGCAGCTAAATTCGCTAGGATTAGACCGACAGGCATATGAGTAGGCCTCGGCGTAATCACCACGCCCCCTGTGATGACAAAGCGCCCGCTGACAGTGATGACGCAGGGGTTGTTCGTTGCACTAACACTGCGGTCCTGAGGGGCCTCCACCCTAGCATTAGACAAAATACGGAAGGGAAGTTATGTGGATGTATTCTCCCTTACTGATAGCATGCACAAGTATTTGCGAGCTGCTAAGGGCAAAGGCGGTATTGGTGTGGAAGCTTTCCAGACTCATTCTAATTGGCAGGCGGGGTTATTTGTCTTCTCGTACTGCTTTTGGAAACTCGCCCCGCGGAACACCCCAATTTCATTCGGTATTTTCACCTTATTCATAGTATGCAGAGGTTCGGCCGAGGGGTTGCATGGCATGCTTAAGATGAAGACTTTTGTCATACGCAGGTCAGGCTCCCCATTATCGAATTTGGGTGCAAGGATATTGTGGTCTGGCTCGATGTCACTCAGGGACCTAAATTTTCCCCGGCTGCGGTATGCCAGCGAAGGAAATTAGGCGCTAGCCGGCCGGGTCCGTCCAGTAATAGTAAGGGTACGTGCTTTGCTTTTATCTCTACTCAGTATTCGTTTGGTCAGCGATGTCGTTTTCACCACCTCTGTAGCAAATGCGGCGATGCCCACCCAGCCTCCAGCTGCTTGAAACCTGGCGCTCCTCCGGCCCCCAAGAAAACCATGCCGGCACCGGGTCTGCTAGTTAAAGCTGTTTCCCCTGTTAACCCAGATGCCATGGCCAAATGGCTCGCATGGTATCCCGACACAGTTACAGCGCAGTTTTTGAATGACAGTTTTAAGTTTTGGTCCCTTTCTCGACCCACCAATAGCCGGCTTAGCTTTCGCTAGGATACGGATACTACATAGACATGTGCTTGCCTATGGGTGTTCCGTGTCCTGTGCTTATTTCAATAGGTTCAACACCTTTCTGCATTGGTGCGTTGAGGCCGGTACTGGGGGGCACGGCATAGCCCATTACATGGATGATTTTCTGTGTGTCGGCCCTGCTGATTCCCCACGTTGCGGGGTTTTTAATGGGGTACATTCAGGCCCCTTTTTCCTTTTTGGGTTCCGATTGCCCGCAAAAAAACCTTGGGCCCCCTCTCCCGGTTGTCCTATTTGGGTATCGTAAGCGATACCTCGGATGGCTGTGGCAGACCTGGCTGAGAAAAATTCTCAAATCAAAACTTTACATTCAGGATTGCCTGTCTGCGGGTAAGCTGACACTGCGGCAAGCGCAATCTCTCCTGGGATTGCTCATGCCGGGTAATTGCCATGGGTAGGGTATTTTTCCAGGAAGCCCCTGAGAGCCACCGCAGGTGTTCGTAGGGCACACACATTTTATTTGGCTATCTGATGAAATAATAAAAAGAGATCTATCAATTCAGGCTCTCTTTTCTAGCCGACTTTAATGGTGTTCTCTTGTGACTGCCCCCTTCGGTCCCCAGCTATCGGTTACAGGAGTTCACTGGAGCGGCTGCCTCGTCGGGCTTTGGGTGTTACTTTCGAGGGTCGTGGTGCGCTGCCCCTTGGCCGCCTGAGTGGTTTTCCAGGGGTTTAACTAAAGACCTGCTACTCCTATAATTGTTTCCCATTAGGGTGGCGCTGGAACTGTGCGCCCCTGAGTTGCACGATAGTTTTGTTTTTAGATGTGACAACCTTGGCTTTGTGCATTCTGTTAATGGACAGCGCACCTCTTCGTTGCCTGCCTTAAGCTTGCTTACGCAGTTAGTGCTGCGTGGCTTACAATTTAACATTTTGTTCAAGGCGATTCACATTTCGACCTCGGACAAATAACATTGCCGACGCGCTCTCCTGTTTCCAGTGGGACAGGTTTAGGCCGCTTGCTCCTCAGGCTTGTTTAGTTGGTGAGCCTTGCCCCCCCCTATGTTTGGCAGGTCATCGAGTCGGCATGGAGGGCCTAGCCTAGCAATCCCATGCTCCGGCTACGTCGCGGTCCTTCAGAAGGCTTGGTCTGAATGGGACAGCTACCTCCATCACCACGGACGCAGTGGTGTGAGCACGCATTGCTCAATGCTTTCTTTTGTTTGGAGTCTTTACGTCTCCGATTGGTCCCGTGCAGTAGCTGCGGGCATGCTGGTGGGTATTTCTTTATTCTCGCGACTGAAGGGGCGTCCTAACCTTACCAAGAGCTTTGCCGTTATTAAGACCCTTAAGGGTTGGGCTCGCACTCTCCTCAGCCAGTTAATAAATGAAGGCTGATCGATATTCCCTATTGCTTAAGCTTATAGCTGCGGTTCCGGATGTGGTGGTTTCCCATTTTAAGTCTAATCTTTTCTGTTCAGCATTTTTCGATGGCGTGTCATGGCGCCTACCGAATTTCGGAACTAGTTGCCCCTTCTAAATTGGCGGTTTCGTCCATGTCCCGTTTTTGCGTCAGTATCAGGGGGAGGGGCTGTGCTGTGCTAAATACGGCATTCTAAAACTGATCAATGGGTCGTGGCCAGTGGGTCTCCCTAGCTGCTTGCAAAAATGACCGTGTTTGCCCAGTACATCTGGCAAAACGTTACATAGCATTGCAGCCTCTAATTGGCGGTGCATGGTTGCTTCATGCTGACGGTTCACTTCTTAACAAATATCAGTTCCAATTCATTTAGACGCTGTTTGCTTCACATTGGCCTCTCCCCTGGGGATTTCGGTACCCATTCTTTTAGAATTGGCGCAGCTACTTCTGCCACCGTGGCTGGCTTGTCGGTTTCACAGATCATTGCTATAGCCGTTATGTTAGGCTGGTGGTCTCTGGCCGAAACTACTGTTGCGTATTTCTTAATGTTTTGTTTGTCTATGTGTCATGTGTTTGTTCTTTGTTATTCTTGTTTTATATGTGTGTAGTTTGTCTTGTTATGTCACCCCTGTCCATCCTACTCGGGTAATACTTGCCACTTGTCGCTTGTAACAAGTGGGGGTCTTGAGGGATTTTATTTTACCTGACTAGATGGACTAATTCGGCCAAACATACAGTCCCTCAGCAGGTTTCTGCCTCTCGCCAAGTTGTTTTGTTTTTTCCTCTCTCCATCCAACACCAGGAGGCTGGGCTTTGGCCAGGGTGGTGACTATTGTGTTGGTCCCAACCTATTAAATCCTAGTGGGAGGAGTAGGGACAGAGCTTATGTAAGGCCAGGCTTACAAGCCTGAGGCCTCTTTCCTGGGAATCATTTGCCTGCCCTCCCGTACCCTGGGTTTCATTGTTTGTTAGCTATAATTTTGTGTGGCGGGAAGTACGGCTTCTCATCAGCCCGGGTGTAGTGGGTGTGTTTACCTTCTGTTATGTGTAGAGAAGTACTGTACCACCTCTACGGGGGCAGTACAGCAATCTAAGGATGGGATTGTGTTTGGTAGAAGGTCTATGCTTGATACCCAAGTGCAGAGTTTGACAACCACAGGGTGGACTCCGCCCGCAATGCTGTTTTTGTTGTTGAGTTTGCATTGTTGGGCTGCTCTGTGTAAGTGCCGTCCTTCCAGCCACCATACAATATTTAAAATAATTGAATTAATTTCTTAAATAAATAGCTGACCTGTTTTAAATCCATTACTGTCTCTGTGTGTTTATTCTTAGATAAGTTTGAAGTGTTTATATTGTTATGGTATAATGATCACACACACTGGGCACACATCAGCCGTTACTAGGTTTATAGATACTGTGGCTGTGTAATATCTCCTCACAGGTGCAGCCTGACCCTCAAGCAGGGTAACTAGTATTGCAATGGTGAGTATAAACTATGTGTGTGTCCTGTCCTTGTCCCCTTCCTTCCTGTATCAGTGATCCTTGTACACCCACATTTCACTCCCTGTGCACAAGCACTATTAGGTGATACCTGGGTGGCTGAGGCACCAGCACCTGTGATGACCGTTTATCCTCCCGGTGAAGGTCACCATCAACCATGAGTGTTCCCTTGCTTGGCAACCTAAAGGATGAGACACGCTGAATAGTTCATTCTTTTCTCCCTTAGTGACAACGGCCGGAGGACCCTACTGATGGTCTCTACTGATGGTATTCAATGGCACTCAGAAGGAGGACCCTGCTAGGGACACTCTGACAGTGAGCACGTGCCAGGGATCTTCTTCCCCCGAGTTCTTACATTACAATAATAAATATATATTATTAAATACTCACATTAGAGATAGAGACATAAGAAATACAACTTATTGAAGCACCAATAGCACAATGCATGTCAGTGTTACCACTGTATAATATCATTCTCACATATATAATGGTGGACACACCCCATAATATTATTTAAGGATTTATACTATAAAAATAATACATATAATCAATATATCGGAAAACTAGAGTCGATTAAGGATCACCCAGTGACCAGACTTACCATCAGTGTTCCCCCTGAGATAAGTAACACAGGGCCTGATTCATTACAAATTGCTATTGCGATCGTAGCTGCAATTACGCACAGAGATACACTGCAAAAATATGCTAATGTTTGCAATCGCATTCCCGTAACAGCATAACATAAAGACGCCCACTTCACCTTATTCACATCTGTAATACATTGCAAGTCTGCAAAACCATCGGTAACATCGAGCACCATCGGAGCCTCACACACAATTACAGGTCTGACCTTACTCAGAATTTGCTAACCTCATCGCATGCAATGTAAGCTCAGGCTGCGTATGGAGTCGCAGACTAATTTATACAGTTGCGATCCATGATCAATCAGGCCCAATATAGGGTACAAATTTAAAAGATTTGGGCCCTCATTCAGAGCCGCTCCCTAGCGGCCGTACGCTCGTTCTGAGCGATGTTCGCACATCTGCGCATGCCTACGGTTTTTAGTACGCATGCGCGAACCAGTCAGTGCGGCCGAAAATCGTTTGTACGCTATATAGCGAGTGCCTGCTATTTTGAGTGACAGAATGAGGCGTATGTGGGTGGTAACAGGGGAAGGTGCTTGTAAACGGGGGAGTGGAATTCGAACGCAGGTGTGCTTAAAGGTCAAAACGGGCGTTTTAAGGGAGTGCATAATTAATACAGCAGCGTCATTGACCACGTCACTTGTTTTTTTTTAACTCAGAACTGCTCGCAAAATAGCTGTTGAAAAAACCAACCACAAGAATAGCGAGCAGTTCATACGCTGTTCGATGTACTCGATTAATCTAATAAATAGCGGACATGACGTATGGTGCGAGCGGCCAGTGGCGTTTTTAACAAATAAACGAGCGTATGTTTTGCACGCTCGTTCAGACTTAGAGGTGTGAACAGACTGCAATTTGCGAACGGATCATTTGAATAGCCACCCCTTGTTTTTGAACGAACGACCGCAAATAGCGAACGGCTCTGAATCAGGCCCTTAGAACGCCCACATTTTTCCAGTTCTTAGTGAAGTGCATGCAGTTTATTGTCTCATTGTACAAGTTTTAATCAAAATTTTTGACTCATAGGCCTCTATTTACTACAACGCATTTTCAATGCAGATGGTAGTGTGATATTACCGACTGAATTCGCATTGCGAATTCAGGCAATATCACAGGGATTTACTAAAAATCCCTTGCAGGGACAGAGGGCCTGATTCAGAGCCGGACGCTATTTGCGGACGCTCGTTCAGAAAAAGGGGCTGGCTATTTAAATTGAGCGCTCGCTCTTTGCGGTCTGTTGACGCCTCTATGTCTGAGCAAGCGTCCAAAACATGCGCTCGCTATTTTGTAAAGACGCCCCTTGGCCGCTCGCATCATACGTCATCTCCGCTATTTATTTGATTAATCCAGTACATCGAAAGGCGTATGAACTTCTCGCTATTCTTGTGGTAGCATTTTCCTACCACAATCATGCGAGCAGTTCAGGCTAAAAGACAACCAAGTGACGTGGTCGATGACGCTGCTTTGTTAATTATGCACACCCTAAAACGCCCGTTTTGACCGTTTGGCACGTCTGCGTTCGGATCTCCACTCCCCGTTTTCAATCACCTTCCCCTGTTACCACCCACAAACGCCTCATTCTGTCACTCAAATTAGCAGGCATTGGCTATTTTGCGAGCACATGATTTCCGACCGCACTGACTGGTTGGCGCATGCGCATTACAACCCATAGGCATGCGCAGATGTGCGAACATCGCTCGGAGCGAACGAGCGGCCGCTTACGAGCGGCTCTGAATCAGGCCCAGAGCTTGCAATAAAGCTCTATCCCTGCGAATCCCATACGCAGCCTTATCACAGTCCACAAAAATACCATGACAAGCACCTGAGCATGAGACGGCCAGCCGTCACTAAGCCCCACCCCCACTGCTAAGCCCTGCCCCCCATGACCCCCCTCCCTTAATTACACTTACCTCTGGTGTTCGGTGCTTCGGTGATGTCCTCCATGGCTCCGGTTAGCTGACATCCCATCCTGCACTGGGACCCGGTCAGGTGACGACCGGGCCCCAGTGCAGGATGGGAGACCAGCTGACCAGGGGGAGGACATCACCGGAGCACCGACCTCCGGTCCCTGGACTCTGGTAAGTTTTTTTTTTTCTAATTTTTTTTTCTTTTTTTTTGCAGTGTATCAGCATGTGGTCTGTTTAGACCACACAGCTGATCACTGGAGCTGACTCCGGCATCTGCTTTGCCTGTTAGAGCAGAGCAGGAATTCGGTAACTGGGGAAGACCCTGGATAACGCCACCTCCAGGAGGCGTTATTATCACAGGGATTTCCCCGGTATTTTTTCACAATTTATTTTTAGTAACTTTGGCCAGATCACATTTTCCATTACAATTATGGGAAATGCGATCTGCTTACTAAAAATAAGTGATAATTAGGGGTTGGAGTAGAATTTTACGAATTCTACTCCAATTGCCCTTTAGTAACTTTAGGTGATACTAAAATAATATAAAAGGGTGTGAAAATGCTCTTTTTCACTTTAGTTTAGTAAAAATAATGTTAATAAATAGAGCCCTTAGTCATTCTTTCTACAATGAAATCACATAGAGGGCCTATATCAGAGCTGCGATTTTGCATGGGTCGCAATTGTGAAAATATGCTAATGTCTCCAAAGCTTCCCCGAGCATTCTCAGCTCACTGCTGCCTTCTCATATACATCCAATGTCTCACACCAGCGTAAACATCGGTAACATCGACGCAGAACGGGCAGCCATGCAGCGTATGCGGCAAGTCTGACCTGTCTCAAACACAGCGAGTGACACAAAGAGCTCTCATGCTGCGAAGGAGATCGCAATGGCTCATTTATGCCCACCCATGAATGAGCCATGGGTAGGCATAAACAGCGTTTAAACGGTCAGACACGCCTGCATTTTTCTAATCACCCCGTTATCTCCTCCAAACGCTGACTACCTGTCACTCACTCTGCGATTGACTCCTCTATGCGAGCGTAGTCACAAAACAATCTGTGTAAATATCAGCATTACGTACATCTCTGAATCAGGCGCAGAGTTCGGGAAGTTCTTTCCACCACTGATGCAGAAGTTTTCACAAATGTTTTGAGCTTATTGGTTGGTTATTTTTACCCTTCTGTCCAGTTCATCCCAAGCCAGCTCAATTGGGTTTGAGGGCCTAATTCAGCTTTGGGAATAGAGTAAGATATAGCAAGTAACTGTGCACCTTGGTAAAACCATGCTGCACTCCAGGTGGGGCAGATGTAAAATGTGCAGATAGATTCAGATTTGGGAGGGATGAGCCCAAACTGTCATCTGAGTTGTAGTGTAAAAATAAAGCTGTGCAGTATTTGTGGGCTACATGCAAAAGCAGACAGTATTTACCCAACATGCAAACACAATATATGTATTTGCACCCCTTACATTGTAACATGGTTTGTCCTGGTTCACAGTTACTTGCTATATCTTACTCTATTCCCAAAGCTGAATCAGGCCCTAAGTCTGGAGACTGTGCTGTCCATTCCATGATATGAAGCCTACCGTCTAATTCTTTTCCGCGGAAGGCAGTTCTGACATAGGGGGAGATGTACTAAGCTCTGGAAAGTGATAAATTGGAGAGTGATAAACTACCAGCCAGTCTGCTCCTGTCATGTTACAGGCTGTGTTTGAAAAATGACAGTTAGGAGCTGATTGGTTAGTAGTTTATCACTCTGCAATGTAGCACTTTCCAGAGCTTAGTACATCTGCCCCATAGCCTGGACATATGTTTCAGGTTAATGTTATAGGATGAACTCTTGACCAGTTAGGCTCAGACAAATGCTGAGGTCGCCCTTTTGGTTCCAGGTGACAGTAACTTCATGCAAGTTGCTGACTCCAGATCCAGCAAAAGAGCCCCAGACGATCACGCTTCCTACTCTATATAGTGACAGTTGGTGTCACAGGGGTTTATTTACTAAGCAAGCCGCTGGTTCCTGGTGTGTTTCAGCCTAAGGGCCGTATTCAATTTGGAGCGAAAAGTCGATTTCAGCTAAACTTTTTCGCGATGACTTCATTTTCGCCGATTTCATTTATCCCCGTATTCAAATTTAGCGTCTTTTCTCTGGCACGATAATGCAATGCAATGTAATAGGCAAAAAAGTTTCACCTATGAAAAACTGGCGGAAAAAAAATGCAGAATTGGGGTTTTGGGGTGCAACGTTGCGGGAACCACCCTGCACCCTTTGGACACCCCCCCTGATGCTAACTGTGTCAAAAATTACAAAAAAAAAACACAAAGGACACCCCAAAAAGCTCTTTCAATAAATGGGTGAAAAAAAATCAAAGGGGAGTACAAATTCAAAAACTAGCGAAATAGCATTTGGGGGGGTCAGCAAGTATGGGGGAGGTGTAATTTTGATTGCAGGTGCTTGCTGAAGGTACGTTTTTGGTGCTATTTAATGCTTGACTTTAAAATGTGCTTGCACCCATTTTCATGTACCCCAAATTTGATGGGAATACTTACTTTCCCTAAAAAATTTGTAAAATGCTATTCTTCACCACTTGTTGACAGATACTAAATAGCGCCTACTGAGACCATTCAAAGACCCCAAAACCTTTAGCAGGGCTAATCGGGGGTACCCATAGTAAACCCCCATGTCAGAGTATCTTTTGGGGGGTGTCAGGCTGATTTCCCAAAAAACTACAGGACTTTTTGCCTGTTTGAGTTTCTCCGCATCCCGTTTTCGCCAATTTCGAATTACTACTCTGCATCGTACAAAACCCTGCATGATGAGCCAAAGATTTAAAGTTTGGATTCATCAGCCCAAAAGACCTTCTTCCAGTCTTCAGTAGACCACTGGTGGTACATCATGGCCCAGACAAGCCTCTTTGTCATTGCTGCAGAACAGCTGTAAGGTCTTAGCCCATTGTTTGTTCCCTGGAAAAGGTGTTTTCTTATAACTCTAAAATTTACGTTATTTTCCAGTTTTGGCTAAGCTAAACTTTTTTCCATATCCTCTAACAGCTCACGGCTTCCCTATGTAAGATTATTAACTGGACTTGAATTGCAGAAATTTCAATAAACCCGGAAAAAAATGGGGGTGTTGGAATTCATTTGACCGATAGTGTAGATATTAAAGTCTCTTAGCCAAATGTAATAGCCTGCGATTTACGGGAGCCGGCACAATTCTGGTGAGATAGTCACTAGAATTAAAGCCGATATTGCCTTTAAACTAATTATCGGTTTAAATGTAAAGACTATCTTGCCGGAATCATGGCGGCTTCCATAATTCGAGGGCAATTACATTTGACCCTAAGTTGGGAGCAACGTCAACTAAAAAAAAGCACCTGGACAACCATGTTACAATGCAAAGGTGCAAATACATGTTCTTTGCATTGCACCCAACTCTGTACCAGCCCCAGAAAGTTTTTGAGATATATCAGGAATAGAAATACTTTAGTTTTTATTTCATAATTTCCTATCTTTTTGGCACGAAGATTGCTCTATTATTATATTTTCCTAAATTTTAACAATTTTGTATATAATTTTACTGATATAAAATAAAAGCTGAGTGTTACCTGTGCATCACACTATAGCAGCCTATAGGCAAAATAAGTACAGTCATTACATTTGAGATTTGGGTCACACATTGGACCCCAAAAGATTCCCATCATAGTGCTTGGGACAGGGCCTACCAGTAATTTATATAAACATGGTTGTATTATAGGGACTGTGGGTAACAGGCAGTGACACTGGGCCTACAGCAGCTGCTGATGTCACAAAGCTGCTTTATGATGTCATAGAGCTGATGGCTCAGTTGATTACCTGCATAAGATACGTTTGTGTGTTTTCACCTATTGAAGTGTGAAGGCGTTTTTATTCGTGCTTAGCGAATTTTTGTTTATTTTTCTTGATTTATCTTGATATGAGATCAAGAAAGAGGAAAAGGCGACCGAACACCAACAGGTCTGCTACTAATGAGCTGGAGGAGAGTAGTAGTAGTAATGAGGAGGAGGATATAGGTTTGGGAAGAGGAGATTCTCCCAATATCACAGAGGGAGGAGATATTCAGGTGAGAGAGGACCATCCGTGTAAGAACAACAAGAACCAGGCTAGAACATCAAAGCAGCCAGGTGAGGCCCCTAATAAGAGGCCCAAGGTAGACAGCACCATCAGCAAGAGATCAGCTGTAAAGAGACCCTTAGACAAGACCGGGGACACTGGCTGCAATAAGAAAAAGAAGGAGGAGCTGAGACATGACAGCCCAGGAGAGGGACCCAGTGCTCCCATCATAGAGCTCACAGCTCAGAGGGGCAATAAGAGAACTCACAAAAGTGAGGACCCAGACCATCAAAAGAAATTTAAAAAGGGAAGAGCAGGTAAAAAGCTTTTTGCTTGAAAACACTAATAAGGGAGAGATGTATCAAATCTTCTAAAGATAGAAGGTTTGATACATCTCCCCCCACATGTAATGTAATAGAGAAGTAAGTGAGGTGTAGGTTAGTACTTACATGGTAAGTGTAGCTCCTGCACCTCCTGTGTGTAAGCGCTGAGCATATGGCTACAGAGCGCACAGGTCTGACATAAGTCTGACCCTAATATGTGTGATGCTCAGGGAGATGCCAGATACAGGACTGTGCTGCACTTACTTATAACACCCCTGATCCCCACCACACAGCACAAGGGGTGATAAGTGTTTGATGCTCACAATACTGGTGCAAATTGTGCACATGTGCAATACGGTCACGTCATGTTCTCACCTCTCACCACCATTCACGTCCTTTCCCTATCACCTAACTCTGCAACATCTTTATACCTTGTTATTACTATTCTGCAGCACCTGTGACTGTTACATTGTCCTATCCAATGCTGGCAGCTATTCCCTATTCATTTATTTAATTTCTCTTACACAGGGCCGTAGCTAGGGTAGTGCGGCCGGTGCCATTGCACAGGGCACCACAGGTCAGGGGGTGGTGTTTGGTCCTGTCAAATTTCTGTTTATTATCATTCTTGCTTGTAGCTTCCTCTTATTTCATCCCCAGCATCTCCTGGCCTCCCCTACCTCTTCCCTGGCCCTTCCCCATGAGGCCATTCCCCTTTTTTGGGTGCATTAGGTCCCTTTAGAAAATGAGGGGGGCGCCAATGCTATTTCTGGCACAGGGCACCAAAAAGTCTAGTTACGGCTCTGCTCTTACACCCCAACAACATATAATTAGGAACATAACAATATTCTTACCAGATACTATATAAAATCAGGGTATAAATACTTTCTATGCTACAATATAATTATGTAAAAAATGTTAATGAAAAATGCCAAATATCTGTGTTTATATCAGTCAATAAATCTGATTTCTCTTTATGCCACAAGGTGTAAGTGGGACCCCTCCAGCCAGCCCCCCGGAGATACCAGCCACCTCTCATATACTGGAGCGTTTGATCTACCACAGTATTATTGGAGAGGGCGGTTTCGGGAAGGTAAGTTATCAGTACTGATTTGGTGACTTACCTGTAAACACTGCAGCAAATATGACTTAAGAACTTTGCTTTAAATTTAATAACTATATCATATAATTATCTATCATTACATGCACAGGGATGCTTACATTGGGAGCTCTAGTCTCAATTAAATATACAGTGGGGCCTATGTAATAAGGCAAATTATACAGTGGCACATTCCCATATATGGTTTTGGACTGTTGCTTAGCGCAGCTGACAGGGGCGTGGCCAGTGTAGGAGTCAGGGCGGAGCTAGGGCACACATGCATGGCAATGATATTAGTTATTATCATGCAGCCTGTTGTACCACTCCCTGCGCTGAAATCCTCTGTTACCTCTGAGGTGCTAGGGGACAGTTCTGCTCTGCGTTTTAACAGAGCTGAGCTACATGTAATAGGTCAGTGATAGATATGGTGCTGTCTGCTCAAAGCTGGGGCTCCATTGTTCTTACATTTTGTAGCCCAGAACAGTCACCAACTAAGCTCACTTCATTGTCCAGCTTGTGTACAGGCTATTACAGAGACTATAGGGGCTGAGAAGCTGGTGATGGTTGGTTGGGATCTCAATAACAAGTGTACACCCACAAGGATCTACAAGATGGGAGATTGGGTTTTCTGTAATAAATGTTGGGTACAAAAGATCTACAATCCAGGGCTCAGGGGAGACGCTCATCCCCTATACTTTTCCCTACAGGGTGATGGACGTTCTCACCTTGCTGTGGTCAGTTTATGTTGCCGTCTCCTGTCTGTACAATGATCTCTGGGAGTGTCAGCCTGGCAGGTTCCACAGCTAAAGGACGTTGCAAATTGCTTCTAACTCTTGTACCCCTATCCCACCAAAAACCCAGCACTGAGCACGGAGTAAGCACGGGTCAGAGCCAGGTTTTACCCCTTTTACACCAGCAGCTGGACCTGAGTTATATCCCGGGTTCGGCCATTAACACCGGACCCGGAATTCCGTGATCCCGGTCTTCCAGCATTACAGTGGACATTTGAAGCTGATGTAATCTCCAAGCGTTTCTGAAGCCAGCCAATCCCCTGGTTTGAGGCATGACACGGGTCATCGCGATTCTGGTCATGCTGTTTACAGTGATTGTTACTCAGTTCCTTTCTGATATCAACTCTGGTCATGACCTGGGTTGGATTCCTCGATCACTTGATCCGGGTTATTTTTCCAGGACCATTTTCCACTGAGCTGTGACCTGGGTTATTGCAGCAGTGGGAAAGGGGTATTCATACCAGTACAATTCTCTGTCTCATGCAGGTACTGCTGGCATCCCACCCCAACAGCAGAGAACATCTGGCAGTAAAACTGGTGAAGAAGAGGACACTACTCAGGGGCAAGAACCCTATTTTTATAGAGCGGGACATCCTGCAGGTCACTGGCAACAGCTCCTTCTTCACCCATGGATATGCAGCATCCCAGACCCCGGTAAGAGTCTCTGTCACTCTGTCATAATTGTAACTAACTTCTGAAGAGCATCTTGTGTAATACAAGACAATTATTTTACCATGATAGGACCCCGGCATAATTCCAATGGCACATATTGTATAAAGCATTATTCTGACACAGATGTTTATTATCCTAATTCTGTACATTTGTTTAGTATCTGGGATACTTCATCCCGTGCTCCTCACTGTCCAGCACTGACTCAATCACTTACCCCGTGTCCTGTGTGCATTATATATATGTAGAGGCCCATCTCAGACAGAAGAAGGGCTGGATACAGCGTATACATTGGGCCTCATTCACATCACTAGCGGTGACTGAGTATTACTGATTATAATCTGCTGTGTGTCAGAGTAATGTCCATAATGTAACTTATATCATGCTCTCTGATTCTTATACAGGAACATGTCATATTCATCATGGAGTACCTGAGTGGGGGAGACCTGTACCAGCTAATAGATAGGAGTGCCCCATTAGGTGATGCCACTACCAGGTAAGAGAGAACATGGGTATATTATTATTATTATTATTATTATTATTATTATTATTATTATTATTATTGATATGACAAATAGTAACATCAGTGTTTCCATCCCTGCACCTGGACTGCAGTAGGGTCCGGCCTATGCGGCCTAACAAATCCAGGCTGGGCCTTTATAGGTGTCCATGGTGATAGGTCTGTGTATAATACAGAGTCTCCTGGATACAGGGGCTCCATTGTGTTACTCAGCCATACAGAGAGCATGTGTGATAATAATATGTCACGTGTCACTCATACTCTGATACTATATCAGGGGGAATGTACTATCTCATTATTGGTCATTTTACTTTTAAAATATTTGCTATTAATATTTATTTTATTTCTTCCTCATCAGATTTTTAACAGCAGAAATTCTTTGTGGGCTCCAATTCCTCCACTCAAGGGGCATTATCCATAGGTAACTCATTATTTCTAATGATCACATACAGTAACCCCCTATATGTAGTTACAGTATAGCTATTATATTGCTGGGGTCAGGCTATAGAGAAGTCTCTGCCCTTTTCTGCAAATGTGGGATCATTCATTCTTGAGTTACATGATATGTAGGGCGAGGTTCTTGTGACTGCTTCACACAACCTCTTATCTCCCTCTTTATCCCACCACATACATAGGGACCTATTTATCATAGATTTCCCCTGAAAACACTCATTTATAGGTGGTACCTGCAAATATTAAGGATCCTCTGGAAGTGTACAGGGGACCTCAGCACATGTTGGGGATATCTACTGTGATCCCCCATTTTAATCACAAAAGCAGCCCCCATAGGTTTCTATAGGTTTCTCCGGGGGCTGCATACTGTATATGCTGAATATACCAAACTCTGGAATGTGAAGTATTCTGGAGCTTGACCCAATTAGCTAACACCATCTTCAGATAGTTCCTGGGAAAGGGATCCATAGGATGTCTGCACGGCAATGGCTGCCACTATAGATATAGATAAGAAATTATGTTTATTAGGTCTAAAATCTGATAACTAATAAATAGGCCCCATAGTGACTCTATGCAGCTGTCAGTCACAGTGATTGCCTCCCTACAGTCACCATGTTATACATCACTGATCCCTTCTTCCCACTGTGACGCTGACATGGTTCTTATTGTGTCTCTGGGAATCTTTCTCTGTAACAAACAAAGTTATACAGCTGGTAGTTGTCTGACAGGCAGAACTTACACTCATTCTCCTCACAGGGACATCAAACCGGAGAACGTGCTCCTGGATGCAGTTGGCCATGCCAAAATTGGCGATTTTGGCCTTGCAGTAATGGACACCAATGGCCAGAAGATGGTCGGAGCTGCCGGGACGGTGGGTTACATGGCCCCAGAGGTGAGTCACAGATTCATTGTCTACAGGCTTCTCATACTGTATCTCCATTTCACTATTAATCGAAAAAATCTTGGTTCTTAATGATATCTAAACACAGGGTCTGAGTCAGGGATGGACGCAGGGTCTGAGTCAGGGATGGACGCAGGGTCTGATTCAGGGATGGACGCAGGGTCTGAGTCAGGGATGGACGCAGGGTCTGAGTCAGGGATGGACGCAGGGTCTGAGTCAGGGATGGACGCAGGGTCTGAGTCAGGGATGGACGCAGGGTCTGAGTCAGGGATGGACGCAGGGTCTGAGTCAGGGATGGACGCAGGGTCTGAGTCAGGGATGGACGCAGGCTCTGAGTCAGGGATGGATGCAGGGCCTGAGCCAGCGTTGTGTGGTATTGCACAGCTGAATTAGTTGTGCAATACCGTACAACTGATATACTAATGCAGCAGGAAGCGTCTGGTGTACATAGAGGCCTCATGACAGCATTGCAGATACAAGTGCTGTGTCCTAAGATGCAGCATTAGATTTTCTTCAAGACCACCTGCAATCTGAGTAACTCAGATTGCCCGTAGCAGCTGTATAGTCAAGGCCAGGAAGATTGTATTGGAAAACGCAGACCCTGGCCTCGCCACTCCTAAAATAATGGGAAAAGACATGGAGGCCGGCTCCACCTACTCCCCGCCCCCATATGACCGCAGCCTGTGAATCAGGCGGCAGCTTTGGGGAACTGTGAGAGATCTTGCAGTAGAGACTGGCGCCTGTGTAGTACAGATCCTGCACATGCATCAGTCTTCTAACATTGGAGTAGTACACATACCATCGGGTTTGCATACTACTCTGGATCAGGACCGCAATGCAGATGTTTACGCAACTGAGGGATTATTGGAATCTGCGCATGTATCAAGTTCCATTACCGCCAGCGATTGGAGCGACTATTTTCTTGCAGTGTGATTGGCAGGCCGGGAACATTTAGGGGGAGTAAAGGGGGAGGCATTTGGCGACCATTTTGGGTGCATGTCATTGTCTGTAATCCCATATGCAGAAAAATGGTTACGGGGTCTCAGTTGCTGTGGACACTCTGGCCCTCATTCAGACCCACTCGCAAGCGCTATGCGCTCGCAAGCGGGCCGATGGTGAGTGCCTGTGCACGCGCAGCGCTCACAGTGCGCGTGCGCAAGCCCCGGAGCAAGTGACAAATTCACTCGCTCCGGAGCTCGCTACAAAAGGGGCGGCTGTCGATGTTGATCGACAGCTCGCCCTGTTTTGTAGGCGGGGTGGGGGGTGGCCGGACAAACGGAGGCGTTCCTGAAGGAACACCTGCCGTTTGTCGGCGGCCCTACTGACATCACCAGTGATGTCAGTAGGGTGTTTCCTGCTCTGTTAGAGCAGTAAGCTACCTGGGGCTTGGGTTAGACGAGACCCTACCGCAAGGGTCTCTTCGCAAGCCCTGATGGCCATGATGGTTTCGACCATCACGACCATCACCTGGTCACTTGCTAAAGCTGTGGGTGGTAACCCACAGCTTAGCGAGCGGCCAGGAGGTCGCCTTTCAAAACAAAAGCGGCCGCCCTCATTCAGAGCGAGCGCTCGCTTTTTGCGAGCAGCTCTGAATGAGGGCCTCTGTGTGACAATAGGGTTACTTAGGATTCCCAATAATGGACTGATCTATGACTAATGCTGGGTCTTTGTACAGTACTTGGATTTGTGAAGTCACCAGTGGGCGTCTCGTTACAAATCTAGGTGACTGTGACATTTACATATTCTTGCACAGTCGCTGTGTACACATTCATGGCAGCATTAGGGTCCATCTCTGAATCAGACCCACAGTCCAGAAGAATACTTTTAAGAGGAAGAGAAGTGACACAAAATTATATAGGCACAGACTAATATATCCAAGTGTAGTGAAGTGAAAGGGGGGGAGATGAGAAAGGTGGGGAGAAATAAAATGTATTTTACATATCCCCCCCCCTTTCTCATCTCCTCCCCTTTCACTTGACTACACCCATCTACCATACCATAACACCAAGGCAGAGCGCACCTTAACCCCCCCCTTATCACCAATCTAACCAGTGCAGGACGCGGTACTCCCGCACAAAGGTGCAGCACTCCACTGAACCATTACACACCCACACCACCACCCACATACACATTCTAGAAACCAACACCACCCCATGTACCATCCACCCAACACCCGCCCCAACCCTGCCGCCCCATTTATCTACCCCCACACACTCACCACCACCACAGCACACTGGAACATACCTACCACCATTACGCTTGAGCGCATTCAACCCTCCTTTTAAATCATAATATCCAAGTAAACAATGTTACATAGGGGCTGATGCAGAGCTGGCAGCTGTTGCATTCATACTGTATTCATACTGTAACAGATTTCAGTTGCAGCGGACTTGTGAAAATATGTTAATGACTCAGCCGCTGTCTTAAGTACAGAGATGCCCACCGGCCGGTGTCTCGGATCCACTGCTTACATACAATAGCCCCAACATCGGTCCCAGAATTGAACTTCTGAGCAACCCTATGGTGTCTCATAATGTCCGTCTCAACTAAGAGGCCGTGGCCAGTCCAACTGCAAACAAATTTTTAGGCAGTGAAGTTGAGGTTTTGGCCAGAGAAAGAGGTTATCATTGTGATGTGCGGCGACATGAAATGCTAATGTGCATGGGAACATTGTTATTTATGAATAGACCCAATCATTACAATGTTCAATTAGCATAATTATGTAGGGATTGAAAAAAGGGTAGAGGGCCCTGCTCGCATGATCTTATGATCTATAGGGGATATTGGTGGACACAATAGAGGAAGAGGGTAAAGTAGAGATGGGCAGAAACTGTAGAGGTAGTAGGGAGGGTAGTAGGGTAGAATGAAAACAATAGGCGTAAAGGCTGGGAAGCAGATGAAATACTAATGGAGTGAGGGAGGGAGTTCCAGAGGTTAGGAGAGGCCCAGGAGAAGTCCTGACTGTGAGAGTGGGAAGTGGTGATCAGGGAGATTAGCAGAGAGATGAGGGTGGGAGGAAGCATGTGAGGAGATGAGGCTGGAGATGTAGGGAGGAGAGGTGCGGGTGAGAGCTTAGTAGATGAGTGATTTTACATTAACAAAAACCTTTTACCAAAAAGTAAAAGCCTATACCAGGAATGATTCAGTAACAATATATAGTAGGCAGTACAGTGTATGAATGGCTTCCACAGGGTATTCATTCCCCAAATGAGTCTTATCACCATGTGGTACATTCATTCAGGGAGCTCTCACCCCTCTTGATGTTCCCACTTCCATATTTAAATAGTTTCCAAAAAGATGGCCAAGCTGTCCTTCCTCTGCAGTCCCCCAGGTGTACTTCTGCACGCTGCAGCTTATCCAGCACTTCCTGTGACATAAGCGGCTGAAAGTATCAGTAGCTTCCCCGTCACTTGTGTCTTCCATCATTCACAGAGGATTCTAGTGACGAGTAATGCTGCCAAGTCTCTCCACCCGCTAATGTGCCAGCATCACACTGCAACTCCATGTATACCAACTGCTGACTACTCTACTGGGCACCACAGCTTTATGTACATGATCATATTCCTATATAACAGTAACCATTGCACTTTCTCCATATTTATTGCTGTGATTGCCTCATTTGCCTCTGTTTGCTTTGGCTCTCTAGTATATTATACACGGTCATTATTTATCATAATAACAGTATTTTAATTTAGTAATTGATTTCTCTCACGTAAACCCTCAGCTGAATGCTGTCTGTGTAATTGCCTGTATATGTTCATTGACATTCTTCCATCCATCAGATGTTTCAATATGCACAAAAAGGAGAGGTGTCAGCATAACCCGGTGCCTCCTGCCAGGTTGGACAATGTACTAATCATCTGTTTTTCCACAGATGCTTAGACGGAATCCATATGATGCCATGGCAGACATTTTTTCCTTGGGTGTCATGGTATTTGAGATGGCCACAGGAGACCAACCCTTTTACTGTGGTGAAGAGTCTGTTGAGGTTATAAAATCTGTCCTCAATGATGACCCAGTCTACCCAAAGGAACTCAGTCCTGGCATCACTAACATCCTAAAGCGAGTGAGTATGCAGTATACAGGCTTATCACAGGGTCAGGAGATTATACAGTCACAGGGGAAATAAGGCACAGGTCTGAGAACATACATTAATACTAGCATAGGCAGTCAGCATGCCACCACCTAGTTATAGCTACAACTCTCATTTATAACTATAGAACCAAGGTGGCAAGGATGACTAGTGTGCCCTGAGAAGATTGCCGCAATTTAAAGGGAGCTATCATGAAGCTGTAATTGGTTTAGGCTTTGACAGTGTTGTCACAAGGGGGGTGCGGACTGCACCCGGGTGTCACCCGCCGAGGGGTGACACCAAGGTGCAGACTGACACTCCCCCACAGTGACATGAGCCGGGTGCTGCACTGTAGTATTAAGTGCAGCACCCGGCTCCTGACACTGTGAATGAGCTGGCACTGCAACACAAGCAGTTAGCATGCACCCGCAGGAAAAGGGAAGCACTTAGCAAATGGGGTAGAGGACAGAGCCAAACCAAATAGCTGCCCAAACCTGGGTAACCCCCTGTCAGGGTCAGCATTGTTCTTCCATATTATGTAAGGAAAGTAAATAATAAGTAAGTGAGCAGGTCATATACGTTATGGAACAATAGAGACAGATAAGTAACATTATAAATATTTATATTACTAGAAGAATAGCTGTTACCTTGCATAAGCCGCCAGCAAATGTAGTTGTAAAACAAAATGTAATATTTTATACGTCATCCTGAGAATAAAGTAGCATAAGGAAAAGGTATGACATTGGTCAGCTAGTGCTTATCTGCCATTAACACTCTATACCTTTTTGTTTATTCCTTTGTTAGTTCCTATGCAAGTCCCCAGAAAGAAGGCACCACCTGTATATCAACATCAGAGATCATCATTTTTTCTTGCCCATTAACTGGGAAGACCTGGAGGCTGGCAGGACATCTCCCCCATTCATAATGCAGCCTGTAAGTATATGTACAATATAGGAATGTACACAATATGTGCTCCGTCATACAGTCCTATTATCTCATAGACAATGCTGGTGATCAGGAGAGATGAAAGTCATTGTACAAATGGTCACACAAATGCGAATCTGTAGGGACAATGGGCCTGATTCATTACGGATCGCAACTGCAACAGTGTATGCAGATCGGCCGAGGGTGCGTACTGCGCATGCACTGCACGAGTTAGCATTGCGATCACACCGCGATCACCTACGCAGATAGGAATCCATCGCAGAGTGAGTGACAGGCTGTGAGCATTTGGGGGTGGTGACGGCGAAGTGATTGGTGAAACGCAGGCATGTCTGTCCGTTTGCATGGGCGTGCAGAAATTAGCCACTGCGATGACATACACAGCTTCTGTACACACTGCATGCAACAAGGTTAGCAATTTCTGATTAAGGTCAGACCTGCTGTAATTGTGCGTGAGGGGCCGATGTTACTAGGTAGCGGTAGTGGGCGTCTCTATGCTGGCTGTGCGACAGCATTGAGATAACAGTCATTAGCATATTCTCGCAGTGGACAGGTATATGCAATCTCTTACTTGTCATCCTTGCTGGATCAGGCCCGCAGTACGGCTAAATTACTGCAGTGAAAATGTTGTGGCCAAATGCAGAATGAGGAGAATATTTTATGGAATGTTTTTGAAATTCAATTGCAAACACATGGACAGTATATGTTTATTATTAGCTGTATATGTTACTTTTAAAGGCATTGTGAAGAGGGGGCGGGGCCACGATGATGCGATCGCACGGGTCCCGGCTCTGCCCCCAATGTGACATTAATATCCAGACACGCCCCCCACTGTTAGCTGACAATCAGCTCCCTCCTGGAAGGAGGGAGCTGAATGTCGGCAAGTATGTCATGGTGTGGGCTGGAGAGTGGGTTTCCAGGCAACCAAAAAAAAAAACCTTGCGTTTGCCTATGGCAATATTCTTCCTTTCACATGCAACATGCATTGACATTAAAACCAGACTACAAAGTAATTATACAGCAACCCAAAGTCAGTGAGGCATCTAGTTACCATTATACATATATCTGGTTACAGTAGTATCTAATATTAATATATTGATTGCTTATATAATCATGCAACCTACAGGTATAGCATAATATAGTATAGTAAGCAGAGTTTGCACACTATCTAATTATTCTTTAATATGACACAGTGACAAAGAGCCCAATTAGCTGTGTATTTATTTTGTGTTTACATGATGGATCTGATTTGTCTCCTTTTCATAGACCCCAGTTACCATCTGTAAACATCATAAACTGGATGACTTGGTACCACCTCAAGCATCACGGGAGCCACCAGTAACTGAGGTGGAAGAGGGCCGGTTCCGTGGCTACTCGTTTGTAAGTGACCGGTGGAAAACCTTGGACAGCCAGTGATCGGCATAACATCCTGCCTGGTTCCATCACAGCAATTTTCATCTGCTGATTAACATCAAATACAGCAATAACATCTGCTTATTATCATCAAATATAGCAAAAACACCTGCTGATTAATAACATCACAGCAATAACACCTGCTATTTACCAACAATCACAGCAATAACACCTGCTGTTTACCAACAATCACAGTAGTAACATCTGCTGTTTACTAACAATCACAGTAGTAACATCTGCTGTGTCCTCCTCAAGTACCAAATAACATCTGCTATGTCTTCCTCAAGTCACCAACATCTGCTATGTCCTCCTCAAGTACCAAATAACATCTACTGTGTCCTCCACCAACTTCAGCTGTGTACTCCTCAAGAACAAAATAACATCTGCTGTGTCCTCCTCAAGAACAAAATAACATCTGTTGTGTCCTCCTCAAGTCACTAACATCTGCTGTGTCCTCCTCAAGTACCAAATAACATCTGATGCGTCCTCAAGTTATCAACATCTGTTGTGTCCTCAAGTTACCAATAACATCCGCTGTGTCCTCTTCGAGTCACTAATAAAATTGCTGTGTCCTCCTCAAGTCTGTTAGCAGCATTACCTTTTTGCACCCGGATAATCTCGGCATTCCATAAAACTGGCATGTTAGCTGCAGCAACAGTTATTCTGTACTTCAAACACTTGGGACAACAGAGGTAATATTTTTATATACAATCAAATCTATTACAGTATTTGACTAAATTATAACATTTAGATTGTAGAATGATTTGCTGTGTACACAACTCTGTATTTGCTGAGGTCCACCAGTCACCAGCATCTCTACACCCTAATCACACCATGTACAGGATGTGTATAATGGTGCACACCCCAACACAATATACCACATTATAGTGACACTGATGTATCTATGGTCAATATTCCAACAAAATTACTAATAGGAAATAAATGTTCAATATTATCAGGTTACAGAATACATTATTTGCCCTAATTCAATGACTGGCTACTCGTACTCATAAATCACAGATATAAACAAGCCTATAATCTATTCCCATGTAATAAATTGTCTGCTCGACAGGTGTAAGATATAGAAAGAAGAACCGTAAATATATACAGTCAGGTGCATAAATATTGGGACATTGACAGAATTTTCATATTTTGGCCTCTATTCATCACCACAATGGCTTTGAAATGAAACAAACAAGATGTGCGTTAACTGCAGACTTTCAGATTTAATTTGAGGGTAATTACATCCAAATCAGGTGAACGGTGTAGGAACTACAACGGTTTCTATATGTGCCTCCCACTTTTTAAGGGGCCAAAAGTAATGGGACTATCGACTCAAAAGCTATTTCATGGACAGGTGTGGGCTATTCCCTCGTTATTTCATTATCAATTAAGCAGGTAAAAGGTCTGGAGTTAATTCTAGGTGTGACATTTGCATTTGGAATCAGTTGCTGTCGACTCTCAATATGAGATCCAAAGAGCTGTCATCATCAGTGAAGCAAGCCATCATTAGGCTGAAAAATCAAAACAAACCCATCAGAGAGATAGCAAAAACATTAGGTGTGGAAAAATCAACTGTTTGGAACATTCTTAAAAAGAAAGAACGCACCAGAAAGCTCAGCAACACCAAAAGACCCGGAAGACCATGGAAAACAACTGTGGTGGATGACAGAAGAATTATTTCCCTGGTGAAGAAAAACCCCTTCACAACAGTTGGCCAAATCAAGAACACTCTCCAGGAGGCAGGTGTATATGTGTCAAAGTCAACAATCAAGAGAAGACTTCACATGAGTGAATATAGAGGGTTCACCACAAGATGTAAACCATTGGTGAGCCACAAAAACAGGAAGACCAGATTAGAGTTTGCCAAACAACATGTAAAAAAGCCATTACAGTTCTGGAACATCCTATGGACAGATGAGACAAAGATCAACTTGTACCAGAGTGATGGGAAGAGAAGAGTATGGAGAAGGAAAGGAACTGCTCATGATCCCAAACATACCACCTCATCAGTGAAGCATGGTGGTGGTAGTGTCATGGTGTGGGCATGTATGGCTGCCAATGGAACTGGTTCCCTTGTATTTATTGATGATGTGACTGCTGACAAAAGCAGCAGAATGAATTCTGAAGTGTTTCTGGCAATATTATATCATATTCAGTCAAATGCTTCAGAACTCATTGGACGGTGCTTCACAGTGCAGATGGACAGTGACCCGAAGCATACTGCAAAAACAACCAAAGAGTTTTTTAAGGCTAAAAAGTGGAATGTTATGCAATGGCCAAGTCAATCCCCTGACCTAAATCTGATTGAGAATGCATTTCACTTGATGAAGACAAAACTGTAGGGAAAATGCCCCAAGAACAAGCAGGAACTGAAGACATTTGCAGTAGAGGCCTGGCAGAGCATCACCAGGGATGAAACCCAGCGTCTGGTGATGTCTATGCGTTCCAGACTTCAGGCTGTAATTGCCTGCAAAGGATTTGCAACAAAGTATTAAAAAGTGAAAGTTAGATTTAGGATTGTTTAGTTTGTCCCATTACTTTTGGCCCCTTAAAAAGTGGGAGGCACATATAGAAACCGTTGTAATTCCTACACCGTTCACCTGATTTGGATGTAATTACCCTCAAAATAAATCTGAAAGTCTGCAGTTAAAGCACATCTTGTTTGTTTCATTTCAAAGCCATTGTGGTGGTGAATAGAGGCCAAAATATGAAAATTCTGTCAATGTCCCAATATTTGTGCACCTCACTGTATTACTGCTTTGTACATAAGACCTTTCCATACTATGGGGTACCTTTACTAAGAGTACATTTTGGTTGATTTTGCATTCTTGTGCATTTTGCTGTCTTGTGTGCAATATGGAGATTTACTAAAGTAAAAAACGACACAAAACCAACCAAAAATCCGATTTAGCACAGTTTAGAACAGTGGACCAACAATTTATACTTTCACATAGACGACTATAGAAACCGGAGATTTACTAACAGTCGGTTTTGAAATTAACCATAAACCGTCCACAAGCCGACCGGAAAACCTGAACTACTAATAGTATAATAAGTGACAGGTGGAGCAGCATAATGAGGGATCACTGTACTTAGTTATGGCTGGAGGTAAGAGGGGCAGGTTAATGAGGGATAACTGTACATAGTTGTGGCTGGAGGTAAGTGTGAGGGTCAGGATAATGAGAGATCACTGTACTTAGTTATGGCTGGAGGTAAATGTGAGGGGCAGTATAATGAGTGATCACTGTACTAGTTGTGGCTGGAGGTAAGTGTGAGGGGCAGTATAATGAGTGATCACTGTACTAGTTGTGGCTGGAGGTAAGTGTGAGGGGCAGTATGAGGGGTAAAGGTATTTAGTTATGGCTGAGGTAAGTGTGAGGGGCAGTATAATGAGGGATCACTGTACTTATTATGGCTGGAGGTAAGTGTGAGGGGCAGTATAATGAGGGATCACTGTACTTATTATGGCTGGAGGTAAGTGAGGGGCAGTATAATGAGGGGTAAATGTGCTTAGTTATGGCTGGAGGTAAGTGTGAGGGGCAGTATTATGAGGGGCCATTGTACTTGGTTAAGGCTGAGGTAAGTGTGTGGGGCAGTATAATGAGGGATAACGGTACTTGGTTATGACTGGGGGTAAGAGGGCAGGTATAAAGCACTGTTAATGGTCCATGGTGTAATCTTTCTAAAATTATCGGGGTGTGCTTATGTCCCCTGTATGAATGAGAAATGCCATACATAGTGTGATGTTCTGGGGTATTCTGCTCAGTAGTGTGGTCAGTGGTACAGTATTTGGGTGGTAAAAGAAGAGTCACCATACAGCTTTTCCATGTTTAAATAAACTAATGATGCTTTAATGTCAGTCTCTGAGTAGCCCCATATAAACATTACTGATTTATAACAAAACGATCCTGCCTTCATCTTGCAGAGCATAGGAGCATTTGGCAGTGGAGAATCAGGTTGGGTCTACATGGGAACAGGAGTCACAGAAGAGTCTACTATAAAAGGGAAGTCTGGAATGGAAAGGAAGCCTATAGTGATCACTGCAATAAGTCCTGGCTCACCCCCACCCCTCAGCTGTCAGACTTAGTATGTTCCCTCCACCTCTACCTCTGTATGTCACTACAGACACTCTGCAGCCTCTTGCACCTACCACAGGCCAGACCCAATTTCCACCAGCTTCTGCTTTATATACTGTGTGAGCTGCTGATATTTGCACTATGTCCATTTATTAATAATAAAAAAATTATATTCTATACGATGTGATGACTATCTGTCCATGATTAATGTCCATTTCTTTGTTATCACCCATAAATGTGACCTTCTGAGGACATAACACTGATTTCCGGATGTAAGTTATATCCCGGTGGTCAGGATGATGGCGCTAAGAATGCCGATGCCGGAATCCTGACACCAGTCAGAATCCTGGCGCCAGCATACCGACCACCGAAATCCAAATGGTAAGTATTGGGGTTAGGGGGAGGGTTAGACTCTAGGGGAAGGGAGACAGGCTGTGGGGGGGGTTAGGTTTAGGCTACAGGAGAGGGTTTGGTTTAGGCTGTGGGGAGGGAGGGTTAGGTTTAGGGTTAGAGGCAGGGTTAGGATACATACCAACAAGTGTCGGTTTCCTAACCCTGTTGGGATGCTGGCATTAGGATTATGACTGATGGGATCCTGAGCGCCAGCATCCTGTACCCAGGGCCGTAGCTAGGGTACTGCGCCGGGGCCATTGCACAGGGCACCACAGGTCAGGGGGCGCTGTTTGGGCCTGTCGAATTTCTGTTTATTATCATTCTTGCTTGTAGCTTCCTCTTATTTAATCCCCAGCATCTTCTGGCCTCTCCTATCTCTTCCCTGGCCCTTCCCCATGAAGCCACGGCCCTTTTTTTGGTGAATTATGTCCCTTTGAAAAATGAGGGGGGCACCAATGCTCTTTCTGACACAGGGCACCAAAAAGTCTAGTTACGGCTCTGCCTGTACCCAACCCATGATTTCAGCCTATGTTGGATCAGCAGTATTAGTATTAGTGACAAGTTACAACATTATTGTTCTTTGTCATTGATAAAGTACATCCAATCAGAAGGCGATAAAGAATTCAGCATTGTGACACTATCCTTAGGCAAAACAGACACAAGGCAGTAACAGCGGGTATGGGAGAGGCAGATAATCATTTATGTTCATCACTTACTGTACTTCATATATGTGGGAAATATAAATATTGTTCGCAATTAGTTTCCTCTTTTAGGTATAGGTTCTGTGTCTTGAGAAATAATAGCCAGCAGCTGTAAATAATCCCCAGAGAGGGCACTTATTTGGGTAACACTCTTTCTTCCAGTATACGGTGGGGAATCCTAAATGCACAGTCCTAGTTTACCTCCCCTACTGCCTTCTCTTTATAGCGTTCCCACCACATGAGTGATCATCTAAATGTGTATTTTAAAGAGATGATGGCGCTGGGGGTAATCTGTATAAAATAAATATGTGTGAAATATACAGAAATGAATAGAAATCACTATTTATTAAAATTGAAAAGTACATTTATTAATTATTATTATTATTATTATTATTATTATTATCCTTTAATTATATGGCACCACAAAGGTTCCTCAGTGCCTTACACAGTACATACATGAGCACACAAGAAAAACAGTTAATAGTAATACAAAACAATTTAGGACAAAAACATGGTTTATAAACATAGCTGCATAACACAAGCAGCAGGACATGAGCAACCAGGTGTTAGGTGCCATTGTGGGGAGTGAGAAGTAAATTATACTATAAGTAGGGGGAGGAGAAGCACATGAGGGATGAGGGGCCCTGCTCGTCAGAGCTTACATTCTATCCCTACATGGAGTGCATATGCACCATGAACCATAATCAATAAACCTGAATATCCAAGCTGTATTAGAATTAGAACAGCAGTTAATACCTGTTATATGTAGTCTCTCAGATTGATCACACAACAGATTTAGTAATTTCTCAGGTCAACCATTTATATTAGGGGCAATTTAAGAGAGGAGGGGGGCCGTATGCAGCCCCTCTTCTCCAGCAGTATTGGAGACTCTGTCTTTGTGCGGTGTAATGACGTCACCTGGAAAATGGCCGCCACGCCATTTTCCCATTCTTTTCAGTATGCAGAACCGACCGATGCGGGACTCCAGAAAGGTAAGTATAATAATTATATTGGTGCATGTGTGCAGTGTAGGCTCCCAGAATCGAGGGGCCTGTGAGGACCCATCTCACAAGAACATATGGACCCCTGCACATTCAGTAGTTTTCTGTTCTGCGAATAGCTTATTTGGACCTAAATTTGGTCCTCTCAGCTTTCCAACTTCCACCTTTTAAGTTATTAGTATCTGTGGACCTCAAATTCCTTACATGGAAAACAGAATTCATTTTAGCTTTACTCTCAGTCTGAATTGGGAGCTCTGTCTTGCTTCAAAACCATCCTTACAGCCCAAGGTGGTATTTAAGTTCCATGTGATCTAGAACATTGATCTAGAACATTGTCATTCCTAATCTACTGCATGATAGGTCCTCAGGAGGTGAAGGATCTTTTCATTGGTTAGATGTGATTAGAACTCTGAAGCCATATCTCAGTAGAATGTCATCTTTGCATAAGAATTATAGCCTTCTAGTTCTTTATGGTGCACGGAAGATATATAACCAATTACACAACAGACAATTGCCAGATGGATTATGGCTGTAAGTCAGCAGCCTTATAGCTCCTCATGAAAGCTTGTTTGTGTAAATATCATATCCCACTCTACCAGGTTGGAGAGCACTTCGTAGGTGTCACAGCATTGAGTCCAAATCCAAATGATTGGAGGCACCTGGTCCTCCAACTATTTGCTTTAAAAAAAATCTAGAAGAATAGTTATGTGCACATGTACATTTTAGGTTGCAGTTCCATTTTACCCAGACATGCCCACTTTCCCGGAACTGCGGGGGGGTTCGTGATTTTGGGGGGTCTCCTGGATCCTGGAAATGTAGACCACTCTCCTGCACCCTGTGCTCACCCCCCACCCACCCTGCGAAGAAGTGTTGAAGTAATTTTCTATGAATCACATTATCATGGCCACCGTCCCCAGCAACACATAGACGGGAATTCTGGCAAAATGTTAGAGAGACTGGGTCAGCACGGATTTGCATTGCCCCTACCCCTTCACACCCACCTGTACCGTCCTCTCTGAGGTACTTCCAGGCTGGATCTTGCTAAAGTCAGCAAGAATGATCTAACAGGCCTGGCCAATCTGTGGCTCTCCAGCTGTTGTAAAACTTCAAGTTCCAGCATGCTTTACCAGCTAATTAGTTGTAGGGTTGCAGGGATTTGTAGTTTCACAACAGCTGGAGAGCCACAGGTTGGCCAGGCATAAACTAACCACATTGAATATGTTTTCCCATTTCTCAGGAATTTACTTATATTCATTTTTTTTCTAGTGGTATTTCTTGTGTTCCAACACTCATAAATCCACGCATCCATTTCATATAATCTGCAGGACTAGCCTCAAAAAGTCTTCATCAACAAATTACAAGTACCTTCTCCTGTTTGGCTTCCACAGAATTAATGATAGCACTTCTTCCCTGTACATTAGGATCACAAAACATGTCTGTTCCCCTAGTGTTTAACCCTAAACCTAACCAGGGCTGCCATCTGGAATTATGGGGCCCAGGAGTGACAAAATAGGCAGGGACCCCCTTCCCACCCTACTCTCTCTCCCACCCCCCACCCCCCTTCCTCCGCTAACTTTTTCCTACAAAAAAATATTCCTGTTTATTAAGTCTCATGACTTAATTACCTTATCCCCTTCCTTCTGGCTTCTTCTGCTCCTCAGACGCTGCTCCTCACGCATTGCGGCTCCTCCGACCTCCCCCTTCCAGCGGTGTGATGCCACGCTCGCTGACTCCAAAATTAACTTTATTGAATAAGGGGGCGAATTATTGAACAAGAGGCCAGCCCGAGCAGGCTCTCCTCCTTTCACTTAATGGGGACTAGAAAGTGCGGGCCAAGTCGGTGGTGGCAGGTGGTAGCAGCGACCCCCCTTTTCACTGAAGGGAGTAGTGCCGTCTGTGCAGGGGTGGAAGGAGCGAGCCAGCCCCCCACCCCCATTCTGCCAGTGTTTGGGCCTGGAACTCCAGTCCCAGCAGTCCCCCTCCCCTGATGGTGGCCCTTAGCCTAACCCTAATACTTCAAGATCTGTTGGGATTGTGATCATTTGCATTCTGACGGTCGGGATCTTGACTACATCCCATTTATATAAGGCTCCAGTTTTCACAGGATTTTATGGACTTCTGCCTTTGATGACTAGGCCCTGATTCATCTCACGGGTGAAGTGCCCAGAGTTGTTCAATTAGAGAGCCACGGATAGACGGACTTCCTCAGGGTGCGCAGAAATCCGCAATATGTGCTGCCTCTTGGCTAGAAGCGGGTTGACCGCTGATTGATGAGCTCCATGCAATTTACCCTGAGCTGATGCCACACAGCAAATCCTGCAGCTAATTGTAAAGTGTTTAAGAACACAAAGCAAAATGTTATTAAATGGGATTTAGGGGGAGATTTTTCAAAGCTTGGAGAGAGATAAAGTGGAGAGAGCTAAAGTACCAACCAATCAGCTCCTAACTGCCATTTTTGAAACACCGCCTGTAAAATGACAGTTAGGAGCTGATTGGTTAGTACTTTATCTCTCTCCACTTTATCTCTCTCCAAGGCTTAGCTTTGTACATCTACCCCTTAATACAGAGTTTTGCAACCACTGTGCCGTTGCACACTAGTGTGCCACGAGCCGTTGTCAAGTGTGACGCGGCGGTCAGCTCAGAGCACTAGAACTGTATTGTGTTCTATTCCTGTGGAGGCCAATTTGTGTGTCTATTTTTTATGTGGGAGCCAATGTTTTTTTTTTTTAATTGATCACGCACATCACATAGTATATAGCGTGCCTTGGCAATTTTAAAATCTTGTGTAATGTGCCTCAAGTTGAAAATGTTGAAAATCACTACCTTAATGTGACAAAAAAGTCCAATGTTGAATACAAATGGTGAAAACAGATTACCGTACAAGAATATAAATGCAAAACAGTTTATTAAAATAAAATGTAAATAAAATACAGAAACAGAAGAACCCCATTAACATGCACCTTTGTGTAAGAAAGTTTGGCCATTTTCGCTTTTGCAAACTGATCCAGAAAATTTTTACTTTCACCAATATATTTTAAAATGTTGTCATCTCTCTCTTAGGGGTCTATTTACTAAGCAGTGTTAGGAGACAAGAGTGAAAAGTGATAAGGTGCCTGCCAATCAGCTCTTAACTGCCATCTCACAGGCTGTGTTTGAAAAATGACAGTTGGGAGCTGATTGGCTGGCACCTTATCACTTTTCACACTGTCTCCTAACACTGCTTAGTAAATAGACCTATAAGGCTTGATACATCTTCCCCAGATTTTGAGTACAGAGGATTGTTTATTCATTGTGCAGGAACTTTGGGATCTATTTACAAAGCCTTGGATGTAGAAAAAATGGACAGAGATAAAGTACCAGCCCACCAGCTCCTAACTGTCATATTTCAAACACAGCCTGTGACATGGCAGTTAGGAGCTGATTGGCTGGTACTTTATCTCTATCCCATTTATCTCCATACAAGGCTTAGTAAATAAACCCATTTTTTGTTCCTTCAGACTTATCAGTTAGCATTTGACTAACTTTAAATATTCATTATCATTAAAATAAAAGACTAAACAGTACGAGTGATTTCATTTTATATATTTGCATGTCATATTCAATAATCGGCACTCTCTGCATTTGTATATCAGGAGTCAGGACTGAATTATCCGATTATGGGGGAGATGTATCAAACCTTCTAAAGAGGACAAGTGGAGCTGTTGCCCATAGCTTATAGTTATCATTTATCAAGTACATTCTACAAACTGATAGGCAGGGCTGATTGGTTGCTATGGACAACTCCACTTGTCCTTTTGGATGGTTTGGTACATAATACCCTCTATTTCTTAACCAAGATTTATTTAATCCACAACTTGGTACAACAGACATGTCACCATGCAGCCGGCATGGCAGGATGTCTGCAGCTCACTACTGAACATCTTATTGATGAGGCTTATTATATGTACACATTGTGGTTTTGTTATCCCGGTGTGCCCTTACACATTTCCAGTAATACACTTTGATCTCTAACAACATGGCTGACATTGCAATACTGGGGATAGCCTGAGGAAACCAATCTCTCTAATGTCCCTGCAGAGCAATCAGGTTTTACCCTGGTTTGTTTCATCAACCAAATGTGTAGACTGTCAAAAATGATACCCATGTTACCTGATAGAGCTTTTGTTGATTGATCTTGGGCACTTTTGTACCCACTTCTATAGAGTCAGGATAGTCATTAGTAAAATATAAATGTACACATTTTCATATCATTTAGACAACTTTGGTTGAACACTTAAATCATATAGCAAACTAAGACCAGGGTGTGATACTGTATATTGAAAACTCAGGGGTTGATTCAGACCCGGGCGCTAAGCTGCGCTCTCTCACTGAGCTCTCTCGCTGCCAAAAGGCGCCTGGTATGCAAATTCCGCGATCGCACTGTCTGGTGTAAGGACGCCCTCTATGTCTTAGAGAGCGACGGCAGAGTGAGCGCACGCCGGAATAAAGACGCCCACTTTTCTTTCTTAACACACGTCATCTCCAGGAAGTGTCTGATTAATCAGTAACATCGAGAGCCATCGGAGTTGCACGCAGCCCTTGAAGTAGACCCTACCCCGCCGCAAGCACTGCGATCACTGCAGGCTGAAATACAACAAGGTGACGTGTACAATGATGCTTCCATGCTAATTATGCACACCCATAAAACTTAGTTTTGACGCTCAGACACACCTGCGTTCGCAGCACCACTCCCCCGTTCATAAGCACCTTCCCCTGTTACCACCCACAAACGGCACATTCTGTCACTCAAAGTAGCGCTCAGTCTTTGTGCTAAGAGTGCACGATTCCCGATCGCAATGGTTCGTGCACTGCGATGCATAGGCATGCGCACACGGGCAACAATCGCCCATAGCGTGCGTCCGTGGCTTAGCATCCAGGTGTGAATCGGGCCCTTAATCCCCACATTTTGTACAAAGCATTGTAGAAATAAAGTGTATAGCTAGAAAAGTTCCAAATCTGTCCCATTACTGAAAGACACTTTATTTAAAATAGAACATCGTGGGCGTCTTTCATTCATAGTGGTGACCGGCTGTTTGGAGCTTTTGCTGTTGTTCACAGTAGACAAGAGCTGCAATTATACAATCAGGTCATGACACATAGGTCAGAGACATTAGCATGTTCCACCCCCTCTTATTACTTGCCACAAGAATGAGAGCAGGTCGCATCCTAAGGCTGGGTACACAGCCACACTAGAAGATAAGTCATCCGATCCAGCAGATCAGGCCAACATATCGGGCATATCGTCTGGTGTGTACCCACTATGTCGCTGACGATGCGCACTCCCGTGGGTCTTCATCGTCATCCTCCGGCCGGCCCTACAATCATGCAGGGCCGACGTGTGGATGTCCTTAGCGAGAGCCATGCTGCATTCAGCAGCACGGTCCCCAACGTCACTGCCCGCATCGGCAAATGTGTTTGAACTTGCCTATGCCGGCTCCCCCGCTGCATCCCGTCGCTGCCAAAGTTGGGCTGGGTACATACCCAGCATCAGGTTAATAGTGCACCTGTGCAGACACCCAACATGTGCTGCTGGGCAGCGTCATGCCACCACTTTAGCAGGCCAACTGCCCTCGGTATGGCCCTGTCCATACCAAGGCATAACTACCTATAATGGGGCCTACCTCTCCTCTCTGAGCACTATGTGTGCAGGTGATTTTTTTTTTCATCCTTTGGTTCAGGGGCGTATCTTTAATGGATGCAGGGTGTGCGGGGCACACAGGCCACCGGGTCTAGGGGGGCCCCTCACCGCACACCCAGCACCCATATTATTTAAAACTCACCTGTCCGTGGTCCCGCGTCGGGTGTCAGCGCTTCACAGAATACCAGAAAATGGCCGCCTCAGCCATTTTTCCGGCAGTCTGCGCATGCGCAGTAGACTCCGGGCACACTCTAGTGCCCAGAGTCTAATGCTTTTGTGGTGGCCGGCCGGCTGCGTGAGTCGGCTGCCGGCCGTCAGAGAGAGAGGAGGAGGCCCTGCACGGGGAATGCACATGGGCCCCCTACTCTCTTAAGACGCCCCTGCTTTGGTTGGTACATCATGGCCTTTATAACATTTTGCTATGGGGTCCACAAATGTCTAACTACACCCCTGATCCATACCCAAAGTTCCCCATCTATGTGACCTTACAGGACACCATAGAGTGTGAGTCTAACATATTTATTTAGGATAATTGAACGGTTACTAAACTCTCTCCCCTGCGCCGGATAAATTGCAGAGAAAAGGGGCATTATGCATTTCCTGTTGAGGCAGAGCTATGAGATTAATCTTTCTGACACATGTGTGTGTTTATATTCCCGGCTAGTGAGACGTGTGCGTGTTTATAAGTTTCAGTGTTTATAAGATGCTATTACTGTACATAAATATGCACTGAAGATGTTTAACTGGAGGCTCCGGCACCTGTCTGCGTGCTGCTGCTGCTCCCCCTCTCACACAGACGATTGCGGCTCCGTCCCTGCAGCCAGCCGGCCTGTCAGCCTCTCTCTGCATCTCTCATGGAGAAATGATCCATTCCACATTGCAGCTGCAGGCCAAGGATTCCATTACAGAGGCATCTGAGCTCAGGAAGCGCACAAATGCTGCTAAAGGAGGCAGCCGCTTCTTAAATATCACAGTTACAGAGCTGACACTTTCTGCTTCTCCCCCCCCCCCCATTGCTGCTCCAGGGGATTAGCAGAGCATCCTAGCACTACTGGTTGGACACAGAGATAGAAGGAGATAAACATGGATGGCACAGCGGTTGTTTTGTCCTAGTAGTCAGAGCATGGGCAAATTATTAATCTAATCATGTATTATTAATTAACCTTATTAGTACTCGGGGGATATCTGCACTTTACAGTTCGGACGTGAACTTTCTAATTCTTGGAAATTGAAATGTTAAAGTGCAGCAGCTATTTGACGTTAATAAATACCAAAGGCTGTGTACTACGGGTTCCAGTCAATATATCTATATTATAAAGGTTAACAATGTCTAGATAGAGACTACATGGTAGACAGTCAATAGGTCATATATCATACTGATACCGTTAAGTTATTTCATGTACAGTATATTACGCAGCACAATTGTACACGGGTTTGGTATAAAAGATCTACATGAAAAATATAGACAATGTCTCTAGATAGACTTAACATGGTAGACAGTCAATAGGACAACAGGGACAAAAGGTCGACACTGAAATGGTCGACGCAAAATAGGTTGATACTTTTTGTTTTCTTTTAGGGTTAGGCACTTACTGGAGGGTTAGGCTCTAGGAGGGACGGTTAGGGTCAGGCACTTACACCAATGGGTAGGGTTAGGCACTAGGCAGGAGGGTCAGGGAAAGCCACCAAGGGGAGTGTTAGGGTTAGGTTAAAGATTAGGGTAGAAAAAAAATGTGTCAACCATGTTTGCGTCGACCCTGTCACCTTTTGCGCATGTCTATCTTCTTACATGTCGACTTTTTCTCCCTTTCGACCTTTTGTCCCTGTTGACCTATTGATTGTCTACCATGTTAAGTCTATCTAGAGACATTGGCCCTCATTCAGAGCTGCTCGTAAGAGGCTGCTCGTTCGTTATGAGCGATGTTCGCTCATCTGCGCATGCGTACGGATTGTAATACGCATGCGCAAACCAGTCAGTGCGGCCGAAAATGGTTTGTTCGCAAAATAGCGAATGCTTGCTACTTTGAGTGACAGGATGAGGCGTATGTGGGTGGTAACAGGGGAAGGTGCTTGAAAACGGGGAGTGGAATTCAGAACGCAGGCGTGCTTAAAGGTCAAAACGGGCGTTTTAAGGGAGTGCATAATTAATCCAGCAGCGTCATTGACCACGTCACTTGTTTTTTTTTAACTCAGAACTGCTCGCAAAATAGCGGTTGAAAAAACCAGCCACAAGAATAGCGAGCAGTTCATACGCTGTTCGATGTACTCGATTAATCTAATAAATAGTGGACATGACGTATGGTGCGAGCGGCCAGGGGGCGTTTTTATCAAAATTACATTCGCATGTTTTGCTCACTCGTTCAGACTTAGAGGCGTGAACAGACCGCAAAGTGCGAACGATTCATTTGAATAGCCACCCCTTTTTAGAAAACGAACGACCGCAAATAGCGAGCGGCTCTGAATGAGGGCCATTGTCTATATTTTTCATGTAGATCTTTTATACCAAACCCGTGTACAATTGTGCTGCGTAATATACTGTACATGAAATAAGTTAACGGAATCGGTATGATATCCCGGCTGCCGCATGGCCGGGAGTCCAAATCCCGGCAGCGGCAACCCGACAAAACAGCAAAGCCCGGCACCAGAAGCCCGACAGCACTGGAAATCCCGATCGTGGTAAGATAAGTATCAACTAATCTAACCTAACCCCCCTAACCCTAACCCTCCTTAGGGGTGCCTAACCCTAACCTCCCCCCCTGTGCCTAACCCTAATCCCCCCTCTAAGTGCCTAACCCTAACCCCCCCCTTCCCCGCTGCCTAAACCTAAGTCCACCGGGGGGTGCCTAAACCTGTCCCCTCTGGGGGTGTCTAACCCTAACCCTCCCTCCCTCCCCCTAGCCTAACCCTAACACTCCCAAGGGGGTGCCTAACCCTAAGTCCCCCTTCTAAGTGCATAACCCTAACCCTCCCGGGGGGGTGTCTAACCCTAAGTCCTCCCCGGGTGCCCTAAACCTAACACTCCCCCTCCGCGGCTGCATCCCTTCGATCGGGACACCGGTCTCCCGGCATCAGGGAAATGACAGGCATCTAGATATAGACGCCGGTCATTTATCCCACGCCGGGATAAAGCAGTCGGGAAGCCGGCTGTCGGGATTCCGGCAGCCGGCTTCCCGATTGTATACCAAGTTAACTAGTGTCCAGCATGCTCTCTACAGATGTGTCCACATACACCTTTGCTCAAATCACGCCAAAATAGCACCATTAGCTGCACCATGGACTTTGCGACGTAACCACGTCAAGCGTTCTGCCAGAGACTTTTTCTGAAAATATGCGTCTTACTCATATCACTAATGTGACAAAAGTACAATATAAGGGAACCCTGATCCCTGAGGAAGCAGAGATCCGTGACACGCACTTCAGTTATGTTGAGGTTACTACTTTCCCATTCATCCTTGCAGTTCTTATTTTCAGTCTCATTGAGGCCTATCCATGATGTTAATTATCGGGTTCGAATGGATCACGATAATTAACATTCTAACTCGCCACGTATTCCGGAGCAATCCATCATTGATTGCTACAGGTCACGCATGCGCACAAGAGCCCCGACGTTCAGCGGAAGGACGGGCAGACAGCGAATGGAGAACGTTTATACCCAGTCACATGGGAGTGCTTGCCCATACCTCCCAACTGTCCCAATTTAGACTAGACAGTCCCTTTCTCTGCTGTTCTGCTGTGCAACTGCCATGGTGACCACAGCATTCAAATGATACCTTTAATGAAGGTCCTGCCCGTAGTGTCTAACCCTAACCCTCCTGGCAGCGCCTTACCCTAACCGTCAGCATCCTCAGACTGTCGACAATTCACACAGCAACAGTTCAGATGTCAACACTGTGATAATGTCAACATTCTGAGGATATCGACATGGTGCCTTCGACAGTTTGAACCATGAGGGGATCGTGGTGTTAACATTGCAAATAATAAATGGTCACTGTCGACCTTCTGACTGAACACCTTCCACATGCCAACACCCCAATACTTATACTTCCTATGCAGTGGCGTAACTAGGGTATTTGGAGCCCAGGGCAAATTTGAAAAGGGAGCCCCCCCACCCCCCACCCAATATGTGGATATGTGCTCGCGCCGTAGGAAAAAAATGGACGCGGTCACTTAATAATGGGGCGTGTCAACATGACACACCCCTTTATTTTCACGGTGAACATTCCTATCCATATGCACCTTAACCCCAGTAGTACCCCTAATACAGTACCCCCAGTATGCAGTTGTGGTCCCTCTTATGCAGGCCCATAGTAGTGCCCCTTATACAGTATCCCCAGTAGTGGTCCCCCTTATACAGCCCCCAATTAGTTCCCCTTAATAAGTGCCCCCAGTAGTGGTCCCCCCAAATGCAGTGCCCTATGTAGTGTTCCCCCTTATGCAGTGTCCCCAGTAGCAGTCCACACAATGCAGTGCATCCAGTAGTGGTATCCCCTTATGCAGTGCCCTTTATATAGTGCCCCCAGTAGTAGTCCCCCCCCTATGCAGTGCCCTTTATATAGTGCCCCCGGCAGTAGTCCCCCCCCATGCAGTTTTCCCAGTAGTGGTCCCCGTTATGCAGGCACCCAGTAGTGATCCCCCCCTATCTAGTGCCCCCTGTAGTGGTCCCCGCAGTGCCCCTAGCAGTAAGCCCCTTACATAGTGCCCCCAGCAGTAGTCCCCCCCCTCCCATGCAGTGCCCCCAGTAGTGGTCCCCCTGATGCAGGCCCCCAGTAGTGACCCCCCCCTATCCAGTGGTCCCTGTAGTGGTCCTTCCTGTTACTGCCCCCAGTTGTGGTCCCCCCAGTGCAGTGCCCCTAGTAGTAGGCCCCTTTTATAATGCCCCCAGTAGTAGTTTCCCCCCCCAAGTAGTGGTCCCCAGTTGAGGTTCCCCCTCCTGATTAAGTGCCCCCTGAAATAGCCCCCCCAGTAGAGGTCCTCCCAATAATGGTGCCCCCAGTAATAGCCCCCCCCATTAGAGGTCCTCCCAATAATGGTGCCCCCAGTAGTAGCCACCCCCCCGTTGTGCCCTCACCCCAGTAGAGGTCTCCCCAGTAGTAGCCACCCCCCTCCCCCGTTGTGCCCCCAGTAGTGCTGACAGGTTTTTTTTTTTTAAATATATAAAACCATACTTACCTGAATCCACGCTGCTGCTCCGGACCGCGACACCGCTCCTGCCGCCGCCGCCCGCCAGTCCTCCCGGGCTGGCGCGCTCAGCATAATGGGAGAGACATCATGATGTCATGACGTCTGTCCCATTACCCACTGCAGGAGCCGGACGGAAGTCCGGCTCTTGCAGTGGGTGCTGCAGCAGTCAATGAGAGTCTGTCTGACTCTCATTGGCTGCTGTTTAACACACGCATCGCCGCCAGCGCTGGCGGCGATGCGTGTGTTATGCACAGCCTGAGCCCGCCTCCTGGCGCTATTGGGAAAGCGCTCAGGGGGAGGGAACGGGCTCAGGTGTGCAGCACAGGACCGGCGCTGGAAGCCTAGCGCCGGTCCTGTGTAAATGTGTAGCTCTGACCGCACTCACTGCGGTCGGCGCTACACTGGTGGCTAACTAGGGCGGGCCGGACCGTGGCCGGGGGCGCCCCCCCCGCGCCGCTGGTCCCACGGCGCCCAGGGCACGCACCCTGCTCGCCCTGCCCTAGTTACGCCGCTGCCTATATGCCCCCACTAATTTCACAGTGGGAGCACCAGTGACCACCCACTGCTAATCTGATGACTAATTAACCCAGGTTGTACTTTATAATAAGTTACAGATTCCCTTCTAAGGAGGACTCATGGTCATGCTGAATAAGGAGGGAGATCGTGTTGGTGCAGAATGCAGATGTGTAACTTCCCTGCCTTGCGTGGGGGTCACATCGGGCGGACGTGGTCCAAATCAGTCACATTCTCTGCTTTCACGTGCGGCCAGAGTGAAGAGCTGTTGGTGGCTGGTGGTGCTGGAGCCACTAAGAGCAGGCGCCCGCTGATACGCAGTACCCTCTGTGTTGGTACCCCTAATAGCTGGCACCGGTATCAGATCATTGACAATACTGCAACTGAGACTGTCCAGGGAGAGTACATTTTAATGATACAGTAGGTTATGGAGCCAAACATTTTGTGCCATCCATTTCAGCACAGGACACTGGTGAATAAATAATTCAGCATACCTGCATCTGATTTTAGTACCTTTATACAGAACAGTGGAACATTTCTGTAACTTCCTTATAGTGCAAACCAGGTCACCAGGTTTATTATATATGTGTCCAATCATTAAGCAATGAGATAAAATCTTGCTATTTTCCAGATGCACATCATCCCAGCCTAGAGAAAAACATTGTGTGACGTTACTAGCAGGCCAGCCGCAATGTAATTCCTAATTTTCATCCGCAGCCCTGCATATCCCATTCTATTTAGAGTTAACAATGTTTGCTGCACACATCCATAGGGGTCTGTTTACTAAGCCTTGGATGGAGATAAAGTGAACACAGTAAAAGTCCCAACCAATCAGCTCCTGTCATTTTTCAATCACAGCCTGTGACATGGCAATTAGGAGCTGATTGGTTGGTACTTTATCTCCTTCATTTTATCTCCATCCAAGAAGGCTTAGTAAATAGACCCAATAGTTGTAAAAGTTGCAACTAAAATTAAATTTTTTATTTTTTTTTATTCAAGGTAAAACATTATACGTTTAATTGTATCACGCCACGTAACTAAATGATTCCATGTATCATTAGAAAAACCTAATTGTTTATTATATATGGGGATCTATTTATCAACCAGTGATAAACACTTTCTCTCTAGCATGTTCATGGAAAAAGGGGATATTACCATTCTCTAAATATATCAGTACAGTGGCGTAAGTTCATCCCAGACGCCCGAAGGCAAGTTATAATTTGGTGCCCCCCTCCCCCCCTTTACGCACAGCCGATGACACTGTAATGTAGCAATTTGCATGCAGAGAGGCTATAGATAGACAAAGGGTGCGTACACACTGGGCGATATATTACTGAGCGACTGCACGATTACGACATCGTAATCGTGCAATCGCTCAGTAATCATGCACAAATCGTGCACTTTTATGTCAGAAACGACCAGCGATGCGCACTCCCGCTGGTCGTTTCCGACATTGTCCATCGCCTGAACATGCAGCACAATCTGCCGATAACGACAGATTGGCATGTTCAGGAATGATGGACAGTGTCTGCACTGAACGACTGATTGTTCAGTGCAGACACTACAGGGGATCAGGGACGATGGTACGATTACGATGTCGTAATCGTACTGTCTTTCCTGATCGCCTAGTGTGTACGCACCTAAAGGCAGCAGCTGATGGTCTCACATGGAGCTCTCCACTAGTGTATGGTGGCTTCTCAGGTACCGGGAAGGGGTGCCATGTATTGGGCGGCTGTGACGGTACACTCTAGGTACATAGTTACAGCCCTAAGTGCGGTGAATATGTTGTGGACAATGGAGGAGGTGCTCCTTCAAAGCTGGAACCCGGCGGCTGGCGCCTCCATTGTCTCCCATAGTTCTGCCCCTGTATCAATAGCCATACTGCGGAGAAATCGCTGACTACCTACTATCTATAGCTATAGCTCTATTTATTTTACAATTTAATGTCATCCCCATAACAGTCAATTTATCAAGCTCTGATTTTTGATGTGTTTATTAAAAATATAATGCCATCTCAATATGACGTTGCACTAAAGGCCCTCATACATCTGCGATGGACGGGGGCAATTCCCCGATCTCCAGGTGGCGGGGTCGGGGTATTGGTGAAGTCCAACATGTTGGATTTCCCCGATTTGCCGATCCCGACCAAAATATGATCAGGTTCAGCAAATCAGGGATTTTTAACATGAAGAATTTCACTGATTCCCAGACGGAACGCCAATCATCGATGTCCGCCGATCGCCATTTTCTAAAATAAGGTTACTTTAAACTATTAATCATTTTTGGAATTGAATAAACAGGAACGGTCAGATACTGTATATTCGTATTACAAAAAATTAATTATGCAAATTTTCCTTTAAAAACTTCCTTAAGACTCAAGTTAGTAAACTTTATATTCAGTCACAGAATTAGGACAGCACTATTGTGCCAAGTACCCTTTTAATACAAAGGAGACTCCCATAGTAATTAATGAGTTAATAGGATTATAGCTTTACGTGTGCCAGTTGTTATGACACGTCCCTTCAGTCACATGGTACAATTACCCCACCTCTGCCCCTCATTCCCCCAGGGTACCTGTTATGTCAGTGCGGACATTAGCCCGTGCAGCCTGCTGTTATCAGCCCATGTGGCAGGTGCATCTCCCAGGTCCCCATAACAGATTTGCATATATTTGTTTGGCAGGAAAATCGCCCAGCTGAATATGTTAAACTTACAGTACAGTGCTGACACCGGACTGTGACTTCATGTTTCTGTCTACTCAGATTTATTGATTGCATCTTTTAAGATTCCTGTTAAAATGTATCGTTTTAACATATATCAAATGATGTCAAGTCATTAATTAAACTTTGTCATGTGTTTGAAATGTACATGAGGTTATCAGGGGACAACTGTTATTTGTTAATATAAAACTTGGAAATATGATTTCTTTGTTGTGTTGTAACTTAAGCATGCTAAACCTATTCTAATGATAGCTGTACCAGACTGTGCAGGGCCTAAACTCCAATACACATCTGGCTATATTCCGGCTTTGTAATCGTTGCATGGGCCTGATTCAGCAAGGAACGCTATTCGGCTTTTACGCACGCAGCGTAGTTGTTAATATCAGCGGTGAAATGCAAATGTTTGCGATCGCAGCCTAACATAATGACGCCTACTTCCTCTTACTCACATCCGCAACATAGCAAAATAATCGGCAACATCGAGTAACATCGGACCCATACGCACAGTTAAGGCAGGTCAGACCTCACTCAGATATTGCTAACTTCAGTGCACGCTATGAGGCCTCAGGCTGCATATGGTATTGTAGTGGATAATTTATGCACGCCCATGCAACGGCGTTGCAACGCACAGGCACGCCTACGTTCACGCGACCACCCCCCCATCACCACCCACAAACGGCGCTTCCTGTCAATCACTCTGCCTTGGATCTGCATACCCTTTGCAAATGCAGCTCGGATCGCAAATGCTGGTTCACGGCTTCGCGCATGCGCAGTGCAAATTAATCGACTGATTGCGTCCATCTTCGCAACTGCTTTCCTTGCTGAATCGGGCCCTATGTCTGTTTTATGGCTTTGCCTATCGGGACCAAGCTCCAGAAAGTTTTGCTTTCTGGAGCTTGGAGCAAGTCCAAGTTCAGTCCGGCACTCCCCTCCTAATCGGGGACAGCTTGCTCCCGGTGCCCTCCTTTGGGGTGCGAATCCCCCACATTATAAGAATACAATGCTGGCGGCACTCAGGAGACTTTTGTCAATAAATAAACTTCTGTGCTTTAATCAACGTTTCAGGACGTGACAGCCCCTTCCTCAGGATACACTACATAACAAGAAAGTGCTTAAACAGTGCAATAAATAACCTCACTCACCCTTTCAGAAGCCTGGCTCTCACAGAAGCTCCGCCCACCGGAAATGACGCCACCCGGCCCGGACGGTGACCAAGGGAGACCTGGCAAACAAATGATACATGCAAAAAAATGTTTAATTTGTATTACGATTTGTGCCCCTAGCCTAGTCAATTTATATATTTATATATGGGTGATTGGGAAACCAACACCCTGAGTGATAAGTGTACTAAAGGAAATATCGTTATGTATAAAAGGTTCATAGACAATATTATAATTATCTGGAAAGGCTCTGTAGCTGAATTTGAGGACTTTATCAATCTTATAAATATGAATGAGTACAATCTGAAGTTCACTTATAAAACTGATAAGACTAGAATAGAATTTTTGGATCTAGTGGTTGATGCTTCGGATTTTGAGAGGCTGGGACATATTGAAACATATACTTTCTTCAAAGAAGTAGATAGTAATAGCCATTTACAATACTCTAGCTGTCATCTTCCTCAATGGAATAAAAATATAATATTCTCCCAATTTTCTAGGCTTCGGAGAAACTGCACCTCACTCGCTAAATTAGATCAGCATAGTGATATTTATGAGGACAGATTCTCAAAATGTGGTTATCCAACTGAATTGGTTGAGAATTCTAAAATAAAAGCTAGAAACAAAAAATTCGGGAAGATTTATTGGTATATAAACAAAGACAGAAATTGAATGGAAAGAAATTATTTTGTCCATTTGTCACGAAATATAATAATCAGGTTAAAAAATTACAGGATATATTGAGAAAAACTGGTATATCCTTAAATTGGATCCTCTATTAACGGAACAGTTACCAGATCGCCCCGAGATACTTTTTAGGAAAGCTAGAGATATTAAGTCATATATATCAAAGAGCTGTTTGTCATCTATTCCTCATGTGCCTCCTGATATAAATAATGGAAGTTTTCTGGGAAATATACAAGGCTTTTTTCCTTATGGAAAGTGCAAAGTATGCAAATTGTCTGAAAGAGGAGCAAAAACTTTGCAGGGTACCTCCTCTGTTAAACAATATCAAATTAATAGTTATATAAATTGCAATTCCTCTTTTATTGTATATATGATCACATGCCCGTGTGGTTTAAGTTATATCGGGAAAACTAAAAGAGTTTTGAAGTTGCTCGTAACATTCAAATAAAGTACAGAACCATAGTCTCCCCGTCATTTCCAACTATACCATAATAGTAATCCTGATTGTTTGAAGTTTAAAGGGATTGAGTACATTGAACTGAACAAAAGGGGAGAGGATAGAAACAGAGCGCTAATGGAAAGAGAAACCGATTGGATTCTAACATTAGATACACCGAGGGCCTGATTCAGAGTCGGTCGTTGCAGCCGCACGGTCGTAAGGTTAAAGGGGCTGGATATGCAAATGAAGCGCTCGCAAGATGCGTCATTAAGATGGGATCGTTAGCTGGACGAGCGAGGGGAGGATGCGACTGTAAGACTAAAAATACGCCCCCTTCTCGTTCCCATTACACGTCATCTCTGGGCATATAAGGATTAATCGAGACCATCGGGGACCATCGGAGCTGCTCGTAGACCTTAAGGTTGACCATACCCTCTCTTAAGCACTACGATCAAGTCAGTGTAAAAACCTCCCATGTCACATGTGCCATGACACTACTTAGTTAACTATGCACTCCCATAAAACGCAGTTTGCATAATTAGGCACGCCTGCGTTCAGATCTCCACTCCCCCGTTCACAAGCACCTTCCCCTGTTACCACCCACAAACGCCTCATCCTGTCACTCAAACTAACGACCTGGCCAAGTTGAAGGAGAGAGCAATTTCTGATCGTAATAGCTAGTTTGCGCACGCGCATTGCGAATTTTTACGCATGCGCAGTTTAGCGAACATCGGTGGCGTACGACCGTGTGGCCGCAACGACCGACTCTGAATGAGGTCCTGAGTCCTAAAGGGTTAAACGAAAGGTTTGAAATCACTCCCTTTATAAATGAATGAACCTCTGTTCATGATCGTTTCTGTAACTCTTAGAGTTTTCTTATCTAGGTCTTCTTGTTTTACTGGTATTCATGGTACTTATGATAATATTTATGATGTAATTTTGTTTTAGTGGTGTTTATCTATTTATTTATTCATTACTCTCTGTACTTTTTGTAATAGATAAACCTGATATTTAGTACACGATTTTAAATGTAATCATGTGGATTTTTTATCTGTGTATATCTAATGTTGCACTAATTATGCTGTGAGAGTATGTATCAATTTTCTTACTCTGACGAGTGATTGTGTATACTGTATATATGGTGGATAAAAAGTTATATGTATATATTTATAAGTCGTTCTTGCTAAGTAACATCAGCTACACTAAAACGGTAGCCACGATATGTTCAGCTGTCGCTGAGACTGCTAATTAAGGTATAATGAGATGGTTGCCAATATGATTGGGTATCAGCCTTTTAAAATGAATGTGTGTACGTCACCTGGCCAGCCCTCTGATGAAGTAATATATGAAACGCGTTAGTGCGTGGCCTAGGTGATCCATCTTCTGGCCCTTCCCGGCAACTGGCTCCGACCCTGGTGAACAACGTGGTTCCAGATGCTGCACCGGCAGTGACATGCATGGTGAAACGGTGTTCCTCCTGAGACGAACGGTTAGCAGATTGTCATTTGTTTTCTGGTGTTGAATCATGTGGTAACCAGCCCACCCTGTTATATATTTGGTACGAGTACATTTGTTGCCAATTTATTCCTTTTATATGTTTTTATTGTATTAAAACATTTATGCACTATGGAGCGCCCTTTGTCACATTTTCTATTTTAGTGTTTATATATCCATGGGATTACGGAGTTCCTCTTACGATCCTCTAGCATTTGCTAGGACCGAGATGGAGGTGTTGGAGATACGTGGCACATCGAAGAACAAACACAAGAAGTATAGTTAAATCATGGCAGTTTACTAAATAAATGATATGATGGACCAGTGAAAACACAACATGTCAATGGTGCAATAAGGAGCCTGAACCATAGAACAGTCAATAGATATAGTGTAGGTTTACAGTCCAAACTAAAGTTGTTAAATGGCCAGGAGGCCTAGTAGACAGCAATGCTTGAAACGTGGTGAAGAAGCAGGATTGCTGGATGGCCTAGTAGACAGCGGTGCTTGAAACATGGTGTTGAAGCAGGATTGCTGTTTGGCCTGAAAGGCCTAGTAGACAGCGATGCTTGAAACCTGGTGTAGAAGCAGGATTGCTGTATGGCCAGGAGGACCTAGTATACAGTGGTGCTTGAAACGTGGTGTTGAAGCAGGGTTGCTGTATGGCCTGGAGGGCCTAGTAGACAGCGGTGCTTGAAACGTGGTGTTGAAGCAGGATTGCTGTTTGGCCTGAAAGGCCTAGTAGACAGCGGTGCTTGAAACATGGTGTTGAAGCAGGATTGCTGTATGGCCTGAAGGGGCCTAGTAGACAGCGTAGCTAGAAACGTGGTTTAGAAGCAGGATAGCTGTATGGCCTGGAGGGCTCAGCAGACAGCGATGCTTGAACTGTGGTATAGAAGCAGAATAGCTGTATGGCCTGGAGGCTCTGTAGACAGCGATGCTTGAACCGTGGTATAGAAGCAACATAGCTGTATAGCCTGGAAGGCTCTGTAGACAGCGATGATAGAACCGTGGTATAGAAGCAGGATAGCTGTATGACCTGGAGGGCTTAGTAGACAGCAATGCTTGAACTGTGGTATAAAAGCAGGATAGCTGTACGACCTGGAGGTTCTGTAGACAGCGATGCTTGAACCGTGGTATAGAAGCAGGATAGCTGTATGGCCTGGAGGGCTCTGTAGACAGCGATGCTTGAACCGTGGTATAGAAGCAGGATAGCTGAATGGCCTGGAGGCTCTGTAGATAGCGATGCTTGAACCGTGGTATAGAAGCAGGATAGCTGTATGGCCTGGAGGCTCCGTAGACAGCGATGCTTGAACCGTGGTATAGAAGCAGGATAGCTGTATGGCCTGGAGGGGCTTGCAGACAGCGTTACTTGAAACGTGGTATAGAAGCAGGATAGCTGTATGGCCTGGAGGGCCCTGGATACAGCGTTGCTTGTACCCAGGGTACTTGGGTCACTTAAAAGCCGGTGAGCAGAATACACGCAGCATGTAGAAAATATAGCTGGAAGTCTGGATGCACAGAGAGCAGCTTGCATAACCAAAAGTTCCACATGAAAACTCTATAGCCGACAGGGCGGCGACAGTCCAGGAAGTTCAAATAGGATCAGCTGCCAATCAGGCAACACAAGGAGGAAACATATGAAATCCTCTGACATCTGGGTCTCCTAGCAACCGGCAACCTAGAAGCATGGTCAGGAGCAGGAGGAATACTGGCAGGAGACAAGTCCTGGACTGGACTTCTAATAGTTCCGTGTGGAAGATAAGGGAGCAGCGGTCCTATTATTTAAAAGGATTCTGGTGTTTAAAGGACTCATTGTTTCTAATAGTATACACTGGATATGGACACACATTAACACGAAAGGACGCACACCAGTATATGTATATATTGTGATATATATATATATATATATATATATATATATATATTAGGGATGAGCGGGTTCGGTTCCCTGAGAACTGAACCCACCCGAACTTCGGGGATCCGGGGCGATCCGAGCCCAAGCTCGGATCTCCCTGTCTGCCCCGGATCCCTCTCCCGAGGCAAAACCTCGAGATCTGCTGTCGGATCTCGAGGTTTTGCCTCGAGCGGCCATTTAAAAAAAAATGCCTTTGCCTTTAATGGGCAAAGTGCTGATTGGCTGACAGAGCCGTCTGTCACGGCTCTCAGCCAATCAGCATTATGGTGCTCATTTGCATGTAGCACGGACTCGTGAGATCCGTGCTACATGCATCTGTGTGATTGACAGTGACACAGAGCACAGATGGGTCAGTGAGACCCGTCTGTGCTGCTGTGTATTTCAATGACACAGATGCACGCACGGACCAGGAGATCCGTGCTACTTGCATCTGTGTCATTGACACAGAGCACTAACGGGTCCGTGAGACCCGTCTGTGCTGCTGTTTTAAAAAAAAAAAAAAAAACCTGTGTAAAAAGAGAAAAAAATGGCGTGCCCCCCCCCAAAAAAAGAGCAACCAGCCCCGGGCATTAGTGACCCAGTGCTGGGTGTGCTTAAATACAGGGGACAAACGACATAGGGGTCCCCTGTACTTAAACACAACCGGCACTGGGCTAGTCAGAACCAGAGCTGGTTGCCAAAATACGGGGGACAAACGACGTAGGGGTCCCCCGTATTCTGCGCAACCAGCTCTGGGCTCTGATCCGGTCCTGGTTCTGGAAATACAGGGGAAAAAAATGAGTAGGGTTCCCCTGTATGTTCCAGAACCAGCACTGGACTTTTTCTAGCGGGGGGCTGATGCCACAGCCAGGGGAGCCCTTTCACCGGGCCCCCCAGCCGCAGCATCAGCCCTGACCGCTAGTCAGCCCAGGCCGGGGATCCCTGGAGAGCTGGGGACCCCCCCAATAAAGGGGTCACCCTCTCCAGGGCTCCCCAGGCCCATGCTGATAGCCCGGGGCTATCCCCGCCACCCCTGGTGGCGGTGGGTGGCGGGTTGATTGTGTGGTGTGGTGTAAATAAAGAATATCAAACATTGTCTTTACAAGTAGAACTGCAAGTCCCAGCAAGCCTGCCCCGCATGCTGGTACTTGGAGAACCACAAATACCAGCATGCAGGGCATTAAGGGCCCACTAGTACCTGTAGTTCACCTGTAAAAAAATGTTTAAAAAAAACACAGGACACACACACCGTGACAGTATAAGTTTATTAAACATACATACACACACACACACACACATGTACACATACTCACCTATGTAACCCTGTAGCATCGGTCCACTTGTCCGGTAAAGTATCCATAGGGAACCTGTGAAAAAAAACATACTCACCATCTCCTATGCGAGGTTCTGTCCTCTTCGTTCCAAAGTAGGCATCCCCGGACTTGGCAAAAAAAAAAAAAACGAAAACGCGATCCACGAACTTAGTACCGTTCTATAGAACGGTACTTCCCGAATGAGAGCTTAGCGGCGGGGTATCACCATGGAAACCCCGCTGCTAAGCGTTCATTGGCTGAGAGAGGCCATCTCCCGTCTCTCTCAGCCAATGAACGGCTCCCTCCATTGTAGTCAATGCTGGGAGCCGCAAGGTTATTAAAGTTTACACTGCGGTTCCCACCATTGACTACAATGGAGGGAGCTGTTCATTGGCTGAGAGACGGGAGATGACCTCTCTCAGCCAATGAACGCTTAGCGGCGGGGTTTCCATGGTGATACCCCGCCGCTAAGCTCTCATTCGGGAAGTACCGTTCTATAGAACGGTACTAAGTTCGTGGATCGCGTTTTCGTTTTTTTTTTTTGCCAAGTCCGGGGATGCCTACTTTGGAACGAAGAGGACAGAACCTCGCATAGGAGATGGTGAGTATATTTTTTTTCACAGGTCCCCTAGGGATACTTTACCGGACAAGTGGACCGATGCTACAGGTTACATAGGTGAGTATGTGTACATGTGTGTGTGTGTATGTATGTTTAATAAACTTATACTGTCACGGTGTGTGTGTCCTGTGTTTTTTTTAAAGGGCTCCCCTGGCTGTGGCATCAGCCCCCCGCTAGAAAAAGTCCAGTGCTGGTTCTGGAACATACAGGGGAACTCTACTCATTTTTTGTCCCCTATATTTCCAGAACCAGGACCGGATCAGAGCCCAGAGCTGGTTGCGCAGAATACAGGGGACCCCTACGTCGTTTGTCCCCCGTATTTTGGCAACCAGCGCTGGTTCTGACTAGCCCGGTGCTGGTTGTGCTTAAGTACAGGGGACCCCTACGTCGTTTGTCCCCTGTATTTAAGCACACCCAGCACTGGGTTACTAATGCCCGGGGCTGGTTGCTCTTTTTTGGGGGGGTGCACGCCATTTTTTTCTTTTTTTACACAGGTTTTTTTTTTTTACCACAGCAGCACAGACGGGTCTCACGGACCTGTCATTGCTCTGTGCCAATCACACAGATGCATGTAGCACGGATCTCCCGGGTTCGTGCTACATGCAAATGGGCACCATAACGCTGATTGGCTTCCTGTCTGCCACTGCAGTGCCACTCCTAGATGGGCCACGTGTTTGTGCCGCCCCCTTGTGTCGCTTAGCATAGTCATCCAGCTTCCTCGGTACAACCTTTTGGCCTAAAAACAATATTGTGAGGTGTGAGGTGTTCAGAATAGAGTGGAAATGAGTGGAAATTAATGTTATTGGGGTTATTAATAGCGTAGGAACAAAAAAAGGCCCATTTATGTGATTTTAGCGTTTTTTTTTTTTTTTTAAGAAAAAATCCAGATCCAAAACACAAAACCCAGAACCCAAAACACGGAAGGGTGGTTTTGGCAAAACCAATCCAGATCCAAAACACGAAGAAAGATCCAGATCCAAAACCAAAACACAAAACACGAAAAGTGTCCGGTGCACACCCCTAATATATATATATAGATATAGATATAGATATATATATATATAGAGAGAGAGAGAGAGAGATACTGTATATTATATATATCTTACCATGACATCTGAGCGAGACTCCACTGCATCTGCAACACTAGTAGTTACCTTATGGCTTTGTTTCTGGGTATGTGTGCAAGTACAGTAGAAGTGAAAGTTCAGGCTTAGGATTTCCATTACACTAAAATATATATATACTGGTATTGCGATGTTACAAGCTATCTGTTTAATAGGTGTCACCTAATGACAATCACTGTGAAACCAGGTGAGTCCTATCGCTGGTGAATCAAAATGGATAACTACTGTATGCCGCTTAGAGAGAGCAATGTCTGCTCAAAATTAAAATATTTTGCTTTTATACCCTATTTATTTACTAAGTTATTTACACTGTATAGCATCTGCATATTACTCATGTAGAGAATATTTATTCATTCACATCAGTCCCTGCCCTAGTGGAGCTTACAGTGTATAGGGTGTATGTACTAAGTTGTGGAGAGAGATAAAGTACCAACCAATCAGCTCCCAACTGTCACTTTGTGTTTGAAAAATGACAGTTAGTAGCTGATTGGTTGGTACTTTATCTGCATCCACTTTATCTCTCTCCAAGGCTTAGTACATAGACCCCTATATTTTCTGTCACACGTATACACAAGAGCTAATTTCATCAGGAACCAATGGTCCTACCAATATGTCTTTGGAGTAAGGACTGTTTTATTATTATTATTATTATTATTATTATTATTATTATTATTACTAAGGTTCAGTAAGACATATGAATAAATACAAGTTATTCTGCAGAATGCCCTATTTCTTTTGACATTTAATAAACGTGGGTGGATATTATTTGTTCAGCCATGACAACAAGAAAAATGACCCCAAAACAAATGGAGATTAATTAGAGAACATTTGCAGGGCATTAATGAGAAATAATTTCCAGCCCTAATCATAGGTACCAGGGTCACACAGGCGTGTATACTGCCACAGTGGAGGTGAATGAATACACTTTACTCCTGGAATGAATAAAGGAATACATTCTGTTCGGGAACAAGACAAAATAGTGCATAGTCAGTTGGAGTTACTGTATATTTCAATGCTCTTAGGCCTGTATTCAATTAGGAGCAAAAAGCTGTTTTCGGATGTTTTTTGGTGAAAGTTTTGCCTGAAAATTTATCTCCATATTCAATTCCAGTCCATCTTCGCCTAAGCGAAAAGTCATTTCACTGGAATAGGCAAAACTTTTTTCCACAGAATAGCAGGAGAAAAAAAGTGCCAAATCTATATTTCGGAGTGCAGAAAAAAATCCCACAACACCCCAAAAAACGTCTTAGAAATTTGGGGCGAAAATTAAAAAAGTGGGGGGACAACTTCAAAAACTAGTGAAACGAGCTCTTCTGGGGGTGCTTTAAGAAGGGGTCAAGTGTTTTTGGGATTGCAAGTGCTTGTATGATGGAGGAATTTCACTTTTTCTAAAACTTCAGTTTAAAGACATAAAAATATGCTAATACCCATTTTCAAGCACCCCAAATTTTATGGGACTACTTATTTTCTCCAAAAAAACCACTGCTTTATGCCATTCTTCCCCACTTTTACCTAGACGCTAATAGCAAGCAATTACCACCACTTAAGTACCCTAACTAGTTCAATTAGGGCTAATACTAAACTACCATAAGGTTTCCCAAGTCAGCCCATCTTTTTCTGGGGTACAGAGTGATTCTCCCAATTCATCCTGCACTTTTCGCCTGGTTCACATGCGACGGGTTCCGTTTTCGCCTGTTTGGTAATTGAATACGGAGTAAATCGGGAGCGCGCACGTAAAGTTTTCGCCTCCAAAACATGCGAAGGCGGCGAAAAGTCGGGTAGGCGGAACTTTTTCGCCGAGGCAAAACACATTGAATACAGCCTTTAGTTTGCAAAGCACACAACCAAGATGTTGGTTGGATATCCCAGTTGATACTGTTTCCTCAACCACATTGGATCATACTGGGAAATACCTTACCAATTCACCCAGTCACGTACGTAATTTAAGACACGCACTCCATTAACTAATAGCCATAAATAGCTGCCAGTTTGGTACAATGCTGACAGCCGACAGCCATCCAGCCCATTCTCACAGTGCGATTGTGACAGTGGGGGAGTAGTATTAAAGCTTTGTTATCACTCTTCACTTTATCTCTCTCCAGTATTTGATACATCTCCTCCACAGTCTTTGAAATGACAGTTCCAGCCTGAAAAATGAACAGTGAGAAGCTTTATCTCTTTCCATTTTATGTCTCTCCATGGTTTTATACATCTCTCTTATCTTTGGTAATAAGTAACTCTCAATCTTCAATTCTGCAATTTAGGGAAAACAACTTCCACCATAGGTACAATTATGATGTTGGGTGCTAGATATCTTTATCAATGTACTAAATGGTGAGTAAAGGAGCGTACACTCTAGACGACATGCTCCCTGAGTGATATCGTCTAGTGTGTCCCTGGCAGGGTGTGCTCAATGTCGTTCATGACATTGAGCACACCCACTGAACGATATCATTAACGATATCGTTCAGCGCCGGGCTCTCTCCCCATTCCATAACATGGCCTGCATGTTAACCCGATGAACGATAATGACAAACAACCCGCAGGAACGCACATCGTCGTTATCGTTTATCGTTTTTGTGTTAAAAATGGATGATAAAGTGGACGACTGAGCGATAACGATATCGTTATCGTTCAGTCGTCCACTTTAAGCGCCCAGTGTGTACGCACCTTTAGGGAACAAAGGGGCTGTATACTCCCATGTAGTAGGACCAACATTCCTACATTCTCATTTCTGTACTATTATATTTAATACAAAGAAAAAAAATACCTGAAAGCCATTTGTAGGGTTGGACCAAATTCTACCATTCTTTACATTTTTTTTTTTAATTCAGTAATTTTCAGTTTTACAAACACATATAGAAAATAATGCTACGTTAGTGGTCTTTCTAGCTGTGCAGGCAGGGTCCCCACACTCATTGTTACAATTTTTGCTCTCCAGATTTCCCTGTGCTGGTTTGGCTCCACTACTACATCAGGCTGCCCCGGTTTGTTATTTCCCACTTGCATTATATGAGGTACCATAGATATAAGGGGCCCATCTTCCTTATCAAAGTTACATGTGTTATATAAATTTTTCACCTTTGGATGGTGCAAAGGGGCCCTTACAAACTTTTGCTATGGGGCCTTCAAATACCTAGTTACGCCCCTGCTCATTTTCCACTTAAAACTACGCTTATTCGTTTGAGTTTACGGGAGCATTTCTCTTTTTTCTATACTGACCCATTATCTAGCTGATGTTCTCTCACCTTTGAAACTTGAATGAGTGGTCGATTTGGGCCCATTCTCTGATGAAGAGTGGGGGCAGGTTCCTGGTTCAATTAAAATTACTAGTCCCTGTGTTCGATATCAGAAAATTCACTATTATTATTATTTTTTTATTATTATTATTATCATTTATTTATATGGCCCCACAAGTGTTCCCGCAGTGCCTTACAAAGTACATAAACAAATAGGTTGATTTACAATCACTTACAGTACAGTACAATACAATACAATACAGGACATGGATAATATACATTGCTACATTCGCGACCATAACACCCAGATAAGCAACAATGCAAAGCAACCAAGTGTTAGGTGCCCAGGTAGAGAGTAAGAAGTAGATGAAGGTAGAGTAAGGAGAAGCATAAGAGGGTAGAGGGCCCTGCTCATAGGAGCTTACATTCTAAAGGGGAGGGACAGACAAACAGGGGTGACAGATGGGGTGGGCAGGGAGGAAGGAGTATGTAGCAGCAAGTTAAGATGAGAGCTGGAAGGCTTTGATGAAATAGTGGGTCTTGAGAGCCCGTTTGAAGAGAGGTGGAGAGTCTGATGGGAAGCGGGAGAGAGTTCCAAAGGTGGGGACCAGCACGGGCAAAATCTTGGAGGTGGGAGTGGGAGGAAGTAATCAATTGACATGAGAGGCGGCGTGCATTTGCTGAACAAAGAGGGCGGCCAGGAGAGTGAAGAGAGATGAGATCAGAGATGTAAATGGGAGAGGAATGGCTGAGGGCTTTGTAAGTGAGTGTGAGAAACTTAAATTGGGTTCTAAAAGGGAAGGGGAGCCAGTGGAGAGCTTGTAGGAGAGGGGAGGCAGATGCAGAGCATTTTGAGAGGAAGATGAGCCGAGCAGCAGCATTGAGGACAGACTGGAGAGGGGAGAGAAGGGAGTTGGGGAGGCCAGATAGGAGAAGGTTACAGTAGTCCAATCTGTAGATGACCAATGAGTGTATGAGGGTTTTAGTGGCATCCTGGGTGAGAAAGGGTCTAATCTTGGAAATATTTTTAAGATGAAAATGACAGGACTGTGAGAGATTCTGGATATGTGGTTTGAAGGAGAGGGAGGAGTCCAGGATAACTCCAAGACAGCGCACTTTGGGGCTAGAGGAGATAGTTGTGCCATCAATTGAAAAATAAATGGTGGGAAGTGTGGTTATGTATGGGGGTGTAAGTTAATTAACTCAGTCTTAGACATATTAAGTATAAGAAATCGCTGGGACATCCAGGAAGAGATGGCAGAGAGACAGTTGGAGACACGAGTGAGGAGAGAGGGAGAGAGGTCAGGGGAGGAAAGGTAGATCTGAGTATCATCAGCATAGAGATGATATTGGAGGTCAAAAGACCTGATGATTTCACCTAGTGAGGATGTATAGAGTGAGAAAAGGAGAGGTCCAAGAACAGAACCTTGGGGAACACCTACAGCAAGAGGCTGTGAGGGAGAAGAGGAGTCATGAGAGGAGACAGAGAAGGATTGGTCAGAGAGATAGGAGGATAGCCGGCAGTGTCACGTAGACCAAGGGAGTGAAGGATTTGCAGGAGAGGGTGGTCCACAGTGTCAAAAGCAGCATTGAGGTCAAGGAGAATGAGTAAAGAGTAGTGGCCCTTCAATTTAGCAGCAAGGAGGTCATTGCTGACTTTTGTGAGGGCAGTTTCAGTGGAGTGAAGAGAACGGAAGCCAGACTGAAAAGGGTCAAGGAGGGAGTGGGAGGAAAGAAAGGTGGTAAGGCGGTTGTAAACAATGCGCTCAAGGAGCTTGGAGGCAAAAGGGAGGAGAGAGATGGGACGTAGTTGGAGAGAGTGTTAGAATCAAGGGTAGGTTTTTTTTAGTATGGGGGAGACAAGGGCATGTTTGAATGCAGACGGGACAGTGCCTGATGATAGGGAGAGATTAAGGAGGTGTGCAAGATGGGAGCAGGCAGGAGAGAGGTAGCGGAGGAGACGTGAAGGGATAGGGTCAAGGGGAGAGGTGGAAGGGGGGAGGACTGGATGAGGGACAGTACTTCCTCTCCAGATACAGGGGAGAAGAAAGTTAGAGTCGGGAAAATGGAAGGAGAGGGGTGATCTGGGAAAGGTGGAGGTGGATAGCAGGGGGACTGGTGGGATATGATGTCCTGACGTATGGAGTCAATTTTAGATGTAAAGTAGGTAGCAAAGTCAAGGGCAGAGAGCGAGGAGGGGAGGCAAGGAGGGGGTGGGCGGAGGAGGGAGTTGAAGGTGGTGAAGAGACGTTGGGGATTCGAGAACTGAGAGGAAATGAGGTTCTTGAAATATGACTATTTAGAGAGGGAAAGGGCAGTACTGTATGATGAGAGCATAAATTTGAAATGGAGAAAATCAGCCTTAGAGCATGATCTTATCCACTGTCGCTCAGCAGTTCGTGAACACTTTTGCAGGTATCTGGTGCATTTGGAATGCCAGGGTTCAGGTGTAAACCTGCAAGGGTGAATATTGATCGCCGGAGCAACAGAGTCAAGAGCAGAAGTAAGGGAGGAATTGTATAGGGAAATGGCTTGTTCAGGGCAGGAGAGAGACAGGATAGGGGAGAGAAGTGAGTCAAGCTGGGAAGAAATATAAATGGTGCCAATAGCCTCAATGTTGCGCTTAGTGATGGTGGCCTTAGGAGGTAGAGGAAGGGAAGGAGAGAGGGATAGGTTAAAAGAGAGGTGATGGTCAGAGAGGGGGAATGGGGAATTGGAGTAATCAGAAATATCACAATGGTGAGTGAAGACCAGGTCAAGCGAGTGCCCACTCACATGGGAGGGTGAGGAGGTCCATTGGGAGAGACCAAATGAAGACGTGAGGGTAAGGAGTTTGGAGGCAGAGGAGCAAACCACGTTCTAGCTATTATAACTTTCCCCAAGTTGGAGGGACAAAGAATGTACTTATAGAGTATCTTATTGTATTGCCCCTCCAGCCCATAGAATATGTCGCTCCCCTTTGTCCCTTTTTTGGATGGTCTTTGGGCCTGATTCAGAGCCGGACGCAATTTGCGGACGGTCGTTCAGGAAAAGGGGGTGGCTATTCAAATGAACCGTTCGCTCTTTGCGGTCTGTTCACGCCTATATGTCTGAACGAGCGTACAAAACTTGCGGTCGTTTTTTGGATAACTACGCCCCCTGGCCACTCGCATCCTACGTCATGTCCGCTATTTATTAGATTAATCGAGTACATCGACCAGCCTATGAACTGCTCGCTATTCTTGTGGTTGGTTTTTCCTACCACAATTTTGCGAGCAGTCCTGACTATAAAATAACCCAGTGACGTGGTCAATGACGCTGCTGTATTAATTATGCACACCCATAAAACGCCCGTTTTGACCTTTAAGCACGCCTGCGTTCGGATCTCCACTCCCCCGTTTTCAAGCACCTTCCCCTGTTACCACCCACATATGCCTCCTCCTGTCACTCATATTAGCAGGCATTCGCTATTTAGCGAATAAACGATTTTCGGCCGCAATGACTGGTTCGCGCATGCGTATTACGATCCATACGCATGCGCAGTTGGGAAAACATCGCTCCGAACGTACGAGCGGCCGCTTACGAGCGGCTCTGAATCAGGCCCTTAGTCCTAATTCTTGCTGTACTAAGTGTGGGCTCTGGATTCTGGCATCTCCTTTGGGAATGTACTATCGTTTCTGCCTTTTGGAATCCAGTTTGGGCTGATATTAGAATAACCGCACCTATGTTCCATACATTGTCCCCCAGGATTTGCCTATTTGACCTTGGGTTGAAGGGGCAATACAACAAGATACTCTATAAGTACATTCTTTGTCCCTCCAACTTGGTAAAAGTTATAATAGCTAGAACGTGGTTTGCTCCTAAACATCCAGATATCTTTAAGTGGAGAGCACTTGTTAATAGCATGCTTTATCATGACGGGTATTTATATACACACAGAAATGCCATTCCCAAATATCATAAGACATAACTCTCGTTTTGGTACAGGGACACCCCTCATGGTCCTTGATTTTCCCTATCCTGTTATTTGTGTCTTGTTCCCATACTGTCCCACTACAACCCTTATTTCCTATACTCTTGGATGTTTTCTCAATATGTACCATATTAAAATAATGGCCCTTAAGTTACTTTGAGGTGTCTTCCCGGCCCTCGGTATCGCTATTCCTTTTTCGCAAATTTGTAATACGTTATTTGAACTGCCAGTGTTCTTTAATTGTAGTTCATTTTTCGTTTATTGTTCGCATATGTTATTCTTGTATAACTAAAAAACCTTACCTTGTATAACGGAAACAATTACCTCAATAAAAAAAAAAAAAAAGATAGCATCTTAATATTAGTAGCCACTAAAGGACACATATTAGACATAAGTCTCTGTACACGCAGTAATACAGATTGGTGCTTCTCTAGATGCCATCTTTGGTCGCACCATCAAAACTTGCACCAACCCTATGGCAGGTGCAGTTTCGTCGTCCTTGTGTGACCTCCAATGTGAGGTCTGTGTGTGCAACTACATTCACCGACACATCTCTGCGTGCGCTAAGACACCTCCTTGACACCATTCAGGAACGCCCACTACGTTTTCGATACACTTCTCTGCACGTGTCTGAAATTGCAACCGTGACTCTGGGCCTGATTCAGAGCCGGACGCTCTGACCAGAGCGCTCGCTCTGAATCACGGCCCTCCTACTTGAAAATGGAGCGGCCTCTTGGACGCTCGCATAGCTGTGGGTTACCACCCACAGCTATAGCGAGCGTCCATGATGATGGTCGCGATGGTCAAGACCATCGCGACCATCGGACTTGCGACGAGACCCTGCGGTAGGGTCTCGCTGCCGCAAGCCCAGGAGTGATTTTGGCTCTATCAGAGCCAAAATCACTCCCACTGACATCACTACTGATGTCAGTGGGGCCGGACTCAGACGGTAGGCGTTCCCATGGGAACGCCTCCATCTGGCAGCCACGCCCCCGGCACGCCCACCAAAGGGGGCGTGCTATCAGTCACCATCGACAGCACGACCTCTTTGGTGCGAGACCCGTAGCGACAGCTTGGCTGTCGCTCTCCGGGTCTCGCGCATGCGCACGACGGAGCTCCCTCCGTCGTGCGCATGCACATTCGGGCACCATCAACCCGCTTGCGAGCATCCTACGCTCGCGAGCGGTCTGAATTAGGCCCACTGTACGGACACAATCGGACGGCATGTGCGATGAGATATATACACATGCGCAGTAGCAAAAATCGCTCCACTACGTCCATCATCGGCAGTGTTTACACCATGACCCACCGTATCATTCATCAGAGTACCCAATCACAAACCATGGGGCCCACAGGAGCCATCCACATCCTGGCCAACAGGACTTTAGCCACAATGAATACAGTAGAGACATATAGCAAAACATCAGTATTAGTCCCCATCAACAGATGCAAAAAGAGAAGCAGCAGGTAAAGCTAAGGGGTCTGAAAGCCACTTCCAGGCAATACAGCCCCTCACCTCAGTCCAAAAAAACATGCACCCCAGGACACTCCCATTGAAGATGTCACAAGTCACAGGGAGGTACATATGACATTTGGTTGGGGCAGTGTGAATCACAAGCCCTCTTAAATTTGGCAAGGCAGGAAGGACTTACATATAATGTATGTACTCAAAATAACGGGAGCTGTTGGAATTTAGCAGGTAAAATAGCACTATGGCGACTGACTAGTACAGAATCCCAATCTTCATCAGGTAACATGCACACCATGCTCACAAATGTCAATTCCCCTCGTATTTGTTCTAAAGATTCATGGGGGTGTTCATGGTAAAGCTGGCCCAGAGAGACTCATCTGCACTCCATATACAACTCTCTGTTATCCAAAGACAAATATTCATGCCGGAGTAAGTTCCCTATAAAAGATATAGAGTCAAAGTCCATCCCACCCAACATTGGGCCTCATTCAGAGGTGCACACAGTGTCCATGTCACACGCAAGCAACCGATACTTTATATCTGCCCATGTTTCCTGAAGGTTACAGCCAGGAGACGAAGATCGAAACTGCACGGACAGAGATTGACTTTCAGTGGGCATTCCTGTTAAGTAACAAAGAGGGGTCGCTAGCCAGACGCGGGCATGTCGCTGAAAGCGACTGCAGCAAACGGCGCCATTGCATTGATACAGAAGGTCAGCCATGTCTGCCTGCATCTCTGTATCAGGCCCATAGTGTGCTCCAAGGACCAGATTTTGAAAGGTTTGCACCACAACGAAAAGTACATTTTTAGGAACCTGGCCACATAGAAGTAGAGACTAATGAGAGAGGAGAGGAGCTGGTCAATATTCCAAAAAAATACAGAGCAGAAAATATATAGGAGCCTGGTGCATCCATCTCCTCAAGGGTTATAGAGGAGTCCAGAAAAGCCCTACTTGGTTTCATGCCATTGATGTTAAAAACAGATAGCCCCATCGATGGTTAATTTTATGGCCATAGCTACACCAAACCCATGCACATTCAGTATTTAGTGAGGTGGGTGTGGCTCCATTAACCAATTTGAATCATGACAGTATTTTCCTGCCCTCTTTTGAGGAGTTCCAGAAGATTTCCTCACAAGTATCCCTGGAGAGTAGGCAACTATAGACCTGATTCAGTGATTGGAAGCAGTTTCGATGTTCCCAAAGTTGAGCAATTTTTTGCTATTACAAAGTCCAGGAAACTATTTCTGCACACTGGTGTAACTACAATTTTCAGGATCCTATAGCAAAATTTGCTAGTGGATCTATAGCATACTTAGGCCCGTATTCAATTAGTTTAGTACCCGCAATACTTTCTCGCCTGCCGGACTTTTTGTCTACATCGTGTATTTTAGCTGTGGAAACTTACCGTGCGCGTACCCACAATTCGCCCTAGTCAATTCCAAAAAATACGAAAACGGAGACACGTGATGTCAGAACAGGCGAAAAGTGGTGGCAGAATTTGGAAAATCAGCCAGAACCCCCGAAAAAGATGCAGAAACATTGGGGATCAATGTAGTAGTGCCCGATCAGCACTAATAAAACTGTTTGGGGTACTTAAATTGGTACAATTGCCTCTAATTAGCATCTTTGCACAAGTGGTGAAGAATGGCATAAAGCAGTATTTTTGGGAGAAAATAAGTAGTCCTGGCAAATTTGGGGTACCTGAAAATGGGTGCAAGCATCTTTTAAAGTCACTAAAGTGCAGTTTTAATAATTGCGAATTTCCACCCTCACAAAAGCAACTGCAATCCCCAAAACATTTGCCCCCTTCTTAGAGCACCCCCAGAACCTTATTTCGCTAGTTTGCAAACTTGTCCCCCCACTTTGTGCTTTTTCGCCCCCAAATTCAAAGTACTTTTTTGGGGTGTTCCTCACTTTTTTTTTTATGCAGTTATCCTTTGGGGGCTGTCCCAAGGGTTCTGAGTGGTTTCCCCACCTTTGCACCCCAAAAAAAAAATTTCGGCACTTTTCTCCAGCTATTCAGAGGCGAATCTTTTTCGCCTATTACATTGCATTGACTTTCCACGTCCAAGGAAAGCGGATGGAATTGAATACGGAGATAAGGTTCCGCCTGGCGAAAAGTCGCAATCGGCGATACTTTTTCATGGATCTCGGCTTTTTCGCTTCTAATTGAATACGGCCCATAGTATGTTGATGCATGGCGCAGAGAGAAGGAAATTCCTTACATGCAATATGTGAAAATCAGTAAATAAGTATGCAGGATTTAACAGAATATATAAATATATTATCATAGGGTAGTATGAACAAGAAGCGGAACATAGGAACATTGGGTCCTATATTAGTTATATGCCCATAAATCCTTGTAGTACTAGAGGTATATTTACTAAAGTGTGGGTTTTTAGAAGTGTAGATGTTGCCTACAGTAACCAATCAAATTCTACTTAACATTTATCTAGCACCTTATAGAAGATTCAGGGCTTCTATTACTAAGCAGTGTTAGGAGACAGAGTGATAAGTGATAAGGTACCAGCCAATCAGCTCCCAACTGTCATTTTTCAAACACAGCCTGTGAGATGGCAGTTAGGAGCTGATTGGCTGGTACCTTATCACTTTTCACACTGTCTAATAACACTGCTTAGTAAATAGACTCCATAATAGCTTGAATCTGATTGGTTGCTATGGGCAACATCTCCACTTCTAAAACTCTCACTTTAGTAAATATACCCCCTATTGTCTGTTGCCTCGCCATAATTACCTAAGACCTCAACTCTCTCAATTTAAACATTAAAATAAAACACAAGCTTTGCTGCAATGGGTACTGAATGACTAATTTAAGACCTGTCATAGGATGCGTGAATCATTCCCAAGCAAGATATATGGGACAGAACTGGTTAATTTTCTAAGTGCCATTTTCCAAGTGACATTATCAATCATACTTCACTTCCTGCAGCTCCCCATTTTAACAATCACTTATTGTCTCTGAGGTTAGCAATCTGTGCAGCAGAGATTGAAAGTGTGCTGTGTTTATTGGAGTCATTTGAAATTACAATGATTTTCATGGTCACATTTCCACATTGTGTTATTGTTCTGGAAAAACCTGTGCGTTACCAACTACGTTTCTAAAAATACTCAGCCTGTGATTTGGGTATAAACTTTATAATCATATATTTTATTTATATTCTATTTGTACTTGTCTAAAGTTTATATTGAGGAATAATTGTAAAAAATACATATATTTTTATTACGAGATTTTATCTAATTTCTGTGATGGTTGCAAAGCTCACCAATCAGTACGGTTCCATTGTTCTTGTTCTCCTCCTCAGAATTCTTTTAACTCCTCTACAGCCAACATGTCGACATTCTCAGAATGTCGACATGTGAAATGTTGACTTCCCAGAATCTTGACATTAGAATTAGGCTGCAGGACGGGATGGTTAGGCAGTAGGAGCATAGTTACTAAAGTGCGAGTTTATAGAAGTGGAGTTGTTGCCCGTAGCAACCAATCAGATTCTACTTATCTAGCACCTTCTAGAAGATAATATCTAGAATCCAACATCTTCACTTCTATAAACTCACACTTTAGTAAATATACCCCATGGGGTTGGTTAGGGATAGGCTTATTCACTAGAGGAAGTGTTGTGGTTAGGAGTAGGGATTAGGGGGACTGTACTTACCAGAACGCTGGAGCATCATATGACTCCACCGGAAGTGATTGTCACATGACTGCCAGGACCTGGAAGCTGCGCTGTAGCCCCTGCTGCCATCGGGAGCCGATAAGTCATCGCTGGGTCACCAGGGACGATATGTCGACATTTCCTCAGTATTTATATGATATATGTAAACATGGTCAATGTCGACAGGATGACCATGTCTATATTATGAATGCCAACATTATGCCTGACATATCACACTACGCCAGTCATCAGTTCTGGATTTCCCACTAGACACGTGACTAGGGCACAACTAGCTGTTGGCAGCATGGCAGTCCCTCTGCATTAGAGCTTTCCAGTGCCCCAACTCAGCCACGGCTATTTGGAAACAGTACAAAGACTGCATCCTCCATGATGTATCAGGGGAGTCTCATGAGTGGGCACATGTGCAGTCCAGGAGCCAGGAAAATCAGGTTTGTAATGGGGAGAGTCTCAGGAGCCTCGCACTTGTAACCTGGGAACCTGGAAACTGAGGTTCTTAGCAACAATAGATCACTGCAAAAGGCCAAAAAAAAACAGGTACCTGGAGGGTGCGACGTCTCAGAATCCTGGGGTGGGAGCTGGCGCACAAAAATATTGTGCTTAGGGGATCCGTCGGCACAGTGTGTACCCAGTGTAATGGAATGCCTAGTTACAGCTGTGTCATATACACGTTTTATGTTTGTACCCTCCCAGCGCTGGAGAGTCCTCTTGTATTTCAATTTGTGCCCTAAGGGTTGTGGAAACCCGTATATCTCCTTAGGCTGCATTTACTGGGTACCCTTTGGCACCGCCAATTCATCCTGAATCTCATAGAAGGTATCCTCCCTCTAGCTTGCGATTTCCCTTTTTCCCTTAATAGAAACAGTCTAATAGAGACAACAACGGGTGAGGGTAGTAATAAGGGATAATAATAATAATAATAATAATAATAATAATAATAATAATAATAATAATAATAATAATAGTGTAAATACCAATTGGATAGATCCAAGTATCAGACATAAATTTACTAAGAATCTAGTCTGATCGAGTTTGTTTTTTATACTCGATTTGCATTGCCGAAACTCGGGTGATTTGAGGCTACTGAAACTCTCAAATTTACTAATAAGTGTGTTTAGGACAAATCGAGTTCTCTGATGCTCTATCAGAACGAGATTTCTCACCGAGTTTGCAGTGTCTTCTTGCAGCCAAACTCTCCCGAAGAAATAGCCTGCACATAACAGTGAGATATGTGAAGTCTGCTTGTGTGTTATACCTGTTAAAAAAAAGGGATAAATGAAAAAAAAAGAATTACGCAGCCCCCCCCCCCCTAAAATATGGGGAAAAAAACAAGTAGGGTTACCCCATATTTTAGGAACCAGCCAGGGGTGCTGAACCTGTCCTGGTTTTAAAAATAGGGGGGAAAAATTGCGTAGGAGTCCCCCGATTTTTAAAACCAGGAACAGACTCAAATTCGGCCGGAGAGTAATGCCACAGAAAGGGGACCCCGGCAAAAGCATCAACCCCAGCCGGTCAACCCAAGCCAGGGATCTCAGGGGAGGTGGATACCCCCCCAATAAAGGGGTCCCTCCTCTACCAATCAGCCCAGGCTTAGGCTGAAGCCTGGGGCTCTTCCCCTAAGCTGTGGGTACAGGGGTAATAGTAGTGAAAGTAGATAGAAACTATTGTTTTTTACAGTGGTAATACAGATGCAAGCGTGCCTGACCTCCGGCACTTGTGGAACTGTAAGTACCAGCAGGTGGCCTACACCCGTACCCCCGCTGTAAGAAAAATAGTGAAAAAAACACAAACCGTAGTAAGTACAATTTTATTACATACACCTACCTACCACAATCACATATACTTACCTGCTGCCAGATGTTCTGTCCAATGGGTGTACCTGTAAAAAAAATCCTATACTCACCTCCATCCTTGCGCTGGTCTCTGTAGCATCCACAGGTCTTATCAAAAAAACAAACCGACACCCGTTCCAGCACGGACATGTATAGATGTATGTGTTATCACATACACCTATACTATGCGGAATGCCATAAGACGCTACTCTTCTGGAACTCACATGCCCCGCCAGCCAATCAGAGGCCATTCCACATGTCGTGGCCGTTGATTGGCTGGGACCCACGTGCCTGTAACTCTACAGCAGACCCGTGAATGCTACGGAGACACGCTGGCACCTGCAGTTCCCGTGTAAAAAACAATAGTTTCTATCTATTTTTACTACTATTACCACCATACCCACAGCCCACGAGTACAGGGAAGAGCCCCGGGCTTCAGCCTGGGGGGAGAGAGGGGACCTCTTTATCTCCCCTGAGATCCCTGGCTTGTGTTGACTGGCTTGGGATGATAATGCTTTGGCTGGGATACCTGGTGAAAGGTCTCCCCGGACGGATTTGATTCCGATGCTGGTTTTAGAAATAGGGGGACCCCTACGCAATTTTTTGTCCCTATTTTTAAACCAGGACAGGCTCATCAGCCCAGTGCTGGTTCCTAAAATATGGGGTAACCCTACTTGTTCCCCCCCCCGTATTTTTAGGAACTAGGACTAGCTGAGCATGGAGCTGGTTATGCTTTTTTGGGGGGGGACCCTACGTAATTTTTTTGTTTATATTACCCCTTTAGATAAAGTTTACATGCAGAAACATACACAAATCACACTGATCTGTGTATGTTTCTGGCAAACTCGCAGCTCAGGAAGTGGTCTATTTGAAACTTCTAATTAGCTGCGAGTTTGCTACAATTACACCCGAGATTGTAATCGAATATTAGTAAATTCCTGAGTTGTATCTTTTTCATGAAAAGCACGTCAGAGTTTGGCCCATGGTGAGTTTATTCGAATTTGCAATCTCACCCGAGCTTTTCAATGAAAAGAGAGAAATCTCACCCGAGTTTGCCTTTAGTAAATTTGAGAGTTGAAAAAAATGCATTAACTCACCCGAGATTGCAATCTCGACCAAACTCAAATCTTAGTAAATTTACCCCTAGCTGTTCACTTGCTTTGTTCTAGTTATGACATTGCCAGCTCAGCCGGACAATATGTCAGGTCCTTGTCTGTGGCGTAAATTCACCATGCCAGGAGGTAAATTATAATTTGGTGCCCCACCCCCTAAAAAAAAGGGAAAGTAAATCTGTCCACACACATAAAAACACTAATATAGAATATGTGAATGTGTTTCTATTAGGCTTATTTACTAAAGTAAATTTGCAGGATATCCCCCTTTTTCGGGTATATACAGCTATGCGTTAGTCACAGATAAGATAGTGACCTGTATAGTGCAATTAGCATGAGGCTCAGAGTCCTCCTGATGGAGGCAAAAGCCAACTGATGTGGGGTGGGGAGCACTCCTGATTCCCCTGATGGTGGAAAAAAACAACTGATGTGGGTGGGGAGCCCTTCTGGTTCCCCTGATGGAGGGGAAAACCACCTGATGTGGGGACTTTATTTATTACCAGTTATTTATATAGCATACACATATTCCGCAGCCCTTTACAGAGAGAATATTTGGCCATTCACATCAGTCCCTGCCCCAGTGGAGCTTATAATCTATATTCCCTACCACATGCGCACAAACATGGGTTAATTTTTTTTTTTTGGGGGGGGGACCAATTAACCTACCAGTATATTTTTGGAGTGTGGGAGGAAACCAGAGTACCCGGTGGAAACCCTCACAAGCACAGGGAGAATATACAAACTCCACACAGTTAGGGCCATGGTGGGAATTGAACCCATGACCTCAGTGCTGTGAGGCAGTAACGCTAACTATTACACCTTCTGTGCTGCCCTAGCTTTGAGGAACGAGGGGCTGATTCAGAGCCGCTCGCAAGCGCACAGCGATCGCAAGTGGCTCGATTTTACCCCACTGCGTATGCGCCGCCTCCGTCGTGCGCATGTTCGAGACCCGTCCAGCGTCTGCAGCTCAGTCGCTATGGGACTCGCTACAAAACAGGGTGGCTGTCGATGATGAGTGACAGCTAGCCCCATTTTGTAGGCGGGGAGGGGGGGTGGCTGCACAAACGCAGGCGTTCCCTTAGGAACGCCTAGCGTTTGTGGGTGGACCTACTGACATCACTAGTGATGTCAGTAGTGGACTTCCTGCTCTATTAGAGCAGGAAGTCCACTCGGGCTTACGGGAGCCGAGACCCTACCACAGGGTCTCGTCACAAGCCTGATGGTCACGATAATTGGGACGGACTCCAGGCCGTCCATAGGCCTACCATATACCTCCCAATGGTGAAATTTTATATGCTTATGAGGCTGTGACAGGAATGACAGCATCCCCTCATTTATGAGCCCTATAGCAGTTACAAGTGAAGTCAGTTATCTCAGTAGTGGCTGTATTGGGCACCCCTCAAGTGGGATACATGTGGATGGAGACCAGATAACCTGAGGAACCTCAACTAGCCAAGAATATCATCACTTGCCAATGATTCCGGGCAGGGGAATCTTTAGAGAGGAGGGGGTCTGTGTGCATTCCCTGTCCGGGGCCCCCTCCTCTCTTCCCGGCGGCCGGCAGCCTACTGACGTGGCTGGCCGGCCACCGGTCACCCATGGCGGCCGGTCACCACAGCTTTGCAAGTGGGCTGGAGAAAAATAAAAAACATGTCCTGATTCAGAGCGAGCGCTCGCCATCAGCGGAATCAGGCCCTGAGTTTGAGTCAAGATACAGTAAGACTGCTACTGTGGTGGAACTACAAATCACAAAATGCCCAGTGTACTGTTGACTGCTTCACATGCTGGGAAGTTGCTCCACCAAAGATCTGCCCCCAGACTCAGTCGCTGGTGCCCCAGGCCCCCTGCCTCCCATGCCCTCTTACCCGCAGCTCCGTCTGATGCATCCTTGTTGACATCCAGCTCCTGGAAGATATGCAGCCACACTTATGCTCGAGCCCGCCGCACAGTTCCGCTGCTAGAGCTGCCACCAGGGAGGAGTGGGATGGGGAGTTGTGGGTGAAGGGGGATGCCAGAGTCACAGTGGCATGAGAAGCTGCGACAACAGTGAGCGGGGACAGGCTATAGATAAACGGAAGCGCTATCTGATGGTCTGACATGGAGCAACCACTAGTATATGGTTATGGTAGCTTCTCAGGTCCCGGGAAGAGGTGCCTTGTATTGGGTGGCCATTACCGCACACTCCAGGTGCATAGTTACAGCCCTAAGTGGGGTGAATATATTGTGGGCAATGGAGGAGGTGCCCCTTCCGTGCTGGCACCTGGTGGCAGGTGCCTCCAATGTCTCCCATAGTTCTGCCCCTGTGTGGGAAGACAATATAGTCTGTGGCAGTCCCTTTCCCAGAGTCTCTCCTGTCTGGAAAGCTACCTGCTCCAATTTCTCTGACTAGGTTAGTATTGTAGCGATAGTATTAGCATCAGGATGAGAGAGCAGGGAGTATACAACATAAGTTTATATTTCACTATGTAGCTGTCTGTCAAGGTGGACAGATCCCTGAGCCAACAAAGAGGCATATTTAATAGAGACGTGCGCCGACCCCGTGTTTTAGTTTTGGATCTGTATCTCCCCTGGTTTTGCCAAAACCTCCCTTCCATGTTTTCTTAAAAAATAAAAAAATCACATAAAATGGGCCAGTTTTTGTTCCTACAGTATTATTAACCTCAATAACATTTATTTCCACTAATTTCTAGTCAATTTTGACCACCTCACAGCTCACTATATTGTTTTCATCCAGTTTAGGCCCAAAATTTGCACCAAGCTAGCTGGCTGACTAAGCTAAGCGGCATCAGTGGGTGGCACAAACACGTGGCAGTTCAACTTCCAACATGGCACATCAGGAAACAATTTTATTATTCAAGAGAGGCCTGAGGGTGTTGGAATATGTATGTAGTTGAAGGCAGGGACAGGAAGGGTTGATTGGTAGTAAATTTAATTTAATTTTTTGATTCTGAAGTAAATTTATGAGGGAGAAGGGGAGGCATTTACAAAATAAATTTTACACATTCACATCAGTCCTTCCCCCAGAAGAATCCTTGAGCGCCATGCCTGCTGCTGGGAGTGGATTTTTTGTCATCCCAGAAGGGGACCAGGAAGACTTCTAGTAGTGCTTTCCAAAAAAACTATTGACTGTTAAATAATCCTTTGCAAAGCTTCCACATGAAAAAGCATTTCCCAACCTGTACAGGGACATTAGAAAAACCATAGTTAGTTAGTTAGTGGCCTCAAAACTGCCACTTAACCAGCACAGATATGTGGAGAAGCGCAAGATTTAACATTTAAGGTCTTACGTTGTCTTTCTTGAGAATCTTGTGCCTGCTTCTGCTGCTAGGAGTGGATTTTCATCCCAAAAGGGGACCAGGAAGAGTGCTACTGCTTTCCAAAACAATTGATTGTTAAATAACCCTTTGCAAAGCTTCCACATGAAAAGCATTTACCAACCTGTACAGGGACATTAAAAAAAACATAGTTATTTATTTATTACCAGTTATTTATATAGTGCACACATATTCTGCGGCACATTATTTGTCCATTCACATCAGTCCCTGCCCCCAGTGGAGCTTACAATCTATATACCCTACCACATGCTCACACACACTAAGGTTTATTTTTGTTGGGATTCAATTAACCTATCAGTATATTTTTGGAGTGTGGGAGGAAACTGGAGAACACCCACACAAGCACAGAGAGAATATACAAACTCCACACAGTTAGGGCTGTAGTGGGAATCAAACCCACAACCTCAGTGCTGTGTGGCAGTAATGCTAACCATTACACCATCTGTGCTGCCCAGTTAGTTAGCTAGTTAGTTAGTGGCCTTCAAACTGCCGTTGTACCCACTGTCCACTTAACTAGAGCAGATATGTGGACAAGCGGAACACAGCAGCAAATGCAACATTTCAGATTTAAGTCTCACGTTGTGTCTTTCTTGAGAATGCTGCCTGCTACTGGGAGTGGATTTTCATCCCAGAAGGGATGGAGACATTGTTTTGTCTTCCAAACGGACACAGATCTGAAGAGATGTAAAGAACTACTGGCAGGAAAAAGAGGCAATTTGTAGGCCCTTACACAATCTGCCTTTGCTTTACTTGAGCTGCCCACATTCCAGTGTGTACTCAGAAAGGGTTTTCAGCACAGCCGGTAACCTTGTCAGTGATCGGCCTAATACGACTTCCCCAAAATGTGGAAAAGTTGATGTCCATCAAAATGATCTACAAATTCTACGAGAAAGACCTTTACCATCAATTATGTGCAAAAATTACAGAGGCACCTGTAATGGTGGATTCCAGCGGGGACAAATTAATATTGTGTGAAGAAGATGATGTATACATCACGCCAGATTATACCATCACCCAAACCTATATCGTCATCCCATCCTGTGTTTTTGTATAAATTACAGCAGCGCTCCCTGTTAGATTGGGGATTCATTGTCCACTTTAGTGGATGTGAGCTCCATTTTAGTCCATATCACCACACCCCCTACACATCTTCTGACCTGGGCTACAGGAGGAGCAGCTGCACTCTGGAATACAGTTGCATGGAGTTGCCCCTCCGACTCGCTGCAATTCAGGTAGAGGAGCCATGAGTAGGGACACTATAATCAGAGAATGCAGTTTTAGCTGCTTTATTCCATTTTTTAAACCTTAAAACCATATCCTCTATTTTCACCTTTTGAAAATCTCAGCTGAGGCATTTGTGATGTGATGGCTAATGCGCACACACACACAGAAAAAAACCACATTGATTTATTTATTTTTTTGGCACTTGGGGGGGAGAGCACCCCTGAATGAGGCAGCAGCCCCTTGATAAATGACACAGGCAGCACCCCTGTGCAGCTACGTTGCTGGTGATAAGTGTGGCTAATGCGCACACACACAGAGAAAAATAAACACATTGATTGATTGATTAATATTTTCTTTGGCACTTGGGGGGAGAACACCCCTGAACGAGGCAGCAGCCCCTTGATAAATGACACAGGCAGCACCCCTGCACAGCTACGTTGCTGGTGATAAGTGTGGCTAATGCGCACACACACACACACAGAAAAAAACAACACATTGATTGGATTAATTTTTTTGTGGCACTTGGGGGAAAGAGCACCCCTGAACGAGGCAGCAGCCCCTTGATAAATGACACAGCACCCCTGCACAGCTATGTTGCTGATAAGTGTGAGTAATGTACACACACAGAAAAAAAACAAGTTCTTGATTTTTTCACACTGGGGGTGAAGAGCACCCCTGATGGACAGAGCACCCCCTGGACAACACAGAAGCACCCCTTATGGACTGCAGTGACACAGGAGCCACTGAAGTCCCTCTCTTCTGTCTGCAGCACAGCTCCTAGTAACACAGCTCTTATGGACAACGGGCACAGCACAGCAGCCAGCCCTAGTATGGAATAGTTGACAACAGCCAGCCAGCCCATATGTACTATGGACATTAAGCAGCCAGCCCTTCACAGGTGACAACAGTAGCCAGCCCATATGCAGTATGGACATTAAGCAGCCAGCCCTTCACAGGTGACAACAGTAGCCAGCCCCTATGCACACACAGCAACAGCACAGCGATCACAGCTCCCTACTTCCTCTTCACTCTCCAAAAACGGAATGAAAATGGCGGTGATCGTGAAACCTTCTATAGAATCCAAAACCTGCGATAATCCGACAGCGGGATGATGACTTTTTTCCTTCGTTTTGAGATCCTAGCCAGGCAGGAAAACCTGAGCCGACTCGGATCTCGGCTCGGATCGCTAAGTTCGGGTGGGTTCGGATCTCTGAGAGCCGAACCCGCTCATCTCTAATATTTAATAACTAGTAATATCTTTGTTGTCACTTGTTACTAATCCAGCCAATCACCTACTAACTGTCATTTTACAAGCACATAACAGTTAGGAGCTGATTGGTTGGATCACCATTTAAGATTGGTAACGAGTGATAAGAGGAATATCAGCTTTCTCGGTCCCTCCAGCATCTAAACTCTCTCTTATTTAATGTCAGTTTAGTTAGGAATGGGAATGACTTCACCTCAGTTTATGAGATATGCCACTTTGTTCTGTTAGCAGCTGCAAAAACATGATAGTTAATCAATAGTGATAGTCTCCACGCGCATTGATTTACTGGCATCATGCTACTAGTGTCTGCTTTCATTTCCCACCAGTGAATAGAGCCTCTCCCATTTGCGAATCCATGTACCACCCTTATATCTACAATATGAGGACAATAGATGCAAATGATGCCACGTATCATGAGGACAGCTGCTGACACTGGCAATAATCTGGTATCCCCCAAAAGGAATGTACATGTAGGATAGAACAAGCATAGTAGACAAATAGTTTTCAGAATAAAGCAGCTTTCTTATGATTAAGCGTACCATAGGAAAGATGGCCAAGCTGTGATTCCTAACATATACTGGTAGGTTACTTGGCTGCTGACAAAGAAATTAACCCATGCGTGAATGACTCTAATATTCTCTGTGCAGTGCTGTGTAATATGTGTGCGCTATATAAATAGCTGATAAAAAATTTCAACCGCTAGATTTGGGGGGTGTAAATCTCCCCTGCTTTAAGATTCACACCCTCGCGGCCAATTATATAGATATACGCCTTAGACTGTATAGGTGGGATGGATACTGAATAATCTATAGACCAGCCTAGTTATTAATCTAAATAGCCTCCTCCACATCCGCCCCATCCCCCCACCTCCGTGACAACCTATTAATCCGCACTCCCTGGGATGCTTGCTGTAAGCTTCCTTCTTGTCAGCGGTTTTCCCCTTTTAATTGGTAACCCAGACTTTCAGGGTGAACACTCCTCTGGGGTAATTAACAATTGGTACCTTTAAGGTCTACACCATGTTTATCAGTTGTGGATCGTCTTCTCTCCTTACACCTATTCACAGCTGCAAACTCACTATCCAACACTATTGATGCTACTTTTCACTTATCTTCAAGTTTCTACCAAGATGGACTCTGCCTTGATGGAGGAATTGTGTACTAGATGGTGCACTGCGCCATTGCTCCTCTACGGTCTTCCGCACATCTTATATTTATAAACATACCCACCGCCAGATTGATTTAGATAAACTATGGCCAAATGGGATGGTGAATTCCCTAATGTCTCTTTATGTGATATTTTGAAAGCCAATATCCAACGCAGAATGACAGAAGATGCGGAATTCACGTGGGCCACTAGCCAATCAGAGGCCGCTATTCATGTAGCAGCCGCTGATTGGCTGTGGCCCATGTGCCTGTCACTCTACACAGCCACAGCCAATCATCGGCCGCTACATGTAGAACGGCCTCTGATTGGCTGGCGGTCCATGAGAATTTCAGAAGAGTAGCGTTTTCTGTCATTACAAGTAGTATAGGTATATGCGATATAACACATATATCTATACTCTACCGAGTTGGAATGGGACAGTCGTTTTTTTTGTTTTTGCCAAGACCCATTGGATGCTACAAGGAGAAGAGGACCGACCTGCGCCAGGATGGAGGTAAGTATTTGATTTTTTTTACAGGTAACCCATTGGAATACTACTTGGACAAGGGGACTGAACAGCTGGCAGCAGGGAAGTATGTATGAGTGTGGTAGGTGTGTGCAATAAAATTGTACAATCTATGGTGTGTGTGTCTTCCACAAGTGCCAAAGGGTAGGCATGCTGGCACCTGTAGTTCCATGGTAAAAAAACAATAGTTTATATCTATTTTCACCACTGTTACCCCATACCAACAGCCAAGGGGTGCAGGAAAGAGCCCCAGGCTTCGGTGTAAGCCTGGGATGCTCGGGAGAAGGGGGTCCCCTTTATTGGGGGGATTCCAACCTCCCCTCCGATCCCCGGCCTGGGGTGATAATTCTTTGGCCAGGAAGACCCGGTGAAAGTGTCCCCTGGCTGTGACATTACACCCCAAACAGATTTGAGCTCAGTGCTGGTTTTAAAAATAGGGAGAACCCTACGCAATTCCCCCCCTCCCCCGTATTTTTAAAACCAGGACAGGCTCAGCAGCCCAGTGCTGGTTCCTAAAATACGGGGTAACCCTACTAAATTTTTCTCCTGTATTGTTATTTGTTATGAACCGGGGCTGGTTATGTTTTTTGGGTGGGGACCCTGTGTCAATTAAAAAAAAATAAACATTTAACCCTTTTTATTTACAGGTATAACACACCTATCTCACTGATATGTGCAGGCTGCTTGTTCGGGAGTGTTTGGCTGTGGTCAGACACTGCAAACTCGGGTGAGAAATCTCGATCACATACACCATCGGAAAACTCGATCTCAGCTAAACACGCTTCTTGATAAATTTGAGTGTTTCAGAAGCCTAAAAATCACCTGAGTTTCAGCAAGGCAAATCGAGTTTAAAAATGGCAAAACTCGCTCAAACAGGACTATTAGTTCATTTACCCCCTAGTGTCAGCGTCATATGCAGAAATACATTATAAGTTAGTGCACCACTCCTACCTTACCCCTAGGTTGCGGTATCTCATCGGAGCTTCCTCTGACTCTTACTGCTTCAAATGCACACTACCAGAGGCCAACCTCATTCACTGCACATGCAGTAGCAGTAGGTTCTGGCTGACTGTGAAGGACTTCATCTGGTGTGACTTTGGTACCCCTTTAAACAAATGCATGGGTACTATGAAATTTACACCCCTCATGTCCCGTCCTCTGCCTTAACCCATGGAAATAATCTCCTTCTTGCTAAAGTAGCAACCTTGTTTATCCCATCTCTTTCCTTATCTATGGATAGAAATGTCCATAGATAAGGAAGACAGGGCTGATACAATTTTTTCCATATGGCTCCCCTATGTCCTCACCCTATCACTCCAGATCAGGCCTACCTTTTAGGCATCGACCTTCCGGGAGGAAGCAGAATGTCTGCTTACTGCGGGGGGCTTGGCCGGGCAATGATGAAGTACTGGGGGCAGGGCCGGGGACGTGACCGCGCGATCGCATCATCATGGCCCTGTCCCCTCTTCACAATGCCAAAATTAACGGCATTGTAAAGCAGGGCCACAATAACGCGATTCAGCGCAAATCACGTCACCGCCCCCCCCACTGCGGGGGTTTCTAACTTTACTCTAGGGGGGAGCCGGGAGGCTTGGCGGCCGCCAGGAGGCTTGCCTACCTTTCCAGGAGGGCTGGGAGCAGCACCCGATATTCGGGAGGTTCCCAGCCAAATCGGGAGGGTAGGCAAGCCTGTTGCTAACACATTACTACAGTAATTTGCAAAACATTTAAAAGAAATTATTAGCAATAATTGCTGTGTATTTGTACCACTGCTCTGTTACTTAGTTTAGCCAGCCAGCCTTTAACCAGTCACGAGGGTTTGGCAAAACCAAAACCGGACGACCAAAATCAGCAAAAATGGTTCGGTGCACATTTCTAGTCTATAGTAATAATAATAAGATAAATATATATATAGCTCTTTTCTCCAAAATGACTGAAAACTCTTTACAAGTACTAGGTGTGTGAGCCATTTTGGAAGCACTACATATGGTAGGTTGCAATGTGAAGGATAAGCAATACATACAGATATGACTACTGAATACAAACTCCAAAATGCGAAATAGGACCAACATGATACAAACAGAATCATCAGTACCCTGGATTGTTTGCCATACCCACGAAAGTACCAAGAGAGGCAACTGTCTTAGGCACATTACATAGGTTAGATTACAATGGGTGGGGTCAGCAATACCTAGAGAAGTCATACATAATACAGAAATGGCGGGATGTACTAAGCAACGCATCCGCGATGCAGTACATCCCGCCTCTCTTCGGTACATACTACGGTTGATTACCACAGTATGTGCCTAGAATGGAAGGTAGTCAGCATCCCGGCAGAAAGGATGCCGATGGTCAAATACCGGCGCCGAGATCCCGGCTTCAGAATTTGAAGGGAAAAATTTGCACGAAAAGACGCTCAGTCCTACCGAGTCGTACCATGGCGTGGCGCGACTAGAAGGGCTGTTTAACACGCCAGGAGGCTAGATGTATTTGGGCACATCTGTATATAAAAGGATGCCCAGTCAGCTCACAACATGTGGCCACATGTTGACATGATGGAAACTAGTATGGCAGTGACAGAAGAGTATGGTAATTTAAAAATTGCCTGTTAAAACACTGTGCCATGCTCCTAGTCAGACAATCCTAGCCGGACCAGTGCGTCTCACCCACCGGTGTCCACAACCTCAAACCAGACTGAATAATCTCCTAGTATTTGCTCCGTACTGCCACACAGGAGGCTGCTGCAGCCTCTCTCTTGGATCAATCTCAGCCTGGCCACCTTGTGAGCAAGGGTAGAATGCTGCACCCTGTAATGGTGCATTCTTAGGCATGTCCCGCACAGGGCAAGCTCCATGTGGAGCTGCGCCCTGTGCCGGTAATGGTTGGCGCCCCATCTCACCCTGCACTCAAAAGGGGCATGGTCTAATGCCTCCAGCCATCTCCCTGCACTGAATCCGCTTAGCAAAACAGAGAAATGTGGCGGTGTTTTCCCTAATCTCCTACTTGCGGACAATCTGGCTGCCTCTTCCGGGAGGAGGCAGCCAGCTCGGCAAAGCAGTGGGGGAGAAAGGGGGCGTGACCCATTTTCGGGAGCGGAACATGGGGCGTGGCCGCATCATCGTGTCATCGCGGCCCCGCCCCTGCTACACAACGCATATATTATCTGCGGTTTGTAGTCGGGGGCAGGGCCAGGATGACGCGATTCAGCGCGAATCACGTCATCAGCTCCCCTGACCCAGCCACTTTGACCAGGTAAGTGGTGACGCTGGCGGGGGAGGGAGCGGATGCAAGCGGGGTGTGCAGGTGGGCTGCGCCGGCCGGGAGACTTGCCCCCTCTTCCGGGGGGTCGGGAGTGACACCCGTTTTTCGGGAGGCTCCCGACCATTTCGGGAGGGTAGGCAAGTATGCCTCACTTACCAAAAATGCAAAGTCACCAGCGCTAAATGAACATAAAAAATATATAAAATATAAGAAATGATGATAAAGTGGATGGTAGGTGTAAAATCACATATTTAATATTACATTATAAATATAAAATCACCACAGGTGAACCAATGAATAGAATAGCAATGTCTTATATACTAAGACCTAACCTAGGAGTATACTGCCTCACTTACCGACTGCCCGCGGGACACTTCGACCTGCAGGTGGAACAGCAGGACAGTGCCAAAAAACTGGACTGTCATGCTGAAATTGTGCCAGAAGCTATTGCGTATGCGCGAGTCACCGGAAAATGGCTGCTGCTATATTCCCAGTGATTTTTGCTACTCTGCAGCACCGGCCCGTTCCTGCAGAGCAGAACTCTGCAGACTATGGACAGGTAAGTATAACACTATATAGGTGCAGGGTGTGCGGTATGGGCTCCCCTGGTCCCAGGGGCCATTGTGCACCGCACACCGTGCAAGAAACATAGATACGCCTCTGGAGGGGACATACTTTTCAAATAAACTAAAAGAGTGCCAGTTGGGACTTTGCATGGACAGCGTGTTTACGCACGCACTGTCTCTGAAAGGGAAAAGTGAGTAGAAACTGCTAATAATCTCATTGATATTTGCAAAAAATATTTGAGCTAGTATCGCGATTATTGCTAAAAAGACCCCTTTGAGAGAAGTCCCCACCTATAGTACAGTAAGGAGTTTGGAAAACCTGAGCATCCTCCTTAATATTCTCTTTTATTGGTGTGGACTTAAGTCCAACAACAACTGCGTCACCCTTGAAAATAAGATGTCCGGGTGCCTGTTATTGCTTCCATTTCCAGAGATTCAAGGGGAATTTTCTCATGCTTTGGTCCAGATTCAATTACCCACGGTGCTTACAGCGGGCTTGTAGCTAGGCTCCCGAGTTAAGTGTCCGGGGCATAATCAATTGCAGCTCACGGTAAGCCCACAGGCTGCACTTACCACTGTTTTCTGTTCAGACCCTCCTGAGGTGCGAACACAAATTCATAGTAAGTAGGGCTTTCTGCCCTTACCGCGAGCTCCTGACATTAGCTCCAGACATTTAACCCGGAATCTATCGGTCAACGCTGGAGCAAATGGGCTTCTTGTTAAATAGTTGTGGGTGTTAAAGCCTAAAGCAACAAGCCAAAGTTGCACGCTAGTCAGTTTGACAGAGTGATCTTGCCGGCTTTATCACTGTGCATGCTCCGTAGCCGAGCGCACGCATCTATGGACGATTCAGAGTCATATGCATCTCAAAAGCAACTCCACTTGTGGCTGAATGGGTGTAACTGGGTGGTAACGTAAGCTAAGTGGAGTGAGGGTGTGTCGTTGGTGTGCAGGCGGAATTGCGGGCTATGCAGCGGCAATGCAGTCACCATGTCGACATGCAAAGTGTCAACAATAAAAATTTTGTTACCACAATGTTGACCGTTATGATGTTAACATTGTTGAAATGTCAATATGGAAAATGTCGACATGTGAAACATTAGTTTTCCGCAGAATGCCAACATTAAGGTAAGGCTGCGGGATGGGAGGGTTAGGGTTAGGCTGCGGGAGGGTTAGACACAAGGAGAGATTATGGTTAGGCGGTGGGAGCTGAGGGTTAGAGCTAGGCTGCAGGATGGAAGGTTTAGGGTTAGGCACTAGGGGGAGAGTTAGGGTTAGGCACTAGGGGAGGGTTAGGGCACGGCACTAGGGGGAGGGTTAGGGTTATTCACTAGGAAGAAGGTTACACTGCAAGACAGAAGGTTTAGGGTTAGGCACTAGGAAGAAGGGGTTACACTGCAAGACAGAAGGTTTAGGGTTAGGCACTAGGGGGAGGGTTAGGGTCAGGGCTGCCATCAGAAATCATGGGGCCCCCCACCTCCCCGTGTTTCTGCAACTCCAGCCCTGCAGTGTCTCCCTAGCCAGCACCCCTCTGTCTCTATTCTGCCCCCTACAGCACACAGACATTTACCTTCTCCTGTATCTTCTGGTTGTTCCTCCTCGCACTGCAGCCGTATACTCTGTCAGTGGTGAGGCGTGCATGATGTAATGGCGTAATGCATGCCTTGCCTCAATAAAAAAAAAAAAAATGTTATTGTACCAGTTGCAATCCCCCCACAATTCACTCTCTCTCAGCGATCCCCCCATTTCCCTCTTTCAGAGATCCCCCCACATTCTCCCGCCTCAATGACACCCCCTACTTTCTCCTCTCTCAATTATCCCCTCCACATTCCCCTCTCTCTCCCAGCGATCCCCCCTACATTCCCCTCTGTCAGTGACCCATCACACACACACTCCCCTCTGTCAGTGACCCCCCCACACACACTCCCCTCTGTCACTGACCCCCCTAGACACACAAATACACTCTCCCCTCTGTCTGTCAGTAAACCCCCCACACAAACACACTCCCCTCTGTCAGTGACCCCCCCACACACACTCCCCTCAGTCTGTAAGTGCGCCCAGGCCCGTTGAGAGCTGTGGCGGGCCCGGGTAATAGGGGGCGTGGCCTAATCGCGGGAGGCGTAGCAACACCCCTTCCTGGAAGAAAAAAAAGATTTGCAGCGCCGGAGGGGGGCGCTCTGGGCCCCCTCAGCCCTGCTCAAAGCCAGGGGGGGGCGCGATCAGTGTGATCGCTCCCCCCCCCCACAGGCATAGGAGACTGCTGTGGCTGCTGCTCAGCAGCCACGAGCAGTCTCCACTGCAGCTCAGCACATGCTGTGTGCTGGGCTGCTGTGAGGGAGGGGGAGCGGCGCCAGGCCCCTCAGGAAGCCCGGGCCCCGGTAATCTGTACCCGCTCCCCCCCCTCTCGGCGCCCCTGAGTGCCCCCCCCCAGACATTCCCCCCTGTATCATTGCCCCCCCTCCATCTCTCAGTGGTGCCCCCCACCTCCCCTCCCCAATGAACTTACCTCTGTCAGTGTCCTGAGAGGCCCTCCGGCTCACTTCCGTCTGTTGCAAGGGGCAGGAGTCAGACTTGCAGAGAGTCCGTGTGGGCAGACTGGTGAGTCACACTGCAGCTCTCTCAGGCATATGCTGTCTGCTGAGCTGCTCTGTCTGTGCTCATTGTCAGGTGGCTGGTCTGGAGAAGGGGGCAGCCACCAGGAAGTAAAGGAGGCTATGGAGGCTATGCTTGCTCATTAATCACTGTCAGTGACAGATGCCCGGCGCTGCGGTGCGGATCCTCAGTGAGAAGGATCTGCTACGTGCCAGGGAATACCTGCGGGCCATTACTCCCAAGGGGCACCTGCAGCATGAATGGTAGGTCTGTCAAGACCATTGCGACCATTGGGGCTTGCGAGGAGACCCTTGCGGTATGGTCCCGTCTACCACAAGCCCTAGCCAGCTTCCTGCTCTAACAGAGCAGGAAGCACCCTACTGACATCACTGGTGACATCAGTGGTGGCTCACCTGTCAGAGGAGAGGAGTCTCCTGTCCTGACTCTGAAGAGGCTTTGAGAGACCGGGATGGACGACGACCGAGACGGACTGGACCTGGATGGATCCTCGAGTGACCAGCAGTCCGGCTCCAGACACTGCGTGGCAGGCGGTGGGCGGAAGCAGAACAGCAGAAGGAGGCAGGGGTAGAGCTGCTGCGGTTTGCGCGTCCAATCAGCAGGCGTCACTTTGACTGGCGCATGCGGATACAGTGGAGCAATGGTGTCGGCGGTGGGTCTGGGTGAGAACTTTTCAACCATGGAGGGGGACTCCGCAGTCCGCTGTCCGCTCATTACCCATGGAACACAGTGGTGCTTTGAAAAAGAAAAAAAAGAGAAAAAAACTGGCCGCGGCTGCAGGGGGGCTGGCGAGCCCCTTGATGCTTCGGGCCCTTGGGCACCTGTCCAACAAGCCCAATGGGAGAGACAGCCCTGGGTGCATTCCTTAGTATGTGAAGGTGGAGTATAAGAGGTTTATAGCTGTAATCAGGAATAGCTCTGTATGGGCTTAGAATGTGGGAGTTGGTTTGGCTAGAGCGTGCTTAGTATCACTCCCTCTCCTGAGGTAACTTCACTATAATGCGCTACAGTACCTGATCTCCCTACGAATATTAGGGGTCTATTTACTAAGGTGCCAGCCAATCAGCTCCCAACTGTCATTTTTCAAACACAGCCTGTGAGATGACAGTTGGGAGCTGATTGGCTGGCACCTTATCACTTTCTTATCACTTTTCACTCTGTCTCCTAACACTGCTTAGTAAATAGACCCCTTAGGGGCCCATTTATTAATGATCGCATTTTGTAATGCAATCAGGGCATGCAGTACCACCCATGATCGCATTGCAAAATGCGATCATAGCGGCCGGATGTATTAACTGGCATATGCATGCGCACGACATCTGTTCACCTTCTGCACACCTGCTGCTCTGCATAGAAGGGCAGCGGTATGTGCTCTCCCCAACTTCCCCCCCACCGCGGGACACTGCGGCCAGCGGGTTGGACAGCGGGACAGTCCCAGAAAAACGGGACTGTCCCTCTGAATGCGGGACATTTGGGAGGTATGCCTTTTCTCCAGCTGCTTCCCCAAATATACCCACCAATAGCTAGTGGGGGCTGTATGCTGATCCTCTCTCCTCACACATTGATGTCCACCTCGCGGATGCTTCCTCACATATCTCTGTTGCAGCTGCAGGTTTTAGCAGTGCTGGAGCCTGTCCCCTCACTTAGGCCATTACCTCAGGAACTGCTCCCCCTTTCCCCTCACCATATGTAGGGGAGCCAACAGGTCTCTGCCTGTCCAGTCAGTCACCTCACCACTAACTAAGGGTGCGTACACACTAGGCGATTAGGAAAGACAGTACGATGACGACATTGTAATCGTACAGTCATTCCTGATCCCCTGTAGTGCCTACACTGAATGATATGTTGTTCAGTGTAGGCACCCTTCATCATTCCTGAACATGGCCAATCTGTCGTTATTGGCAGATTGGCCCGTATGTTCAGGTTGATGATTGATAACGGAAACGACCAGCGGGATGGCGCATTGTTTCCGACATTATGGTGCATGATTTGTGCACGATTACTGAGCGATTGCACGATTACGATGTTGTAATATCGCTCACTAATATCGCCAAGTGTGTAGTATGTGTACGTATCTTAACTGTCACTCCCCTTTGCCTCATGGGTTGTCATGGAAACCTTCACATCACCCCACTGCTAACTGCATGATGGACACTCCTAGACTAACCCCCTCAATAAATTGTTTTAATAGGGGTATGCGCTCACTCACATGTATACCGTAGTGGCAGCAGGAGCTAAATGAGGAACCTTATCTCTTGTTATTAAATGGGATTAGAAGGGAAGATCCAGCACTCAACCACAGGTGACTGATTCTACAGTTAGTAGTGTAGAGTATAACATAATTAAATAGTATATTTTTGTTCCAAAATGATTTTACTTAAAGAGTTAAAACCTTGAATATACCTTAAAATTGCAATCTGTATGATCCGGACTGAATCAAATTGTGCTAATCAAGAAAAACAATCGACAACAAAACTCATAAACCCCGCTGCAGGGGTTTCTATGAGTACCGGGGGGGGGGGGACAGACGGCAGCTGGGAGGCTTGCCTGCCTTTCCAGGGGTCGGGAGCGGCACCCAATATTCGGGAGGCTCCCGACCAAATCGGGAGTGTAGGCAAGCCTGACTAAAAGACCACAGTACATTTATGCACAAATGAAGAATAATATTTTACAATATCCTGTAAACATCATATTTTACATACAATATAGGTAACCACCAGTCTAAAAGGAGGCTACAAAACCAATCGGCTGTGTGGTCCCAACTCCATATGCACACCTGCTGTCACCCAGCATGTTAGCCAAAATCTGCCAATATGTTAGAGTTAGGCACTAGGGGGAGGGCTAGGGTTAGGCTGCAGGAGAGGAGAGTTAGGCACTATAGGTAGGGCTAGCCTGCAGGAGGGGAAGGTTAGGCACTAGGGGGATGGCTTTTACTATCGGCGCTAACATTAATATACTGCAAATTTATGTGTGTGCACCAAATAAAACAAAGGGGATTTTGTCATGATTTGATCAAAGCATTTAAGCCTGCAGCTCAGCGTCAAGGGACCCCATTTTTCTGCAGGTCCCTAACACTAGCATATATGCCCAGCACATCATTACATTGCAGTTAAATGTACTCACCTCCTAGATACAGAGGGACACATCTATACAGGGGCTGGTTGTTAGCCACACCCAACTAGGCCTTTTATAGCCTTAATTGAAAGCTGCCATGATAGCACAAGGCAAAATTTTTAAACAAAACAGAAAAGGAATATGCCTGTGCTAGGTTTTACCCATATCATACATGGTACCAGCAGCATGGCAATATTAGTGCCATAAATGGGTGTGGCTAACAACCAGCCCCTGTATAGATGTGTCCCTCTGTATCTAGGAGGTGAGTACATTTAACTGCAATGTAATGATGTGCTGGGCATATATGCTAGTGTTAGGGACCTGCAAAAAAATGAGGCCCCTTGATGCTGGAGGGCTAGAATTAGGTTGCAGGAGGGGAGGGTTAGGGTTAGGCACTTGGGGGAGGGCTAGGGTTAGGCTGCAGGAGGGGAGGGTTAGGGTTAGGCACTAGGGGGAGGGCTAGGGTTAGGCTGTAGGAGGGGAGGGTTAGGGTTAGGCACTATAGGTAGGGCTAGGGCTTGGCTGCAGGAGGGAAGGGTTAGGCACTATAGGTAGGGCTAGAATTAGGCTGCAGAAGGGAAGGGTTAGGGTTAGGCACTATAGGTAGGGCTAGAATTAGGCTGCAGGAGGGGAGGGTTAGGGTTAGGCACTTGGGGGAGGGCTAGGGTTAGGCTGCAGGAGGGGAGGGTTAGGGTTAGGCACTATAGGTAGGGCTAGAATTAGGCTGCAGGAGGGGAGGGTTAGGTTTAGGCACTAGGGGGAGGGCTAGGGTTAGGCTGCAGAAGGGGAGGGTTAGGGTTAGGCACTAGGGGGAGGGCTAGGGTTAGGCTGCAGAAGGGGAGGGTTAGGGTTAGGTACTAGGGGGAGGGCTAGGGTTAGGCTGCAGAAGGGGAGGGTTAGGCACTATGGGTAGGGCTAGGGTTAGGCTGCAGGAGGGGAGGGATAGGATTAGGCACTAGGGGGAGGGCTAGGGTTAGGCTGCAGGAGGGAAGGGTTAGGGTTAGGCACTATAGGTAGGGCTAGAATTAGGCTGCAGAAGGGAAGGGTTAGGGTTAGGCACTATAGGTAGGGCTAGAATTAGGCTGCAGAAGGGAAGGGTTAGGGTTAGGCACTATAGGTAGGGCTAGAATTAGGCTGCAGAAGGGGAGGGTTAGGGTTAGGCACTAGGGGGAGGGCTAGGGTTAGGCTGCAGAAGGGGAGGGTTAGGGTTAGGCACTATAGGTAGGGCTAGAATTAGGCTGCAGGAGGGGAGGGTTAGGTTTAGGCACTATAGGTAGGGCTAGGGTAAGGCTGCAGGAGGGGAGGGTTAGGGTTAGGCACTAGGGGGAGGGCTAGGGTTAGGCTGCAGAAGGGGAGGGTTAGGCACTAGGGGGAGGGCTAGGGTTAGGCTGCAGAAGAGGAGGGTTAGGCACTATGGGTAGGGCTAGGATTAGGCTGCAGGAGGGGAGGGATAGGCTTAGGCACTAGGGGGAGGGCTAGGGTTAGGCTGCAGAAGGGAAGGGAAGGGTTAGGATTAGGCACTATAGGTAGGGCTAGAATTAGGCTGCAGGAGGGTTAGGGTTAGGCACTTGGGGGAGGGCTAGGGTTAGGCTGCAGGAGGGGAGGGTTAGGGTTAGGCACTGTGGGTAGGGCTAGGCTGCAGAAGGGGAGGGTTAGGGTTAGGCACTATGGGTAGGGCTAGGGCTAGGCTACAGAAGGGGCGGGCTAGGGTTAGGCTGCAGAAGGGGAGGGTTAGGCACTATGGGTAGGGCTAGGGTTAGGCACTAGGGGGAGGGCTAGGGTTAGGCTGCAGAAGGGGAGGGTTAGGGTTATTCACTAGGGGGAGGGCTAGGGTTAGGCTGCAGAAGGGGAGGGTTAGGCACTATGGGTAGGGCTAGGCTGCAGGAGGGGAGGGATAGGATTAGGCACTAGGGAGAGGATTAGAGATAGGGATAGCATACTCACCGCATCTGGATGAGATGACCGCCGCTGCATCACCGGAGCCACTACTACAGTAGGTAAGTAAATCTTCTGCACCACCGGGACACATACTTTTGCCGATATTCTAATAATGTTGACATTTCATCAGTGTCGACATGATGAATGTCAACAGTATGACTATTTCAAATGCTGAGAAAACATACCCAACCTAGGCAGAGATGTGCTTGATTAATAAAAGAAATTGATTAATAAGTGCAATGTTAATTAAATAACGATGGAGACAACAATTATATTGCTATATTGACATAATTTTAAATTAATTTATAATCAATATTGTCCCTTTAATATGTAGTGTTGGTTGAATGATCTGTGTAAGTAAAAGATTATAATTATTTAAAATTAATTTTATAGATAATTTGTTTCGATTAATTGTTTGGGAAAGCTTCACCAACATTTGTTAGAAGTAACTCCCTGCCAGCAGCTAGGAATATGGGAGTCACCGGATCCTGTCTCTTGCGAAAGGGGGTTTGACTACAGTTTGTACTTTGTATGGAATTCTAGTCTGAGTCTGTCTTGCATGGAGGCAGATTTGCCGTATTTTCAGTGCAATGACACATTGTTCAACTCTTTAGAGCAAGTTGAGATACTATGGACCTTACTTCAATTGCACTTTTCTTTAGTGCGCAAACACATATTTTATTATCTTTGCAATGTACATTACAGTACGATGTGCACCTGACACTGCAACTGCGCAGAACTAGGGGGCCGGGACCATCGCTGGAATGGATGTGCCAACATGAGCAGTGAGTGTGCAGACGCCAGGGCCGTAACTAGGGGTGTGTAAGGGCCTAAGCTCTGCTGCTGCTCAGAGCGCGGGGCCCTGTGGTTGGAACCGTTGTTGCCACTAGCACTACCACAAAGCTGCCCAGACCGTCCAGAGTACCCTCCGGACACGCACTTTGCAGCCTGTGGAAGTGTCTGGAGCATCTAGGACACTCCAGGCAATACTGTACTTGCCAAAGCCAGCGTCCCCATCCCCTATACTTGATGTCATTATGTCACGGATTTAAGGGGCAGTGCCGGCACAGGGGTGTTACAGCACTGGCATACGCAACAAATATGTTTGGCAAAAAGTAGCGAGCGCAGCTGGCTGGAGGGATTTGACTTGCAGATGCTATAACACATCCACATACGCAAAATAACTAAAGGGTCTATTTACTAAGCAGTGTTAAGAGATGTGAAACCGAAAGATTGCATAAGAAAAGAGGTGTGTTAAACCTCTAGGATGGGGGCCGGCATGTATGCAAATTACTGTTTAGAGTTAGCCTATCGTTAGCAGGGGCGGGTTTTCAATAGAGACATTATATAAGGTTCTAGAAGTGAGGGCCAAAGGCTCTTGGTTCCAGATTCCTCCAGGACAGGGAAGTGCATTTTGTCAGTTGTCATTTTCCTTAATAAAACTCTCTTAGTGCTTCTCCTTCTTCTCTTCTTCTCTCCTCCTTTTCCTTATTGTATTTAGTCTCTTTTCATTTACTTCATATCATTGCTTTTACTTTTCCTTTCTGTCCTCAATCACTGTCTTTTCTGATTTCTTGTTCTGCTGGGGGTGGGTGTAGCTATGTCCTGCCTAGTAATGAGCCTCCCCAGACCCTGGTCCCTGGCTCCACAGTGCCCCCATGTTATTAGGAGCTGCAGGTGTGGTTCCCCTATTGATAGTTCTATCCCCCCTCAGGCTGCAGCAGCTTTGTGGAAGGTGTGCCAGTGCGGGGGAGGGGTGCTTCCCTTTAGTCCTTAATGCCCCTGGTCAATATTATCTTTGTGGCTGCAATGGCCAGCACCATAGGCAAATGCAGGAGGGGTTTATGAGTGCCTTGCCTGAACCCCCCCTCAGCCCACACCATGATGACTACAATAGAAATAGCATATAATACTAAAGTTGCATGTTTTTTAGGATCCCCTCAGTGTCACAAATGAAATAACTAGCACTACAGTCCCTGTTGATCTTTTAAATGTGTCAGCCAGTAGAAACAGTTAAAAAGCCAGTAATGAATATTGTTGTGCACCAACTAGATCTGGAAAACATGCACTGTACGGGGTGCACTGATATGGATCACCTATTGGATCAATTATTAATACTGGATAATACACCATCCAGTACATAAGGGGACCAATCTGTGCATCTGTGTCCAGGACAGTGCATGGTTTCTTTTTCTGCCGTCCCCCAGATTCCCCAACTTGCTCATATGATCTGTAAAGGAGCCGGCACATGAAATAAAAAGATTCAGCTCAGACAGGATGGCCCTACTTCTACATATAATTACTTACTGTGTTTGCTGGTCCTGTATATGCCAGAATTATATCATTCAGTACATTCGTATGATGTATTTTATAGATGGTCTAAGTGCTGATTATGCCCTCTTAATGGTAGAAAACAGTTGCAGCAAACAGTGTCAGTATTATGCTGGGCATTGAGGTATCATTGGGGGAATAGAATGCTTTAGTGATGCGCTATATGACAGTAAGGGGTAATGGCTTTGACACTGCTTTATTTATCTATAGCACCTAAGATCTAGCTTTTATCTCCTTTGAATCATTATTATCAGCCAATAGAGGAGATTGTATTATATACTGTTTTCTGAGCATTTAACTTACAAAATAGACAGAATACATGTGCTACAGTGAATTTCTACAGGGTGCACAGCTTATTATTGCAATCACTGCCCCAAGCAGCTATCACCGGGAAGCTCCATTCTCAGCTATGCTCCTACTTCGACAAATATACATTGCTGGAGGTCACGCAGCCTTCGCGTCCTGCCTATGAGGGGTACAACGCGTGCAAAGCAGCTAGTTCAGTTCGTCAGGGCTAACAGCAGGCGTCTGGGGAAAATGCTTCGCCTTTAATAATTCCACATTAAAATGTCGTTTTCGTCACCTCTGCTTGCGATGTGGTGGCAATCACCCAGTTGCCAAGTGTTTCAAGGGGGGTGCCCAGCAGCAGCCTGCACAGCCAGCAAAAGGCACAAGTGCTAAGTAAAGTTCCATCCCCTGTCCGTGTCACAGCGATAGCAAAATGGTTGAGTTGGTACCCGGTTCTGCAGGACGCAGAATTTTCGTTAAAAGGCTTCAGTTTTGGTTTTCGTTTACCTATTTGCAGGGATGTCGACACATATTCGCCTAGAAATTTGAAGTCTGCCTTTGAATTGCCTCACATTCTTAGGGAAAAAGTGGCTGGCGAGGTTAGCGCAGGCGCATTGCTGGGCCTTTTGCAGAACCCCCATTAGGGATCTTGTGAATTCCCCGGTGGGAGTGGTTCCCAAGAAAATTCCAGGAAAATAAGGGCTCATGCAACATCTGTCTTATCCGCCAGGCTCGTTCAGTAAATTATGCCATACCAGTTGAGGTTTCCTCGGTGGTGTACCAGTCTTTTGACGATGCTTTGGACGTCATTAGGTGTTATGGTCCGGGCGCACTGATGGCTAAGATAGATGTTGAGTCAGCTTTTCGTCTACTTCCTTTGCACCCAGAGTCATTCCAGTTTACAGGTTTTTAGCTTGGACAACGGATATTGCATAGACAAATGCTTGCCTATGGGGTGTTCTGTGTCCTGTGCGTTTTTCGAGCATTTTAGCACCTTCCTACACTGGTGCGCGGAATTTATTTATTTAATTTTTGCGGTAGTCATGGAATAGCCCACTATCTCGATGACTTTCTGTGTGTCGGCCCTTCCGGTTCAGGCAGATGCAGTTATCTTTTGTTTTCTTTACGAGCGCTGTTTTTTCATTTGGAGTTCCCGTTGCTGTGGACAAAACGGAGGGCCCTTCCCCTTGTCATTCCTGGGTATCGAGATCTGTACCTCGGTGGGTTCTTGTCGCATTCCTCTCGATTAGCCTGTCAAGTAATGCCATAGCGGAATGCACGGCTTCCAGTAGAATTACCCTGCGGCAGGCGCAATCCCTCCTGGGCCTGTAAAGTAATTCCAATGGGCAGAGCTTTTTCACGTAAATTGGAAAGGGCCACGGCTGGTGTCACTAACCGAGACATTTGCTACGTTTATCCTCAGAGATTAAGCAGGACCTCTCTGTCTGGGTCTCGTTTCTTCGGGATTTTAATGGCGTTCGGTTGTGGATGTCTCCAGCCGCTGACAATTTGCAGCTGCAGCTGTTCACCGACGCAGCAGGCACCACGGGGTTCGGATGTTACCTTGATGGCTCCTGGTGCGTTGGCCGTTGGCTGGAAGAATGGGTGGGAAAGGGTTTGACTAAGGACTTACTCCTTCTCAGACTCTTTCCCATAATGGTTTCCTTGGAAATCTGGGGGGAATGGTTACGCAATCGCAGCATCATTATCAGGTGTGACAACCTGGGCATGGTCCATGCGATACAATCAGCAACATGCGGCTTCCCTGCTGGTTTTGCGCTTGCTAGTGCAGCTGTGCTCACATGTTTGCGCTGTAACATCATGTTTAAGGCAAGACACGTTCCTGGGGTGGAGAATGAGATAGACGATGCGTTATCACGTTTCCAGTGGGCTAGGTCCCGATCTGTGGCCCTGGTGCTGACGTTGTGCTTTGCCCCTCTTATGTTTGGCAGGTGATCGAGCCGGCATGGAGGGCTAAGCAGAACAGTCTTTAGCCCCCTCCACGTTGCGAGCATATCAGCAGGCATGGAATGAATGGGAAGATTATTCCCGTAGCAGCAAACAGGCAGGTAAGAGTCAGCATCGTTCGATGCTTTCTTTTATTTGGAGTCTCCGTTTGGCTGTCAGATCCAGGGCTTCTGTTGCGCGCTCTTTGAGGGGCATTGCATTTTATTGTAAATTGAAGGGCCAACCTGACTTTACTAAAAGTTTTCTGATAGTGAAGGCTTTAAAGGGTTGGGCACGGGTCTCCCGGCCAGTAGCTGACCGTAGGAGACCTGTGGACGCTCATCTGCTTCCGGCAGTATTAGGGGCGGTTCTCGGAGTGGCTCTTACTGCGTATGAGGCGGTCCTGATTAAAGTGGTGTTTTCGGAGGCTTTTCACGGCACCTTGAGGGTATCGGAGCTGGTGGCATCATCCAAATGGGTTGATGCCGCCATGCTCCTCTCGGATATCCTGGTCAGTGAGAGGTCTGTTCTCTGTAGGATTCGGCAGTCGAAGACCGACCAGACTGGTAGGGGTAGGTGGATCTCGTTGGGTCCATCTAGGGACGAACAGATCTGCCCCGTGGCACTAGCTATGCGGTATGAGTTATTGCGGCCGGATGTTCCTGGTTCATGACTCATGCATATGGACAGGACTCGGCTTACCAAATACCAGTTTGGTTGGTTTTTGAAGAGGTGTGTATCAGTTTTAGGCCTCCCGCCTCAAGATTTTGGTACACACTCGTTTCTGATTGGAGCCGCAACTTCGGCGGCAGCTGCGGGTTTCTCGGCATCAGAAATTAAGGCCCTAGGACATTGGAAATCGGATAGTTATAAAGGTTACATTCGACCTAGGCATGAAGGCCCTTTGTTTAAAGTCATTTCACAGTCTGTTCCGGTTACGTTTATATTTTATGCTTGCCTGGTTTTTATCTTGTCTCATGTACTGTCCTGTCTTGTCTGTTACCCCTGTCCGTCCTACTCGGGATTAGCTACTCGCCATTGCTGGCAATGGGAGTCTTGAGGGATTTTACAATTTTTACCTGAACTGACGGATTCAATTCGGCTATTCTCAATCATTTAATTAGGCCATAGTCCATCCCTCAGCAGGTTTTTATTTTACCTCTTGCCGAGTTCACCTGTTTTTTCCCAATTCCCCCCCACCCATTCTTCCCCTTTGTGTCTTCTGTTTGTCTCAGCCACTTCAAATAGTAAAGTCGGCGACCAATAGAAAATTTTTCTTTTTGGCAGATACTCACTTATGTTCTATCAGATCCCACTAATACACCATAAAATTTTATTGTTTTATGACAATTACTAATTTTTTATTTACTGCTTTCCTCCACCTTTAGGATTGCTCTTTGACACGCAGGACATTTGGGTTATAGGCCACTCATATATTTTCTGGGCTGCTAGGTTTGAGTTCAGATCAAGCTCCAATTTTTGAATATTCAGCTAGGGTCCGTTGGATAGGTTCCAGAGGTATGAGATGGCATTCCTTTTGTCCTAAACTGTTAGAGTATGCAAGGCTTTTTGGTAGGCCACGTATTTTGGTGGCTTATTTAGGAGGCAACGACTTAGGGCAGAGGTCCACTGTAGAATTACGAGTTGATATTGTCAACGATTTGGCGAGGGTGCTATCGGCCTGGCCCTTGTGTAAATTAATTTGGTCTTGCATTGTACCTCGACAGGTCTGGCGTGGGGTTAGGAGTTTTCCTGCTAATGACGAAGCTAGGAAGAAACTTAATTTCGCAGTTGCCAAATTTGTGATGGCCAATTATGGCCGTTTCATTTACCATAATAACATTCAATTTCGATTTAGTTATATGTATAGACCTGATGGAGTTCATTTAACAGAGGAGGGTGTGTCATTGTTTATTGGGGATCTTTTTGAGGAGTTGGCGTTATTGGGGTAGTACTTGGTATGGTGGCGGTGCGGCGGTTCTATAAGCTGAACCTTGCTGTGGCGGGAAAGAACGGCAGTTCACCAGTCCAGGTGCAATTATGATTTAAGGGCGCTCCCTTCGTTGACTGGTAGTTGGCTGTACCAACCTAACGGGGGGCAGTATCATCACCTAAACGGGTGGGTAGTCAAGTTAGAGGGTGAGCGTTACCTTTTGTGTTTGACATGGTTTACATGGTTATGTGTATGCACTCTGGGCGATCTACGCCTGCTATGTCTTTTGTTGTTTGTGTGTGGGCATAGCAGATCTGGCTGATTTCTGGCCGTCCTTTCTTTGCCACCATACATCCTTAATTAATTTAAGAATTAATAAATAATATTAATTTCTCCAATAAATCGCCATCAAGTTATCTGCCAAATCCACGTCTCAGTGTCTTTATTTTATGTTAGTATGATAAGTGGTTTGCACACATGACAACACCTCATCCGATAGAAGGTTTAGTGAAACCGAAAGATTGCATAAGAAAAGAGGTGTGTTAAACCTCTAGGATGGGGGCCAGCATGTATGCAAATTACTGTTTAGAGTTAGCCTATCGTTAGCAGGGGCGGGTTTTCAATAGAGACATTATATAAGGGGCTAGAAGTGAGGGCCAAAGCCTCTTGGTTCCAGATTGCCCACCCTCCCTTCCCTTTGCAATTATTGGCAGGTTGTTGTAGTTAATTATGTAGTGGCGGGAAAGAACGGCAGTTCACCAGTCCAGGTGCAATTATGATTTAAGGGCGCTCCCTTCGTTGACTGGTAGTTGGCTGTACCAACCTAACGGGGGGCAGTATCACCACCTAAACGGGTGGGAAGTCAAGATGGGGGTGAGCGTTACCTTTTGTTGATGATATGAGTTACATGGTTATGTGTATGCACTCTGGGCGATCTACGCCTGCTATGTCTTTTGTTGTTTGTGTGTGGGCATAGCAGATCTGGCTGATTTCTGGCCGTCCTTTCTTTGCCACCATACATCCTTAATTAATTTAAGAATTAATAAATAATATTAATTTCTCCAATAAATCGCCATCAAGTTATCTGCCAAATCCACGTCTCAGTGTCTTTATTTTATGTTAGTATGATAAGTGGTTTGCACACATGACAACACCTCATCCGATAGAAGGTTTAAGAGTGAACAGTGATAAGGTACCAGCCAATCAGCTTCTAACTGCCATCTTTCAAACACAGCCTGTGACATAGCAGTTAGGAGCTGATTGGCTGGTACCTTATCACCGTTCACTTTATCTCCTAACTCAGCTTAGTGAATAGACCCCTAAATTACTTTACACTGTAGTAAACACTAATTTTACACAAATATGCATGCATTATTCTTGGGTAAGCCTACATATCTATTTTTTAATGTTGTCTGTAATGAACAAAAATGTCTATTTGTGTCTGCTTTGTTTTGTATTACAGATGCTCCATGCCATTTGGGTGCTTACTGTAATCTGTATCCATGGTGTGCTGCGATTTTTAGTACTCACAGTAAAGCCACGCCCCCACCAGTCATATTCTTGCCGCGTCTGACTGAGGTACATGAAGAGGAATAGGCCACAGCTACAAATTCTTCTGGTGATTTGTGCATGAGCAGTAGAGGAGTCTCCGGGAACATAGCGAAAGCACCATGTTCGCAGCTACCTGCACATGCCCAGTAGACTCTGGTGCAAAGAGTCTACTGCGCTGCCGGAGAGGGTCCGCATGGAGGTTGCACACGGGCCCTGTTCTCTCGCTAACTGCCCTTGCTCTTCATACATCTCCAGTGCCTGTAGTAATACTAGATAAAGGAAGGGGGAAAAAGGGGAAAAAACAATTGCACGGGAGAAGACACGAATAGGTCAATGGTGTGGGAATTCTGATATCTAGTACAGAGGTACTCCTTCAGAGTGTATGAGGTAATGAATAAGGAGAGAAGAAAAAGGAAACTCCTTTTATGGGGCACTCTCTGGTATTAGATAGAAATCTGAGGTAAATTAAAATATAATCTTTATTAGATATGATTAAAATATTGCTGCCAAAAACCTGCAATCATGACACTGTTGGACACTAACAGCCCAAGCAAGCTGTACTGTTTCGTATGTGCCATATGTCAGTGACACTCATCCCATGTCTGATACGTGTATGACTTGGGAAAGCAGCATCTGACTTATAATAAGCGCACTTATCTCTGATTTTATATTCTATTTAGGTTATATTTACTTTACATGCTCCCAGGTAGAAGGGAGGGACGCCTCCGATTATTTATCCATTGTGAATTTAATTGGTCATCAAATTCGTGGTTTTCAGCTTTTTAACATTCATGTAATTTGCTACTATTTATTACCCTTACGTTTCCACATATTTTCGCCACACTTATATGTGTATTTTATACTGTTACTCCTATATGTGATACTCAGGAGTATAACATCAGACTTATGACGATTGCTGATTGCTCTACTGTTACTTACTACATTTGTTATACTGTCCATATGGACTAGTTCCTGAGGATACATAGAGTATTTCTCTTTGTTGATATTATCCTTTAATCCTAGGGGTGCAGTTAGCACATATTCGTTTGTCCGTCTTGCACTTATTGTTCATGATTGCAGGTTTTTGGCAGCATTATTTTAATCATATCTAATAAAGATTATATTTTCATTTACCTCAGATTTCTACAAGGAAATATGTTTTTTTTTTTTTTTACTGCCAACTGATCATTGTAATCCTGCAAATAGACTGCAGCAATATTACTACGATATTAGCATAATTGGGAGGGATTGAGAGGTATTCAGCCAATGAGATTTGGCCACCAATTGTCATCATCATCAGTTCGCAACCTGCACCAGGGGGCATGCATGCACTAATGATCCATCTCCAAACAGAAACTGTTTGGTACTGAGCATAGGACTCAGTTTAGGAGAGACGTTGCTCATGCTAACCAATCAGCCTTTAACTGTTATTTATCGAGCACAGCCTGTAAAATGACAGCTACATTCTGATTGGATGCTTTGGGCAACTTCTCCACTTTATCGCTCTTGAAGGTTTTACACATAAAGCTGGGTACACACCTATATTATATATTGTCCCGGATCGGAACGATATATCATACGTATTGTATATAGAGTGTACACCCTATCCGTCGTTCCCTGACGTCTTTTATTGAATCATCCCATTGGATCTGCTGCACGTACCAATCTTCTGCCCAATGTGCCAGGCTTGACAGCTCAACTGGGCGGGCATTTAAACTGCCCGCCCAGCTGACCTGTCAATCACCGCTTGGTCCCTGCAGCATGTGTAGGGGCGATCAGCTATCTGCTGTGCCGCACAGCAGATCGGATATATCTGTTGACGACGTCCTTCACAGACATATCTGCTGTACCCACCCGGCGATGCACTATAGATATATCGCCCGTTCAATAGAAAGGGGCGATATATCTGTCAGTGTGTACCAGCATTAGGCTTGGGGGGAGTGCTATAGACCATACTATTTTAGTTCTTGTTCCGTATTTAAGGTTACGGGTCCATGGTCCCTGAATCAAGTTTAAACTCCCCTATACAACAACACGTAAAGGAATACATTGGCAATGCAAGACGCCTAGTACATAGCCCTCCCTGCTTATTACTGCATGCAAACATAGAACTATTACACTAAATATCACTGTTATGATAAGAAAAGACAGTGACAGAAATCAGATACATTATCTGACCTATAAATTATGCACATATAATCAGATAGACATTGACTTTTTTTTTTGTTTCCCTCCAAACCATCAAAGCAGAGTTTCTGATACCAGCAGCAGATGTTAAATAATGAATAGAGTCATTAGACAAATGTATTGACCATTAGACACCCATTTTCCTATACAGCATTTCTCCCTCACATACACAACCACTGGGCACATAGGTATTGGGAAGGGTATGTGAGTGATGTCTGTGCTGTGTGAGATCCCCAGTCTGTACCCTGCAGCATCAGAGAGAGGAGGAGCAGAGAGCCTCAGCTGATGATATCACTGTGTGGGTTTGTGCCTCTCTCAAATACACAACTGCAATAATCCTGCTGCTGCTGCTGCTGCTCCCCTCTGCTGTATTCCGAGGCAGCGCAGCCAGAACAAGGAGGGGAGGCACACACCACTGACATCGCTATTGTTCTATAGCTACCAGGTAGGATGCACTGTGTACCACGTCCATGCATTATTATGTGTCTAGTGCAAGATGTACCATCTAACAGCACAGTGGCTGAGACATGCCAGTGAATGGAACTAATACACCCTGTCATTTGCATGCTGCCAGTCCCGGCTCCTGTATTGTCTGCTTGCATCTCCGTGTCAGCTTTATCTGTACTAGAAATGAGGTGCGATTGTTCCCTATCCCCCACAGGGCGGGTTGCAATACACTATGATAGAGGGGAATTCAGTGTCTGCATAAACCAGAGATTTGTCAGAAAAGTGCTTATATATTCCATATTCCATGCCTGCTGTATACATGATTGTGTGCGAGTATATACATTCATATCTAAAACGTATGTGATGTGAGTGTCACAGTAATGTATATGGTGCGTGTTTATTTTATTGCAATTCACATTGTATTTTTTTCATTTATAATTTTCAATTGCTAACTGCAGTTATATATTCAGTATATATATATATATATATATATATATATATATATATATATATATACTATATGTTTATTATATATATATATATAAATAATAATATAGTATATTATATAGTAATATAATAAATAATAATTATAATAACAATAATAATAAAAACCCTCAGTTTGTGTCAAATTGGTGGAGGGACCATTTCATGACGTCAGCAGATGCTCCCAGAGTTGGGGGATGGGCTGGGTTATCTCTTAGGGGATGTGTGGGATAACAGTGGGCCTGAATCTATATACAGTAGGACCACTTTTCTCACTCATCCAGCTAACCCTGATAGAACCATATCATGTTTTTATACAGTGTCTGTAACAAAAATCCCATATGAAATACTGAGTAATGTTATGTTCAATGTACATTTTTTTTCTGCGTCGTGTTTTTTTTTCGAGGGGAACTCTGTCAAGATTCAGTAATTGCAATATTACCATATAAGTGACATTTTGATTCTGCGCTTTTCCAAGCTTCATAATGAGAGTTGGACAAGTGACCACTCCCAGTTAGACAGAACGGACAGTACTGTATAGAGGTATTTTCAAGGTTACATTTTGTTCTTGATATCTGTAAGCAAACCGAGTTCAGATAGGCACAGGTTGTACTATGGAGTGACATACTGTATCTCCTAGTGGGTACTGTTGTATGTACCCTTCCCACACATTCACTTATCTGTGGTAGGTTGGTGTACATTGAGTTACTTTTTGTGAGTTAGAATGACACTACTGGACAAGCTGACTTTCCAGTGGTTTAGGTGGCTTCCATTTAATTTTTCCATCCTGGTTTTGGATGAGTATCTGAGCTGTTCAGTGATTTAGATTAATGTGATGAAGTTAGTGATATCCTTCACAGAGGGGTCTATTTACTAAGCCTTGGATGGAGATAAAGTGAACGGAGATAAAGTACCAGCCAATCAGCTCCTAACTGCCATGTCACAGACTGTGTCTGAGAAATGACATTTGGGAGTTGGTTGGTTGGTACTTTATCTTCGTCCACTTTATCTCCATCCAAGGCTTAGTAAATAGCCCCTTGAGTCACTATGTGTTAATGTGGTCTAATGTATTGACCACATTAACACATAGCCTATAGTATATTAATATGTGGTATAACCGCCTTCTTGGGCATGAGATTTTGACTATTCTACGAGGATTCTTGGAAACACTTGCAGTTATTTGAAAGGGATGTCTTGTACTGATGTATCTTAATAAAATGTTTGGGATGAATATTGTTTACAGTGGGCTTCTATTCAATGGGCTGTGCATTCTGTCACTGAGTGTACTGCTAATTAATTAGGCTTGCTGGCAGTGCAGAGACTCCCATGCAGGGAGTACATCATGTCAGCCCCCCAACACTACTCCTGTACCCAGTTCCATGACCCTTTCCCACAGTGAATACTTAGATTTCCTTTATAGTGTGGCTTTCTCCCAGTGAGTACACATGCATTTCGGTTCGTTGACAATTGCTCCTAGTGAGTAGATGGTCAGTAAGGCTTACTCCCAGTGAGTACAACTGTCTCCTATTCAGTGAGGTTGACTTATAATGAGTGCACCCCCCACCCCCATCTTGTTTTGTTACCAAGGAGACAGGAGACCCGATTACTGGAAGAGAATTAGGAAATGAGTGGGAAAAATCATGTAATCATTGTCGCCCATACAAAGACCAATACAAAAGTCAATACAAAGACCTGCTATGTAATCTGGCTGCTGCACCCGCTATCTCTTTGATGCACTCTAAGATCTGAAATTAATTACATTAATTACACAGTAAAGGTTAGATACAGATAAATGGCAGTACAAAGCATATTTAATTTAAAGAACTCTACACAAATTGTCTTGTGTATCCATGTTACCATCAGGAAGTGGTTATAATCCTTTATCATGTCACGCTTACACATATACAAGGATTATTGTATAGGCATATTAAAACGTCTTATTTCAAGACACATGCCTATGCTATGCAACAGAGCTTCTGTCCATAACATACATTGCCTGTACCCATACTGTATGATATATATTCATTGGGTCATATATATTATACACATAGGGGGAGATGTACTAAGCTCTGGAAAGTGATACAGTGGAGAGTGATAAATGACCTGCCACTCAGCTCCTAACTGTCATGTTACAGGCAGTGTTTGAAAAATGACAGTTAGGAGCTGATTGGTTGGTACTTTATCACTGTCCAATTTATAATTTTTCAGAGCTTAGTACATCTGCCCCAAAGTGTACAACATTCACTGGGCCACTTAGCACTTAACTGTAACTTTTCGTAGAAAATAAAAATAATAATATATCAGGACTACTTAATATGCATTGTCATAACAGTAAGGGGATGGGATGGGTCACTATTAATCTGTAAAATAATTGTAGGCTGATACATAATTCTATTATTTATTATTATTTGAAAAAAGGTAATACATTTCTCATTCCTGATATTTTTTTCACAAGAATGCACATACAACAGTGATTAATAGCACTTCATTAATTAAAGCCTTAATTAATAATTTCTAATAATAATAATAATAATAATTTCAAACTAATAATTTAACTTCAAGCCCTCTCCCCCACATTGTAGAATTACAGGGGTCCCTTCAGCAGCACTCCTGCTATATAAGAGATAATTTGCAAGTGTACCCCTTGCTGTAATCGCCACCCATGTTATTGCCTAGAAAAGTGTAAACCTAATTATTGCTTGAGTGAGGTTGGATGAAGCAGTGCGGTGTTGATGTATCTTAGTGCGAGAAGATAATGAATACATTTTCCCCCCCATTGCATGGTCTATATCAGGCCAGGCCAACCTGTGGCTCTCCAAGCTTGCTTTATCAGCTGATCGGTGGAAGGGTATGGCCCGGCCTGGTCTTTATAAATTCAACTTTAATTTTCTAAATGAAATTGGAATTTGTATAATAGCCGTGAACCCCCGGCAGATTCCAGCATACCATTCAGGGACGGTTGCAGGCTTAGAAACCGATTTGCAGAATTCCTAGACATGTCTTGGTACAAGGAAATTTGTGACTTAATTACCCCTAATATATAAGAGGGTGGAAGTTTATATTTTTTTTTTTTTACTTTTTTGGTTTGAATACATGTTTATACTTAACTGTGTAGTCAATTTGAATGTATGAGTTATTACTAACGTATATTTGTCATATATGGGCTTATATACTAAGACATGGCGATAGGGCTGGTTTTTATCAACATTTATCACAGCAATAGAAAACCAACTGTTGCCAGAATTTATCATTACTATCTCACAGAGGCAGCTGTCTTGTTGATACTGACTCGGAGCTATGAGGTTTTACTTACCTCTTCGCCGTGCCAATCACAGTGGATAACACTGAATGAGGATCATTAAATATTAGAAAAATTAAATATTAAATCATTTTTAAGTGGCTTTCTTTTACTACAGTCGTCATGAGATGAGATGACAGATGTGTCCTCATCAGGGCTGGTGCTACCATTAGGCAGCTTTAGGCGGCTGCCTAGTGGTGCCGCCACTGGAGGGCACAGCTGAGTCCACACAAAAAAAATATGTCTCTTTCAGTCCCAGACAGGTTGGTTTAGTGTGTGTGGCGGTGGCTTTATTTAGTGCTGACAAGGTTAGTTTATTTGTGTGTGGGTTTAATGTGTACTGGCAGGGTGAATGTGTGTATGTGGGGGGTAATGGGTACTGAAATGTGTGGCATATGTACTAGGGGCATTGTTTGGCATAATTCATGGCTATGTGGCATACAATAACTATGGTGCACAGCTCTGTGGCATATGTATCGGGACACAAATGTGTGGCACATTATGTATTGGAGGCATAAACGTGTGGCATATTATGTATTTGAGGCATTGATGTTTAGCATAATTATGAATTCAGGATAAAGCTGTGTCGCATATAATGAATTGTGGAACATAACATATTATGAATTGGGTGCAGTGTTATGAGGCACAGTATGATGCTGTGTGGCATATTATAAATTAGCGCCACTAATATGTGGCATAGTATGAATTGGAGGAAGCAGGGGTGGTGGGTGAAATGTTGCCTAGGGCACCCAGACACCTTGCACCGACCCTGGTCCTTTTTGTTTCAATTTAGCAACTTATTCTTATCACAGTCGCATTGAAAGTGAACACAACTCAAAGGGGTAAATTTACTAAAGTGAGAGTTTTTAGAAGTGGAGATGTTGCCTATAGCAACCATCAGATTCTAGCTATTATCTTCTAGAAGGTGCTAGTTAAATGTTAAGTAGAATCTGATTGGTTACTATGGGCAACATCTCTTCTAAAACTCACTTCTAAAAACCCACACTTTAGTAAATTTACCCCAAAGTCTACTACAAACGCTGAGCAGCAACTTTAACTGCACAGGAATTTGTTTTAAACACGTACAAAGTCGAAGATGAAGCACATCAGAACTTGGCATGAGAAAAAGCCTCGTTCACTCCATCGCAGCGCTTCATATACAGATTCAGACTCATTCGCACACAGATATACAAATGTTTCACTTCAAATTGATCAATTCAACTTGTTTTATTTGTCTGTACATTTTATGCGAAAAAAGGCAGTCGGCCTGGCCGAAGAGCCCGGGACCTGGCACGCCGAGAGGGGCTATTTGATGCGACTGAAGCCACAGTGTATGAGGGCACTTAATAAATACGAAAAGCATTGGGAAACTATTATCGAAGACACCCAGCGAATCCTATTACCGGCAAGGGTTACATTCAGTGATAGCTGTGATGTTGTAGTGTTCATTCTAGGTCCAGCATGGGGTGGAACGCCGGACCGTAAAAAGGGCACTCAAAAAGCGGGCGTGGTCATGAGAAAAGGGGCCATATCCTTAAGACACGCCCCCTTTGCATCACTCTTGGGGGTGTGCCCAACACTTACGGACATGCTGGGCTGCCCCCAAGCTCTCACTTCACTGTGAAGAGATTCCGTGCGCATATGCACGTAATCTATTCACCGGCGGTAACTGCTACACCGCAACTTTTCCCCCCTGCAGTACACTGCGGCCCGCGGGTGGGGACGGCACTCGGCACACCCAGCAGGCTATTTCAGCAGAACGTCACCATAAAAGCAGGGTGCATTTTGACATTTGGAAATCTGGCAGGGTGCTAAAACAGCCTAGCGGGAACACTACTGTTGCTGGTGTTAAGCTCTTGATAGAGGGAAACGAAAAAAAAAAGCCCCATCTCTTTTTGATAAATAGACCCAATAGTCTTGAAATTAATCTTTTTTTTTTCTATAAGGTTTGTTGTTTGTGAATTGCAAACCAGACAGGTGCACCAAAAGAGGGATGGGGCTCATACAAGTGACTGGGGAGACCAATAGCTCCCTATTAGTACACCTAGTCACACTATTCCCAGACTGCAAGTCTAGCATTGGTTTTAGCCTTTTACTAAGTCAGAGGTTCCCGGTATGCAGTCGGGAAGCCGGCGGACCTAATCCCGACAGCCGGCTTTCCGACTGCTTTATCCCAGCCAGGGTTAAATGACAGGAGTCTAAATCTAGACGCCTTTCATTTTACCGACACCGAGAGACCGGCGGCCGGTCGAAGTGATGCCGGGCACCAAGCGCGGACAGTCGCGGGGGGGTTGGTTAGGTTTAGGGCTCCCGGGGGGAATCAGGGTTAGGCACCCTTCCCCCCCGGGAGGTTAGGGTTAGGCTAGGGGGAGGGAGGGTTAGGGTTAGGCATCCCCCCTGGGGACTTAAGTTTAGGCGGCGAGGAAGGGGGGGTTAGGTTTAGGCACTTAGAGGGGGGATTAGGGTTAGGCACTGGGGGGAAGGTTAGGGTTAGGTACCCCTAAGGAGGGTTAGGGGAGGGAATTAGGTTAGTGAATACTTACCTTAGGGACGATCAGGATTTTCACCCATGTCGGACAGCCGCTGTCATACCGATTCCGAGGTTCCCAAACTCCGCCATTTCAGTCCAGGTTTTCAGGATATCCATGTTTGAGCACAGGTGACTTAGTTAGCACCTCAGTCAATTTTAATTAACCACCTGGGCCCAAGCATGGATATCCTTAAAACCTGAACTGTAATGGCAGCATTTGGGAACCCCTGTACTATGGGATAAGTAGTTACAGCCACATCCCATGGCTACATGCAAATGGTTTGGCTCAGTCAAAATGTTACTTTTCATTGAGCTTTGAGGTATTAACACCCCCTCCCAATAGTTGTGTTTTTCATGGGGTGCATACATGCCTACCCTCCCAGAATTCGCGGGATGCTCACGATTTTTCGGGTGACCCCCCACACCCCCGGAAGGGTAGGCACTTCTTCCGCATTCTGCCCACTTCCTAGTGAAGTGGGCAGCATGGGGAGAATATTAGCGTGGATCGGCAGGTCCGTGCATTGGGGGAGGGCATAGTGACACGATTCTATGAGAATTGCGTCATTTAGTACCGCCCTTATCTGAAACAGGGTACGGGGGTACGGGGCTTAATGACACGACCTGGTCGTGCACCTAACTCCGCCCACCTGCTTCTCCTCCCCAGGCTTCTCCCAGGGAGGAGAATTCATTAGTCGGCAAGTATGATGGGATGTGGTCCAGCAATAAGTAGGCATGGCCATTGCCAGCCCGCTGGGTGAAGATAGCTATTGGCTGGGCAAAGCATGGGTGGGGTGTGGGCAATTCAGTCAACAGATATCAAATATTGGGCCTAATTCAGACCCGCTCGCGAGCGCTGAGCGTTCGCAAGCGGGTCGATGTTGCCCAAGTACGCATGCGCACGACGGAGGCGGCTCCGTCATGCGCATGCGCGAGACCCAAATAACGATGGCCAAGCCGTCGTTATGGGTCTCGCACCAAAGGGGGCGTGCTGTCGATGGTGATTGACAGCACGCCCCCTTTGGTGGGCGTGCCGGGGGCATGGCAGCCCAGACGGAGGCGTTCCCATGGGAACGCCTACCGTCTGGGGCCGGCCCCACTGACATCACTAGTGATGTCAGTGGGAGTGCTTTTGGCTCTGATAGAGCCAAAAGCACTCCAGGGCTTGCGGCAGCGAGACCCTACCGCAAGGGTCTCGTCGCAAGCCCGATGGTCGCGATGGTCTTGACCAGGGGTCTTCAAACTTGGCCCTCCAGCTGCTGTGGAACTACACATCCCAGCATGCACTGCCACCTTTTTGATATAACAGCATGCTAAAACTATGTGCAGTGCATGCTGGGATGTGTAGTTCCACAGCATCTGGAGGGCCAAGTTTGAAGACCCCTGGTCTTGACCATCGTGACCATCATTTTGGCCGCTCGCTATAGCACCCACAGCTATGCGAGCGGCCAGGAGGCCGCTCCAAAAAGGAGGAGGGACGGCCCTGATTCAGAGCGAGCGCTCTGTCAGAGCGTCCGGCCCTGAATCAGGGCCATTATGCCCCTTGCAATCCATTTGGCCCACCCACTAATGGCCATATCTATTAAGTGTGACCATCCATACATCTGGCCAATGTGAAAACAGTGGCGGTCATTCCATTATTATGGTAAAGACAGCTCAACACTTATAGCACCTACATCTAATACTTCCAACATTGCTTGTTTCTGAGCTAGACCATTCCGAACCATAACTCAGGTGAGGTCCAAAGTCATCTTGAAGACATTCACCGGCAATACTGTATTTACCTTATGTAGGAAAACACATTTGTTTGAAGTATTATGGTGCAGTAAAGGGCTCTTTAGAATATCGATGAAATGCTGTCAAATGTTACTCCCAATTAGAATGACTGAGAGCACTTCTCAATTATCCTTGTGCTATACTGTACGCTGTGCTGCATATTTATAGGTGTCCCAATCCTCATGTAGTTATGACCTCTCTATAGTATTCCTTTTTTTTGTTCTCAAATATCTTAATTCCACCACTTGTCTGAAGATGGTGAATGCTCCTGCAGTCAAGCTCCAAAAATATAGTATTTTCCGAGCTTGATGAAATTAGGTGTATGGGGACGGCAGGCCCCATCGTGAGAGAAAGGTAAGCAGGGTATATCTGTGATATCTCCTACAGGGATTGGTATGATCGGTTCCAATCCCGACAGCGTTAGCCCGGCAGAGGTGAAGATCCCGACAGCAGCGAAGGTGAGTACAAACTAACCTAACCACCCCCCTAACCCTCCCTTAGGGGTGCCTAACCTCCTTCCCAAGTGCCTAACCTTACCCCCACTTCCCCGCTACCTAAACCTAAGTCTCCCGGGGGGTGGGGGTGCCTATCCCTAACCTTCCCCCGGGGGTGCCTAACCCTAACCCCCCCCTTCCCCTAGCCAACCCTAACCCTCCTAGGCGGGGGTGCCTAACCCTAAGTCCCCTCGGGAGCCCCTAACCTAACCCCCCCACGGCTGTCTGCGCCCGGTGCGCGGCTTCCGTTCGCTCGGGATGCCGAGCGTCGGGCTCCCGGCGTAGGTAAAATGACAGACGTCGGGATTTTGATGCCTGTCATTAGACCCTTGATGGGATTAGACGGTCAGGATGCCGACGGTCGGGATTTATACCGCCAGCATCCTGACTGCATACCCTCCTGCATTACCTTGATGATGAATGGGCCCAAAACTTAATTTCCCCAAAAGTGGGTGAAAATGTTAATGTTAATTTCACCTGTTTTTATAGAAATTAAGTGATGAACAGACCCCTAAATGTTGATAGAATTTATTAAAGTCATTCTGGTTGTGGGATGGGTTTTCACAGAAATATGGCAGCATGCAATGAGCAGTACGAAGCAATGTGAATATAAAACATTCTGATTTGCATGACTCATGACTGATTTTAGACACAATGAGGCCCTGAATATAAATCAGGATGAGCCCCTCCTGCATGGTTAATGCTGGTCTACTGTTGTTGCCCCATCATTTCCATTCTGCATTGATGTCTGTAATTGGGGTAATGTGCTGGAAGCTGTATACATGAGAAGTGGATGTGAGTAGAGTCCACATGTGTATGGCCTCTTAATGTAGGGTGTGCCCCGCCTTCCTGGGGTTGTGCTTGACACTTCTGGACCCCTGGGAAACCCCCAGCATCATTTACCTCACCTAAAATACACTTTTAATTCCACGTACACCTGATACTAGTATACACAGCATTGAAGGGGCATCTGTCAGCAGAGCATACCTCCCATTTATCCTGGAATCCAGACAAAGGACCAAATCCATGGTATGGTGAGAGAAGACTTCCCAGTCTAAATTAGAACATTTGGGAGGTATGCCCTTATATTTCGCAAGGCTCTTACCAGCCTGACCTCCAATATTACTATCAATAATACATTCAGTAAACTACTATATATTAGTCAATATGGCATCTTCTAATTCTAATAGATCTGATTGACACAGGGGGGTGGGGTCTGACAACAGATACATCTCCCCTCCCCCCAATACTGCAAGAGTGTCCCTTCAGGTAGGATAGTTCTTGACTACTGTGACAATGTGACAGTGTCACAAGTGTATTTTGCCATCCTACCTAATGCCAGCAAAGCCCATCCAAAATATTGTTCATAAATTTGAAGCTTTGGTCGATTTCCTGAGCAGAATATGCATGTTTTCCTACCCTACAGTCCGTCAGATCACATTACTTATCTCTTCGCCTCACATACTAGCTCCATAAGCGAGAACATTTAGGGGGGTGCCTAACCCTAAGTCCCCCCCGGGAGCACTAAACCTAACCCTCACCCCCCCACGGCTGTCCGCGCTTGGCATCCCTTCGATCGGGATGCCGGGCGACGGTCTCCCAGCGTTGGTATACTGTACATGTGTTGTCCATAGATGATCAGATCACCTCAGTTTGCACGAATTGAAGATCAGATGTTTATCTTATCTGGACGATTCTAGCCACCTGATGCTCTCTAAAACTGGATGGTGGGCTTATAGACTGACCAAAACAAATCAGGCTCGATTTTGGGCGCCAACATACAATAATTTTCTACAATGGCGTGGTTTTTCGAAGCAGCCGATCATTGGACCAGTAGTTTTAAAACGGCAATAGGGATAGATGGTAACCAAGCTTGGTTTAGCATTTATCCCTATTGGCGTTTTAAATCCATCGGTCAAAACCGCCAATGAACGGTGGCTTTGACAAACCGGTCCAGAGTAAATCTACCTCAGAGAGATAAATTGTTGTTTGCAACTGATTTATGCCAGATACCAATTGCATTAAGAAAACTTCCAGTGACACTGCATGCCCAGCAGAATTGCGTTTAGCATGCAATGTGTAACCAGCGCTAACACCTGCAGGTCATTGGACGCTCAATAGTATGCGAGTAAATGGACTACGCAGTGACCATTGGAACCAATAACTTCAATTCCCAGAACCATATGCATGCTTTTACTGGAGCTAAAAAAAAGTCTAGTAAAAGCATGTTTGTGACTGACATCGAGTCCTTATATCTGCTTCACTGTTTTATCAGTTGCTATCTGTGAGCTGCATATGCTACTGTACGCTATGGCGTGCACTGCAATAGCACCATGCATTCCTATGGAGGCACAGGTGCGACCGCAGTGCGCGTATCCGCTCACGGACGAGCATCTCGTGCCATGCGTGGCGCGATTTGCTGCACTAGCAACAAGGGTGTAGCTTGGCATATCTGTATGTAAACACAGGTATGGGTAATGTAGAGGAAAAGTAAAGTGTTTTTATACCAGAACTAAAACCCGGGTTATTGCAGGGTTAATCCGGGTAGCTCCTTGGTGTAAAAGAGGACTGGATTGGATTCCCGGGTGGAGTGACCCGGCAATCCAACCCAGGTAACTTGCAGGGTTTAACACGGGATTAACCCGTGAAACCCTGCAGTGTAAACGGAGCGATCCGGGTCACGGTGACCTGGATCGTGCCTCATGCCTGCCGATTGGCTGGCTTCAGTGTTGCTTGGAGTTGACGTATTCTCCATGCGCCCACTTAAATGCCTGCGCTATGCAGGCCCGGCTCCGGTGTGAACGGCGCCAACTCAGGAATATCCTTGCTCGGTGCCAGGGAAATTCCGGGTCTGATCCGGATTGGAAACCTGTTCCAACTGCCGGGTCAGACCCGGAATTTCGGTATAAAAGCAGTATTAGTGTCCATTGATTCTGACAGTTCAGTTTATATTTTATTTGAAGACCGTGAATAATCAGATAATGTGTTCATCTTTTTGGACTGCCTTCCATGGCAGCAGATTACTGTTTCGATTATCGATATATGCAAGTGATATGGCAGCATGCAGTGACCAACCTGTGCATAATTTTCGATGAACAAGATCTGTTCAGTCATTCAAGGAAAGGCAAGACTATTTAATTGAACATATTATATACCAAAATTGCCCCAAGTGATCTAAGACAACATGACACCACTCCACATTGGCCTAAGTACATCAGCATACTCGGATGCATCCACAATTACAGATTTATTGGTAACACAATCTTCGCTGATAGTATATTACATTTGTAACAGACTTAAGCGATATCACTTACAATAAACCACGCTTGATGACTTGGCAGAGATCTAGCTACTATCCTGCCCTAAGTGAGATGGTATGGTGCTGATCATACATAGGAGAGTCTAGGTGTCCAGGCAAGGGACAGAATGAGAGCTGTTATCTGTACTGAGCCTCTAAGGGGAGTCAGCTGCTGGTGCTCTGTGATTATTCCACAGCTCAGTGCTTACAAAGGGCGGTGGCTCTGGGAAAGGGGAGGCTGTATCCATGTGTAAGCAGTAGGAGCTCCTTCCAAGCAACTCAAGGGCAGATGGATGGCAGCGAAGGACCATTTGGCTCTGCCTGAGTCAGACTATTCTTCTATTCACTGAATTCATTTTGTATGCCTGGCTGCATATTCCTCTAGAAAGGGTGTGTGAATATTAAACAGGAATATATCTGTGAAACACGTACCATTTACAGTAGCAGCAGCGGAGGTGTGAATTTCAGGTGCTTTTAAGAAGAAACACTTAGTTTAATCATGTCTGTGCCAAAGTCGCAGGTGACTGCCTGGAAACCATTAAGCAGCAGGATACCTATGAGTCAGCTACATGTGTTGCACTGTACTATAGTAGGATTGTTGGGAAGAATAAGGAAAGCAGTGGAATAGAGGTGAATGGGAGGGAGCCACCCTGTGAGATAGCTAATGATTATGAGGTCACTACTCCAGTGTTCATCAGAAACACTTATTCATACTGTAAGTCATGGAACTGTTGTGACTTGTTGCATAATATTTTGCATAACATACAATGCATAATAATGCAGCTCTTTGTTCACATTTGTACCTGATGGTGCCTAGCCACACCTATGTATATGCTTAGCCTAGGTGCCCAGCGTGGGCACCATGCATATGCCCTTAGAACGTCGAACTCTGGGCCTGATTCAGACCCGGACGCTATTTGCGGACGGTCGTTCCAAAAAAGGGGCCGGCTATTTAAATTGAGCGCTCGCTCTTTGCGATTTGTTGACGCCTCTATGTCTGAGCGAGCGAACGAAAAATGTGCTCGCTATTTTGTAAAGACGCCCCTTTGCCGTTCGCATCACACGTCATCTCCGGTATTTATTAGATTAATCGGGTACATTGAAAGGCATCTGAACTGCTCGCAGTGCTTGTGGTAGGTTTTTCTTACCGCTATCACTGCGAACAGTTCAGGCTAAAAGGCAACCAAGTGACGTGGTCGATGACGCTCCTTTACTAATTATGCACTCCCATTAAACGCCCTTTTGACCGTTAGGCATGCCTGCGTTTGGATCTCCACTCCCCCGTTTTCAAGCACCTTCCCCTGTTACCACCCACAATCGGTACATTCTGTCAATCAAATTAGCAGCCCCTCGCTGTTTTGCGAGCGCACGATTTCCGACCGCAATGACTGGTTTGCGCATGCGCATTACGACCCATACGCATGCACAGTTGAGCGAACATCGCTCAGAGCGAACAAGCGGCCGCTTACGAGCAGCTCTGAATCAGGCCCACTGTCTATTGTGCCTCATTAAAGCTGCTTTTCCCAAAATACTGCTTGTTTGACTTTTATATTGAGGTTAAATTAACATCAACAAAGAAAGGGCTCTGTGTCGTTCATGTGTACTGTCTGCTTTATATTGTTAATTATTTTGCACTTTGCTCATTTAAATGATACGCTGCCTGTTTACCCTGCTTCAGTTGCTCATTGTGCAACTACTGTAACTGGTCATGTCTATGGCTGTTTTGATACGTCCATCATCCTGCTAAATTGTCTGTGCTCCAGCAAAGCTGCCATCATTACTGTGCAGTGAGAGCACAACAGCCAGGACAGTAATGTCACAAACATGGAAGAATAACTTCTGTACTCTGTTCTGCATTCAGGTAATAAATGACCCTGAGTACTGGCTACATTATCTATTGTAATCCATACATCAGGCTACGTCAATTTACTGTCTAGTGGTCACAATTAATGCACCAGATCTTAAAACTAGGGATATAGGCCGTGATTCAGAGCGCTCGCTCTGAATCAAGGCGTTTTGGGGTTTTTTTGGAGCCGGCCTTCTGGCCGCTCACATAGCTGTGTGTGACCACCCACAGCTTTTGCGAGCGGCCAGGTGATGGTCGCGATGGTCGCACATCGCATCACCAGATCTTACGTGCTGCATGTAAGATCTGGAGGTGCGATGTACGATCCCACGGGAGCGCGCACCGGCCGATATTATGCCCACACATGGTACGATATAGCAGCGATATCGCGCCAATCCATCGGATCGGCTGCTATATCTATCTACCGATAGAGCCCCTATTGCATTGATAAGTCTATTGCTGCAAAGAAGTGATAATACAAAATGCAGCAATGTAACAAAAAAGATACCACTCATCTGCCCCAGCGATACTGGCCTGGAGCTGTCATAGCTTATCTATTCGCCAGGCCAATCTTTGTAGGCATTCACATGCCCAGATTTGGGCTTTCAGTTATACTAATGTGGAGAAAAATATATTTAATAAAAATAGATTATTTTTTTAAACGTAAAAATATTTTCAAATCTTTATACATTAAACATTTTTTTTTTTACAAATTAAAAAAAAAAAAAAAAAATCAACTTTAACCTGTTAGGTACGAGATTGGATCTTGTCCCTGTACAAACTTCCTGTTAAATCTTGTGGCTAATTTTGTGTAGAGAAGTGAAAGAGTTTTTTAGGAGGTACACTGCCAAAATTGTAAATGTCATATCAGAGTCCAACCTCGTACACCTTAATTATCACCCCTCACAATTATATAAGGACAGTTCTGAAATAAAGTTTTAATTGATTTACATAGTATGTCTGGTATATAAAATGATAGTGCACTTTTTGATTGGAATATGCTACTAGCTGTGGTCATAGATGACATCAGAAGAGAGCTTTTCAGATAGGGAGCCACTTGAAAATCTGTGTAGAACACCAAAATGACGGCCATTAAAGATGGCAAACAGATGACAGTTGGGAGCTGATTGGCTGGAGCACAATTATCATACTCAACGAGTTGTAAAACTCATTGCGTATGGTAAAACTCATTGATAAATGATGCCTCTCAGTGCAGTTAAGCTGGGTACACACGGGACGATCTGTTCAGCGAACGATATCGCTGAACGATCTCCCTTGAAATTCTTGGTGTGCTGGATGAACCATATTGTTCATCCACACACCAAAGATTTCACCAACGATGAACAACCAACGATCGTTCTCCCATATAGCGTCCAGCGGGAGCGCGCATCGTTGGTCGTTCATTGCATACAAATGGAATGCGATATGAACGATATATCGTTGAACGATATCGTTATTGTTCATATCGTAACGATATATCGTTCCGTGTCTATGCACCTGAAGTGTGTGTAGACACAACATAAGTATGATGAAATGCTGCCTACCTTCGGTTACCCAGAAATTGAAATACATTAGTTACGTGAAAAACATTTTTTTCATCTATATCAATCGGGGCAAGGTTTGGATCTAATGATGATGGTTTTTGCATCTTTGAATCAGATACATATATAAGCTAGATTTCAGGTGCTTGCTCACTACAGATGTGATAAAACAAGTGTGCAGAATCATCTTTGCTCATAAGCAAACGTGTCATTTTTATGTTCAACTATAAATTAGGCTCACTGTTAGGGCTATATTTCTTGTTACATGTTAATTTTTGTGTTCACTATGTTACACAGTAGTAGACAATTACACATCAACAGTAGTGTCCCTATGAGCAAGTGCATGCTTTACCACGTTACTGGGAACCATTATAACCAGTGCATTTCCAGCAGGACAGCGTAAGAGACTAAGGGAATAAGAGAATAAGGGAGTTAGGAAAGTGAGGCAAGGTAAATGAGAGAAGTGGTTTTAAATTGCCTTAGTATAAATCCAATCATGTCGCCTATTGTATAATGACAGCAGGAATCAATCAGTGACTTTACTCAAGGTATCTGCTGCCGGTAGTTCATATAAGGAGCCAGGGGGAAGAGATGGAGCAACAATATGTTGCTTAGCAACCGCAGTCTTGTAAATCTGCTTCCCGACTTGTATTGATTTATAAGCATTGGAAACACAACAAAATAAACTGTGTTCCTTTTTAGCTGTTTGGCACAGGTTTCATAGAGAACATATTATAATTGCTCTAAAATAAAAACATGTGATATCCAGTGGTTTGCATGTGCTGAGTTTGTTGAGAGGCTGGTGGATGGGATAAGTTTGCTCTACAGTAATCGACAGGGAACTCACAGTTATACTGTGTACTGTACACATGGTACTATGGCAACGATCAAACGATTGTTGTCTGATCGTCCTGCATGCGTTGAATGCTCATCCAACACATGCAGTAACCCCTTAACGACTACGTTTGCGGGTCCCTATAGTAAGCAGGCTAACTTGGTCGAAGTCGACCAGGTCTGCCTGCTTGCACATACGATGGTAATTGGTCGATAACGAGCATACGTGGCCGTGCATCGTCCATCGTATGGTCGTTTGCAGGGGCCATAAACTGTCAGTTTTTAACGATAACGATAGAATCGTTATCGTTAAAATCTGCCAGCTTATCGTACCGTGTGTATGCAGCATTACTGTTCGAGAACTGTAGAAAGTTGCAGCTTACTGCTTGCAGTTTCTTTGTTAATATAAAAAGGAACAATGGGTGAAACATATTTGGCTGTATTTAAAGGTTGATTTGTAACCCTAGAGAAAAAAAGAAGACTATAAAGCAGAGCCATCATGTTTGATAGATTTAAAAAAAAGGGACTATCCTGGTAAAATCGGGACACATGGGAGCTCTGTGATACTTCATCAGAATTTCAAGTCTCATTTAAGGGGATTGCCCACCTTCATGGCTGGCATGGTGGTCCTTTGTCCTTCACTGACCTTGCCAGGAGGGGTTGGAAAAGTTGGATGGTGCGACGTTAGAGAGGGGTAATTGTGATGGACGGTGATCAGCTCATGAGCCCCAACCAGTCATGTGACATGATTTTATCCACACAAGCAGATGGCCAAATCGTATGCATTCTGGACATTCTGCCAAGTGGTCAGATCACTACTTGCTTATTACAGCTTGTTAGCTCATCAGAAGTTGACCACACAAAGGGGCATATTTATCAGATACAATTTGCAGGATATCCCCGCAAAATATAAGTTGCTCAAGCAGGGGCAGATCCAGGGGGGAGGGCAAAAAGGACAATCACCCAGTTCTCTCCTGCCCACTATCGCTGGCCACTAATATAGCAGCGCAGCAGCACATCTTGCAGTGGAGAGCAGAGACTGCTGCTGCTGCTCAGTGCCTCCCGGACCCTCCCCTGCCCAGCATGTGTTGGACTAGGGAGGGAGGCAGATACTGCGGTGCTCTCTTCCTGCCTGATGTACTGCTATATAGCCTTGATCACTGCCCCTTGGATCTGCCACTGATCCCCAAGATTGAAGAAGGGGAGGACTGCAGGAGATTTCTCCGATAACTGCTATGATCCCTATATTTCCGATTGCAAAAGCAGCCCCAATAGGCTTCTATAGGGGCTGCTAAACTGTCAGTTTTACCAAGCTATGGAGTGTGAAGAATTCCAGAGCTTGAACCTGGCAACTAACATCACCTTCAGCCTATGGGTTACTGTATAGCATTTTTTTTTTTTTGGGGAGGGATCCTCCTTAACTCTCTCCATCGGCCCTTACTGACGCCTACATAGGCAGAAGGCCGCGCATGCGCAGTACGCTCAACTTGTCAGGACCCAGAAGCAAGGCGCTAGCCATTTCTATCCCTTTGATGGGACAGAGGGCTCGATTCAGACCTGATCGCTAGATGCGTATGCAAATTCGGCAAAGCAAGCGATCGCACGGCAAGGCATTAGCACAACCGCTATGTCTTGGTGTGCGATCGCATTGTGTATGCAGACGCCAAACAGCCTGTCTTAAGACCCCCACTTGTGCACGTCATCTCCAGGAAGTGTATGCAACCATCGGTAACATCGAGTACCATCGGATGCGATCGCAGCACTTGTGGTTGACCATACTCTTCCGCAAGCACTGCGAGCGCTTCAGTGTAGATTTCAGCCAAGTGATGTGTACTATAAGGGAAGTCTATGAACAGCGAGCTAACGCTTCCTGATCGCTCGCACTGGTTCGCGCACGTGCATTGCAATGCGTACGCATGCGCAGAATGCAAACAATCGGCTGGCTGCGTGTGAACGTATCCTAGTGAGCGGGTCTGAATCAGGCCCAGAGCTTTTTGGGAAGCTCTCTCTCAGTATCCCATTATTGTTAAATGCAAGCTAAAAGATTCACTTTTGCATTATAAGTTGGGGTGCTATCATCAACTCAGAACCGCAATAAAAATGATGATAAATATGCCCCTAAGACACACAGGGTCTCATTCAGACCCGCTCGTGAGCGCTCGCAAGCGGGCCGATGTTACCGAAATGCGCATGCGCACGACGGAGGCTGCTCCGTCGTGCGCATGCGCGAGACCCGGCGAGCGACGGGGAAGCCGTCGCTCGGGGTCTCGCACCAAAGGGGGCGTGCTGTCCATGGTGAGTGACAGCACGCCCCCTTTGGTGGGCGTGCCGGGGGCGTGGCTGCCCAGACGGAGGCGTTTCCGTGGGAACGCCTACCGTCTGGGTCCGCCCCCACTGACATCACTAGTGATGTCAGTGGGAGTGTTTTTGGCTCTGATAGAGCCAAAAGCACTCCGGGCTTGCGGCAGCGAGACCCTACCATCTTTTTGGCCGCTCGCTATAGCTGTGGGGGGTCACCCACAGCTATGCGAGCGGACAGGAGGCCGCTCCAATTTTAGGTAGGAGGGCCCTGATTCAGAGCGAGCGCTCTGGTCAGAGCGTCCGGCTCTGAATCAGGCCCACAGGCCATTATCTTCCAAATGTATTTTGTGCCATATGAGATCACAATCTAAAAATGATTTCAAATTATCCTGGTACTATGGTTGTTTTGACTTTATGCATATGAATTGCAAAAGATCAGTTCCAATATGTGGGCCAGCATTACGAGACGTATTACATTACTGTACATGTGGAAACAGCTACTGAGCTACTGTAGTGTGAAATAAATTGTATCATACAAACAAACAGCAGGTGGCTTCCCTGTCTGTGGCTGTCTTTGTATTTCATACAAACACCTGTCATCATCATGATGGTGATTTTTGCAAAGGCATTTTTCCAAGGGGAGGTACAGATGTATCCACATACATCTATCCGCCGTGTTCTACAAGTTTCGCTAAACAGAAGGCATGAGTGCCGTGCGACTCGGTAGAGCCAAGTGTCTTTTCGTGCGACTTTTTCCACAAAATGTGTCTTATTTGCAAAGTAATGCGAATAGGACACACGAGCAGCTTATGCTGAGTAAAATCACTTCCGGCATGTCTATATTCTGTGTGAGACTGCAGCTGTGACACTGTAACGTAGCATGTCGCATGCAGATACACCCGCAGTCACACACAGAATACAGGCATGCCGCATATCATTTTAATCAGCAGAAGCTGCTTGTGCGACATATTCGCATCTCTTTGCAAATACACATTTTAAAGGAAAAATACACTTGACTCTACCGAGTCGCGGCATGGCATGGTGCTACGGGACTGTTTAACGCTAAAGGAGACTAGACGTATGTGGACACATCTGTATGTGTCACGGAAATCGGTGTAGCAAAGTATGTAACAAGTCCGAAAGGCCCCGCTGTTACACCCGTGTAAAGAAGTGTCCCGTGTGCGGTCAGGAGGTTGGGCACCTCCACCACCGCAGCTGTGCAGCTGTGCCGGCCCCAGAAATGCCACGCATATGCGCGCGGCATCCATTCAGTGCAGGAAGAGGGCTGGGGGCAGCCCAGCTACTGACGTAGTGCTGGCCTCGCCCCCAGCCTGACGTTAACGGGAGGCGTGCCATACGGGCACGCCCCCAAATAACGTAATTTAGGGGGAGTGGCATATGGTAATTAGGTCCCCATTTTCGCAGTTAAGGGGCGACAAAATACCGTCCTGCACAGGGCGCGGCTCCCCTTGGATCCGACCTTGCTTAGAGGACATAGGACCTGATTCAGATTTGGAAATAAGTTGCAGGTAATTGTGTACCTGGACAAACCATGTTGCAATGCAACGAGTGCAAATACAGGGCCTGATTCAGAGCCGGTCGCTATTTGCGGTCGTTCGTTCAAAAAAAAGGGGTGGCTATTCAAATGAACCGTTCGCTCTTTACGGTCTGTTCACGCCTCTAGGTCTGAACGAGCGAACAAAACTTGCGGTCGTTTTTTGGGAAACTACGCCCCCTGGCCGCTCGCATCCTACGTCATGTCCTCTATTTATTAGATTAATCGAGTACATTGACCAGGGTATGAGCTGCTCGCTATTCTTGTGGTTGGTTTTTGCTACCACAATTTTGCGAGCAGTTCTGGCTATAAAATAACCCAGTGACGTGCACAATGACGCTGCTGTTTTAATTATGCACACCCATAAAACGCCCGTTTTGACCTTTAAGCACGCCTGCGTTCGGATCTCCACTCCCCGTTTTCAAGCACCTTCCCCTGTTACCACCCACATACGCCTCTTTCTGTCACTCAAATTATCAGGCATTCGCTATTTTGCGAGCACATGAATTTCGGCCGCACTGACTGGTTCGCGCATGCGTATAACGATCCGTACGCATGCGCAGTTGGGCAAACATCGCTTGGAGCGAACGAGCGGCCGCTTACGAGCGGCTCTGAATCAGGCCCACAGTACAATACTGGCTGCTTTTGCATGTAGTCCACAAATGCTGGACAGCTTTTTTTTTTTTACACTGCAATTTAGATTTCAGTTTGGATTCACCCCTCTCTAATATAATCTCTCTGCACATTTTACATCTCCCCTACCTGCAGTGCAGCATGGTTTTACTAAGGTGCACAGTTACTTGCTCGGGTCTACCCAGGTAGGGCCGCAGTGGAAACGGCTCCCAAAAAAATTACCCAGGTCGATTTACCCGGAAATCCTACCCGGGTCTCCACCAGTGTTGAACACGGTTCGAACCCGGGTAGTGGAAAAAGGACTCTACCTGAGTTAGGCACTCCGGGTAGTGCTTCTACATGGTGATTGGAGCATTAGGGCAGATGATGTCATCTGTCAGTGCCCTGCAGAGAGAGGAGAGAGACGCATGGCAGATCGGAATAGCGCTGGTAAACACCTAAACCACCCTCAGCCGACATTCCCACATCCTGTTTATCACCTGCAGTGCAGCCCAGGCACGAAAGGCAGCCACAGCCACAGGCTGACCCGCACCCTATACTGCAGCCTGATCCGCACCCTATACTGTACTGCAGCTTGACCTGCAGCCTGTCCCACCTGACCCGCACCCTATACTGTAGCCTGACCCGCACCCTATACTATACTGCAGCCTGACCCGCAGGCTATACTGCAACCTGACCCATCTTTGTGAGCCTGAAAAATGTACATTTTAAATGACATCCATAGGCTTTTACAGGGTTTACCTGGGTTCAGTGTAAACGTGGCCGACTCAGGAATATCCCGGGTAACGGGGTCTAAAGCCAGGTCCGACCTGGATTCTACCCATGTTCAAAATACCGGGTCCGCACCGGGATTTTGATGGAAAAGGGCAATTATGCTCTTCCCAAATCTGAATCAGGCCCATAGTCTGATACTGAGGATGCATAGCTTGTTACAATAGTCAAATTAGTTTTTTTTTAATTTCTGTCTTTATAACTCTGACTGGCAAGATGGCTTCTCACATTCAACTCTTTTTACAGTGGATTATCCTGTTGTTTTTTTAGCGATTTGGTAAGCCACAAAATTATACATCGAATGTTTGAATTCTATACTTGTAAAAAAGAAATTGGGACATTAATGTCTATCTGGCGGGTTTTTAAGTCACTCAGAAAACTTGCATTTTAGTACATTACTCCCAAGGACTCCAAGTCCTGACATTGTACATGCTCCAGAACCTAGCGTGCGTGATGCAGATCTGTGGCTTAACTGGGTTGGAATGGGGGCGTTCTCACATGGGCAAAGTCCGGGGAGGGTGTGATGGCGGAATGGCGGGCTACGCAAGCATAAATACACCTGTTTTCAGACGTATCTTTGACAATAGGGCTGGTGCAAGTGCGAACTATCGATTTTGACAGGAACCAAACCAAGTATATGAGTAGGAGAGATGGGTGTACTAGGTATTACCGCTGGCCGCATGTGGCAGCCCGTCAAATCCCGACGGTGGCAGCCCGTCAAGGGTGAAAATCCCAATCATCCCTAAGGTAAGTATCGCTAACCTAATTCTACCCCCTAACCCTAACCTTCCCTTAGGGGTGCCTAACACTAAACTCCCCCCCAAGTGCCTAACCCTAATCCCCCCTCTAAGTGCCTAAATCTAACCTCCCCTTCCCCGCTGCCTAAACCTAAGTCCCCCGGGGGGGGGGCCTAACCCTAGCCTCCCCCGGGGGTGCCTAACCCTAACTCCCCTTCCCCTAGCCTAACCCTCCCGCGGGGGGGTACCTAACCATACCTAAGTCCCCCCGGGAGCCCTAAACCTAACCCTCCCCCCCCCACGGCTGCCGGCGCCCGGCTTACCTTCGTATGCCGGGCGTCAGTCTTCTGGCGTCTGGTTAATGACAGGCGTCGAGTTTTCGACATCTGTCATTAGTACCACGCCGGGTTTAGAGAGTCTGGAAGCCGGCGGTCGGCATTTAGACCGTCGGCTTCCGGACTACATCCCGGAGAGATCTGGTTGTAGATATGCGTACAAATCTGCTTATAGGTCATTATATACATTTAGCTCTGTGTTATGCAATGAGGGAGCAATTATGCAACTTACTTTCAACTCTGCATCGCCCCCTAACTTTCAATATAAATGTATCAATAAAGCTGGGTTAAAGACTGCCATAGGACCTACACAGCTTTACTGGTAAACCTACACAAAGTAGTGGCTTCATTCACAGTCCTTCAAGAGGCTGAGGGCTGGAGAAATATCTGTTATGGCTGATGCTGGGGTGTGATTCCTGGGAACATTGGACATACCATTTGGGTAGAGAGGCTTAAAAAAAATAAAATAATAAGATGCCCAGGGTCTAAGATGACAGAGAGTCATTACTGCTTTGCATAGATAAAATCAGTAGTAAATCTGCCCAGTTGCTAATGGTGGTGATTCTACATCTACCTAGCACTTAAATGATAATACTGTGACTGAAGTCATTTCTGGGAATACTTCTGGATGAGCCAATCTGACCGATCTATCCTTTCCTATAGAATATATAGCACTGCTTTTCCAGTGACCTCTGTGCCTTTACTGTCAGAACCATTTACCCAATGTATATGTCAGAATGTCTATTAAGTGGTTCATTTATTCATAAATTAGGTTTATGGGAGGCATTATGTTTGCTGTTCTAGACATTATCCAATTATCATAGTGCCTATGCACCGTGTCTCGTTTTATGACATTTTAAATGGCGAGGGTACATAAAATAGAAATGTAATGATTACATGGCTTGTTATGATTATGTCATAATAGCATTAACATTATCTAGATCAGGGGTGGGGAACATTTTTTCTGCCGAGGGCCATTTTGATATATATATATATATATATATATATATAACATTATTTGCGGACCCGGTGCAGGCCATGCCCCCTCCGTGTGATGTCACACGGGGGCGTGGCCACAGTCACCAGTGATTACAACAATGTCCGGAGCATCCTGTAAGGGCAGCGGTGTGACTGTCTGAAGCATCCTAAGGACGCTCCAGGCGGCACTGCTGCATAGATTCTGGCTGCAGTTTGCCATTCTAGGTACCCTGCTAGCCAGATGAGGCTAGCAGAAAAAAGCTCAGAGGGCCAGACCAAATGATTCCACGGGCCTTATACGGCCCCCGGGCCTGAGGTTCCCCATCCCTGATCTAGATCATATTGGGTTAGCCAGGCAGTGTTGGGCAGTGTCAAATAGAAAATGCAGACATTGCTTTTTGCCTACACGTGCATCAATTCAGTCTCTCAGTCGGATCACTTTACATAGGATTAGTAAAAGTCATTTTAGGAGTAGCAGTCATCCAATCAAAATCAATTCCAGGATAACCGAAAAACAACAACTTAAAGCAAAATACTGTTGGGAAGATTCAGAGGTGCAGGCAAGTCAGACACAGCTGCTATCGCACAGAATGAAATGAGAATATATGACCCTATGCAAAGCTGTGTGCATTAATGCAATTGCCTCTCCCCAAATCCATCCACTTGTAGAAATGGACATTAGCCGTTATCAGCATGCCGTAATTATAAGTTTGCACATGCACCAGTCCTATACGAGGATTCAGCATGACCCATAATGCTCAGACTTGTATGCAAATCTGCATGAGCTCCATGTGTCCATTTAAGGTATAGATTCTGGATAAAAGTAATAATAATAATAATAATAATAAGGTTTATCTATATAGTACTTTTTTCCAATAGGATCAATACTGCATTTAAAAATACTAAACATGGTAATTTGTTTCATAGAAATACAAATCAGATTCCTGCATTAGCGACATGACATCAAAAACAATCTTCTTTGTGATTGATGTCCTCTAATCAATGACTTCCTTAACAACGGACATATCTTTGTGAGCACGTTCCACCATTAAGAGCTCTTGTGCTTGACGATAGAATTTTCGATGAACACATTTTTGTACATTGTTATAAATAATAAGGAGACATATGTTGTGTATCTCTTCTCCCCCAATCAGCATTGTGTTTGCTATCCTGATGACGAGTGCAGAATACCCAACAACTCTCCTTCTTTAGGATCAATGGCTTCTCCTTTGGGCCTCAAGCTACCTGTCCAGCTTTCCTTATCTCTCGTCTTTCCTTTGAGTCTCCTTTCAAACCATTATAAAAAAAATAAAAACACATCTACAGTCTGTATACTTGACTCAAACACAGATTGCAAGCAGTTTGTATTTTATTTGTATTTTTGGGCCAAATTTATTAGTTATTGTGTTTTAGACCCAATAATAATAATAATAATAATTTATTATCGTTGCTTATCTCGGCAATGAGAAATTAAGTATCGCGCAAATTTATTAAAAAACATATGCAGTGAGAGGGCCTCTGATAGGAGCCTGTTACTGTTATGTGTTAGAATAATGTGACCATCTCACTTCACCTTCGGGACCCCGCCACGTTACTGTGTATGCGCAGTCTGCTGACCATGCATGTGCGAGCGGCCACTGCTGGGGTAGAATTCTTTGGATCCCTCTCCCAGAAAATATTGCAGACTGTAGCTTATATGCTACAATGGCCAACGCGTGTAAAAATTATGGCCCTGATTCAGAGCCGGACGCTCTGACCAGAGCGCTCGCTCTGAATCAGGGCCCACCTCCATAATTATGGAGCGTCCTCCTGGACGCTCGTATAGCTGTGGGTCACCACCCACAGCCTATACGAGCGTGCAGGTTGATGGTCGCGATGGTCTTGACCATCGTGACCATCGCCACTGCGAGCCGGAGCCTGCGGTTGAGTTTCTCAACCGCAAGGCCCGGAGTGATTTTGGCTCTATCAGAGCCAAAATCACTCCCACTGACATCACTAGTGATGTCAGTGGGGCCGGCTTCTGACGGTAGGCGTTCCCTTGGGAACGCTCCCGTCTGGGAGGCACGCCCCCAGCACGCCCACCAAAGGGGGCGTGCTGTTAATCAACATCGACAGCACGCCCCCTTTGATCAGACACAACGAGCGAAGGAAAGTCCTTAGCTCGTCGCATCTCGCGCATGCGCACGACGGAGCTCCCTCCGTCGTGTGCATGCGCAGTGCACACCATCGACCCACTTGCGAGCGGACAGCCGCTCGCGAGTGGGTCTGAATCAGGCCCTATGTTAGCTACTGGGGGAGTGAAGGGGGCTAATGGGGCAGAGCTTCGTAAACCTTTGGCAGTTGCTTTTGGGGTTGAAAACGGGACCAGATAGCTCCAAAATCTGACTGGTTTTTATAACATATTCAGGTGGGTTCGGGGGATAGCCCCTAAATATTTTTTTGATATATATACTTCTTAGTCTTGTAGTGGTTGGTGGATTAAACAAAAATGAAACAAACATCATTTGACCAATTAAATGTTTGGAAGTATGAGCATAGAAAGCTGTCATGATCCTGTAAATATTCAGGGACTTAGCTATGAAGTAGGAAGCAGTACCTCTCAGAAAATCCTCATTTATACATAGGTACGGCAGTACCATGCATCTGATCTGGAACAATGCTTATATAACCTGTGCCCAATTAAATCACACGTTAGTCATACAGTCAGGGGAGACGTATCAAGCCGTGGAGAGAAATTAAGTGGGAGAAGTTGCCCAAAGCATCCAATAAAATTCTGCCATTTCAAAGGCTGTGCTAGATAAATGACAGAAGTTGATTGGTTGGTTCGGGCAACTTCTCCACTTTATCTCTCTCCAAGGCTTGATACATGTCCCCCAAAGAGGCCTAATGAAGCACAAAACCCCCACCATTACACAACCACCACCAGCCTACATTGCTGACATTTGACGGGTTGAATCCAGTGACAAATGCAGTGTTCGCAAATTATGATCCTCCCATCAGTGCGATTCAGTAGTTGCACAATGTTTTTCCTGATCCTCCAGTGCTCGTGTTATTGGCCCAACACAAGTACATCTTCTTGGTTTTTATTTTTGCGGGCAAGCTCTATTGGGTAATAGTCTGCCATACTCCATCCATGACTAGACGGTCTAATATGCCTCCTTTGGCACAGCCATGGTGCACAGTTGCTATACTGTACTTTCGCTGGTCTGTTCTACTACACAATTCATATTAACCTCTGCTGACCACTTTAAATGGTCGGATGTCATTGAGTGGTTGGGTCATTGGGTGGTAGCCCATTGATGGCTCATTACCATTACATGGGGAAAATGTAATGTGTGAAATCCCAGGTTGTGTCCAAACTAGTAACATAATTATTTTGTCTTGTTCATTTCCCCCTCTGTTGTAAATATTGTATGCACAATGGATGCCATCACTAATTGGGCAGTCAGTAACATAGGAAGGGCAGGTGTATCTATTAAACTGGCCTCAGCGTAGTTCAGAGACTAAAGGTTGTGTAACCCCCATCCTAAATATTCTGTCCACCTCTGGTTCTCACAATGTTTGTCCTTTGTTCCGTTCTCATTACAAAGGGAGGAAGCTGCTAACCTAATTTGTGAGGGGTTAGCCTATGTCCATGCTTTACAAGACCCGCTCTGTCCTTAAAAGAGTTAATGTCATTAAATATTTGATCATTACGGAAGTCCAGCAAATAAAGTAATTTTCCTGCCTGAGAACACTTTGCTGAGCTCGCTGGTGAGGCTGCAGGAGTAATTTGTCATGTAAGTTTGGGGAGGAAATTAACTGCAGGCATATTTGTTTTTCTAGTTAGGCCACAATTAGAAAGATGATTTTTATGATTTGAGAGTACGTTTAAAATGGAAATAGGATTTTAAAGTTAAGAACCCTGAACGTGCAATTTCCTGGTGCGAAAACAGCATAAAATAGGCCTGTCCTTATTCCACACGCAGCATCAACCCCTTGTTATATCGGCAGATACTGTAAGTCATAAATAGTAGCATTTCTTTCATTTCTGGCTACATTTATTTGTACTGTAGCTGTGTAAGGTGTAGCTCAGCTGTTTTTTTGATACTATTTGCTAATTTTTTTTTTACCAAAATGGAAGTGTGGGTTTCTGCAGCAGGACGTTACATTTGTAAATTCACCCATGGTTGCCGAATATAGTTACACTAGTATTATGGAGCCGTCATAAGCCAGGTCGCTGGCTATTGTGTCTGACGTTGCAGTGTCTTTTTTCCGTCTTTCTTCCCCTACCATCCAATATTTTCCCATCCTCCTCTCCCACCTTCCCCATTCCCCTAGTCTCAGCCTGTCTCTCATTTTCTCTCTCACCTCCCTGCTCTCTCTCTCTCTCTTTCATCTATTTTCCCCTCCTCACGTCTCTCTCTTTCTCTCTCTGTCCCCTCCTCCGTCTCTATCATCTCTGTCCCGCCTCCTCCCAACTCCTTTATATCTGTCCTCCCGTCTCTCTCTCATCTCTGTCCCCTCCTCCGTCTCTATCATCTCTGTCCCGCCTCCTCCCAACTCCTTTATATCTGTCCTTCCGTCTCTCTCTCTCGCTCTCTCTGTTCCCTCCTCCGTCTATATAATCTCTGTCCCGCCTCCTCCCAACTCCTTTATATCTGTCCTTCCGTCTCTCTCTCTCATCTCTGTCCCCTCCTCCGTCTCTATCATCTCTGTCCCGCCTCCTCCCAACTCCTTTATATCTGTCCTTCCGTCTCTCTCTCTCGCTCTCTCTGTTCCCTCCTCCGTCTATATAATCTCTGTCCCAACTCCTCCCAACTCCTTTATATCTTTCCTCCCATCTCTCTCATCTCAGTCCCCTCCTTTGTCTCTATCATCTCTGTCCCGTCTCCTCCCAGCTCCTTTATATCTGTCCTCCCGTCTCTCTCATCTCATCTCTGTCCCCTCCTCCGTCTCTATCATCTCTGTCACACCTCCTCCCAACACCTTTATATCTGTCCTCCCGTCTCTCTCTCATCTCATCTCTCTCATCTCAGACCCCTCCTCTGTCTCTATCATCTCTGTCCCACCTCCTCCCAACTCCTTTATATCTGTCCTACTGTCTCTCTCTCATCTCATCTCTCTCATCTCAGTCACCTCCTTTGTCTCTATCATCTCTGTCCCACCTCCTCCCAACTCCTTTATATCTGTCCTTCCGTCTCTCTCTCTCATCTCTGTTCCCTCCTCCGTTTCTATCATCTCTGTCCTGCCTCCTCCCAACTCCTTTATATCTGTCCTTCCGTCTCTCTCTCATCTCTGTTCCCTCCTCCGTCTCTATCATCTCTGTCCCGCCTCCTCCCAACTCCTTTATATCTGTCCTCCCGTCTCTCTCATCTCATCTCTGTCCCCTCCTACGTTTCTATCATCTCTGTCCCGCCTCTTCCCAACTCCTTTATATCTGTCCTCCCCTCTCTCTCTCATCTCTCTCATCTCTGTCCCCTCCTCCGTCTCTATCATCTCTGTCCCACCTCCTCCCAACTCCTTTATATCTGTCCTACTGTCTCTCTCTCATCTCATCTCTCTCATCTCAGTCCCCTCCTTTGTTTCTATCATCTCTGTCCCGCCTCCTCCCAGCTCCTTTATATCTGTCCTTCCGCCTCTCTCTCTCATCTCTGTCCCCTCCTCCGTCTCTATCATCTCTGTCCCGCCTCCTCCCAACTCCTTTATATCTGTCGTCCCGTCTCTCTCTCATCTCATCTCTCTCATCTCTGTCCATCCTGTCCTCCGGTATCGATATGATTTACCGCCAGATGCAAATCCGACGGTTGGAATCCCGACAGCGGCTGCCCGACATGGGTGAATATTCCGTTCGTCCCTAAGGTAAGTATAGACTAACCTAATTCCCTCCCCTAACCCTAACCCTCCCTTAGGGGTGCCTAACCCTAACCTTCCCCCCAGTGCCTAACCCTAATCCCCCCTCTAAGTGCCTAAACCTAACCCCCCCTTCCCCGCCGCCTAAACCTAAGTTCCCCGGGGGGGGTGCCTAAACCTAAGTCTCCCCCGGGGGTGCCTAACCCTAACCCTCCCTCCCCCTAGCCAAACTCTAACCTCCCGGGGGGCCCTAAGTCCCCCCCTGGGAGCCCTAAACCTAATCCTCCCCCCCTGCTGCTGTCCGTGCCCGGCATCCCTTCGATCGGGATGCTGGGCGCCGGTCTTTCGGCGTCAGTAAAATGACCAGTGTCTAGATTTAGACGTCTGTCATTTAACACTCGCCGAGATTAAGCAGTCGGGAAGCCGGCTGTCGGGATTAGGTCCGCCGGCTTCCCGACTGCATACCTGTCCTCCCATCCCCCATTTGTCTCTATCTCTCTCTCATATCTTGCCCCCTCCTCTGTCTATCTTTCATCTCTGTCCCTGCTGTTGCCCCTCCAAACATGGGTGAGTATGTGTCACGCACATTGGTGTTTTCTCCAAATACAAAAATTATAGGGTATAGAGCCATATTCAATTTGAGTGGACCCGCTATACTTTTCCACCTCCTGAAGTTTTTGCCTACATCATGTGTTTTGTAGGTGGAAAAGTATCGCACGCGTGCCTGCGTATCCCCGTATTCAATTTGAAAGTACGAAAAAACGGGACCCAGCGAAACTTGAACAGGCGGAAAGTACTGTCAGATTTGGGGAAATCAGCCTGACACCCCCAAAAGATGCTCTGACATGGGGGTTAACTATAGTTACCCCCAATTTGGCTTGCTGAAGGTATTTGGTGTTTTTAAATGGGCTCAATAGCTGCTAAATAGCGTTTTTGTATAAGTGGTGCAGAATAGTATTCAGGAGTATTGTTTGCAGAACATAACTTATCCCAGGAAATTTGAGGTATTTGAAAATGGGGGTCAGCATATTTTAAAGTTGCTAAAGTTAAGTTGAAAAAATCGTGAAAAATCCACCTGCCGCAAGCCCCTGCAATAAAAAAAACACATGAGCATACTTGGGGACCCCCCAGAGTCAAGTTCGCTCATTTTTTTTTCACCCCCACATTCAAAGTGTTTTTTGGGGTGTCCTTAAGTGCTTTTTTTTTTTTTATGCAGTTTACCTTTGGGGGACTGTCTGAAGGCTGCACGGGGTTCCTGCAACGTTGCACCCCAAAACCCCAATTCTGCACTTTTTTCCGCCTGCTATTCATAGGCAAAACTTTTCCGCCTATTACATTGCATTGAGGCGGAAAGTCTTTCAAATTGAATACGGCAGTACTTTTTCGCCTGGCGAAATGACGTAATCGGCAAAAGTTTTCCGCGGATTCCGGCTTTTCGCCTCAAATTTAATACAGCCCTTAAATCTAATGCAATAATATGATGTCATATAAAGGCCATAATGTACTGTAACAACAAAACAGATATACATCTTACTTGATATAGACTGATTTAAACTATTTCATTGGTTGCTATGGGTTACTGCTTGCTCCATGTTATCAGTCAACCCTTAAAACAGCTAAACCTAAAATACCAGTATTATGAAAATGTAGAATCCTTCACATTGTAATTACAATCAGTGTCCATTGATTTTCCTACCTGCATCACTGTGTCTTCTCTTGCTGCTGCTGACTGATCTCCAAACTCTCAACACTCAGTACACAAATCCAAGGTGTCCATCAGTGCTCAAAGCACACCCTCCATAATCAGAGGCATGCCTCTATTAGCTCTCTTTCTGTGCAGCTTACTGCCTGTGGTGTGCCCCGTCCCCAGCTTTGCAAGCAGTGTCTCACTATAAAGAAGGGAGGCTGAGCTGTTGCTGCCTCATCTCTTGTCTCCCTGCAGTCCCAGGGATCTCCACAATGCTGGTGAGTGTTAACTATAAAAATGATTACAATAAACAAAGAAGATGTTTATAAGTTATAAATATCTTCTCTCTATTATTCTAATAATTTTTATATCAAATCTCAGGAGTATGACAGGGGAGCGTCTGCCTCTCTGCCTACCCTGACTGCACGTCCCTAGTCCTGTGGTTGGTGGGTGGTTATTTTGTAAGCAATAAACATACAGCAAATGCTTCTGACGATGGTAGTTACATCAATTTTCATTGCTGATCCAGTAAAAAAATATTTTGACTGTCCTCTACTAATAAGAAATGTCCCTGTTTGGTTTTGCAGAGATGGAGCTTCAGATTGTTGACTTATAAACCAAATAAACCATTTTGTATATAAGGAGTACACTGTGTGGTCTCGGGGCAGATAGTCCCTCTTGCTTATCCTGTTGGCAGTTTATAAATATTTCATATTGGCAGGAAAGTGACCAACTCCCAAGATAAGTCTTTCACTGAGTTTATCTTGTGTTTATTTTAAATTATCTTCTGTCGCAATGACATAATTTGTTCAAGTAGCAATGTGAATATGAATTTTTAATATTATGCCTTCCTACATTTTAAATAGCCAGGGGGTTAGTTAAGATTAATGTGGAGCAATGAGCTGACTGCCAATCACCATACTTTCATATCTAAAGTAGCATAGAACACAAATTACTGTACAAAGCATAAACTACATAAAATACAGTCTATTAGTAGCTTATGCTGTATGCATGAGGAATTCATGAGACCTAGAGGAAAAACAAAATACAGATAATGCCTAGAATCCCTACCATTATTTTAAATTAATGGAGTCTGGCTCATTACCTAAAAATATATCTGTAAGATATTTATTTGGTGTGTTCCCCATATTTAAGGTGTTAATAGTCTCTAAGACATTGTGGGGCAGATGTACTAAGCTCTGGAAAGTGATAAATTGGAGAGTGATAAACTACCAACCTATCAGCGCCTAACTGTCATTTTTCAAACACAGCCTGTAAGATGACAGTTAGGAGCTGATTGGTTGGTAGTTTATCACTTTCCAATGTATCACTTTCCAGAGCTTAGTACATCTCCACCTGTGAATGGTATTATATTGAATTAAAGAGTGTACGGTGCATGCGCAGTAGCTGTGTCTCCGGTACCATGGCGCAGACACCATGTTACTGGAGACACCTCTACTGCACATGTGGAAATCCCTGGGAAAATTGGCACCGCAACATTAGTAGCTAGTGAGCTGCGACGGCCGCAACTTACCTATAAGCAGCCAATCTCTAGGAGGGAGGTTGCGGCTACCCGAACTAAACTGGCTGCTTATGGTGAGGGACAGGAAAAAGTGTTTGTTACCCTGACCTCCCTCCTCCCCTGGATTGGCCACCGATAGAGACGCAGCAGCCACATAGATGCGGCTATCTCTGAATGGTTAGTTGCTAGATCCAAGTTGAAGAAAGGACCTCTGACGTCACAACCATGTGACCGCTACGGCAGGGCTGGACATCTACCAGTGTTACTATCCACGAAGGCATAGAGGGGAAATATAAACCTGTGGCGAGTGAAGCGAGCCACCGTGCCCGAAGCATGGCGAGAGAAGTGAGCCCACGAGGGGACACTTTTGGCATCAAATTTTGTACCTTGCCCCTCCCCATTTTATCACGGGTCACGTGGTTGTAGCGTCAGAGGTTCTGTACATCATCTCGTTCTAGACCTAACCATCTCTGAATACCGACGGCGATGTAAATGTTTTCGCGAGCAGGAAACGCAGAAGCGGCCGGATTGTGTGAAGCACTGAATCAGGCCCTGAATGAGTAACATTATGTCATTCAGTGGCCCCTAAACCTTTATGTAAATATAAACGTTTGGGAAAGAATTAAAGCATTTGTACTGTGTGTAAAATAACCATGCAGGGGGGGAGGAAAGAGGATTAGAGGGATCAATGTATCGGTTATCTATATAGCACCAACATAACCTGCAGCACCGTACCATCAGATAATTTCATTCAATCACATTTGTCCCTGTAATTACAATTTAAATTCCTTCCCATAGATGCACAAATGCGCACACCACGGCCAATTTAGTCAGTAGCTGATTATCCTGCCAATAAACTTTGGATAACGGGAAGACACTGGCGCACCCAGACGAAACCCACGTGTATAAACTGCACAAAGATATCACCGTAGACTGTGCTTTTCTGCTGTGTAGACTTAACACGAGGCACAAATTAAGGTCAGCAATGCAGTACAGCACATTAATATATGCATGTAGCTATTTAGATTTCTTAAAATACTAGGAATATTTTTAAATTTTTTGGGACTATTGTGTAGCTATAGGGTTATCAGTGCTAATGCCTGTAAACTAAACAGATTGCCGGTCACTGAAGCATGCTCTCTTGTCCTTTCTATGAGAGTAGCCTGTTCAGTCTCTGCTGGTGTAACAGAGGGGATGTTAACGGTGGGAGGGGCGGTGGTTTAACAAGGACGCTCTCTAGTAAATTCAGGAGCAGATGGGATCCTGCAAGTGCCTTGGGGACATAAGAGAGAATTAGATTGTTATCTGTAATCCAATGTACTGTATATGATACAGTTAGAATTCCGCACAAGCTCCTAATACCCCTCAGTAAATGATACAGTTTAAGCAGAAGATCTATTTATTTTCACTTTAGTTGCATTTTCTTTGGTAACCAATAAAATTCTTTTGTTAGGGTGAGATGAGCATTCAAGTAGAATGTGCCTGTAGGTGCCCTTGAGGAAAGGCCTGGGCAGCTGACTCGTAGGGATTTTTATTAGGGTGGCTGCATTGATTTGTATCAGGTGACCTGTCTGTCTCCTGTTCCATGGACATGTTAAGATAAGGAATTAAACTGACAGATCTCTAGACAAAGAGACTGAGACTGTATAATGAGAGATGAGGTCAGTTCCCGGATGGTGACATCAGACCGGGGAGATAATGGGCATAGAGTGAGGGGGCACAGATCAGATAGGAGATAACTGTAAATGAATATAATGCAAGGGTTAATAATCATCCCCAATTTATGTATTTTAATAAAGATAATATTATAGTGTGTCATTTTATCTCACACATCAATAGATAATGTAATAACGCTATCTGCATAATGTAAATATCACCAAGATTTCCGCACATATGTACCAAAAATAAGGACGAATTTGCCCCAGATTTATGTTAGCATTCAGGGCAAGACTCAAAGGTCTGTGCAATCATTAAACAGAAAAGAAAAATAATTAGGACCTATCAAGATATAAACAAACCTTTCACAGTAACTCCATGAAACTATTTGTGTATTTGACATTATTCACAAAATTTGGTTTCCCACTGTTACGTTTTAATTTTTGCTATTTTTCTCACTTATTTAAATTCTCTTTATTGTGTGCTTGTATTACTTTTTGTTGTTTTGTGTGTGTCCTATTTTTCACCAATCTGTTTTTCCTCTATGTGCCTTTTTTAAGAAGGCATTTTTTGTTCACCACCAAAGAAGGCATTTAGTTTAATGAATAGACTTCTTTTTCCAGACTCTTCCTCTCCACAAGTACTTTCGCCCCAGTGGCCTTTCTGTTCACTCCCTGATCTGCACAGTCTGCCTTTTGTTCATCACTAGCTGCTCTTTGATTTTGTTACTTGCCGGAGAAAAAAAGCCCATCTTTCTTCCGTACTCTACTTGGCTTTTCACAATAACCTTTCTTTCTATGATGATTTTTATTTTTTTTTTACATCCCGCCTTGCTTAAAAAAAAAATTATTCTGGTTTTATCACATGTATTATTGGGAATGGTGAATTACAGCAATCTGGAAAAAAAAATCACAGGTCTTTTTGGAAAAAAAAAATAGGAATGTAGAGTAAATATTTAGAATACAAAAATACTTTTGAGATGTCTTTAATGTCATACTGTCACCATTTTACCATTTCACCATGTACTGACAATAACTATAATACAAACATGAATGGCTATCCTGTCTCCGTCATGCACAGTGGGAGGCGGAGCAAGAGCTTATACTGCGCCCTTCCCCAACGATGCAACGTATGGGGACAACATTGAGAAAAAATGCTTGATCTTCACGAGAAGCCAGGGGTTGCCCGATCCTCCCAGTTCTAGCTTTATACACAGTGCCGCATGACGAGTGAAAGGGGGAGGGGGACAGGTGGGAGAAAAAATAACCTCCCGAATCGTGCATATGACAGGTCCAAAACGCTAGAATATAATATACATCTGATATGTACTTTATCATGCTTGTCAGGAGAGGGCCAAACCATTCTACGTCACTGAGTGAGCAAGGGCACTGCTTTCATGCACCAGAGAGAGTTGTATCAGGTTGGCTTATTGTACAGTAGGCCAACTCTACATTCACCCCATGTATTTTCAGTAGTGTTATAGGTACACACATACACAATTGTAAGGATCCATTGTATCCGATGTCTGCGAACTTTGCAATTTTGAGCATAAACTCAAAGGAGTATTTCTCGCACAAATGTCAACGTTAAGCTCTGGTCCGCCTGCCATTGCATTTTCCCATAATATACGGCTTGTTCTACCCTCATTTCTGTTTTATTTAATGTAATAAAGGTGGAATATTTTGGTGTTCTTTTTTCATGTGCATTGGTTTACATGTGCATATATAGGATGCGATTTGTCCACTTAACAGTGTCTCAACAATTAGTAGAAACATCGCTCATTTCCACTGCTAGCTGGGGAATAGATCGGCGCATGAGGGGAACAGCATAATGCAGAGCTATGCTGCACTGTTGTAGTTGGAAGGACAGAGATATTTTGCTTTGATTGAGATTATCCTTTAACTACTTGCCTGGCTCTAACGCACTAACACATGAGATGCGACCGCAGCCAGGCGTGCATTACCTGACCAGGTTGAATCTCATGCGTTAGTGCTGTTCTGCTGCGTCCCCCTTGTGTAATGGAGGAAATCCGTTTTGCACATGCGTAGAAGGGATTTTCTCCTCCTGCTCCGGCCCCCTTGGGACTGATGATCAGTTACCCCTGCCCATGTTCCACTGCGCTCTGCACAAAGGTATATACCGCAGAGGGGGTGTAATATTATAAATAAAATAATTACATACATAGTGACACATGGAGAGGAGGAAGGACTAAACTGGGGAACGTTGGTATTTCGACGCCTGTCATTAGTCCCCTGTCGGAATTAGACAGTCAGGAAGCCGGCGGTCGGCATTTTGACCGTCGGCATCCCGACTGCATACCCTTTTGACACTGTGAGTGCTAATTCTGATGGAGGGTGGGAAGTGATATTACAATGGGGGCCTAAGGACACGGGAGTGAGGAGTTGTGCAAATATTTAAATATATTTGTAAATATAGTCTGTAAACTTTCTAAAATAAGTTTAAAAATGACAATTTCTGAGCTGTTTTGTTAAAGAAAATTATCAGCTAAGTGGTTAATCTACCATTTAGGGTTTGTTTAAACTATATAAAGCTCTTCTGTTCTCCAATTGTACTAATGTGTTGTGCTGTCCATTGTTTGGGACAAGGGACATTTTTGAAGCCCTGAAAAATATGTTGTCCACAAATGACCAAAACAATTTCTAGAACCTAAATGTGCCCAAAGCAGCCGATTTACGACTGGTACGATTGGTACGATTCGGCAGCTATATCGTACAGTGTATGGGCATGATATCGGACAGAGCGCGAACCTGTGGGGTCGTACTGCAGGTTCAGTCGATCTGGGGATGCGATGTGCGATCCCATGCAGCGCCACGCGGGTGGGGGAGGGGGGAGCCACCCGATCGCACCGTGTGTGGGCACCGCCCGATATGTCAGACATCGGATCCCCCATTGCGTCACACGGTGCATATCGCACCGTGTATGGACAACTTTAGCCTCCTCCTAGAACATATTGATGAGACATTTGCCAAGGCTTCTGCTATGGGAATTACAAACAGTTAGGCTGTCAGAGATCATGTCAGTATGTGCTAGGGGATTTGGAAGAGGTCAGGGCAGATATACTCCATTTTGTTGTGGCTCTAGAGCATTGACATTTAAAATACTGCCTTGACCTACAACAGGAACATTTTACAGGGGTAAGTTTTGCTTTTGTTTATTTTTTCTTCAAAATATTCTGTAAAACAAGAGTGTCTCTCTGACCAGATAATCAATTGTCTCTGGATATTTTCATAAAGGCTGAAGCAAATGACCACATGTGAAATGTAAAAAAATAAACATGATAATTTTCTTTTTCTTCTTCTTATTATTAATTATAAGGTGACACTAATAGCTGTACAGTTGGAAAGTAGATCATACAGTATTATAAAGGACCAACAGGTTAGCAGTGAGCGCTTCCAATGGGAAGTCACAGCCACTGCTATGCATTCCCGGTGGGTACGGGTTTTACCGGGATGGGGGGGAGGGGGGTATGGGCTACAGCCCTGCAGACCCTAGTTAAGATCCGCCACTGCATAAGATGTAACAGGCCTGTCATATAACAGGTGTCGTAAATAACATGCAGGTGCGAGAAGATACAAGTGACCGAGGTGGGAGCAGACAAGAAAGGAGGATGTAGGACCCTGCTTTTGAAAGTTTACAATCTATTGATAGGGAGCAATATGTATCTAAGGGGTCTATTTACTAAGCAGTGTTAGGACAGAGTGAAAAGTGATAAGGTGCCAGCCAATCAGCTCCCAACTGTCATTTTTCAAACACAGCCTGTGAGATGGCAGTTAGGAGCTGATTGGCTGGTACCTTATCACTTTTTACTCTGTCTCCTAACACTGCTTAGTAAATAGACCCCTAAGGGCAGTCAAAAGAAACGTTATACTCAAATGTTAGCTCTTCTTGCTGAATTAAACAAAAGCACTCTGGTGCCTGAAAGTTGCAAAGTTATATTGTTACATTTTACACCATAGCTTGGTTACTAGGGGGGCTGCAATTTGTGGCAAATTTAATTTTAGCTTTGCTATACAAGCAGGATGGTGGCTTCTATTCATGCTAGCACAAAGTTGTGAGAATTCGCAAAGCATTCCCGGAGCTTGGTCCCAATAGGATAACACCATCTCCAGAAGGTGTTACCCTATAGAAGCCTAAGGGCTACTAATTTGGTAAATTTCTTAGAGAGGGAGGCTCTGACTCCCTGGTGGCGCAACTGCCAGCCAATGACAGCACATGCGCACTTGATCCTGGGAACCAGAACCAGGAAGCAGTGTGATAATAACATTATGCTTTTACACTGCTTCCATCTCTTCGCCACGATGGGCTCTTATCGGAGCCTGTCTTGTGGCAAGAGGATTTTACTTCACTTCACTTTGCGAATTTACGATAAAAATATTTATCACATCATTAAAAAGTTTGGATCGTGATAAATGTGCCCCTATGTGCACAGTGACTGATGTCCTTCCAATAACACAATCTGTCCTTCACTGTAGTAATTGATTTTATTTGTCAAGCTATCCAATTCAGCACCTGCCCTTGTGCCCCTCAATCTCAGCCGGCTCTTCCTTCCCACCTCTCTCCGAAGCTCTGAGGATCAATAGCGATGTGAGAAGCCCATAAATTATCACTAATAAATTGAGTGGATTTCCCCTCCTCCCAGTCACCTTGGTCTGTTTTAGTAATATTACTAATTGCATCTCTTTTATGCTATAGACTTAAGATAACCTTATGGAGATGAACACATATCAATTATGTTTGCATTGACCTTAACCCACAACATACATAACAATGAGCTGAACATTTGGAGATTTTCCAACATTACAGACATCAATAATAATGTAAAGTTATCCCATCCCATAATAAGTAACTGCTCTGTAACTAAGGAAGCATTAGGGGTAGCTGTATGTTTCCCCATGCTGATCCCTACATCTCTTGTGATCCAAGTCATCAGGACCCATTTACTAACATTGCATTCAGGTGCAATATATGCCCTAAATCAGTGTAGGGATGCAACTAGAGGAGGGGGCTAGAGGGTCACGTGCCCCTGGTGCTGGAGTTTAGGGGCTGCTACAGGACCGGCTCCAGAGCAGAGACCAGTCACCGGGGTGGGGGGCTGCAGGCACCAGCCGAGACCTGGCTGCGGCAGCTACAGTACATACAGCCAGCTGTCAGCCCAAGGCACCCGGCTAGCCAGACAAGGATCAGGAGGGGCATGAGATTTGTAGTTTAAATTTTATTGCTCAGACTCTGAGCAGTAAAAGATAAACTACAAATCCCATGAGGCTGTCTCTTTGTATGGGCTTGCTGCTGTGGCCGGAAAACTGCTGCCATGCCTCCCGTAACTTGTACTGCAGCTGCTGGCTGGTAACAACCACCACCCCCCCGCCACTAGCCGGTAACAGCCCCCCCTCTGCACTACAGTGACTGCAGCCACAGCTGCTGAGCAAGCAGCTCCGCCCGGTCCAGGCAGTTCCCATGGGGCTTTGAGCTGGCCTGCCGTCTGACGTGCTGCTCTTCCCTCCATCAGACCCAAATCCAGATAGAAGCAGCCCGCCTGTAAGGCGGCTCTTGCCTGCACTGCATTCAATAAAGTTCTAAAGTTGCTCCAGCATGTCAGCAGTCACTCATGTGCCATTTCCCATAGCTTACTACCCCAATGTCACACAGACCAGAGACAGACTGGTGTGCTGGTCAGTGCAGTGCACTGCAGGCGAAATATCATTACACAGACATAAGGAATTAATGTCACACCGTGGGGGTGGGGTGACATAAATCCTATTTTCGGCCCTGAACTATAGCAACCAGTAAGATACTGTCATTCTTTGTCTAACCTGTACTAGACAGATTCAAGCCAATTGCTATCGTTCAAGCCAATTGCTGATTTGCTGATGGGTTCAGAGCAATCTTCTGCAGCTATATGCAAATATATATATACCTATAGATTGTAAGCTTACGAGCAGGGCCTTCCTACCTATATATCTGTCTGTTATTACCCAGTTTTGTTCTATTAATGTTTACAATTGTAAAGCGCAACGGAATATGCTGCGCTATATAAGAAACTGTTAATAAAATAAATAAAAATAAAATATATATACTGCATAATGCCACATTTCTTTGAAAGTCGATCACATCGTGTGTGTGTGTGTGTGTAATGTATATATATATATAATATATATATATATATATATATATCTTCTCCTTACTTTACTTTCACCTACTTCTTACCCCCCACCATGGCACCTAACACTTGGTTGCTTACGCTCTGTTGCATATCTAGGTGTTATGGTCACTTATGTATCAATGTATATTATCCTTGTCCTTGTCCTATTTTTTTACTGTAAGTCCTTTGTCAAATTATTTGTTTATGTACTTTGTAAGGCGCTGCGGAACACTTGTGGCGCCATATAAATAAACGATAATAATAATAATATACATACATATATGTATATATACACACAAATATGGTATTGCGCAGTAACCAACTTCTGAATAAGTAAACAAATCATGACATTGTACAACATTTAAAAAAATGAGGTGGGAGTGCTGTTATGTCAAAATACTTTTAACAAAAATCTACTATCATGTACTGTAATACAATTATTTTTACAGTGATTTATAAAGTGAGAAGAATGGGATGACAAGGTTAGTAACTTACAAAAGCGACCTAAGATAAAATGGGTAGAGTAAACCTTGTAGAACCTTCTATTTTTCTTTCACGTTTCTGGCTACTGCTAGTGCCTTGTTCTCATTAGTTTTGCAAGATATCACTAACGGTGATTGGCAGGAGGTAGTCCTATAGAAAAGATGTTTAATGCCTGAAGAATTCATTACAATTCAGCCTTATTAAAACTGTCCAGGAGGCGTTCAATAAGCAGAGATGAGCACCAATGTACAGATAATGGGGTTTCCTGACCCCTCTTAGAGGTAAAATTACTAAGATGGGAGTTCTATTTAAGAAGTGATGTTGCCCATAGCAGCCAATCAGATTCCAGGTATTATCTTCTAGAAGGTGCTAGATAAATGAGAAGTAGAATCTGATTGGTTGCTATGGGCAACATCACTTTTTAAATAGAACTCCCATCTTAGTAAATTTATCCCTTAATCTTTTCCCCTTTATGCTGCCTACACTGAGTGTTTTTTTTTTCTTTAGTGCTGTGTTTGTAGTCCTGTTTTCCTTTATAACAGCCCAATGTAATCATTCAGTTGGGGAGAAATGGGTAAGTTTGGATAGACAGCCCGCTGGTCCATTTGTATTTTTGCAGATAAGAGCTGGCATGCAGAGAATGTAATGCGAATACTGTAAAATGGTTACCTCATCCCACTGGTCCATATAGCGTTCACACAGCAGATTTCCCCAAAGTTCCATGAGAAGAATAGTTAATGAATTAGCTGCAGGAGGACATGCTGGTTCGTAATTCCTGGCTGCCTCTGCCAGTGATGCAGCTAATGGAGGCTATCTCTTGTGCTAGTGGGAACTGACATATCCGATGAGCTGAACATGGGAATGCAGTGGTGCCTAGAGGGTGGCCAAACCACATCCCCATCTGAACTGGATTATAGGAAAATATGCCTGTGTGCACCAGTAGGACTGCAAGGTCACTCCACCTTTGGCTGCATTCTGGACCGTTGAGATGTATGTTGGGGCCTGGGTAATATGTGGGGGATGTGGCCAAATCAAGAAGGCTGGCCACACCCCTTCCGAATATAACAATGAAAAATACTATATGCGCTGCCTCAATGCAGCGCCCATCGAGCCACTTGAACAAGTCCATGTCTGGGTAATTAGTACCTGTTCCTCCCCCTCTGGGCACCCCTGGCTGCGTGGACACTTCAGCTTGTGCCAGGGCTGTGTGTGCATCCTAGGGAAAGAGCCCTGAATATCTAGCACTGGGGCCTGAGGATCCTTTTGGTGGACCTAGGATTCGTTGTTAGTTGAGAAATTCTGTTTCTCTTGTAGTACTTCTGACTGAAACCCTACACATTCAGAGGAGTTATGCCGGGTACACATGGACAAACAATCCTTCATGAACAAACATCATCTTTCATGGACTTTTGTCCAGGAATGATGATGTTTGTCCATGAAAGATGACGTTTTGCCTCTTTCTGAGACACGATTTTGGCGGGAAAAATCCGAACTTGGCAGGAAAATCCCAACTAATCCGAGCCTACACATCCCTAGTATACATTAGGCGGTATATTGGACGATATATTTTTCAGACGCGGACCAGAACATCCATATCGTTCAGGGTGTAAATTGCACGTTCATATGCGTTCCTCAGCGATGTCCCATTTGATGTGCTGCACATCAGATGGGCTGACGTCACTGATGATCTCATGCAGGTGAATGCAGGATGGAAGGGTATATCGTGCGGTCGTACACTCGATTGTGTAGTGTGATACAGCCACCCGATATATCCTTCCATCGGACGTCGAGTTGGCTGGGATACACATCGTTCTGATGTGTACCTTAACTAAGGGAGCAAAACATGGTGACAGGGGTGGTTTGTAACAAAAATAATAGTAACTTGTGAGATGCATCCATCTTCCTGGCCAGGGGGCCTCAGCCGTATCAAGGCTTCTTTCTCACTAGGGTCCTCAGTTAGTGTTTGATGTACATGAATTGTTCCATCAAGCCATGCTCATTACAGCTTAAGAGCAGAGCAGACAAGCATCCTAAAAGAAGCAGACGTTTTAAGCTAAAATATCCTCTTCTTCAAGTGCAAAAAGATGTATATAAAGGTTGAGTCTCCCATATCCAAAATGCTTGGGACCAGGAGTATTTTGGATATCGGAATATTCCGTATTTTGGAATATTTGTATACCATAATGAGATATCTTGGGAAAGGGACCCAAATATACACACAGAATGCATTTATGTTCTATATACACGTTATACACACAGCCTGCAGGTCATTTTATACAATATTTTCAAAAATGTTGTGGCTCAAGCAAAGTTTGTGTACAGAAATGAAATTAATTTATGTTTCATAAACACCTTATACACACAGCCTGAAGGTCATTTTATACAATATTTTTTAATAATTTATGCCTTAGATAAAGTTTGTGTACATTGAACCATAAAAAATAAAGTTTTCATTATCTCAGTCATGCCAAAATAATTCCATATTTCAGAATATTCTGTGTATCAGAATATTTGGATATGGGAGACTCAACCCGTATTATATAAAGTGTGCCATATTGCTTATGTGCACCAAAATGTGTCTATATCTAGATTTGTGAGTATCTGTGATTTATAGGTGTTGCTTGTTTGACCTATTGAGTGTGTGGTCAGATTTGTTCCAGTTTTCTATAGGAATAGCATGTACAGCTCACACAAAAGATATATAATATGAGAATGAGCCTATGCTACAATGCTTGCGTCCAGTTCTGTGCCATACAGTTAAGTTTGAGAAGAGTACGACATCGCCCTAGTAAAATGTACTTGACTCCTTGATAAGAATCCACACTGTATTTCATACACACAGAAATAGCAGTGCAATGTTACAGATACAGCTTGGGGCTTACATTAATCCCTGTGTTAGTCTAATCCATCAGATAAGGAAAATAACATCATGTGGGAATTTTAACATCACTCATTGTGTTGTCTTATCTAGGAACCATGGAGTGTTGGAGTAATAGCCATAACCAGGTCGTTATTACAGTCACCAATGAAAGAACTGGGCTACAGCTTATGGTTTTTGTGACAAATAATAGCATACACATTTATTAGGAAGGTACGCTGAAAAAAACATGTGAATTAACTTGGATGGTTTGAACCAGGGGTGGGCATTAATCGGCCCTTCAGCTGTTGTTGAACTACACATCCCAGCATGCCTTGCAACAGTTTTAGCGTGGTCAATTAGCAAAACTGGCAGGGCATGCTGGGATGTGTAGTTCTACAACAGCTGGGGGGCCGTTTAATGCCCACCTCTAGTTTAAACAGAGGGTGCAGGTTCCCATCTGTATTTCTTTAAAGGTATCATAGAGACTGCCTGCTGCCAGCATGTGTTAACATTGGGCTCCTGATTTGTAGAAAAAAACCAATGCATATCAGCTTGCAGCACAAGTTGTGTTGGGTATGGGCACAGACATTTGGCCTGATGACCAGTAAGGACTGGGACATAGAAGATAAGTTTAGGGAATTCATATTTCTTGTGACTGTGGTATTGAAAAAACCAAGTGCCTCATTACACAGAGACAACATTCCATGGCAGCTACATGTTTCCTGCTGCGGCCAGTTGGGTTGTTAGAATTTTATATGCATTGTTCAATATTAATGAAGCTTTGTGACAGTTATTGTTTGGGGTTATGAAGTTGTGCCACCGTTTTTTTTTTGCTGCATGTTTTGTATAACAACAACAGTTATGAAACTGGTTCTGGATAGGAAGATAGTAATTTGCATTATATTTCTGCAGAATGAGGGTAAAATATGAACATTATTCCATAGGGTCAATTTACTAAGAGGTGGGTTGGCAAATTCTGTGCGATTGCAGTGTTTTCCCAGTGGAATTACAAGCCGCTGATTTACTAAGTTCAAAACTGCGGCAAAAATGGAGAGAATCTACACTTTAGTACAGAATTTGATGTCCTAAGTTTTCCCATTAAAAGTATACAAAGCACCAAATTTACTAAGCTGTCAGGGCAGGCTGGCTTATGGAGAACCACAGGTGCCAGCATATCCTGGCAGACAGGACCCACTGACACCAGTAGTAAAAAAAAAAAAAAAAAAAAAAAATATATATATATATATATATACATATATATATATATATTTAGCTTTTATTTATATAAAGTGTTACAATACATAAAGGGTTGGATTTAACATTTATAATATAGTATTGCACAGTAAAATATCCGGACTATTTAATTGCTAACAACCCAATATAACATACAGTAATAAATCAAAAAAGAAAAATAATACAATAATACTAAATAGTAGTAGTAAACAAAATTATTAAAATAATGACAGGAGACACTCACCATATAAAAATAATCACCATACTGAATAACCAATCCCCCACACATCCCTCATTCCCATCTTTAATACTCAGATGCTTTGGGAAAAGGTCCTCTTCGCTCCATATTTGCATCCTGGAACTTAGCAACATAAAAAAATATGAAACGTGGCATGGCTACCCCTGATTGGCCAGAGCACTGCAGCTCCAACGCGCTGACCAATCAGAGTGCTCCCATTCATTCCTACGGTAGTCTCTGACAGTTTCCTGCCATTCATGACAGGCCTCATAATAAGAGGTAGTCATGCGAATTCTCATATGGTGTTTTTGGTTTGCCAACAACAAGGATGCCTACATGGAACGAAGAGGACCTTTTCCCATAGGAGTGAATAATAAAAATGGAAATGGGGGATGTGTGAGGGAGTGGCTATTTAATTATTATTATTATTATTATTTTTGTCTCTAGGAGTGTATGTCCTATCATTACATCCCAGCGGGATCAGGATTTATTAACTGATGGACATAGATGGCAGTTTACAAAACAGCCTGATGCTTAGTAAGTACTGTGTTTGGGTCCCCCAAACCTCTGGCGATGCGTATCTTTTTTTTAAATGCAGGTCATTCCGCAGCTTAGTAAACTTGCCCCCCAGTTGTCAGTATGACCTTTTGTTATTATAACTTCATTTTCAGATTTGCAACCAGCAGTGCATGTTTAAAGTGCTTTGTTGACCACCAGAGTAGCTCCACCTCTGCTGGTTAAATCATTGCAACACAACCATGGTTCCGTGGCCTCCTTTCTTTGTAGTCATTCTTCTAGGCAATTGGTCAATCACTGGGCATGGCCGTAAAATGAGCAAACTGTTTTGCAGGGTTTTCCTAGTTATGTGCAGAGAATCCTGTATGTAAATAAAATGATACACAGGTGTCCCCATTCCTGTAACTGACGGTACTGGCTACAGGGAGAGAGAAAGAAATATCCTATATTTTATATTTAACTACACAGGAAATCATTGCACTCTATCTAGGCACGAATGCTCCTTTTTCTATAATGTTGCCGGACCAAAATGAGAACAAAGCAGTTTGGGCAGAGATTTTGGTTTTTATAGACCCAAGTGGCACCAAGTTGGTACATCTGAGACCCAAAAGCATATGGGAATCAATATAGCCATCTGATTTGGATCAATTAGATGTCATTGGAGATAAATCAATTGTTCATTGTCCACATCATGGCAGTGCATTTGGTTATTGGTCAACCTATTAAATGGGCCCTTTTGTGATATTTGGGTCTATGTACTAAGGGGTATATGTACTAAGGGGTCTATGTACGGTATACAATCGGAAAGCCGGCTGCTGACTGTATTATCCCGGCGAGGGTGAAATGTCGGGCGTCTACATGTAGACGCCTGACATTTCCCCGACGCCGGGAGACAGGCGCCCGGCATCCCGATCGAAGGGATGCCGGGCGCAGCGAGCGGACAGCCGCGGAGGGAGAGGGTTAGGTTTCGGGCACCCGGGGGGACTTAGGGTTAGGCACCCCCCCGGGAGGGTTAGGGTTAGGCTAGGGGGAGGGAGGTTTAGGGTTAGGCACCCCCCCGGGGGACTTAGGGTTAGGCACCCCCCCGGGGGACTTAGGTTTAGGCAGCGGGGAAGGGGGTGTTAGGTTTAGGCACTTAGAGGGGGGATTAGGGTTAGGCACTTAGGGGGGAGGTTAGGGTTAGGCACCCCTAAGGAGGGTTAGGGGGTTAGGTTAGTATATACTTACCTTAGGGACGATCGGGATTTCCAGCGCTGTCGGGAACTCTGCTGTGGTCGGCCAGGTGCTGCCAGGAATCGAACCACCGGCCATGCAGCCGGCGATATTTCATGCCGATTCCCTATGTACTAAGCCTTTGAGAGAGATAAAGTGGACGGAGATAAAGTACCAACCAATCAGCTCCTAACTGTCACTTCACAGGCTGTGTTTGAAAAATGACAGTTAGGATCTGATTGCTTGGTTCTTAATCTGCATCCACTTTACCTCTTCCCAAGGCTTAGGGCCTGATTCAGACCCACTCGCGAGCGGCTGTCCGCTAGCAAGTGGGTCGATGGTCTGCACTGCGCATGCGCACGACGGAGGGAACTCCGTCGTGCACATGCGCGAGATGCGACGAGCGAAGGACTTTCCTTCGCTCGTTGTGTCTGATCAAAGGGGACGGGCTGTCGATGTTGAGTGACAGCACGCCCCCTTTGGTGGGCGTGCCTCCCAGACGGGGGCGTTCCCAAGGGAACGCCTACCGTCTGAAGCCGGCCCCACTGACATCACTAGTGATGTCAGTGGGAGTGATTTTGGCTCTGATAGAGCCAAAATCACTCCGGGCCTTGCGGTTGAGAAACTCAACCGCAGGCTTCGGCTCGCAGTGGCGATGGTCGCGATGGTCAAGACCATCGTGACCCTCATCCTGCACGCTCGTATAGGCTGTGGGTGGTGACCCACAGCTATACGAGCGTCCAGGAGGACGCTCCATATTTATGGAGGTGGGCCCTGATTCAGAGCGAGCGCTCTGGTCAGAGCGTCCGGCTCTGAATCAGGGCCTTAGTACATAGACCCCATTTTCTCTTGGACTAGTCATCTAGCAAACAGATCCCTACAATTTGGTCATCCACGTGGTCACTTAGCTCTTAGGACTCAATTTCCCAAATTAATTTTACTTTGTCTGCTACAGCTCACATTGTAATGAACATTCTGTTGTATCTGTGTTTACAGCCATACTGAATTAATCCTTTGCTGATTTCATTTAAGGAAACTAATTCTGTCCAGCAGATTTCTGGCGGAACAGCGCATATTAAAAATCTCCTAGCACATTCTGAAGGGGAGTAATAAATCACAGTTCAGAGCTAAAGTGAACCATATATTATGACGCTACATACATTTAGATGGAACTTGGCAAAAGCATCACCTGCCCTACTGAGTAAACATTTTAAAACAGTTAAATAGGGATCAACATCTGTTAAATAGTGGGAATGAAATAATGGGAATCAGAAAGGTCTTTTGTAAGTAGCTAATAAGGACTCATATTACAAGGGGAGATGTAATAAGCCTTGTCACTTTACAGGCTGTGTTTGAAAAATGGCAAGATCTGAGTGGTTGGTACTTTATCTCTCTCCAACTGTCACTTTACAGGCTGTGTATCTCTCTCCAACTTTACAGGCTGTGTATCTCTCTCCATCTGTCACTTTACAGGCTGTGTTTGAAAAATGGCAAGATCTGATTGGTTGGTACTTTATTTCTCTCCATCTGTCACTTTACAGGCTGTGTATCTCTCTCCAACTGTCACTTTACAGGCTGTGTATCCCTCTCCAACTGTCACTTTACAGGCTGTGTATCTCTCTCCAACTGTCACTTTACAGGCTGTGTATCTCTCTCCATCTGTCACTTTACAAGCTGTGTTTGAAAAATGGCAAAAGCTGATTGGTTTGTACTTTCCCACAGTCAATGGTAAAAAAAACGGTAGCTAAAAATGTAGACCCCTTGTACAGTACGTTTAACAGACCATTCAAAGAAAGTTCCCGGTACTTCTCTGCAGCATAGTTTACTATAAACTTACCGAGCATTCCAAAAGAACTCCATTATATGCTACTGTTAGTGCTTGCACAGTGACGTCACTTTCGGACTATCTCAGTGGCAAAAGTGCCTTTTTAAATGAACACCTGTGGACATGGGGCTTAAAGAGTTAATTGAGGAGAATTGGAGGTATAAAATCAGTGGTGTGTTCCAGTTTAAAGAACATGCTCCAAGGCGGTATAATGAGAAATAGACACTTTATGATATCTACCGTTGCAAATATTTATCTCAAACTTTCTGGAAAGCTGTTATTACCACTGGAGTCGGAGAAATCACAGGCTGACATCACAATAAAAGCTGAGTGTTTATTAGTAGTGCGCTTATAAATTGTGCAGACAAGCACAGCATGTTCCCCGTCAGTAGATAGGAAGAAAATAATCTGTATTATTTTGGAAAGAGGGACCGTGGGTGAGGGGAGCCAGTGAGACAGAACAGTCCTTGTAAGATGCCTCAAACTGATGGGTACTGGCTCATTCTGTGGCTTATTCATAGCTGTTGTGACAATGTCTATAATTTTGTAATTGAGCTATTGACTGTAGAAATAGATTTGTTTATGTGTGTTTTCTTATGTTTGCAGCCTCGATAAAGTGACTGGTAATTTTCACTCCGTTGCGTTAGTTAAACCTCTGCATGAAATCAGATTAATCTATGATGCATGATACTGTGCGACAATTGCACTACACAAGAAAATACTGCAGGTGTTGATTAAATGATGTTTCCCCAGCCTTCATTATTGTAGTTTTGTATGTGATCTCTTGGCTCCTATACATTATGTATTTTTAAAATGTTGCTGAAATATTTCACATAAGTAAACTGCTGTAGCAATACATACATACTGTAAATGACATTTATAGGAACTGTATACATAAGCAGCACTTCACTTTTGGTTATTAATATTGATTTAAAGCAAAATGGTGATGCCTTACAGCTTTCACTATCAGGAAAGATGGCAACAGAATATCAAACTTAATTACATTACGGGAACAATTACTGAAAGTGAATGACTGTATTTTTAAAGGGGGATGTGGTTAATTTACGGCGGCCGGGATGCCAGCCGTCAGAATACCGACAGCGGAGGCCAGACCCGGGACTAAAGATAGGTGTCGAAATATCGAAGCCTATCTTTAGCCTGATGCCAAAATCCAGACAGACAGCATTCCAAACTAAGGTAAGCGGGGCCCTGTAAGGAGTTAGCCGCAGGGGGGAGGGTTAAATTTAGGAACCCCAGGGGGAGATTAGGGTTAGGCACCCCCCAGGGAGGGTTAGGCCACAACCAGGGGGATGTTAGGGATAGGCAATACTAATAGAGGGTTAGGGGGGGAGAGGGTTAAGGTTAGGCTACTTACCGCCCTTGTCGGCATCTTCATTGTTTGTGCTTCCGGCGTCGGGATATGCCGGGATTTCATACCCAACCCCACATGTCCACAATTTTTATGAAATTACTTAAAAAATAAATAAAATAAAGAAAAATATATATACGAATTTGTACGGGATTTGTATTGAGACGCCCGTCGGCAGTTTCGCAGATCCAAGCGCCTGCGTACAAAGACGCAACATCGGACGCAGATCAGTCGATAATCGACCCAATGGTCGTGCAGAGTAGCCGCATGAACCGAAAAGCCGGAGACCTTTCTCCTGTGTATGGCATCGCAGTAGCAGGCAGAGGCACGCCCCGAAAACGGTCGCGTGTTGCCATCCACAAACAGCCCCTGCCTGTTACTTTTCTAATAAATTCTCACTGTGAGCGACATCGGTAGTATAACGCATGCGCAGACCACCGAGAATTGCTCAATGGCATAAACATTGGCATTACGTCCATCTCTAAATCAGGCCCATTACTGTTAACAGGGTAGGATTTCAAATTTCATGGTTAAGGCATTTCCATGGCACTTAACATTACCTTAGTAGGAATTTTGGGCACCTGATGTGCATTAATGAGGTCCATGTTATTTTTTGGTAGGTATATATTAGTTAAAAAATACATAAGAAACATAGATGACAAAGAAAAGAACAACAGTCTATGGGGTAAATTTAATAAAGTGCGGGTTTTTAGAAGTGGAGATGTTGCCCATAGCAACCAATCAGATTCTACTTAACATTTTTCTAGCACCTTATATAAGATAATAGCTAGAATCTGACTGGTTGCTATGGGCAACATCTCCGCTTCTAAAAACCCGCTCTTTAGTAAATATACCCCTAATAGGTTTATTACTCACCTATATCCAGTAAGTAGGGATGATTCACCAAAGCTGGCTACATACTGAAAGATAACCCTGTCAATCTGGGTGATATATGACCGTTTATCATTCACTGTAAGTACATGAACCATAATTGTTAAACCCTCAAAAATGGCAAAAAGATTGCGGTCTCTTGATTTGATTTTCACGCATGTTCGGTCTGTCAGACCATCGTTCTGCAGATATTGTTTCAATCTTATCAGTGATGGTCTGGGGATGATTCTTCCGATAATTAACCGATTAAACGTCACATAAATTGGGCTTTTATTTAAGTTTTCTGTTGATTTCACCAGTTCTCTCTTTATTCTCTAAATTATTTTTCTCTATCGGTCACTGGTACTGTAAAATTGTTTAAATCGTTAGGCTAAATCGCTCAATGTATGTACTCAGTTCATGACCATGTAGCTGAGACCGTCTTACTATTTGTCAGATGTCTAGAAAAAGTGTTGGTGTATGATCAACTTAGTGTGCTACAACCTAACATTTGAATTTTATTGTCGTAGTTGCCTAAACAGTTGATTATTTTCTAATTATTATAATATGCGCTACACAGATATACAACTACTGAATACCATATGAAAGTGATACAAAGAAACAGTGTTTTATCCTGAGTCCTATCATTTGTTCAGACTCAGCTATTGCTGAATTGGGACTGTCAAGATGATCACTTTCAGGGTAATCATCACTGCAATATATTTATTGAGAACAAAGAAAATGATATGATAATGGAAATGCGTTATTCTTATGGACTATTCATTATGTGAAATCCAAACTGACAAGGCTATATAAAAAAACATTCTGTAATATACATCACTGCCCCCAGGGCAGTTTGATATGTAATTACTGGCCCAATTTGAAGCTTTGGGTGTGAAATGAGAATTGATAGAAAAATGACAGCGTGCAGTAAGTAACTTCTAAATGATTTTCAGTGCTTTTAGTCTACTATTCATTAAGACTCAATGGATCTCATTCAGAGCCGCTCGCAAAATGCGAGTGCTCGCTCTGAATGAGGGCAGCCGCTTCTCTGTAAAGCGCCGGCCTCCTAGCCGCTCGCTAAGCTGGTTGATGGTCGCGATGGTCAAGACCATTGCGACCATCGGGGCTTGCGACGAGACCCTTGTGGTAGGGTCGCGTCTGCCGCAAGCCCCAGTGAGCTTTCGGCTCTAATAGAGCCGGAAGCTCACCACTGACATCACGAGTGATGTCAGTGGAGCCGCCCCCAAACGGCAGGTGTTCCTTCGGGAACGCCTCCGTTTGGCCAGCCACCCCCCCCCCCGACCCGCCTTCCAAACGACAACATCGACAGCCGCCCCTTTTGGATGCGAGTACCGGAGCGAGTGATTTCTCACTCGCTCCAGGGCTCGCGCACGCGCAGTTCGGCCGCTGCGCGTATGCAGAGTCTCAACATCGACCTGCTTGCGAGCGGGTCTGAATGAGGCCCAATGTGTACAGTAGATTATTGTAATGTACAAGATATGAAGAAAAGGATTTCAAATTTAGTTCCACTTATAAAGAAACCTGTAAATAGGGTGTATATTAGATATTCGGGTGTTCTCTTTGTAAGAATGTCTGGATTTCTGTTAGTACCAGCTGGGACCCTCATTAATTAGTGGCATTAAGTTGCTGATAAGTAGAGAACAGAGAGGCAGCCATCTGATGCAGCCCTGTGCGTGGAGCGGAAACAGAGAAAGGCCTATAGTTACTGTCTGTGTATCACTATGAATACCATTGCACTGACATTTCATTTCCCTGGTCGCTTCCATGATTCAGACTGTGAATGTCTCAGTGAATGTGACTTCTTTATGTGTGACAGCTCCAACCCATAGCTGACAGACGAGTAAGCCGGGACAGTGGTGCACACAGCAGAACATTGTTTTTACTATATTGTGTTCACCCCCTGGTGACGTGCTGTGGCCCTTGATCCTGGCTTGAATAAATACATGTTGTTAAAGACTGGTTAATTTAATAATCTACTCAATTTAAATATAATAGGATCACATCTTCCTTTTTGTTTTGCCCCATTGTACCATGCACACAGGCAGTTACGTCTAGTTCGTGTCTACAGCTCCCTGCAATCCGTCCATCTATTCACAAAGCACAAGTCACCATCTTCGTGTGTAAGTTAAATACAGTGATTGTGCCCAGGTTGCAGATAGTACACAGCAAACCATGAATGGTTGATTCCCACCAAGGCTTTGGAGTTTGTGAGTTCTTTAGGATACTCTGGTTTCACCGGGATGTAGTTAAGTTGCGGAAGCCGGTCACAATCCTGACGGCAGAATACCGGCTAGGGATGTATGATAGGCGTCAAGATACCGACGCCTATCATAATCCCAATGCCGGAATCCAGAACGAAGCGGGTCCAATTGAGGTAAGTCCGGGACGCGCATCTTCCTAGCCGTGTGGGGGGAGGGTTGCTAGGGGGCTCCCGGGGGGACGTAGGGTTAGGCATCCCCCCGGGAAGGTTAGGGTTAGGCTAGGGGAAGGGGGGTTAGGCACCCCCGGGGGGGAGGTTAGCGTTAGGCACCCCCCCTGGGAGTGTTAGGTTTAGGGAGGGTGGAGGGGGGTTAGATTTAGGCACCCCTGGGGGAAGGTTAGGGGTGGGCACTAGGGGGGGGAGGTTAGGGTTAGGCACCCCTAAGGGAGGCTGTGAGGGGGGGGGATTAGCTTTACTTACCTTCGCTGTCTGCATTTCATCCTTTCGGGTTCACAGCCACCGGCATTACAATCCCATTCCGGTTTCACCCCAAAATATACTGATAGGTTAACTGACTACTTACAAAAAAACCCTAATATGTGCATGCAGTAGGGGATATACATTAATGACATTTGAAATGTGTTTTTGTTGTTTATTATACCTCCAGGATATACTGACAGAATTATCATCTTTTTTTAAGCACCTACACTGAGTTGTGCCATGAATACTATGGAGATAATATTATAGAATAGATATTAAGTCCTATACTACAGAGTAATTCATAGTTACCATAGTACAGCGGTTCCCAAACATGGTCCTCAAGGCACCTCAATAGTTCATTGTTAATAGATATCCATGGTTGAGCACAGGTGGTTAAATCAATTGACGTAGGTACTAATTAAGTCACCTGTAGTCAAGCATGGATATCCTTAACACCTGGACTGTTATACCCCTTTTCCACTGCTGCAATAACTCCCGGGTTAATGCTGGGTCTGCCCGGGTTGCGGCTCAGTGGAAAAGTCAAGTGACCCGAGAATCCAACCCAGGTAGCTACCAGGGTTGGACCCAGGATGGACCCGGGTAATAGTGTAGTGTAAACGGCGCAACCTGGGTTATCCGGCCTGGGTCATGCCTAAAATGAGCTGATTGGTGGTTGTGGAGCAGTCACGTCCCACTTTTTATGACCTCACAAGTTTAGCAGGGCAGACCCAGGTTCAGTGTGAACGGGGCTGACCTGGTATAGTACATAGTTCTGCAAATATAGGCCATTTGTTTTTATTAGAGTGGCTTTTACTATAGTTGTTCTTTTCCAGTTCAGTAATAAATGTATGTGGTTTACAGATTATACTTTTTCTACCTCAGTGGATATATTATTTATACATCTATTAAATTGGATCCAGACTTCTTCTGCTGCCATAATTGGTTCTATAATTATAATTACTCTCCTGAAAACTCAGCCCGAGTGCTTAAGTTGCCTGACTGCATCCTCAGTTCCATATAATCCTGTCTATAGCTATGCACACCTATGGCCACCCAGCATGTAATGGAAGATAAATCACTGCAAATACAGGTATTCAGTTTGCAGCAGAACTTCAGTTGGGACGTTGTATCTGCTGTAGAAACATTTCAATTTGAGGTGGACATAAGATCTTATAACTGCTGGACATTATCAGTGAATTTGTAGAGCATTGCAATGTATTTTACATTCATTTACGTCATCTTAAACATTCTGGCTGAGGGTGCACTGGCAGTTTAGAGAGTTTCCCAATCAGAAGCATGTGGATATTACATTCTTCCATAGGGAGACCTTATGTTGAACAGGGAAACAGTGTTTCCATTTACAAAAGAAATTGATACTTGTGAATCTGCCACATTCTAATCTAAAATGCCTGAGTGCCACTGCCCTTAAAGGCCCCCATACATCTGCAATACAGTCAGGTGCATAAATATTGGGACATTGACAGAATTTCATATTTTGGCCTCCATTCACCACCACAATGGCTTTGAAATGAAACAAACAAGATGTGCTTTAACTGCAGACTTTCAGATTTAATTTGAGGGTAATTACATTCAAATCAGGTGAACGTTGTAGGAATTACAACGGTTTCTATATGTGCCTCCCACTTTTTAAGGGGCCAAAAATAATGGGACAAACTAAACAATCCTAAATCTAACTTTCACTTTTTAATACTTTGTTGCAAATCCTTTTGCAGGCAATTACAGCCTGAAGTCTGGAACGCATAGACATCACCAGACGCTGGGTTTCATCCCTGGTGATGCTCTGCCAGGCCTCTACTGCAAATGTCTTCAGTTCCTGCTTGTTCTTGGGGCATTTTCCCTTCAGTTTTGTCTTCATCAAGTGAAATGCATGCTCAATCGGATTCAGGTCAGGGGATTGACTTGGTCATTGCATAACATTCCACTTTTTAGCCTTAAAAAACTCTTTGGTTGCTTTTGCAGTATGCTTCGGGTCATTGTCCATCTGCACTGTGAAGCGCCGTCCAATGAGTTCTGAAGCATTTGACTGAATATGAGCATATAATATTGCCCGAAACACTTCCGAATTCATTCTGCTGCTTTTGTCAGCAGTCACATCATCAATAAATACAAGGGAGCCAGTTCCATTGGCAGCCATACATGCCCACGCCATGACACTACCACCACCATGCTTCACTGATGAGGTGGTATGTATTAGATCATGAGCAGTTCCTTTCCTTCTCCATACTCTTCTCTTCCCATCACTCTGATACAAGTTGATCTTTGAATCATCTGTCCATAGGATGTTGTTCCAGAACTGTAATGGCTTTTTTAGATGTTGTTTGGCAAACTCTAATCTGGTCTTCCTGTTTTTGTGGCTCACCAATGGTTTACATCTTGTGGTGAACTCTCTATATACACTCTTGTGAAGTCTTCTCTTGATTGTTGACTTTGACACATATATACCTACCGCCTGGAGAGTGCTCTTGATTTGGCACCTGTTGTGAAGGGGTTTTTCTTCACCAGGGAAATAATTCTTCTGTCATCCACCACAGTTGTTTTCCGTGGTCTTCCGGGTCTTTTGGTGTTGCTGAGCTCTCCGGTGCGTTCTTTCTTTTTAAGAATGTTCCAAACAGTTGATTTGGCCACACCTAATGTTTTTGCTATCTCTCCGATGAAATAACGAGGGAATAGCCCACACCTGTCCATGAAATAGCTTTTGAGTTGATAGTCCCATTACTTTTGGCCCCTTAAAAAGTGGGAGGCACATATAGAAACTGTTGTAATTCCTACACCGTTCACCTGATTTGGATGTAATTACCCTCAAATTAAATCTGAAAGTCTGCAGTTAAAGCACATCTTCTTTGTTTCATTTCAAAGCCATTGTGGTGGTGAACAGAGGCCAAAATATGAAATTCTGTCAATGTCCCAATATTTATGCACCTGACTGTATATTAGGCCAATTCCCCGATCCCTAGACGTCGGGGTCGGGGCATTGGTGAAGGCCAGCATGTTGCATTTGCCTATCCCTACCAAAGCATGACTGTGATTAGCAAATTGGGGATTTTTAACATGAAGAATTTCACTGATCCCCCATCGATGACGACTGATTGGTATTTACAAGCAGCGGATTGGCGGAATAGGTATCTCACCTCATTTACCCATAATTCAGCAGGCTTTTATATAAAATTGCTCACAGGGAAAATTATGTAGAGATTACTTTCAGAATCTATCAACCTAGACTGACTATTATGTGCATTCTGCCAATAAAAGTTGATTTGAATGTGGTCTGATGAAACTGAGTGGGCAGCAGTGAGTGAGATTTGCCAGAACTCCCGTGTACATAGAATATTATGTTGCCGAGCAACAGCAAAGGTGACAACCTAACAGGGCACACTGATTTTATATATATATATATATATATATATATATATATATATATGTAGATAGATAGAGGCAACAGCACAGGTGACGGCCTAACATACATACATATCTAATAAATACTGTATATATATATATATATATATATATGTACATAACTCATATATACATGTCTACTATCTATCTTATCTATTTACATAGTGAGATATTTACACAGTAAAACAGGTATAGCTTTTTGAATCATAGTATATCTGCATTAATGAAAAGGCAGAAAATACATATTCCAAGCCTGTAAATCTGTAGCTAAATAACAGTCATGAATTTGTAATAGTTTCGTTACACAGGAGACTTTTTCAGGCTCTCCAAGGAACAAATCTGTCATAGTGAGAAACCATTTTGATGTTCGTGCCTCTTTTGAGCACTTTATTACTCCTGTCCTTTTCTCTCTCTTTTCTTTTGTATAAAAGGCACCATCAATGGATTAAAAATCTCTAAGGGGGAATAAGTAAAACACATCCTTAAAAGCTTTTTTTTGTTATTTTTTATCTGACAGCAGAACATACACTTGCAAATTCAGGATCTGTATGAAAGGTTTTCATTCTGGTCTTTAATATCATTAATTTAATCATCTCTGCTGACCAGCTGTTGCAATCCTGAAAACATGGCAGCCATTTTGTTACTATGCTTTGGTGCCTTCATTTGGAGCAGTGTATAAAGCTACCCTAAACTAATATGAACGATACACGCTTACTGGACAGCCACAATCATTAGGTCCAACCCATTTTGTGTTTACTGTAGTGGAAAATGTAAGCATAAAATATTGCATCTGCCTCTCATCGGGTACATACATACATATATATTAACAAACATAATCCCAAACATAATATGGGCAACATCTCCACTTCTAAAAACTCTCACTTTAGTAAATATAACCCTAAGTCCTCACAAGCAGGGCCCTCTTCCTTCATGAACTTTTCCTTTCCTAACTTATACCATCATCTTCTTCCTACTGCCAACCACGACGCCAAACATTTGGGTTCTGCCAGCGCTGCTTGTTTGGGTATTATGACTGGTGATGCAGCAATGTTTATAATCCTTGTAGTTCATGTTCTGCAATGTTTTGTACTGTACGTCAGAAATTCCGTTTTCGGGGATTTGACTGCATTTCTCATATACACCAAGTTCCTGACTGCCATACGTTCCAGAGCTTGGATCCGGCTAAAGATGGCGTTACCCTATAGAAGCCTATGGGCTTCTATTCGCAAAGTCGGGGAGAGCTGTCCTTTGCATTTTTCTACATCCTTACCGGCATGCAATGAGTGTCAGTATGCATTGCATGCAAATTGCGATGTGTCATGCTTCCTGCCCTGTACTTTGTAAGGCGCCGCGGACCACTTGTGGAACCACCTCAGGCCGTATAAAGCCCGTGGAATCATTAGGTCTGGCCCTCAGAGCTTTTTTCTGCTAGCCTCATCTGGCTAACAGGGTGCCTAGAATGGCACTCTGCAGCCTGAATCTATGCAGCAGTGCCGCCTGGAGCGTCCTTAGGACACTTCAGATGGTCACGCCACTGCCCTTACAGCTCCCAGGAGCATCCTCAGGATGCTCTGTGCATGGCTGCAATCACTGGCGATTGTGACCCGCCCCCGTGTGATGTCATACGGATTGGGCATGGCCTGTACCAGGCTCGCGAATAAGGTTATATATATTAAAATGGCCTTCGGCAGAAAAAGGGTTCCTCACCCCTGCTTTATACCTGTGTATTATAGTCTACAAAACAGAGGCAGACCAAAATTGGACCTAATATGAATCAATGCTTCCTGGGTATCTGCACTAATATGAATCCTGGGTATCTGGGTAATGCTTCCTGGGTATCTGCACTAATATGAATCCTGGGTATCTGCACTAATATGAATCCTGGGTATCTGGGTAATGCTTCCTGGGTATCTGCACTAATATGAATCCTGGGTATCTGCACTAATATGAATCCTGGGTATCTGCACTAATATGAATCCTGGGTATCTGCACTAATATGAATCCTGGGTATCTGGGTAATGCTTCCTGGGTATCTGCACTAATATGAATCCTGGGTATCTGCACTAATATGAATCCTGGGTATCTGGGTAATGCTTCCTGGGTATCTGCACTAATATGAATCCTGGGTATCTGCACTAATATGAATCCTGGGTATCTGCACTAATATGAATCCTGGGTATCTGGGTAATGCTTCCTGGGTATCTGCACTAATATGAATCCTGGGTATCTGGGTAATGCTTCCTGGGTATCTGCACTTCTCAAGGGATCTCTTACTTTAAATAGTTTCTTGCAGGCACAGTGTGTGCTCTACATTTTTATGTGCAACATTTTACAGCCCAGCCTACTTATCGTGACTCCACAGTATGTACTGTTCTATCACTCATGTGATTTTCGAATATTCTCTGAATCATTTCTCGGCAAGAGTTAGTCATTGTTAATAGAGGCTTCATGTCAAGGTTAGGCTGACTTCTCCCAATTCATGGCTGTTTTTGAATAGGAAAATGATTTCCTTATAAAGCTAGACAGTGAATAGAAGAAACAAAAGATCCTGCTTATGTAACCAAGAGACACTGTATAGAACTGCATCATCCATAGTCTCCCACTATGTACATCCTGTATCTGTAAAAAGCATTGTTACATATCTGAGCAATGCTCAACTGCGCAGGTGGATCCGAAATTTAAAAGGGCAATGCTTTTACTAGCCATATTTTGCCAGTAAATCATTGCCCATTCATATAAACACAATCGGAAACGCAAGGTTTTAAAACCTCTAAATATTTCTTTATTGTTTATGAATAGTTCTCATATTATGCAGTGCTTTACAGAGAATATTTAGCTGTTCACGTTAGTCCCTGCCCCCAGTGGAGCTTAGAATCAATCTACCAGTATGTTTTTGGATTGTGGAAAGAAACCCATGCAAACAAGGTGAAGATATATAGGGGCAGAATCAGGGAATCGGTATGAATTACCGCCAGACGCAAGTCCGGCGGTTCAAATCCCAACAGCGGCTGCCCGACATTTGTGAAAATCCTGATCGTCCCCAGGTAAGTATTTACTAACCTAACCTACCCCCCCCTTAACCCTCCTTAGGGGTGCCTAACCCTAACCTTCCCCCCAATGCCTAATCCCCCCTCTAAGTGCCTAAACCTAACCCCAGCTTCCCCGCCGCCTAAACCTAAATCCCCCGGGGGTACCTAACCCTAAGTCCCCCCCGGGGGTGCCTAACCCTCCCTCCCCCTAGCCTAATCCTAACCTCCTGGGGGGGGTGCCTAACCCTAAGTCCCTCCCGGGAGCCCTAAACCTAACCCTCCCCCCACCGCGGCTGTTTGCGCTCAGCGCCCGGCATCACTTCAGTCGGAATGCCGGGCGCCGGTCTCCCGGCATTGGTAAAATGAAAGGCGTCTAGATTTAGATGCCTGTCATTTAACCCTCGCCGGGATAAAGCAGTCGGGAAGCCGGCTGTCGGGAGGTCCGCCGGCTTCCCGACTACATACCAGATTGAGTTACCCACCGTGTTTACCACTCAGGTAAAGCTCCAGGTTTAACGCCTGGAGCTGTTAAATTATTAGTACATTTTCTAATGCAATAAATCCGCGAATATAGCGCAAAGTTAACCCATAGATACTGTGCTGAGTGCTGGAATTTATGGGTTTTCCCGCACGATAAGCTCCAGAATGTGCTTTTAACTTGGATTTTTCCTTATAGCTTCTGAGGTTGCGATAGAAAATGCATGTTAAGTGCAACATCTGGGGCTTAATGTGCAGAAATGCGGAGCTAATTGAATAGCACAGGGCTGAAAATTAGCCGTGGGGTAAACCCAGCAGCTAATTGATTCTACCCCATGAGCCCCATGCCAACATTGCCTTGAAGGGAATTGAATCCAAGACCTCATTGATGTCAGGCAGCAAAGCCAACCATTGCGCCACCACTGCCCAATTGCCGTGGACTGCAACTGGGGTATAATATTTGCTACTGGAAGGCACAGTATTTTACTTACACATGAAGATGTTGACTTGTGCTTTGAGGGTGCATGAAATGCAGTGGCTGTAAGCATGACCTTGACGTATTTGTGCGCATGGTACAACGGTAAAAACAGAAAGGAAGGTGTGTGGTGCCTATTATAGTGAACCAACGATCCCAGTGCGGTAAGGCAGCAATCCTAACCTCTGTGCCACTGTTCTGCCAAATATGAATAATATAATAACAAAACAACACATGTTGTTGTTTTTTTCTTCAATTAAATATATTTATTTTCATACAACAGAATAAATAAACATATTGGTCATCATTATATCTATTACTTTTTCACCAACCACTGAAAGCATATATTTCTTCTTATACTAATACTGTTAGCTACTATACTGAGTTTTCACTAATTTAACAAACAAGTTTGCTTCTGACAAAGACAAAAGCTTTTGCGCATATTAAAGCCCCATTTCTAAACGTCTTGAAGCCTTGACAAAATAGTTTGGCAGAATTCTATGTCCATCCCTCTGACCTATTTCATGAGAGAGCATTGCCAGGATCTGGTGGTCCGGAGGTTGTTTATCCTCTATTTATGTTACTGCATCTGCTCTCATAGGGTTGGAATTCCCAGTCCAGTAATAAGTGGGTTTGGAGGACAAAGATATCACTTGTCTCGGTGGAAATGGACAGAACTCACTTCCTGTTACTAGATTTGTGTTCTGGCTGGTTTGGCAGTAGTGTAATGTGACTTGTCTTTGGAACCTCTGTGTCTACCAGCAGCTCGTAGGATACATTATATTCTCATGCCGACATTACAACAATTACATTGTATCCAAACGCAAAGCGTTTTCTATATATAGCAGAGAAGCACATGAGGTACGTACAAATGAAGGAGGCCATTTCTATTTAGCCCACCTGTCCTACTAATGGACAGAGGGCCTGATTCAGACCTGCTCGCAAGCGCACAGCGCTCGCAAGTGGGTCGATGGTCCCCCACTGCGCATGCGCCGCCTCAGGCGTGCACATGCGCGAGACCCGTCCTGCGACTGCAGCTACTGGTCTCGCTACAAGATGGGGCGGCTGGCAATGGTGAGTGACAGCTCTCCCCGTTTTGTAGGTGGGGAGGGGGGATGGTTGCACAAACGCAGGCGTTCCCTACTGATATCATTAGAGATGTCAGTAGTGGACTTCCTGCTCTATTAGAGCAGGAAGTCCACTCGGGCTTGCGGGAGCCGAGACCTTACCACAGGGTCTCGTCGCAAGCCTCCATGCCGCTCGCACAAGCTGTGCGAGCGGGCTGAAGAGAAAAAAAAAACACGCCCTGATTCAGAGCTTGCGGCTCTGAATCAGGCCCAGAGTACATACTGTCAGGAGCGTAACTAGACATTTATGGGCCCGATAATAATATTTCTAAGGACCCCAAGTTTAAACTGATTTAGAACAAAAGTAGCTACCCAAGCTCTGACACCATATATAGCTGAGGGGGGGATGTCGCTTGTATGTTTAATTGGATTTTAGTGAATTTTAAGGCTCAGTATTGGTTCAGTCCACAAAATGGCTGCCTTTTGAATAACGAGACACTTCGTAGATGATGTGTGCTGCGGTGACATGGGCATGCCACCTCGTGGGTCCTTTGCAGGCCTGGGCTCTCAGACAAGCACTTGGCCCCTCCCCTCTCGTTGCCCCAGGCTTTATCTCTTGGATTCCATTAGACTAGATTTGCTTCCAGGCAAAAATAGTCAAATTAATTGCCAAACATTTTACTCAAATATATATTATTGGTTTCTATTAATCTTTTTCCATTGGAAGATAAAGCCTATCTAGGTATTGTTCCATGAAGTTGCCTGCATTATACATTGATATAAATATGTATTTAGAATTTTGCACAATATTTTCTTTTCTAGCTACGACTGGACAATATATTATATACTATAAAACACTCAGCTTTCATCTGAAATAATTGCTATGTTTCTAGATTTCCCATCTAGGGCCTGATTCTGAGACAGACGCAGCGGCGCGCGTGTCTATGCGTCTTTTGCCACAGTCACATATGCGATTTTATGCTAATGCTGCTACAAAGCCTTCCCTGGTGTACAGCCGTACGTTTGAAGGACTAAGACGCCTACTTAGAGCATCTTTAGACACTCAGATACTGCTTGGTGCGTCTTTGTGGGCAAATCGTTTGCACCATTGAAATGTGCACCAGCCCTATGGTAGAGTCAGAGGACCTCATTCAGAGTCAGTCGTAAGCGTCCGCTCGGTCGTACGCATCCGATGTTTCCAAACCACGATTGCGTACGGTTAGTTGTGCGCATGTGCGTACGAGACCTTGCGATCCAAAATGCTGTTGATTGTACGGCTTACGAGCAGGAAGTGGCTTCCGAGAGTTGATTGACATGAAAGGCCATTTGTGGGTGTTGACAGGGGTGGTGGTCTAAAAACGCAGGCGTTCCTCACCGTTTTCAGGGCGTTTTAGGGGCGTACATAAATTTCCTGCTACGACTGACATAGAAGGCCGGAAGAAGTAAAACGTCACTCTGCGAGCAGATTAGAGGCCTGGCTGATCATACAGCTTGAGCTTGGGTATGTGCTCTCTCAAGCCCCAGAGTACAATCGATAGTATCGAATGTGACTGATGTTATGTTTGATGTTTCTATTTTGTGCCACACAATGCAAGCAGCTAATAATCGATTGTTGAAGCTAATAACACTGCTAATTGGCTTGTAATTGATTCAGTTGCGTTAGCATTAGCGAATAATAAGGATTGACTTGATCGCTAACTGCTATCACTCGCTAGCTAGAGGAGGTGCTTTGTTCGTGTATGGGTGTCACTTTGGTTGCGACCGACCGGCCGTGCGATTGCTTCCTTTTTCAGTTTTGCGGTCATTAGGCGTACGACCGAGCGGCCGCTTACGACCGACTCTGAATGAGGGCCAGAGTCTTCTTCTGAATATGCTGCAATTTGTCAGTCTCCTGGACATTCCGTTACAGCAGGCATGGATAACACAGTGCTTAGAGGCAACTACATTTCCCTGTATTACACATTTTCTAATGGTTTCTGACTCCTTTCTCCCTTTTGGGGTATATTTACTGAAGTGCGGATTTTTAGAAGCGGAGATGTTGCCTATAGCAACCAATCAGATTCTACTTAACATTTATCTAGCACCTTATAGAAGAAAAAAACACATGAAGAAAAAGAACTGTCCTCTTCGTTGGCGCACTAAAGATAAATATAAAATATGACTTTTAATTCATTACTGTAAATGATTTTAGAATAATGAATTAAAAGTTATATTTTATATTTATCTTTAGTGCGCCAACGAAGAGGACATTTCTTTTTCTTCTTGTGTTTTGATCTATCAATGCCCTAGGCAGCACCCCCATCAGCCTTAAAAATAATGTAATTTGAGAATAATTAAATTGGGGTAATTGTGTTACTCGTACAAACATACCTACTAGTGCAAAAGTCCCTTCCATATCCCCCTTTCCCCAACATATTTACACCTTATAGAAGATAATAGCTAGAATCTGATTGGTTGCTATGGGCAACATCTCCACTTCTAAAAACCTGCAAATATACCCCTTTGTGTCTGGCCTTTTGACAGATGTGGTTGAACCAGCTAATGTATGTATATTATCTATTCATTTGTGAATCTGCCGTTATGGTCTATAAATGTTATGTTACTTCCGCTCTTCCTTTTAGCATTACATGAGTAAGCATCAGTAACAGCTCAGAGAAGCATCCCCTCAACTATAAAATTGACATTCCTTATGCTCTCCTGCATGATATATTATTGTCTTTCCTAGCACAGACGTCCCATGCAATCATTCTGATGCCAAAACCATCCCCCCCCCTCCTCTCTATACGTAGCCTTTGGTCTGTATCCACCGTCGACTGGAAATGCATTTCTAAAACAGAATGCTAATAGTGTGCCACTGTTAATGGTGGGGCTTTCAAGCTCTGCATTACCTGTAAGTGCTGCCATAATGGAGACAGTAATTGCAGGGGAAAATGGCATATTTTTCCCATCTTGCAAGCTACAGCCCCACCCTACGTATTTACGATTGATAGAAGACAGCAAACATATGCAGCAGACCAGGTTCCAAAGCCCAGCGTCCGTCTGACTCCCTCCCTCTGCCCTCTGGTTTTATTACGTTTTTCCAGTTGACTTTCCTTTTATTCTTACTGTCTGCAATCTGGTGAACACAAGCATAAAGAAATATCAGCAGCAGAATAGAACTAATCTAATTGCCCACTGCCCAGGTCATGTGAGTTGTACTTGGCTTGTATTAGTTCAGCAGCTGAACAGGGGAGCGAGCTCTGTAGGTACAGGTGTGACTGGTGTTGTTGGCAGTAATTGTATCACAACATATTGTAACATCTCTGTGGTTTTTCTTCAGGGTTCAGTGGTAACGCAGACACTCAGTATCACAACTTATCAAGACGTCCTATCAGATATCAAAACAGGCAGCAGCAGTAGCATGGGGCAGGTGGGAGAATTACAGTCTGGCCAGGCTGCTGTGGTGGGAGATTAACAAGATGTAATAAGTAGAGTCATCATTTTGTCAGCCAGCCTCCGTTTATATGTGAACTGGTGGACCAGTTACAGATAAACTCATTTACTGGGCTCTAGCAGCTGCTTCTGCAGTATATAGCTGAGCGCTTCTCCTGTATAAACATTCTAGATAAATAATAATACGCAAGTAGTATAAATATAGTCTGTACGAACAGTTATCGTCACTTATTATCTGTCACTTTTGATTAAATCGCTTTAGTGTTAATTAGTAAAAATTGTATATCAGATGAAATAGTGCGCTCCCTGTTCTAAAATATTATAGACCTCTGTGACCTGCATGAATGTGTAATGCTGTGGTCACAGACTGCTCAATGATTTGTAATATGATGAGAGTATTATATTTTTAAATAAAAATATAATCTGAAATGCTAATAAATATACATTCACAATAGAGAGTGCATTAACACATATACTGTACAGTATTATGCTATTGAAACACCCACTGAAGAAATATACTGCCTGCTGGTAACCACATACATGTTTTATTTCAGAATATGAGGTATGCCCAGTGCTGTCGGCACTTTGCGGTATAAATAATAGATAATAATATTAATAAATTATTGTGCTAACAGACATCATTTTTGGCGTTTCAGCAATAAAGCTGTACTGAATAAATGTGTTTTCTTTTTATAAAACTATTATGAGAATTAGGTAGGAAATGCATGTGCCAGTAACACCCTCTCACCCCTCAACCAAATCAGGAATATTCCAGTATTTAATGGAAGATTATAAATCAGGGTATATTTATTTATGTGTACACAGAAAACTGTAGAAAATTATAGCTGCTGAAAATTAATGGGCACAAATACCTAACATTTATAACATACATGCCTTTGCTGTCAAAACTTCCAAATTTCGAGTAGCCCTCTGTAAATTGTAGAGTAGGCTATCTTCCCACCTCATGTTCCTGTAATGAGGGCGCCGGCGGTGCCTCGATAATGCCACTTGCATAATTATGCACTCCCCCCACTGCGTGATGGTGCTCTGGGTTCTAGGGTGGCTATAAACTATCGATGGCCTGACACTGATGGTAAATAAATAGTTCGATGAATTTTCACCGGTAGGGAAAAAAAATCAGCCATGGAGGTCTGATTTTGTACAGCGTCTGTAGTCTGTTCATGCACGATTGGGGGCCATCGTTGGTTAAAACCCATCGATGGCCAACCCTACTGGCATCTCCCAGAGAGGTAGTCCAAAAAACGTAGGCAACCATAATTTATAAACACTGTAGATAAGATTCAATGCCACACTTCATTGTGACTGATCGCGGCACAATGAATCGCGCTATGCCCCACACTGCACTATGGCGGTCCCCAATCGCGGGAGTGCATCTTCATTTAAGCTTATGGAGATGTGAACGCATGTCCCCGATCGCAGGAGTGCGTCTCCCATTATATCCTATGGAGACGCGAATGCTCGTCTCCGATTGTGGGAGACTGTCTCGCGCCACGCATAGTGCGATTCGCTGGCCTATGGACAACAATGTAGCTGGCCAGATCTGTATGCTCTCTGATTTATAGGTCCGGAGCTCTGCAGAGCATAATACTTGCAAATTAATTCATTCTAAAAAGCCTTTTATAAATGGCCATCATTATTTTAAGTGTGCTTGACATTTTAGCTGAATTAGTTGTTGGCAATGTTCTTTTTATAGCCTTGGTTACATTCTTTTTATACCTTATATTGTAGAGCTACTTCTAACACTGACAAATATATATATGCAGAATTCCTCAGAGCTTCAGATATTTATTACAGGTTGAGTCTCCCATATCCAAATATTCCAAAATACGGACTATTCTGAAATACGGAATTTTTCTGGCTTGACTAAGATAATAAAACCTTTGATTTTTGATTGTTCAATGTACACAAACTTTGTCTAAGGCACAATTTATTAAAAATATTGTATAAATTTACCTTCAGGCTTTGCGTATAGGGTGTATATGAAACATAACTGAATTTTATGTATGTACACAAACTTTGTTTAAGCCACAAAATTATTAAAAATATTGTATAAAATTACCTTCAGGCTGTGTGTATAAGGGGTATATAACACATAAATGCTTTCTTTATATATATTTCGGTCCCGTTCCCAAGATATTTCATTATGATATGCAAATATTCCAAAATACGGAATATTCCGTTATCCAAAATACCCCTGGTCCCAAGCATTTTGGATATCGGAGACTCAACCTGTATTGCATTTAGATATTATTATGCTGTTGAGTGCAAGCTTTTGTCTGTTATAAGCAATACCAGAATTCCAGGAAGCAGCTAAGAGTCTGACTAGAGGGTTCTTCATTTCAGTTATTTCGGAATAATATCTTCCCTCGTCATCAAATATCTAAGATATATTCAAATGTGTTGCTGAAAACGCTCCATATATATTTGTGTATGTTATCATCATCACTTTAATATAAGGTAACTTCTGTAGGAAATGTAGGATTTACTGTTTCCAGGCTTCAGAGCCCAAAAATTAGCAACTCCCAGGGGACAATGGTGGTGCTGGTGTATCACCCATCCCAGTAAACTACTGACCCTTCTAACTACGTGGCTCAAAGTTTGGCACAACCGTTATGAAAAAAAATAACGAATTATTTTTATATACGTGAATATTCCAGACAGAAAGAAATAGTTTACACAGCGCACTATGGTTCATCCAAAAAACCTAAATCTCAAGATGCTATTGTAGCTGGATGGATCCATCCATCTGGAAGAGAGCTTTCCGCACCAGAATTATAAATGTTCTTATACCCTCCTCATAATCATTTATGTTATTCAAATAGAGAGATATTGATGAATCAGTGGTTTATTTGCAATAAATTAGTGTACCCCAGAATATAATTAATTTATTATTGAAAAACAAGAAAAGGCTTATTATGCTGTAAACGTACGTTTCAAGAGAGGAGGGGGCCCGTGTGCAGTCTCTGTCCGGGGTCCCCTCCTCTCTCTCCGGTGGCCGGCTGCGCACTGACCGCAGTGCGGCATTGGTAGACTCTGGGGGTCATTCAGACCCGCTCGCGAGCGGCAGTACGCTCGCAAGTGGGTCGATGTTCCCCACTGCGCATGTACATGATGGAGGGAGCTCCGTCGTGCGCATGCGCGAGACCCGGGGAGCGACGGGCTTTCCATCGCTCCGAGTCTCGCACCAAAGGGGGCGTGCTGTCGATGTTGATTGAGCCAAATCACTCCAGGGCTTGTGGCAGGGAGACCCTAACGCAGGGTCTCCGTCGCAAGTCCAATGGTCGCGATGGTCAAGCCCATCGCGACCATCTTTTTGGCCGCTCGCATATGCTGTGGGTGGTCACCCACAGCTATATGAGCGGCCAGGAGGCCGCTCCATTTTCATGGAGGAGGGCCCTGATTCTGATCGAGCGCTCTGATCAGAGCGTTCAGCTCTGAATCAGGCCCTCTGTTCACTAACTCTTATAGGAGCCCGTCTCCCAGCAACTGTGCTTTGATAAACTGTCCCTAAAATACATTGTTAGTTTTCAGGGCATTAGCAAACATCTTAATAATTAGGCCCCTTAGTCTCATTAGTGGAAATAGAACTAAGGAGATTGGAATTCTTCCTGGTTATTATTGGTTATAGGAGGTAGGAAACAGGCAGTATAATTGTCATTTGTGACATAAATGTAAAGATTTTTCTGTTTTGTGTCCAAGAAAATGGTGGCGCCAAGGGAACCCAGTGAACGCTTAAGGTGCCTACCCACTTGGCGATGTGCTCACGATCTGACGATGTGTCCGATTTTCCCTTGAACTCTCCCCAGCAGCTCCCTGGCAGTTGTGGGCACAATTTGGTGTTAAAAAACTGTCCAATGTGACAAACGATCTATTGTGCCTCCTAACTATTCCAGTGCATCGTGACTAAGATTGGCAAATCTGCCCTACAACACGGCAGATCTGAAGATGTGATGTACGACCAGTGGGGATGCGCATCGGCATATTATGGGCATATTTTACACGATTTGTCGTCACGATTCGTCGGAATCGAGCAAATCGTGTAAAAAATTGGCAAGTGTGTAGGCACCTTTACACAGTCATAATAAAGTAATAAGAATTCCCATTTTTCAAATGTACCCAACATTAAAATGACTGAATTGTGTCCAATTCTTTATAAATTTACATGGGTGCACTCTTAATAACAAGGCATTCCAGTTGTGGCAAGTCCTCATGTTCAAAGATCCTAGTAGTTACCTAGTACTTTTGGGGATATGTGTCAAGCCTTGGAGAGAAATAAAGTACCAACCAATCAGCTTGTAACTGGCATTTTTCTAGCACAGGTTATAAAACGAAAGCTAGAAGCTGATTGGTTGGTACTTTATCTCTCTCCAAGGCTTGAGACAACTCCCCCTTACTTAGTCACATAGTAGTTACTTAGTACCAGGTGATTTTTAATATCACCTAGACCCTCATCAAAACATTGAAGAGCTGCATGTACCAGAAAGTGTGCTTCCCATCTTTATATGTATGCGGTATGGGCAAGTGGACTAATTATTGTCATCTCCATTAAGCAGCAAGGGTTCTAATCTCTCACAAGAACCCGCAGTCCTGTGTCTTTTACAGAGGTGCTGATTTTGTTGAAGTTACAATAAACTGTACTCCTTCCGTCCAAGTTATCGTTGTCTTATCCCAAGTTCTAAGTGCTTGGATCCATCAATGCCAAGAGACACAATTTATAATGTATCTCCACAAAGTAAACAGTCCCTATGCTTAAGAGGCATCATTTGCAGATAATGTATAGTATTTCCCTGAAGACTTGCGAGTCAGTATAATATTAATGTATATCCTGAATAATCTAGTGGAATGAACTCGTTCCACTGTAGCATAATGTGTGTGTATATTTATAAATCTTATATATATATATATATATATATATATTGTGATAGAAGCACTGGCAAAGTGGTCAATGGCAGCTAGATTTGTTCTAGGTTTTTGGCCGATGTGTTGTAAAAACCCCCAGGAGTAGTCTGTTTTGTAAGCAGACCAGAGTATCGGCCGGTTTGGGTCCTGGGGGTGTGGATGTGAGGAGAGGGAGGGCTCCATCCACAGGCCACTCCAGGTTTTGGGCCTTTCAGCCTGGTAACAGGCTCATTAGGGCTTGCAGCTGGAAATGGCTAATATAAGCATGGTTTGTTTGTGGCAGAGTGTCTCACACCTGGGAGAGCAGGCAGACTAGCCTGTTCAGAGACACTTGGCAATAATCCTTGTAAGTACTCTGCACGTGTTTTGTTGATGGTGAGGGCAATAGGCCCTACCATTATTATAGAGAGAGAATCTGCTATGTAGCTAGTGCCCAGCCGGGCTAGGACTTATGTTTATGTTTTGTCTATGTTTATATTCATTTGGCACAATAAAGACTGGCGCCGACCAGTGTTTTCAGAACCCCAGACTTGTATCCTGTTTCTACGGCTGCTGTGTGTGTAAAGAGGTAGTCCATCTACCCCAGGAGAGGGACCCCTATCCCGACTGTGCCACATTATATATATATATATATGTATATATATATATATATATATATATACACACACACACAGTAGATTGCAGTAAATGGAGGCACAATTAGATGTGTAGGGCAGTCGGTGGAAACTCTTTCTTTGTACCTCTGTAAAACATTTTCCGAAAAGTAATTTGTTTCCTGGAGGTTTAATTAATGAGATGAAAAATTAGTAATCCTTGTCCTGTTATCCCTATGCACAGGGGAAGCCGTGCTTGTTATCGGCCTGTAATCACAGATTAGCCTTTACGCAACGGCTGCCACTACTTTGTACTGACTTTTGGAAGTGTTCAAGGGACTCGGAGTGTGAAGAGTTAAATGTTTCAAAATAATTGGCCCCCAGGAGTCTAAGACACTCACTGAGGTTTGTAACGCTGCGGAGAAGTCGCCATGTTTGCCCAGCATGCAATTACGCACATGTATCAGTTGTGAATCGGAAGGGGGGGCTTTAGAATTTTATTGTCTGTCCCTTTTATATATGAATGTCACTGGCATGTACTTATGCTTGGGAGAGGGGTTTACAGCTGATGGAACCCGTGGCAAATAAAAAAAATACTATCTAAAGCAGTCATTCCCAACCTCGGTCCTCAACGCACGCTAACAGTCCTGGTTTTAGTGATAGCCATGCTGCAGCACAGATGGTTAAATCAAATTAACTGGGATACTAATGAAGTCACCTGTGCTTAAGTATGGCTATCCTTAAAACCAGGACTGTTAGTGTGCCTTGAGGACTGTGGTTGGGAAACCCTGATCTAAAGAATGTTAACAAATAAAAAAAAAGCTAAGAGACCACTCAATAGTTATGTCTTCTGTTGCAATACATTTACCTATTTAATAATGTAACTATTACACTATACTACTGAATGATTATGGGGTCCATTCATCATCCCTTAATGGCATTCGTAAACGCAAGTTTCCACATATTTTAGGCAGGCTTGGCGACATTCTAGCAATTTTCTCCGGGTAGGGGCAGCCAAGTCGGACATGCAGGGGGGCGTGGTGCAGTTGAGCGAAGTGTGGGCAGAGATACTATCAAGCAATGGGGGTGGAGCGGGGGGGCGTGGACACGGAATTGCATAATTTTGGCTCCGTCACCGCTACACAATGCCGAGATTTTCGGCATTGTGAAGCAGGGGGCGGGGCCATGATGACACGACGTTTCAGCGTGAATCGCGTCAGCCCTGGTGCAGGTATTTCATGGTAACCTGGGAGGGGGGGGCTGGACGGGCCGGAGCCCGCCAGGAAGCATGCCTGACTTTCCGGGGGGCCGGGAGCGGCACCTGATTTTCGGGAGGCTCCTGGGTGCATCGGGAGGGTAGGCAAGTATGATTTTAGGTAACAGGCCACTAACTGTGAGGGGTCCGATGGGACCACCTGATATTCAGCAAACTCCCTTTTGCCTACAAGAACAAATGCCATCTTCAGCCCTGCTCCTGGGATGGATAGGGGGCCAAGCGGATCTCTCCACTACCTTCTCACTGCCTCCCCAGTGGCTTTGCAAATGTGACCTCGGAGCAGCTGTCCCCATACCGGAGCAATGCTGAATTGCGTGGTGGATACTTCATCACTGGGGGCCACACGACCCCCAATGATGAATAGACCCCCTATATGATATGTGATATTCATATATGAAAAATATGAGCGAAACACCATCACTACCAAAATTATTTATCTTTTATGGCTTCTACCAGATTTTTTATTGTGGTGTCCATGTATCTTGTTTAATGGGCCTCTACGTAGGAGGTGTAGCAAACCTTCTAAAGAGGACAGTTGGATAAGTTTGCCCTAGCAACCAATCAGCTTTTAGGTATCATTTGATACAATGTACTTGATAACTCCACCACTACTTGGGGGGGAGGAGAGGGACATAATGATGCACATCACCATACTTGCAATTTGGACCTCCCCTCCAGGATCTCCCTGGTGGGTAATCCCAAAAATCAACATGCATGGTCTAATATGAACTTATTGTTCTGGTTGGACTTCTTGCAGAGATCGACATTCAGAAGAGGTGTCATTAACGGTCTTCTTTTTCCTATAATATCTTTATTCTGTCCAGGAGCCATGCTGTCATGGCCAAAAGCCAAGGGATCTGGGTGACATCATTGGGTATGATTATGATGTCATTGTGGGATATAGTCAGGAAAGGACCAAAAATCCGACAGACAGCAGACAAAGGTGGCAGATGAGCTTGCTCATTCTCTGCATGGGAGTAAAGCACAGAATGATGTCCAATGCACGGTGCTGTTTCATTTACTGCAAACCTCCTTAAAAAAATCTTCTTGTTGGTAGTGAGAAATGTGAATTATCTATGCAGACACTGGGTATTTTCTTTTGTGTTGAGATGTGTTCTCATTACTGAGTTTATTAGGTTCCCCTCTCTGAACACTGCTTCTATCATGTCTGTGAGTCATTGTATGGTTTGTTGCTTCTCTTCCTGCTTTGTATGTGATACACAAGACCGACCGTAAATTTATTCTCAAGGTGTTTGGATAGGACATGAGTGGCTGCCAGAGTTTTTCATGTGAAAGTCAGGATTCAGTCAATTATTCTGAATTTGTCCCTCTTATCGTTCATTGAGTGAAACACCTTGCGGAGCGGGGAAAGAGTTTAGGGAATAACGCTGTCAATCAGCAATTTCCAAACCACAGTCATTCTCTCCTGAGGCTTCGCAGGGAATGCAGTCAGGGTTACCCGTTATTAAAAATCTATTGATAATGATAAGTAAATAGAAATAAATAAATAAATTACGGTAATTAATGAAATTAACCAAAATCTGTGAGTGACGCCACTGTACAGCGGCTCACCCAGAAAAGTGGGTTGTGGTCATGCTAAGCAAGTGTTCCAGATTTTGGGGTGTTTGTACTAAGCCTTGGAGAGAGATAAACTACCAACCAATCAGCTCCTAACTGCTATTTTTCAAACCTAGCCTGTAAAGTGACAGTAGCTTTATCTACGTCCACTTTATCTCTACAAACACACCTTAAATCTGGAAAATCTGCTCCATGCAATTCTGAGTCGTGTTTACGGGGAAGGGAAACCTAGGTCTGACGGCTCTCTAGGCACCTAGCATGGGGCTGGTGCAGGTGCTGATACTAATGATGACGGCTACTGTTGTTGGCATAAAATCAATGGGCGGGGCGGCTTCCCGCTTGCAGACACACAGGCCCCTGCATTAGCTGAACGGGGCCTCGCATTAGCATCAGGCTTTGGCGTCAGCACATAATTACAGCCACTTTGCATGCGACTCGCAATCAGCTCCTGTCTCGTCATGCAAAATTAAATCTCTCATTTCTATTGACGTATAGAATCGGGGGCCATCTCTGTGGTCTGATTGGAACACTAATATACTCCCAATTTGTGGGGTAGCGCCGTCTGCTATGAGAAGCAACAATTGAATCTGCTCACCGCTATGATCTGGTACATAGGGGTTTATGTACTAAGTACTAAGTCACTAGAGAGAGATAAAGTGGAGAGATAAAGGACCTCATTCAGAGCCGGTCGCACGGAGCGTGCGGTCGGTCTGAATGAGGGGAGGACCTCTTGAATTTTCAAGACGTCCTCCTTTGCGGTGATAAGGCTGTGGGTGATGGTCGCGATGGTCAAGACCATCGCGACCATCGGGGCTTACGACGAGACCCTAGGGTAGGGTCTCCCTTGTCGTAAGCCCCGGAGAGCTTTCGGCTCTGTCTGAGCCGGAAGCTCTCCACTGACATCACTAGTGATGTCAGTGGGGCCGCCCCCAAACGGTAGGCGTTCCCATGGGAACGCCCCCGTTTGGGCTGCCACCCCACCGGCCCGCCTTCCAAACGGGGCGAGCTGTCAATCAACATCGACAGCTCGCCCCCTTTGGATCGAGACCCGCTACGACCGGCGCTGTCGGTCGTAGCGGGTCTCACGCATGCGCACGATGGCGCCGGCGCCGTCGTGCGCATGCTCTGTGGGGGGCCATTGACCCGGTCCGAGCGCATCGGCACTAACGACCGGGTTTGAATGACCCTCAAAGTACCAACCAATCAGCTCCTAACTCTTTTTCAAAAGTGACAGAATTAGGAGTTGATTGGTTGGTACTTTATCTCCGTCCACTTTCTCTCTCTCCAAGGCTTAGTACATAGACCCCAGTACAGATGTGTTCATATACATCTATTGCTGCAGCCACTCTAGGTGCGCTAGGCATCTTTTTTGTGTCTCTTTTGACTTAAATGTGTCTAAAGCGCAGTTTGATGCAACTAGAAAGCACCAGCAGACTGTGCTCGTTAATTTCATATGCGACACTTCGACACTTGTATACCTGTGTGCTACTGAGTCCCTGAATCTGTATATGAAGTGCTACAATGCAGTGGACACAGCTTTTTTTCATTCCAAGTTCCGTTGTGCTTCATATGCAGGCTCAGGTGCACACAGATATACAAGTGTCACATATCAAATTAATCAGCACAAACTGCTTGTGCATCCTAGCTGCATCGCTTTGCTCCTTAGACCCAAAAAGATGCCCCAACATTAGCAGAGTAGCACAGTACCTAGCGGCTCAGTCATGCCAGGCAAGTCGGGCTGCATGGCGTATTGAGGCTATGTGCAAAAAAAACTAAGCGGCGGTTTGACGGTGGTTTCTGTTCTATTCTAAACCCTGGCGGTTTGGTGGCGGGTTCTATTCTGTTCTAAACCCCGGGGGTTTGGTGGCGGGTTCTATTCTGTTCTAAACCCCGGGGGTTTGGTGGCGGTTTTTCAGCGGTTTCTGAATGACAGCCCTGTTCTATTCTATTCTAAAATGTGTTTTGATGGCAGTTTTGCAGCGGTTTTGGCCTTAGTAAATCTGCAGATAGCAAAACCACCGCCAAACCACAGTCAAAACACATTTTAGGATAGAATAGAACAGGGCTGTCATTTAGAAGCCACTGCAAAACTGCCACCAAACCACCGGGGTTTAGAACAGAATAGAAACCGCCACCAAACCCCCGGGGTTTAGAACAGAATAGAACCCGCCACCAAACCGCCGGGGTTTAGTATAGAATAGAAACCACCGTCAAACCGCCGCTTAGTAAATTTTGCCCTATGTATGTCACAAATATGCAGATACAGATTTTGCTCTGCTCCTTCACATTTCTTCCAGGCTGCAAAGTGAACCCCAAAGGGCGTTATAAAAATATATGATCCACAACAATTTTATTTTATCTTTGTGCAAAATATTTCAGTTTTGCGTAGTTTCTGAAAATGTACTAATGGTTAGCAACCGTGAAGAAACTCCTGCGAAGATCCCAATTCAGTTGCCGGCAGAGTGGTTTATGCCAAGAGGGATTATGCAGTGCTAGGACAGTGAGCACAAGTGGTCATTGTGGGCGGCTGCAGTAATGATTTTGTCAGTATAAGTGGTTATGATTTTAGCTTTTCAGCCCTGCATCCTTTTCTGGAGTTGTTAGAACCTTGTATGGAAAACAAGATGAGTTCTATAGAGGTGACAAGCTGTAATACTATAATGGCTAATATCTGTTCCCTGTAACAATAGCACAGAAAATCTGCATTGTGATCTCAATATTCCAGAACCAAATTAGCAGGACATTTATTATTCACCTTTAATAGTTCCTTTAACTATTTGATTTCCAACAAGAAGGATGTAAAAGTTAAAAAGTGACAAATGGATATTGACTGTTCAGAGCTTGTGTGAGTCCAAGGGGTATAGTTACTAAATTGCGGGTTTTTAAAAGTGGAGTTGTTGCCCATAGCAACCAATCAGATTCTACTTATTTATCTAGCACCTTCTAGAAGGGAATAGCTAGAATCTGATTGGTTGCTATTGGCAACATCTCCAATTCTAAAAACTCTCACTTTGGTAAATAGACCCCCAAGCTCTTATCTCATTTTCTTAACTACTAACCCCCTTTATTGCCATTCTCTTTTACTTGCAAATAACCATTAATGTTTACCTGTCACCTACATATAGTGCATCATCCCTCATCAATGCTACTAATTCTGAACTCATAGGATGAATATTGGTTCAGTACACGGAAATACTGCTTTCACTCTGTATAGGCAATGGTCTACTTTATTAATCTATCTCTTGTGTTCAAGGATGGATTGTATGGAGAATAGGGCATGCCCCTTTGGGTCCCTGAAATGCAGCCCAGAGCTGAGCCCAGGGAACCGTACGCCGAAATTTTTTTTCCCAGTGGCTGCAGTAAACTGGAGCTACAACATCCACTGTATTTGACTGGTTAAGAGTGTTAACCAGATGAAAAATGTCTGGCACAGGGGGCTGTGATTAAATGGCTCAAGGATCGCTCTTTGCCAACTGTCAACTTGTCTAAAGCAGGGGTTCCCAACCACGGCCCTCAAAGCACACTAATACCACTTTTACACCTAAATTCCAGGTCTGACCCGGAGTTGGAACAGGGTTCCAATCCGGATCAGACCCGGAATTTAGCCGGCGCCGACCCAGGATATTCCCGAGTCGGCACCGTTCACGCCGGAGTGGCTCTGCATAGACCCGGCTTTACCGGCGTTGAAGTGGACTCCAAGCACCACTGAAGCCAGACCAATCGGCCGGCTTGCAGCGCGCTCCGCGTCATTCACACTGCAGGGTTTCACAGGATACTCGCGTGTTAAACCCTGCTAGTTACCTGGGTTGGATTGCTGGGTCACTCGACCCAGCGATCCAATCCTTTCCCCTTTTACACCAAGGAGCTACCCGGGTTAACCCTGCAATAACCCGGGTTTTAGCTCCGGTGTAAAAGGGGTATAACAGTCCAGTTTTTAACGATAACCATACTTGAGCACAGGTGTGTTAATTAGTAATTTTGTTATTTTGATTTAAGCATCTGTGCTCAATCATGGATAGCACTAAAACCTGGACTGTTAAGCTGGCCACACATCTAAAGATTAGCTGTCCAACCAGCCAACTAATTGATTGGTTGGAATGAAAATCTGGTAAGGTATGGGAGTAAATGATGATCAGCAATTTGCTCCTAAATGCCAGAAAACGGATGAAAATGGTCGTTCAGACAAGTTTGTTAAATGTTTGGGCTAAACAATATGTTTAACCAACAGTTTTTGTCCATCTTCGGGCGTTTGGGAGCATATTGCTGATTGTCATTTGATTTCATACCTTACCAGATTTTCTTTCCAACCAATCAACTAGTTGGCTGGTTGGACAGATAATCTTTAGATATGTGGCCAGCTTTAGTGTGCCTTGAAGACCAAGGTTCTAAAGCATCAAACCCCCTAAGCTTCATCTTGTGTAGCACCTATTGCTCGTGACAACAACAACAGGGCTTTGTCCTGTACATCAAGGGGGTACCATTAGCGATAACACTGCTATCTTCGTCTGTAACCTCTGCCATCTTTGGCTATAACCGCTGCCGTTGATAAGACTTGACGCATTTCAGGCATATCCAATGAGACTGGCCTAGTGAAGTGGAAAGTTAACCCTTACCACCCTGAGACAACTTCTTGGAGGCTCAGAAATAACTTTTTGCTTAATTACAACGAAAACAGATTTTGTTTCATTGGCCTTGTCATGAAGCACTAATTTATGGGGGGGCATTTGGCAAACACAACTACAGTGTACAAGTAATGCATTATACTAATGGATTCAGCACACTGATTATATATTGACTTGTATTGTAATAAAATAGAGAGAACTGTTTGATTTTATAACAATATATAAATGAATGCCATGGTTGGCTGGGGTGTGTTGACCGTGCAGCTGAACAGGACATCATACAACCATCCTACAGTAGGTGTTTATCTTTGGATACTGTTTAACACAGGGGTGGGGAACCTTTTTTCTGCTGAGGCCCATTTTGTTATATATAACATTAGCAGGCCTGGTGCAGGCCACGCCCCCTCTGTGTGACATCACATGGGGGGCGGGGTCACAATCGCCAGTGATTACAGCAATGCCCAAGGCATCCTGAGGATCTTCTGGGGAGCTGTAAGAACAATGGTGTGACCATCTGAAGCATCCTACGGACGATTCTGGCTGCAGTGTGCCGTTCTAGGCACCCTGCTAGCCAGATGAGGCTAGCAGAAAAAAGCTATGAGGGCATGAGCAAATGATTCTGGGGGCCCCTGGGCCTGAGGTTCCCCATCCCTGGTTTAACAAATTCCTGCAGTCCTTATTTTTGTAGAGAATTCCTGACACTTGGGTGTGACCTTTGAGAATGACTTGGTGGAAAGTGGTTGGTGTCCAGGGTCTCCATGGATCCGGTTTTGTCCTGATTTATCATACAGTATTTTAATGTTAAGAGTTATGACTATACCAAGCAATAAGGTTTGCTCTGGTGTTTTAAGCTGATTCATTATTCATATATGAAAGATTGAGGATTGCGCAATTTAAAAAACCTAAACCATACTTCCCAATTTTGGTAAATTCGGGGCATGGTGGCCACATGACAGTAAGCAAGACATCTCAAATCAGGACTGTGTTGCTATAATCGGGGTGGTAAGAAAGTACAACTTAAAGATACCCTTGCTGTGTTGGAATTATATTTTGAAGATAAATAGATCATTAATGGAAATATAGTAGGCATCCTATGTACAAAAGCTTTTCAATACACACAAACATTCATGGTAAACGGAGAACCCAAGAACGCGCCATGCACTATTATCTTGTATTCACTGTCTGTCCTGACTGTGAATTATTATGCATAGTACAGATGTGTCCTCTTGCATCTTTGCCAATCGCGCTACAAACGTACGCACGGATCGCATCATGAGATTAGCCACGTGCGCTACGCTACACCATGCCGTTTGCTGTATTCGCACCATGCAGTCCAATGGAGTCGTTGGTGTGAACGGAGTGTTCATACCCGCTCGTTGGCACACGACTCGCGCCATTTGCATCAAAAGCAGCAAACATGCAAGAGGACACATCTGTATGTGTTCTCCCTAGGGATCAATAATCCCTATTTAATTTCCCAATGATGCTTTTTCCAGCATGCAATAAACATAGCAATTGTAGTTCTGCAACACAAAAAAATATATATAAAAAATGTATGCACAATTACGGTGGCCTGGAGTAATGATAATTATTAACAATTCTTGCTCCAACATCGCAATACCATTGTTTCTATTAGCAAATGTTTTTGCAGGCACCCCTGACAAAACACACTGCAACAACAGCCTGTAATCTATCTCAGTTGACGGCCCCACCATCAGATCATATGCTCCACAGGAAAGATAGTGACTAAATGCAATACAAGCAATATAGCGTGATAAAGATATATTACATAATTATGCAAAGGCGAGAAGCATGTTGGAAGTCTTAGGATGAGGAACCAATTAGTGTGACGCTAAGAAATAGGTCATTATACCAAAAGATGTTTTGTTGTTTCATTGTCCTACATTCACATCATGTATGCTGGTTCTTTTGCAGGGACTGGAGTATCCATAAATCATGACATCACCAGCAGCCAATAAGAAATCTCTGGTGTTGATTCCACAGCCTACAGCAGTCAGTGCAGCGGCTTTACCCTATGGGATTCTTTTAACTTCTTGGCTGCCATAAATGCCAGTAACACATTTTAGTCTGGCAGTCAATGTTGCTCATTCCCTCATTGCTTCTTTGGGAGAGCATCATATTAGCTTCCCTGCCTGCTATTCATTTCTATGTCACTCCACACCTTTTGGGCGTCAAATGAAATACTCAGTGACATAGATTTGATTTAGACCAGAGCTACACTAATTAGTTGCTACTGCATAGTGTCTGCATTATCATTGTTGTATATTGTATGAAGTGAAGCAGATCTGCTTGAGAGCAGAGAGATGCAGAATATGTCGGCTTTATAAATAAAGGATTATAATGGTACCAGGGTGTAGTTTACATTTTATAGAGGTTTGAATTGCAAGCTGCTCATCGCCCCACTACTTCAGTAACAATCCAAACTTCTACCATGAGAAAATTCCAGTGTGTGTGTTGGTGGCACCTGATTGGATGCTTGAGGCAGCCATCCGATCAGCCAATCAGCTTCATGGAACACATACACTGAAATTTAGGAGGCTCCTCTGTTATGGATGAACTGGATGGTATGGAGGTAGACCGTATACGGAATTTCATGGATTGCAGGGTAGTAGAATAGTGCATCCTATAATGGTACTAACTGGGTGGAAGTTGGTGTTACTGGCTAAACTTATTTGCAACTAGAGTGCTTATTTATTTGCCTTTCCTTGAAAAACTTAGAAAGAGTCAGTGAGGAATTGTCCAGCTCCTTGTTTCTGCCTGTTTCCTGTATCAGCAACCACACATTTATCTATTTGTGCAAAAAGTGCCTGGCGGTTTATGCACCAGAGGATAATTAATCAACCTAAGACATAAACGTCTGCTCTCCTTAAGGAAGTATTAATTTGATTGTGCTGGAGTGATTGAAGATTCTGAGAACCAACATACTGTGCTACTTATGTGATCAGAGTTATTGCAGAAGACAGCACAGATTTGGCTGCATTTTTACAGTCACTACATAATTAGGAATAAGTAAAAGTTTGTAATTAAAAAAGTGCATTCATTACAAAAAATATTGTGCATGGTGTAGGATTGATTTCATACTATTTTCAGTGTTTTTTTTTTTTTAAACTAATATGGCCAATTATTGTCTTGGATCTCACGCAAAATTGTATTGGTGGCTTTAGTGGTTCTCAAACTCAGTCCTCAGGACCCCACACAGTTCATGTTTTCCAGGTCACCCAGCAGGTGCATAGGTGTAGCCATTACTCACTGACACATTTTAGAAGATCCACAGGTGGAGATAATTATTTCACTTGTGATTCTGTGAGGAGACCTAGAAAACACGCACTGTTTGAAGTCCTGAGGACCGAGTTTGAGAACCTTTGCTATAGAGAAAGAAGCATGGCATAACGAGTTCAGCCTGAGCAAAGGGGCTGTGGCCTAATTTTCAGCATTTTTATTTTTGCCCAAAAACAACATTAGCTTTGCCACATTCTCATTCTCTTTCTGTTAAATACTGTATAATGTATCTAAGAGGTAATATTTAAGGGGATGGGGGACACAAGAAAAGTACATAGTGCATTATACACATGGTAGATTATACTTTATACAATCAGAGGCAATCGTCTTCCTCTGCTATCCAGAAATAGAATGATAGATTATAGAAAGAAAATTGTCATTGAAACACAAAAAATAATGATCTTTCATTAAGAAGTTTATTTACTAAAATATAGTACTACTGTAGTAGAACAAGCACTTAGACCACAGCAAGAAATCGGTTATTTATTTGTATTAGTCTACATATACTTGCTTAGAAAAGAAGTTGATAACTGATTGGTTGCTATGAGTTACAGGAGATCATTACTAACCACAGGTGTATTATCCAGGGGTGCAAGGTGTCCCATGAACATGGGATGTCTTCCAACTTTTCTGTTGGGGAATTTTTTACCTTGAGTGTGCGAGAAGAGGCCATGGTCACAGTACACAACCAGTGCCGTACTAGGTCACTTCTGCGCTAGACATAGGCGGGTTCTACGGATGCACCTGGCGTCTCTGTAGGCAGTCGGATGCACCTCTTGGTTCCCCAGAAGCTGGAGGCCGGTTCTGCAGGGCTTGCAACCATGCAGCCCCTTCTGCCTCCCACCCTGGGCAGTGAGATCAGTCGCACTGCCCTCAATGTAGTCCTATATGTATGGCATGGCCAAATTACATGGGCATGCCACAACCCCTAGGAGTTGTGTCCTGTGCTTCCATAGTGCTGGGCAACCCCTAGCTCCCTTCACCTACCCTTAAAGTACCCTTTCAATGCCACATCTAGCAGTTGTTCCAAAATTGGGCAACAGTTCTGATCCATGAGACAGGACTCAACAATCGTCACCGTCTTCAGCTAAATCAGGACATTTGCTAGGTTAGATAATGGAGCATGGTGTAAGGAGGCTCTGCACTGTCCACTTGTCTTGTGGGCCCCCTCCATCCCAAGAAGTCCAGAATCGCCTTAACCGCTATGTGCGTGGCTGCCAGCCTTGCCGCAGAATCAGCCCCTGCAAGCTGCTAATCCATGTATCTGTGCATATGGCTGTCTGCACTGTGCTGAATGCTCCGCTTCACTTCACTCACTGAAACGTTCTGGCGTGAGAAGCATGGGCGTAGGGGGTTAAGCTGCTATGGGACCACCAAATTTGTAAGACTATCTCTGTGCTGATCATCTTATTAAATAAGTAAAAATATTTGTATATTATGGTTTTAAATTTATCTTTATAAAGCAAAAATGGTAGCCCTGCCTTATTTTTACATTTCCAGAATTTGCACTGGCAAATTGAGAAGACTGGTAAATTGCATTGCATAGTACAAGCAGGGATTTCTGAAACTATGAATTTACCAGTAAATCATTAAATAAATTTACGTAATAAAATAGAAATCATTTTGTGATCCCATGACTTTCGCACCTTAATCCCCCAGTCATTGTAATGACTTCTGTCTGTTACGTCACATATTAAATTGAAGATTATGTTAACACCCCACTCAATTCACACCTAATTTATAATCGCACTAATTATTCCCCCACATTCTTGTGAATAAGTTAATGGTTTTAAAATGAAAATGATCTTTTCACAGTTTTATCTTGCTAAATGAAGACATAAAACATAAAATTAAACAATAAATGTTTAAAGGAAAATAGCCAATGGCCCCCTGGGAACTCCAAGTAGCACTACAAGAGCCAGCATTCCCTCCAAATGCTGGTTTATTCATGCCTCTCAAAACAGCAAACATAAAATGGAAGCTGCTCAAATCAATCTGGCAATACTCTTCTGGTGCACGAAGGGGAGGGGTCATACTAAACAGAATACAGAAAGGGGAGTATCCCCTAGATATCCTCCAGCACACTACATTGTACCTGCAACAATACATGACAACTATATGGTTATAGAAATTCAGAGATATTTGTTGCATGCTTTTGCAAGTACATGGTAAGTTGCCAGGCCACTTCACGGCTTCTCTGATACTGGCAGCCCCTACTCTGCATGATAACAGTACCCATTCTGGGCCAAGTAATTGTCTGTTGTAAGGCCTCATGATAAAGGCACATACAGAAATACAGTACATCCAAATTGAGAGCCAGCTTACATAGGAGTCACCCCTGGGAACTCCAACTAGCACTACAAGAGCCAGCATGCCCTCCAAATGCTGGTTCATTCATGCCTCTAAAAACATAGCTTCTCTGATACTGGCAGTCCCTACTCTGCATGTTAACAGTAGCCACTGTGGGCCATGCAATTGTCTGTTGTAAGGCCTCATGATAAAGGCACATACAGAAATACATCCAAATTGAGAGCCATATTTACTCAAACACAAGTACACATTTGATCAGTGGGATACATAGCACTTGGAGGGGCCGGCGCCCCATGGGAGGCTTTCCTGCCTTTCTGGGGGGCTGGGAGCGGCACCAGATTTTCGGGAGGCTCCCGGCCGAATCGGGATTGTAGGCAAGTATGGTCTGCGCTGAATCTACAACAGGGGTCTGGAATAACAACACCTAGCTAGTATGAATGTAATGAATAGTCAATGAGTAGACACTATCTTAATATATAAAAATGAATGTCCTGACTCATCAAGCCCATCCCAAACCCCTGGACCTAGAAACATGTAATTCGGGAAGTATATTCCTTCCATGACCTAAGCACCCACTAAGCAGGGATTTTTTGAAATTCGACTTCTAATGGTGCATACACACGTAGCGATCGGCCAGCGATACGATATTGCTGGCTGATCGTCGTGCACCCTCCATGGTGTACTGGATGATCGATATCGATAATCCAGCGCACCACCTACTTACTGACAACTATAGCGACCCAAACAATCGCGGGTCCCTATAGTAACCTGCTCGATATCGAGCAAGTTTACCGGCATGCATGGCCGATGGACGATATCGCTCTCATCCATACGTGGCCGCGCATCGCTGGTCGATGGTAAGTTAGTAGGGACCATTTAAATTAGCGATTTGAATGATAACAATATTGATATCGTTCAAATTTTTCTTTTAAATCGCTACTTGTGTACGCACCATAAGGGGCTGAAAAGGGGTAAAATGTTTCCACTCGACCAAGGTGATTGGGTGATATAGCAACATGGCCCATGTGCAGTGGGACTATAAGCTCAATGTCTGGGACAAGTGGCGGTTCCAGAGGTGAGGCTGCAGCGCAGTATAATATTCAAAAAGGGGAGCCACACCAACTGGCAGTGATGTTTGGCAGCATTTGGGGTGGCAGTTGGTGTGACTCCCCTATTTGATTGGATACTACCACGTTCTTTTACCCCTGATGCATACAATTAACTAAGCATATAAGTTAAGTAAAAATGGAAAGAAGGAAAGTAAAATAGTAAATATCTAAGGTCTACCCATGTGAAACCGGGGACATCAGCTAGTTATTATTAAAAGAAGGTGTTATACTGGTTAAAAAATTTTATAAAAAGTGCATTTATTACCTAACATCTATGATCCATGGTGACATGTAGAGGTAAAAATCGAAAAAAAAAATTTATATTTCAGAGTAATAAAGCCTTTTTCATCAATAAGTAATGGAACTTACAGCTGCACTGCAACAATGAAAAAAGGCTTGCCTTGGCCATGAAGCACCGCTAGTGGACGATTGAAGACTGTAAGAAGATCTCATGGACCAATGAATCCAAATTTGAAATCTTTGGTTCAACACGCAGGGTTTTTGTACATTGTCATGTAGGTGAAAGAACAGTTCATCAGTGCATGAGGTATATTTATTAAGGAGTGGCTTATGGAAGCTATCACTTTTTCCAAAATGCAAGCGTTGTTCAATGCTTTTAACAGCAAAATAACAAAATAAACCATATTTTTCTGGGGTTTTTTTTTTTTAATCTCCAATTCTTTCTTTGTTCTATGCTTTGAGGCCCTGATTCAGAGCCGGACGCACTGACAGCGCTCGCTCTGAATCAGGACTATCCTACTTGATTTTTAGAGCGGCCTCCTGGCCGCTCGTATAGCTGTGGGTCACCACCCACAGCTATAGCGAGCAGCCAGGAAGATGGTCGCTATGGTCAAGACCATCGTGACCATCAGGCATGCGACGAGACCCTTGTGGTAGGGTCTCGTTGCCGCAAGCCCTAGAGCGCTTTTGGCTCAAACAGAGCCGAAGCACTCCCACTGACATCACTTGTGATGTCAGTGGGGCCGGCCGAAGATGGTAGGCGTTCCCATGGGAACACCTCCGTCTGGGCAGCCACGCCCCCGGCATGCCCACCAAAGGGGGCGTGCTGTCACTCAACATCGACAGCACCCCCCCTTTGGTACGAGACTCGGAGCGACGGTTTGCCCGTCGCTATCCGGGTCTCGCGCATTCGCACGATGAGCCGGCTCCGTCGTTCGCATGCGCACTGGGCCAACATCGACCCGTTTGTGAGCGCTCAGCGCTCACGAGCGGGTCTGAATCAGGCCCTGAATTCAGAGTACATGAAGACAGTATTCTACTTAAATTTTAGTTACAAACTGAAGAATGGGGGTGATCTAAAATGTTTTACCCGTAGTGTAGGTATGTCAATTAAAAGGGATGTCTACCCCTGCTATTTAGCGACATCCCTCCCTATGTACAGTAACTCTTTGGTGGAATCCAACCAGGGCACATGCTGCTAACAGAATGAAGCTGAGCACTGGCTAGAGAGAGATTGATGACAGACCAAAGCCGCCCTTGTTCAAACACTTACATCAGGTTTGTGTAGTAGAACTGACTATACAGCATGTGCCTATTGCTGGTTACATCCCAGACAACGATGTTTTGGGATGAATGTCCAGAATATAGCCATTTAGGGGCCTATACATCATCACTTAATTGTCACTAAAGCAGCTTAAAAAGCACATTTTCACCTGCAATTGTGACAATTAAGTATTTGGGCCATTCATTAAGAAGGTAAAGCAGGAGATATCACAGATATCTCCTACTTACCTTCTGTTTGCGGAATGGCCCACTGTCCCCATACACTAGTATGGGGACAGAATTCATCAAGCTCCGAAAATATTATATTTTCAGAGCTTGACTGCGAGGGAATTCCCCATCTTCAGATGGTGAATACCCCCGCTTGGGGTTCGCAACCCGCTCTTCCCTATGGGAAGTAGGTCCGGGTTGCGACAAGGGATCCTTTCGGATCCCTCCGCCCCTGTCCGGCTCCTTCCGCCGGACGTCGGGGCTCTTGTGCACATGTGTGACCTGTAGGTCGCGCATGCGCAAAGCAGGATTATTTTATCCTGATTTTTATTCTTAATAGTTGGGAACTACGCACTCCATACTTGCAGACTTCCTGGTGGTGGCAGTCAGGTCGGCTTAGCAGGGGGTGTCACAGGAAATAGGCATGCCGGTTGGTGTGACAATGTTATGGCCATGGCATTGGGAAGCGAGGGCGGGGCCACAATGACGCTATTCAGTGCGAATCGCGCCATTGGCCACCCAGTCTGACCCAATTTTGCTCAGTACTTGGGCAGTTGCGGGCGGGTGAATTGCCCACTCTTCCAGGTGGCCGAGAGTGCCACCCAAGTTTCGGGAGCCTCCCGGCTGTTGGGGGAGAGTAGACAAGTATGATGCCCTCATACAAGCAAATGGAAGATTATACAGAGCATGAATAATTAAATACTATGGGCCTTATTCTGTGTTTGGAGTAAAGAAAAAAAAATGAGCAAGTAATTGTGTGTTGCAATGCAAAGGGTGCAAATACATTTATTAAATTTGCATGCAGGGTATATACTGGCTGCTTTTGCATGTAGCCCCCAACTGTGGCAATTTAGTTTTCAGCTTGAATACACCTCACATGTTTTAAATCTGCCCCACCTGCAAAGTTAATTGCTCTTTTTTTGCTTTACTCCCAACTCAGAATCAGGCCCTATTTATCTTCAACCTTTGTACTCTATTGTGGCTTGAGAAAAATATGTAGACTTGAGCTGGGTACACACCCGGCCGACTGGCCGACCCATCTAACAATTGATAAGTGCATACAGTACACACTTACCAATCGTCTCCCCGATGTGTGTGGCCAGCAGAGCCATTTCAATATCCCTGCCCACTTGTGCTGACATATGGTGCGGTCGGCGGGTCAGCCATACAGACAGCCAGATGAAAGATTTATTGTCATTGGCTGTGCTGCAGGGCCTAGTGAGATATGTTCACAGACATATCAGGTGTACACAACAGCCGATGCACCATCGATTGTCACTCGTACAAACGATATATCGTTCAGGTGTGTACCCAGCATTAGCCTAAGACTTGGTATAAGGTGCTTGCTACGCTGTTAGTGCAAAATGTAACTACACCTTGGTATGCAGGAGATATTACTGAATAATAGTTTCTCTTGGATGATCCCTATTTAAAAAATATATATATGTTGCGTAGGTGGGTTCATTGCTTAGGAACTGCAGAGGGGCCAAGGATACTTATATTGTGCCAGTGAAAACTGTCCCTTTTGTATATCTGAAATGTTGGAAGGAATAGCAAGGTCATAAAATTCAATTATTTGAAATAGCAGATTAATTGATCTGTAAATTAATGCATTTATTTTTCTTTAAATTAATTTTTATTAATTCTGGAAAGCAGATGTGTGAATAAGAGCTGCAGTTTAAACTGAAGTGCGATGATTGATGGTGTGAACCCGAAGTTGAAGGTTAAACTTGGCATAAAACATTCTAACCAGATTTTTATTATACATTTCCTCCAAAACAGTTTAGCCAGTATAGTTTCCTGTAATATGCACAGTTTCCTGATTAAAATCTGTCTCACTCAGGCAGTGAACTTGTGGTTGTTTATTGAAAATAAGAGGTACTTTACCTGATATAGACGGGAAATCGTTAAGAGACTTTTATTGTCCGATGTCCTCCCTGAGGACTTTTTATCATGATTTAGCCTGGCAATAAACAGGGATCTGCATATAGAATATTATGTACTGCATCATGGGGAAAGACGTTGGGAAACTGCAGCCACTCAACTTTTTTAAACTGTCACGTCCAACATACAGAACCTTACTAACTGGGAGATCATGGCGAGTGCTTTAGTCAATAAATTCAGCTGCCACACAGAAATTATTGTTTTCTATAATACCATTTCTACTTTAATTAAAGCAAAACATGATTTTGAATATGCATAGAGCGAACTACACCAACTTGCTATCTGTAAGGTGTAAGGATACAGTATTAATTGTATTCTTCAGTAAATCATTGCACGCTGCCATATTTCTTGACAAAGTTTAACCCAAATGATTTTGCCAGATCACATTAAGGGCAATTAAATTCAGCGCGATGTTGAGTAGCCCTGGAAGGAGCTCCCGGAGCTATTCAATTGACTGCGCTAAGTCAGAATAGACAATTTCTGCTCGTACCCCCCTGAGGCACTAACAGCCTCACGGCTGGCACTTTAGACAGAGAATGCCAGTGACAGTGACTAAACACCCGGTTTAAGGAGAGGTAACCGGTATTCTCAGACTTAAGTGGTTCTAGACTGGCTTAATAGCGCTGTCAATTGAATAGCTCCAGGAACTCTGTCTGGATTGCTGAGATAAATAACACAGGCACCTTATTAGTTTGGTAAGATCTATATAGTGAAACATAGAAATTGTCTATGAGTATTCTGCATAGCACTGCCCTATTTGTGGGAGACTTTTATTACAAACGGTGCACTGGTAGCCATGACACAAAGGTTCTGGTTTCAATTTCTGTTATTTTTCTATTTTGATTAGGAAATAAAGGAAATCATATTTTAGCTGTTTAGCTTAGGACCAGTTTTTGGTGCCTCCCCTTCCCTTCTTGGTAGGTACAGGCCGGTCGACCATTGACCCACCCCCCCCTTCTCTCCAGCCACATCCCCATCTGTGTCTCTCCATCTCCATCCCTGCCATGTCCCTCCAGCACCATCCTTGTGTCTCCAGCTTCATCCCCCTGGTATCTGCCCATCTCCAGCCATCGACTCATCCCCCTGTGTCTCTCAGCAGTGGCATAAGTTCATGCCAGATGCCCGGAGGCAAGTTATAATTGTTGGGCCCCAACCAGTAAAAAGAAGAGAAATTTCTATCTATCTATCTATCTATCTATCTATCTATCTATCTATCTATCTATCTATCTATCTATCTGCTATAGATCGTAAAAAATACCAGGAGAGGTATCTGTACAGTGGCGTATTTATAATGGGTGCAACACCCTGCACCCAATTAAATATACTTGCCTCTACGTCAGCCCGACGCTGGCTGCAGCTCTGCAGAAATCACTGGGAAAATGGAAACTGCGCCATGTCCCCGGAGACCTGCGCATGCGCAGTAGACGTTGGCACGATCCAAGAGTCTACTGCACCGTGGATGAGGAGGGGCCCCTCCTCTCTCAAAGTGCCTCTGGATCCGAAGCAACCCTCCCTGGCACTCTCCAATCAGACCAAGCATGGACAGTAGAGCTGAAGGGGAAGTGAATGGTTTGCATTAGGGTTGTGTATAGATCCCCTTCAGTTAATGTGCCTGGTACACATGCCATCGTATGCCAGAGACACAAGATAAGTAATAACACTGCAACATTGTCTATCATAAAGATGGGAACTGCACTGAGGAATGAAATGTATGTTTTTATGAAGAGCGACCTCAGCTATAGCCCTGGGTTTAATTAGGTGTATATACAGCTATACGTTAGTCACAGATAAGATAATGACCTGTACAGTGCAAATAGCATGAGGCTCAGAGTCCTCCTGATGAAGGCGAAAGCCACCTGAAGTGGTCTCAAGAGCCCTCCTGATACCCCTGACAGAGGGGAAAACCACCTGATGTGGGTGGGGAGCCCTCCTGATACCCCGAGTAGAGGGGAAATCCACCTGATGTGGGGGGCTTTGAGGACTGAGTTTGAGTCAAGATACTGTAAGACTGCTACTGTGGTGGAACTACAAATCACAAAATGCCCAGTCTACTGCCAACTGCTACACATGCCGGGAAGTTGCTCAAACAAATATATGCCCCCAGACTCAGTTGCTGGTTCCCCAGGTCCCTCCTCCCATTCCCTCTTACCCGCAGCTCCGTCTGGTGCATCCTTGTTGACATCCAGCTCCTGGAAGATCTGCAGTTGCGCTTATGCTTGGGCCCACCGCACAGGTCTGCGACTATAGCTGCCACCAGGGAGGAGTGGGACGGGGAGTTGTGGGTAAGGGGGGTGCTAGATGTGTCACACTGGCATGATAAGCTGCTGAGGAGCAGCGACATGAATGAGCGGGGACAGGCTATAGATAGATGGCAGTGGCATCTGATGGTCTGACACAGAGCCCTCCACTAGTATATGGTTATGGTAGCTTCTCAGGTGCCAGGAAGAGGTGCTATGTATTGGGTGGCCGTAACGGTACTCTCCGGGTACATATTTACAGCGCAAAGTGGGGTGAATATATTGTGGGCAATGGAGGAGGTGCCCTCATTGTCTCCCATAGCTCTGCCCCTGTCTCTCAGCCTCACCCCCCCTTGTGCCTGTCAGCCTCATCCCTAGTCTCATCCTCCCTATTGACTCTCAGCATCATCATCCCTCATGTCTCTCATTCCCTATCATCCTGTGTCTCTCAAGCACACCCCACTGTGTCTCCCCGGCACTATCTCCCCCTGTGTCACTACATATTCCAGCCCACCCCTTCCAAATTCAGCATTTACTTGCCTCCTGCTACTCTTCATTAGCAACACCCCTCCTCTGCGATCCAGCAATGCAATATCGTGATGTCATGTGCACTGTGATGCCAAAACAAATAAAAATAACTTGATTGCACTGGACGCCATTCTCTTCCTGTGTCTGCTGAATACTGCGACGGCACAGGCAAAGGAGGCACATGAACTGGACTCCTGATATTCCTGAGAGGCCAGGGCCCCTCAGAATCTCATGGCCCGGTACAAATGTCCCCTTTTACCCCCCTGTCCCTGGGCCTGGTTTAGCTACATTTTACTTATTATTTTTCTTTGTATAAAGAGGGTAAATTGGTAACGTTCTTGCATTTTATGTCATTTGAAAGCTTATTGAGTATAACTTGTACATCCTGCCGTGTCTGTTCCTTCCTCACCTGTGTACACGTGCCACGTTCAGTACATTCCTACTTATGGCAGTGATAAATCCCTATAATTTATTCCCAGTGGTCTTGATCATACACCGTATTGTGCGGATGTGCGGCAGGCAGCCAGTTTTATGGAAAATGTAATCCAAAGGTGAACAGTAAAGAAGAAATAATCAGCTCAGACCTGATGTCCATATGATCAGCGTCTTAATTCGTAATGCTAAAATATTCTTCTAGACACATGGGGCAGTTGTAGCAAATCATTAGAATTACTCATGGTCATCTGTATAATAATTGGTAGTGGCGCTGGGTTTTATATAATGGCATGGACCTTGCTGGGATCATTAACCTGGTGTGACCTTGGAGTTAATTGCTGGTAGGTGACAGGGAGCAGAAGTAATAATAGTCAAAATGAACAATCATACTAGCACAGTCTATGTGCTGTGAAGGACAGCTGCAATTAGAGTACCGGTAATTGGCGTAGACAGTTCTATGGAGATGTTATTTATCCAAAGCTGTAGTGTTGAGAATTTATTTTGCTCCTAATGTACTAATAAGACAATTCAGTTGAATCTTCCAATAAATAAACAAGCTACAGTATAATCATAAAACAAACGTGTATAAAGTATTATACAAAGGCCTGGATTTTTGAAAATTCTGTCCATTCCAAGGGGGCGAGAGTTTCAGTATGGAATGGATTCTCTTCTAGTGTCATTTAAAAAAAAAAAATTACGTTAAATATTTTTTATTTGTAGTCTCTTTAACCATATGTACAACAGGGCCAATTATGTTTGCGTATATTATACAATTGCGATGCAGTTCCAAAGAGCTTTTAGTGGAATCCACATGCAATTGAGAGAAAGGAGACAAATTAATCAACTATTATTGTAGTTTACAGAGAACTATGGCTCTAGCCTATTGCAGATTGGCACCTTATGCACTTAGGAAAACCAAATACGTGTTGGGGATCGACAGTGGGTGTCGAAAATGCAAATTGCAGCATATTTTTACTGTTTTGTTTAAATAGGGCTCTAGGAAGTCATATCTCAATAAACCCAAAGCCCAACTTAGGGGTCATTTCAAGTATCTGCAAGTACTCTCGTGGTGCGAGTAAGTTTTTTGCTAGGATGCGTACAAAAATCCACAATTCCGGGGTGAGTTTGGGTCTTAAGGAGGGGCAAGTTGCAGTACTGTTCCACGGTGTTACAACGGCAACTCATCCATGTTGCGGATAATTGAATTAACCCCTTCGAGTACTGGGTTGTCTAACTGCTCAGGGCTAGAGAACCTGGAGAAGTCTGAAGTAACACGGGCTATAATGAACGGTTGTCAACGCAACAGATTGAGCGGCTGCTACAGGCATCAGAGTGGCTAAATCATATTCACTGCAACCTGTGTACTGTGAAAGGTCTCCAGGCTTCTGTGCAAGAATAAGAGACAGTGTTGATATCAATGCAAGTGAATAGCACCTGAACCATGGTGGTCCTGGACATCATAACCCATGCCCCATGGTTTCACAAGGTTCAGTGCAGGGTGGGTTATTGACATAAGTTAAGTATATTTTCTTCTCACATTTATCTCTAAATTACTTATTTTGCTTATGTTCTATTCATATCTTTTGCAATCTTGTTTTATTATTTGTGGTTTGTACAGGGAAATGTAACACTTTTAGGGGCATATGTATCAAAGCTTGATGTGTGATAAAATTGTGAGATATATATCACCAACCAATCAGCTTCTAACTTACATTTTGCAGGCTGTATTTAAGAAAAGATAGTTTGGAGCTGATTGGTTGGTGATATATATTTCACAATTTTATCTCACATCAAGCTATGATACATATGCCCCTTAGTTACCACTAGAGCACAAATTTTAACGTCTGATTTGCATAGGTTATTGAAGCCCAAACAGTAGTCATAAACCAAACTAACTATTCTCTGATGAGGCTTGATATACTGTAGCTCCTTACACCTGTTACACTTGTTTTTTCTCTCTCTCATCTGTTATTTTATTTCTGTTGTTCCTGTTCATGTTTCAGCTTTGGAGGAAATGTTTTATACACTTGCTGCCTGTTTGCCTACATCCATACGTTGGTTTCAGTCCCTTTTCTGTGACTCCAACCATTTGCTCAGTACAGCGGTTACCCAGTGGTTACATTGACAAAGACCTGAGGAAAACAATGTATGTAATGACGCATGAGAGCCACAGGAGGCAAAGGTCTGATACATGGACCAAATGATAGATAGCTCCTGACTGGGCGGACGCAGTGGAACACATTCACATTTTTCTATGTATTCTCAGTGGAACAGAGCGGGTCCCTGTGTGGTGGATGAACGAGCATTGCCAGGTCCTCCTCGCCTCCATTCTCCAGAGCTGTTGCTTGCCCTGTTATGTGAACTGGAGAGACATTCTGAATACCTGTAATCCACATGTCCTATTTATATATTGTAGATCAGGGGTACAATGACTATCAGTTTGTTGCAGCATTATGTTTCCCATGATGTGAGGATAGTGATTACACAATACCTAAACATCATACGTAAACGCAATATTATTACATCTTATAGGGTGTAGTATACTTTGTGGGCAGTCATCACGGCGACATTAATAATGTCGATATGGTGACCATGTTGACATCTTTCACATGATTAGAATGTCATCAAAATGTCCTTGGTGGTCTAGTGGTGACTCACAGATGTGTCCTCATACATCTAGCCTCCTTGCGCGTTAAACAGCAATTGTAATCGCACCATGCCGGTAGCGCGAGCGACTTTTTGTGCGACTTTTTACCTTTAAATGCGTCTTATTCACACAGTGATGCGAATATGCAGCATGCCGATGTTCTCTGTGCCTCTGCGGGTGTAACTGCATGTGTAACGCTACGTTACAGTGTTACAGCCGCTGACACTGTAACATAGCATTTCGCATGCAGATACACCCGCAGTCGCTCACAGAACATAGACATGCTGCATATAATTTTAATCAGCAGAAGCTGCTTGTGCTAGCTATTCGCATCACTGACTGAACAAGATGCATTTGAAAGTAAAAAGTTGCACGGAAGACGTTCAGTGGTACCAAGGCACACGGAGTTCCCGCGTTATGTGTGGCGCGACTTGTAGCTCATGGAGGATAGATGTATGTGGACACTGTGCCCGGAAGCTCCAGCGGTGTCTTCTGGGTCTGACTGTGACATCCTAATGACTTCCGGCAGATCCTACAAGACCCTCCCCCTAGTGCCTAACCCTATCCTTTCCTCCTGCAGCCTAACCTAATCTCCCCCTAGTGCCTTACACTATCCTCCCCTCCTGTAGCCTAACCCTGATCCTCCCCCTAGTGCCTAACCCTAACCTCCCCCTAGTGCCTTACCTCATCCTCCCCTCCTGTAGCCTAACCCTAACCTTCCCCTAGTGCCTTACACTATTCTCCCCTCCTGTAGCCTAACCCTGAACCCTCCCCCTAGTGCTGGGGGTCCCAACCACGGTCCTCAAGGCACACTAAAAGTCCAGGTTTTAAGGATAGCCATAATTGAGCACAGGTGTCTTAATTAGTACTTCAGTTATTTTGATTTAACCATCTGTGCTGAAGCATGGATATCACAAAAGCTTGGACTGTTGGTATGTCTTGAGGACCGAGGTTGGGAAACATTTGCCCTTGTGCCTAACCTTAACCTCCCCTCCTGTAGCCTAACCCCTAACCTCCTCCCTAATGCTTAACCCTAACCTCCCCTCCTGTAGCCTAACCCTAACCCCCCCTAGTGCCTAGCCCTATCCTCCACTCCTGTAGCCTAACCCTCTCCCTAGTGCCTTACGCTATCATCCCCTCCTGTAGCCTAACCTTAACCCTCCCCTAGTGCCTATCCCTATTCTCCCCTTCCGCCGCATAACCTTAACCTTTGGCTGCCGGTCCATGCAGAATGTCAACATTTCACATGTTTTCATTGTAAACAAATCAACATTCTGCAGGTGCCGACATGATCAATGTCGACTTTCCAACAATGGCGACATAATAACTGTCAACATTTTGGTGTCAACATTATGAATGTTGACATTGTAGTGTCGACATTGTGACTACATCCCATCTTATGTATACACAGCTTCTATGGTATTCATGTAAATCTCAACCGAAGGGGCCCTATTTATCAATGAGTTTTATCAAACACAACGAGTGATAAAACTCGTTGCGTATGATAATGGTGCTGCAGCCAATCAGCTCCCAACTGTCATCTGTTTGAAAAATAACAGCTAGCAGCTGATTCGCTGGTGCAACAGTTATCATACGCAACAAGTTTTATCACTCATTGCATATGATAAAACTCGTTGATAAATAGGCCCCCTAAATGCATTGTCTAGGCAGGCATACACAAAACAAGCAATTGCCTCTCTTTTGTCTGTTTGCACAAATAATACCATAGATAAGCATGACAGCAAATGGATTATATTAAGAATTACATTAAAATACATTTAGAATGTACGGTATTTAATAAGAATGAAAAGAAAGAAAACCAGTGTGTGCTTTTTGTTAGTGTTAATAAGGCACACGAGGACGGTGAGTGTGAAGGGGGCTGGGAAGTTCCATATATTATTGAAGCCATTCTCAGAAGTGGTTAAGCTGAAATTTGAGCATCATCATCGGTGTTCTGTCATGTAGTTGCCATGGAAACTAGGGACCAGCAGCTTCCAGCCTGTGAGGGGTCCCCAGGGATAGTAAAGTGAGAGGAGGGGATGCCCTGAAACTAACAGCTCAGAGAAGGGGGGAATGTGCAGACAGGGAATCTCTCCCTCCAGGTGTAGATATAAATCTTCTCACTGCTTGGTGAGGCTTCCGGCGTGACATGGGTTAAATATGATTACACTTTCCTGAAATGTCAGAATTAAGATAATCACTGAGTCTCTAAATGAAAAGACATTATTATATATATTATATAGAGTAGCGGAGCATACATTGCATGGTGCATATGTGCAGCACATTAATTTTGTATATATCTATATATCTATCTATAGAAATATATATAAATAAAATAAATAATAATAAAAAATATATATACTGTATATACTGTACACACACACTCACGCCAGCCAGCATTTGTGTTGTTAACTTCTTTCTGTTGGTTACAAAATCCCTGATCCGTGTATTCGGTTACTTCATAAGTCAGCATTTCTCTTCCCGTCTTGCCCAGGAGGTTTTGTAATGAAGTCTCTGAAAAAAAAAACCCCATTGTGCTGAGCTACATTGTAATGCATATATTGTCCCTTATCCCATACTCCTGATTAAACACAAAATGCCAGCCAGCATCCTGTGCCTGCATCTCTAAAGCCAACACTGTCACATTGCATCTAGTAACAAGTCAGTGTTCTGCTTGGGATGTCAGACTAATGCAAGGATCATTGTTTGTTACCTTTCAGTGCAGACTCTGTGTGTGCAGAACAGATGTGTGACATCATGCCCCACTACTGTCACCCGGTCCCTCATCTCCAGTCTCTGGCTCCTGCCTCTCACTCTTCTCATCACTTCCCATCCTAATAGCTCTGAGCTGTCATTTGCCTCATTAAACACATGTGATGATGGAGCCTCCCTGCCAATCTCTTTCCACTTTACTCAGATTTATCTTTATCTCAGGTGTGACAGGCGCGTATAAAATGTAGTGGATGACACCTTCTAGTGTAGAATCAAAGGTATTTTATTTAAACGAGGACTTACAATCAGTTAGCTAACAAGCGAAATAGGGACCACAGACAGCTGACTGATGCCAGGAGGTTTGGGGGAGCTGATCCAGTACAGAATACAAAATTTTATGCACTCATACACATACTGTTCTTTCATATCTACATTTTTTGTCTACTAGAATGCACGTCCTGATAAAATGGTGGCCATGCAATGGTGGAACGCTTGCAGGACTGGGAGATGAAGGGCCCAATAGGGAATGTAATGTTAGTGGTCCAAGCTAAAGGTGTGTAGCCATGCACCAGAGGGGTGAGCCACCAAAGAGAGATTTGGCCAACCATTAGAGAGGACATGCAAAGAACAGGGCCCCTACAAAGGTGGGGACAGATGTGTGTCAGGATGGCTAATCTTGGTTTAGTTTCCATAGAAAAAAACCAAGAACCCAAGTTCATCAATAGTTCTTCTCCACCAAGTTACTGACCCCTAGAGAGGGGATGGGGCCCTAGGGCAGTGGGGTCCACCTGGGATTTCCTCTTTGCACCCATGGGCCGGTCTGACCATGGCGGCAACATATTGGATTTTGCAAGTGCTTGGCATCTAAGATAAAATGACACTTACATTCTTCATTTGTAGAAAGAAGGTCCAATACTGGGAATATCCCAAGTGGGAGCAGGCCATAAAACAAATGGGAGCGAACTAGCTGGTGAGTGGGGGAGGTGCTGTACAAGAGGGGGAGGGCTGGAGGAGTGAGGATGGTCCACCCTGTATTAAGTGCCCCCTGTCCTCTGAATGCTTATTCTTACCCTGCCAGCAGGTAAGGAGAAGGCTTTAAAGGTCTGTTGGTACCATTGTAAACATAGTAGTGGAATGAGTAACCTAAGAGTATCTCCAGAGTCATGGAAGACCCAAGCCATCTTTTTTTGTCAATCAGAATGTAGTTGGAGTTCATACAAAATATGGCATATAAAATACTAAAAGATATTATTTTTTTTAAATGCACTGATTAAGCTGTTTGTGGATTAAAGTGGGTGGCCCAGGGCAACTAACTTGTGGGGGACCTAGCCAAGAAAATGTTCAATATAATATGCTGACGCAATGTTATTAGAAAGTACTGTATAATGTGTAAATACTCCCAGTACCACAAATGTGTTAAACATACTGTACTAGTTCACATTACGCACACAAAAACCCCAGTTCACATATGCCATAGTGACCCCACACTATGGGTGGACTGGCCCATAGGTGTACAGGGGAAATCCCCGATGGGCCCCACTGTCTTGGGGCCCCACCTAATTCTCTGGGGGTCAGTAACTTAGTGGTGCAGGATAATGGATGAACCTGGGTGCTTGGGTTTGTTTATATGGATACTATACTAAGATTAGTCCTCCTGTCAATCAAAGTGGGTGATCCTAACACACCCCTGCCCCTTCTTAATAAAGGGGCCATGTTTTTTTGCATGTCCTCTTTAATGGTTGGCTAAGTCCCTCTGTGGTTGCTGGCCATACCCCCTCTGGTGGCTGGTCACCCTCTTAAGCTTGGGGCCCTACTACTGCATTCCCTGATAGGCCATTTATGCTTCAGTCCGACACTGACTGGTGATGTAGCTTTGTGTAGGGGCTCCCCAGTGTGTGGAGGCCCCTGGGCAGCCGCCCCAGTTGCCCCGTTGTTAACCTGTCTCTGCTATAAAATAATGGCTAGATGTAGATATTCATTTTGGATTATAGCGCCCATTGATACAGGGGCCAAATGTACTGTGTCTCAGGCTGTCACCCTGCCAACAGAGCTGAAAGTTGATGAGTTTCTCAACAAGCTTAGGTAAGGATCTATTTAAAGCTTCAGATTAAGAATGATTGATAAGAACTATAAATACTTACACTCAGTAATATACTTATGGCTGAGTATTAGTTGGTTAGGGATGTCATGTGCAGGTTCTATGCATGTGGCAAAGTGAAGAGATAAAAGGGCCACAGTCTTTGTCTAGTATCATTATGATCTTCAAAGTCCAGTATGGGAATCTCTTGCTGATGGAGAGTCATAATAAGTATCAGTGGAACCTGATGAGAGATTATCTATTGCCGATTATCACAGAGATAGAAAGTTTTCTATCAATACAACTTATTATTAAATGTCTGCCAGGACTCGGTTCTCTGGTTTAGCTCTTCCATTGTGTTATTTAAGTTAAGCCCCCAAATTATTATTTTTTTATTGACCATTGAACTTCCCTTCTTAAATCTTACAGTTTTACTATAGTTCATGGTGTTCAGACTGGAGCAGTGCTCCTGAGCTGTTATTGTAGATAGCTATCATTATCATTGTATCTTTTTTGGCTCTTTACCTCCTTTGTGTAGAGCTGTTGGGATGATGAGTGACTGCGGTCCGTGTATCGGGATGAGGTTATCCTGGCTCTCTTACCAAATGCCTTCCTCTTGTTTCTAAAATCCCTTCTAAGCACGGCGTTAGCCTAGAGGATTAGCTGCACAATTGGATCTATAGGGGGTTTTACTGTAAATCCCTGGAAAGTAGTAACTATTAGGCCAATTTATATCAGCCTCTGTTTGCCCTAATTTATTCTCTTAGTCACTGGAAAAGATACAAACAATATACTGCAATCATTCATACTTATCTATTATAAAAATAATAGAAAGTTACAGTTGTGTAACTAAAGTATAATTATTTTTCCCAAAGAGTAATACTGTATATATAACTGCCTTTTATCTTTTATAATAAAGCATTTTTTCCTGTGGGTACACCTGGCTAATGCCATTAGCGATCCAAGGACAATGGCCATAGGCTAATAGGTGTGGTTCAAAAGGTCGACCGCATAAAGGTTGACATTCAGAAGGTCGACCCCAAAAGGTTGACTGGTCATTAGGTAGACCATCATTGTGTAGACATGTATTTAGGTTGACAGGTTGACACAGTCAAAAGCGCGACATTTAACATGTCGACACTAAAATGTTGATACATATTTTTTTTTGCTATTTTAGCCTAAACCTAACTCTAACCCTAACCCTAAATCTAACCCTAAACCTAACTCTAACCCTAACCCTAAATCTAACCCTAACCCTAAATCTAACCCTAAAAGAACATGATAAAACCATGTGATGGCATGTTAAATCGACCTTTTGACTGGGTCGACCATATCACCTTGTTGACCTAAATACATGTCTACACAATGATGGTCGACTTAATGACCATATTAACCTTTTTACTGTTGACATTCAGAAAGTGTCAACCTTTTGATTGTCGACCTTTATTATTGTCAACCAATTGACTGGTATCCAGGCAAACACAGGGGGGCTTCCAGTTGCCCAAAACCCAAGACTCAAGTCAGCAAATCATGATCACAATAGTAGTAGTATATAATATGATTTTACTAGAGCTACAGCCACAACATGTGGTAGAAGGGATGGAATAGAGCTGCTGCACATGCCCATTATCAGCAGCTTCTCCAAACAAGTTTACTGCTCATGACCAGGGAGCAGCTGCCATCAAGAGATAGGTGTCTTAAAATGAGGTGGGAGAATGTGTGTTTAGAAAGCTTAGTTCTGTCTCCTGTTTATATTATGTATGTATATGTCCACATATGTTTTTAAAATGAGACAAATATTTTATGCATTTTTAGACTCTCTTCCCTACAGCTTAAACTATAGACCAGCTATAGTGTTATTAATACTGTATTACAAACACTATGCAGTGTATAAGGAGACCAAAGGCCAGTTCTAGGTTCTTCGGCCGCTCCCCAAGACTCCCGGGCTCGCTCCAATGCTCCGCAGAATAAGGGACTTGGATTCTGGAATGGTGGCCACATTCAGCTCATATGGGCTGGCCTAGTGTTCCCGCTAGACTGCGGGCAGGTCAAGGTGCTGAGGGTGCGGGCACGGGGCGCGTGCACCCGAAAGGTGCGGCCGAAAGGTGTGGCCGACCCAATTTGTCACACTTACGGAGGTGCTAGGTTTCCCCTCACAGTAAAGAAAATGCCATGCACATGCGGAGAACGGTCACTGTAACTTTTCCCACCAGTGAGATACTGCAGCCGACTGGTGGGGAAAGCACAGGACAGACTGTTTTAGCGGGGAGGCGCATTTTGCCCCTTTAAAATTGGGCAGGACACGAAGCACCATTAAGAGAACCTATGGGGAACTCTACTAGCCCTTCTTCCACATCTAACGGTTTACTGTGATCGCTGGCCCTGTGTACTGTATGTCTCAAATATACTGACATTGAAAATTGGATGATGCAGACTATAGCTTGTTAGGTGCTAACTATGCCTTCTTCATGGGCTTGCCACACTCATTCTAAGGCCCGTATTCAATTAGATGCGAAAAGTCGGAAAGGTTTCGCCTGTCCGACTTTCCGCCTACATCGCGTGTTTTGGCTGCGGAAACCTATTGGACGCACACTATTCAATTCCAAACCAAGCGAAAACGGCAAGATCGCGATATCGGTACAGGCAGAAAGTGCTGTCAGAAATGGGGAAATCAGCCTGAACCCCCCAAAAAAGTGCACTAACATTTGGGATCAATGTAGATGTCCCCGAATAGCCCTAATAAAGCTGTTTGTGGTACTTAAGTTGTTTCAATTGCTTCTAATTAGCGACTTTGCACAAGTGGTGAAGAATGGCATAAAGCAGTATTTTTTGGTGAAAATAAGTAGTCCTGTCAACTTTGGGGTACCTGAAAATGGCTGCAAGCATTTTTTAAAGTCTCTAAAGTGAAGTTTAAAAAATCATGAAAAACCCACCTGTTGCACCTGCAATCAAAAAAACACCTCACCCCTACTTGCAGACCCCCCAAAAGTCTATTTTGCTACTTTCTATGTTTGTGCCCCAACTTTGTACTTTTTCGCCCCCATATTCAAAGTCAATTTTGGGGTGTTCCTCACTTATTTTTTAGGGATTTTGTGACGCAGTTATCCTTTGGGGGCTGTCCCAAGGGTGCTGAGTGGTTTCCCGAAGTTTCCACCCCAAAACCCCAATTCTGCATTTTTTTCCGCCTGCTTTCAGAAGCAAATCTTTTCCGCTTATTACATTTCATTGACTTTCCGCGTACGCGAAAAGTCTTTGGAATTGAATACAGTGATAAGTTTCCGCCTGGCGAAATGACGTCATCCGCGATACTTTTTCACGGAAAACGGATTTTCGTGTCTAATTGAATACAGCCCTAAGGGGGAGATGTACTACTATAAGCCTTGGAGAGTTATAAAGTGGAGAGCGACCAGCTCCTAACTGTCAATTTACAGGCTGTGTTTAAAAAAATGGCAGTTAGGAGCTGATTGGTTGGTACTTTATCGCTCTCCACCTCCAAGGCTTAGGTATCTCCCCTTAAAGCATTTGGAAACCCCCCTTTAAAAATCCTGCGTTGTCTCTGAGCAGCGCTGCTTGAATCACCATTGCCCATGATCAACTGCCAGTGCCAGCCGGCCATAGCCATCGCCAGGCGTTTTTTTTTTAATAAATGGGCAGTAGTGGTAAATCACGTGAAAAGTGCAGTTTTTGTATGATTTAAGGCTCATGTGCTTTGGTAAAGAGACTGAGGGACTAATTCAGCGATTTTCGCAAAGCCAATATTTCTGCAGATCGAGCGATTGTTTGGTATTGTGCATGCGCGAAAGCCACACTGTTCACGCGCAGCGATTGCATGCAGTTACGTTCGTACATAGGCATCACTCGTAAAGTGAGTGACAGGTAGTCAGCATTTGGGGATGGCAATAAAAACTCAGGCGTATCTGACCGTTTAAATGTAATTTCATGGGCCTGCATAAATTATCCATTGCGATCTCCTTCATAGCATGAGAGCTCTCTGCGTGTCAGGAGAGCTGTAGTGTTTGCGCTGGTCAGACTTGCCTTATATGATGCGTGAGTGCCCGATGTGCGTCAATGTTACCGATGTTTACGCTGTTGAACGTGGTTGGACGGATATGAGAAGGCAGCAGTGGGCGTCCCTATGCTCGGCTAAACTTAGGAAAGCTTTAGCATATTTTAGCAACTGCGATCTGAGAGAGAATGCAGGTGCGACTGCATTAGCGTAAATCTCGGAACCAACTGTTCAGTACAAAACACTGTATTGTGTGGATTTAGAGTATGGTATTTGTCTGTGGATTAAAAAAGGGATCTGATTTACATTATTGAATCTGGTTACACAATCTTTGGTGCCCTCAACCCAGGCCCGGGCAGTACACTGGCATTTGCCTCATTGTCTGGCATCTCTATTGTAGGGAAAGGACTGGACTCACAAACAGGTGTTGCTAATCGCCTGTTTAATCTCTGTCAGCATCCTGTCCTTGCTTCCTATAAAATAATTCCTGGATACAGCAATGTGTCACTGTGCTATGTGCCCTCGCTACAGTTACTGCTGTAGTGTTTTGGCTTCAGGAGCATATAGAACAGGTAGGTTTATACTCAAGTGTAGTCCTGCCTCAATCCCACTCACTATTTACACCTTTTACCCAGAACATCCTATTGCTTTGCCATTTCTGTCACAGAGCAGACTCTAGTACTCCTACTCTTTATGCGTGGTACCAGTAGCGTGGCAGTATTAATGCATACCTCCCAACTGTCCCACATTCAGCGGGAAAGTCCTGTTTTTGTGGGACTGTCCCACCCGCGGGCCGCAGTGTCCCACGAAGTTGGGGGGGGGAAGCTGGGGGGAGCGCACACCGCTGCTCTGCATACCCGAGCAAAGGGTAAGCAGGGGGAGAATAGATAGCATGCGCACGACATCTGTTTACAGTGTAGTTGGAGCCTGGAGGCAGCCCAGCACCCCGTTCGCCCCCACAGTGACGCAAATAGAGGTGCTGTGAGGCTCCACCCATTTCCGTGATGCCCAGTCCCCTTTCCATGAAGCTCCACTCTCTTTTTGGCGGCATAGGCCATAGCCACGTGAGTTGTCCCAGGGCCTACTACTCAAATGTTGGGAGGTATGTTAATGCCATATATGAATATGTCTCTACCACTGCAAATCTGTGTGTATTTAGAAAACGAAAGCATTGGGCAGCACAGACGGTGTAATGGTTAGCATTACCGCCTCACAGCACTGAGGTCATGGGTTCTATTCCCCCTAAGGCCCTAACTGTGCGCCGCATGTGATATCATCCTGTTGGCAGTGCAGCGTGGCTGACAGGACTATATCGCATGGGACCGCGGAATGTCGCAGATGTTCGCATATGGATGCGATCCATATGATCTATCATCCCGATCTGCTTCGGAACGATAGATCGTTCAATTGATCGCATAGTGTGTACCGGGCTTTAGTGAATAGACCTCAGCATTTGCAAAAAGTCACAGAAGGGCGACCTCCAATGCACACAGCTGCAGGAGCTACAACATCCACCTCTGAAAGCCCCAAGACCTCTATTTCCTATAGCCAAAAATACTTAGCGGTTGATGTATGAAGCAGTGAAAAGTGTGGAGAAGTGGACCAGTGGAGAAGTTGCCCATAGTAACCAATCAGCTTCTGCCTATTATTTTATAGAATGTACTTGATAAATGCTACCTCAAAGCTGATTGGTTGCTATGGGCAACTTTTCCACCTATCCATTTCCTTCATTTGCTATGAAGTCAAACAATGCGTATGAGTGGGAGCCCAGGAAAGAAATAGAGGGAAAATTATGGTGAGGGAGAAGGAAGAGGGATGGGAGAATGAGAGAAACAGAGAACCTAACCAGCATACACCCCCAGCATACACCCCTCTGCTGAATAATTCAGACCAGCAGCTGCCCACTAGCCCCCTGACTCTGACTGTAAGCTATTTCTGGCCATTTATTCAATTATTTAACTTGGAAGGAGTAGGAAACGGTATCCAGAGAGATGTTAAAGATTTTAACCTAATACAAATCTATTTCCTGCCTGTAGCTGTAGCTTCAAATATCAGACATAATGTGAACTATTAGCAACTGACCATGAAACACACAAGGCTATGTGATGTGCCCCTCCCCACACCCATCCGCTGCATCTATAGCAACATCTCAATTCCTGGCAGTGATGCACAGACAGCACAGGTACATACTTCCCAACATGACCCTCTCCAGGAGGGACACGATGCTCTGGTCCTGGACTTCCCTGGTAAGGGGCGTGGCTGCAGTGCAGTCCAAAATTCAAATAGGGGAGTCACACTAACTGCCAGTGAGTCCCAGCCAGTGATGTTTGGCAGCGTGTGAAATGACAGTTGGTGTGTCTCCCCTATTTGACTTTTGAACTGTGCTGCAGCCCCGCCTCTTACCAGGGAAGTCCAGGACCAGAGCATTGTGTCCCTCCTGGAGAGGGTCATGTTGGGAGGTATGTACCATGAATATATATCAAATAATCTATGAAACGTATCCTTATATTGGAAGAGTGGTGATGTCACCACTTACATGTGGTCAGCAGTGATGCCATTTGTATCACAAGACTAATATTGAAAGCAGAGTCATAAGAACTCTGTGAAAACAGTGCCAATGCACTAGGGGCAGCGCTGCCGCTGCCCAGCGGCTCCTGCATATGGTCTGCATGGTGCCAGGAGCCGCATCCTGCAGCCAGTATCACTACTGCAGAGCCACCCAAAGTGTCCGAGGGACATCCAGACAGGCACCCTGCAGCCTGTGGAGGTGCCCGGAGCGTTCTTAGGATGCTCCAGGCAGTGCTCTACCTCCCAGAGCCTTCGCCTCCTTCCCCAGGTGTGGCATGATGACGTCACAGGTTTAGGGGGCGGCACAGGGCACACTGCCACCTTGCTTTGGCGCTGATTGAAAGTGTCCAGTAATGAAATGCCTGAAAGCAAAACTCATCAGCATATGGTATAAACCTACACAAGCAGCTTGTTTTGTTTCAACAGGGGAACTTGTGCAATACAGGCAATATTGTACCCCGGCCTGCAGTAAAAATAAAAAGATTTTCTTAGTAACTCACTGGCATAATGTTGTCTTGTCTATCTACCTCTGATATACTCTACAAAATGAAGAGAGTTTCATTCATTTTTTCTGGATTCAACTTTCAATATTTGTATTTCAGCTACCCCACTCTGCACTTTATTAATAATTAAAAAGAAAAAAATGTCCCAAATGTATAGCCTATGGGGTGTATTTACTAAAGTGGGGGTTTGTAGAAGCGGAGTTGTTGCCCATAGCAACCAATCAGATTCTACTTATTTATCTAGCACCTTCTAGAAGATAATAGCTAGAATCTGATTGGTTGCTATGGGCAACATCTCCACTTCTAAAAATCTGCACTTTAGTAAATATATAGCTCTATGAGTGTAGTTGGATTGATGCCTGGCGATTTCATCAGCTGGGCGCTGCGATTTGGGTAGGACTAGCAAATTTTAAAGGCTACATTCCGCTGATGAAACGTTGGAAATGAGATTACAGAATAGATTATAGAAAGCTCAGGTAATAGAACTCATCTCCTCTGACATCTCTACTTGTAGACCTGCTTTCTATGCTTTATGGTATGAGAATTGAATAGACCTTTGTACAATATTTAATATTCCATAGATTCGGGAGGGGATGTAGTTATGAGACCGGCAGCCGCGATGCTGCTGGTCTCAATCCCGACGGGGGAAGCCCGACAAGGGATTTAAGATAGGTGTCGAAATACCGATGCCTATCTTAATCCCGATGCCGGAATCCAGAACGAGGTAACTCCGGGGCGCCCTTAGCTGTTAGCCGAAGGGGAAGGGGGTTAGGTTTAGGTAGAATAACGGGGTTAGCGTTTGGGTCAGGCACCCCTAGGGGTGAGGGTTAGGGTCAGGCACCACTGGGGGGGGGGGGGGGGTTAGGCACTAAGGGGGGAGAGTTAGGTTTAGGCACGAAGGGGGGAGACTTAGGTTTAGGCACCAACGGGGAGGGTTAGGCTGCGGGGTAGGGAGGGTTACGCTACAAGAAGGGAGGGTTAGGGGGAGAAGGGGGGAGGGTAAGTATACTTACCCGACCCATGTCAGGGTACCAACCATCAGGATGCTGCTGTATTTTCACACGAGGCATCCCGACAGCCGACATTACATACCGATTCCATTCGGGAGATACTCCCGTTGCCATCAAGGTTTTTCTTGATAAATGAGAGTCATGCGACACCATCATTTTTATACGGTTCTGGATTTGGGACTGGGAATAGAGTGTTCTTACTTAAAACAAGCAAAGGGTCATGTGGAGGAATTATGGATAAATTAATCTAACAACAGTAAAGTGGCAGACTTCCAACAATGGACAGCTCGGATTGGAAGGTTTATTAAAGGTTGGAGTGAGATGAAAATCAGAACTGTCCCATAACTTTGTGTGTAAGAGTGTGAGGAAAGTCAGAAAGGAGATGTCTTTGTGATGGCCTCAAGAAGAACAATGTGGATATCTGTGGATAAACAGTTACTGTCAGCACTGTAACAGGGCTCAACTGCGCCATGTGTCTACACCCCGAGCACCCGATGTCATATTGCCACCCAGAGGGGGCTGGGCCAGCAGCAACAGGAGGTGGAGGTGCAGCACATTCCGATCAGCTGTAAAGGCTGCAGTGCCTGTCTGGAGCGTCTGGCAGTGCTGCAGCAGCGATCCTGGGTGCAGGGTTCTGGTTGACAGACTGACACTAGGACGCTCTGTGTTGGGTGAGGTAGTGTAATACAGGCAGTGTTATTTTTCAGTTCTGAGACTGAGGGGGTTGGAGGGGCTGTGTTGAGTCGTTGCCATGGGTGACAGAAAGTCTAGATTCACCCCTGCATACAATAATTTCATTACTGATTGTACAGATGGTGCTCAGTCAACCAATGAAACAGACTCACCAGTTCTTTACCCACTGCTCCTGATGGGCCCCAGAATGCTTATCTAAACAAATATAGTTCTGGGAAGTTATGCTGTTCTTATTCTTAAAATAAACAGGACAAAGTACAATAGAACATACTGTAGGTTACTGAGACCATCATTTTGAAAGCTTAGCATTTTAAGGATTAACTGTTAGCAGAATAAATGATATTATCATTATATGAATATTCTTTTATATTTAGTGTTCGCACTAGGCTATTTTAGCGGTGCGCTGCACCCTGCCCGATTGTAAAAGGGCAAAATGCGCCCTGCCCTTTTAGCGGCGCCTTGCTAAAACAACCTGCCCTGAGCCTTCCCCACCCAAGGGCCAAAGTGTCCCGTAGGTGGAGAAAGTTGTGATGAAGGATCACCGCTGGGTAAATAGATGCCATGCTTCCGTAAGTGCTGGACACGCCCCCAAGTGTGACAAAGTGGAGAGTGTCACAAGGCCATGCCCCCTTTTCAGGAGCCTTTCAATGCGCGCAGAGGCTTCCTGCCAGCACCCTCAGCGCCCTGCCCTGCCCGCAGTCTAGCAGGAACACTAATATTGATTTCATAAAACCTCCATATATATATATATATATACAATATAACAATAACAACCTTGGTTTGCCTATTGGTACCTGTAGCTCCAACCCTGATACCTACCCCATCTGAGAAGGTAATACTATAGGAATGGCCCTACCAAGGAGCTTCCTGAATTACAACAGTGGATTATGGGCCTGATTCATCAAGGAACGCAGATGAGAATTCACATGCACTCGGATGATTGTTGCGTCTTGCATCGAAGTGAGCGTGCGCGAACCGGCCACTGCGATCGGGAAGCGATCACAGTGAACATGCAGTGATTGACAGGAAGTGACCATTTGGGGGTGCTGAGGGGGGTATTCAGGTGTGCCTGTGTGTTTGAACGCTGTTACATGGGCGTTCAAAAATAAGCCCCTGCGATGGCATACGCAGCCTGAGCTCTCATTGCGTGCAGGAAGTTTAGCAGTTTGTGAGTGAGGTCAGATAAACCACAACTGTGCGTAGGGGTCCGATGGTTCTCGATGTTACTGATGTTTTCGCTGTTTTACTAGTTCTTACGGATGTGAGTAAAGGGAAGGGGCGGCTTTATGTAGTGCTGGGCGTCTGCATCTTGTACTGCAGCGGCATTGCGGTCGCATTCATTTGCATAATTTTGCAGTGGCCAGTTGCATGCGTGCGCAATGTTACGATCCGTGTTGAATCAGGCCTGGTGGTTTGCAAAAAATAAGGGATGTCATTTTCTAATGAGAGTTCGCCAGCTACATCAGATCGTTTTTTAGTAGAGCCGAAACATAAAATGGAGAGTTGAAAATCAAATGAATAAAAATTAAAAAGAAAGTCAAGTAGTAGTGGAAACGTTGAATGGATATGCAATGAATCATTACCAATTTAGAAAATAATACGTATTTCTTTAGCTCCTCTAGTTTATAGGAACATGGGTCCTCCAATGGCTGCTTAGACATTCGAAGGTTATGGCTTAGTAGACACCCGAGCAAGTATTCTATCTGAGTTCATTACATTTGTCCAATAGCTGCGCTCTGATTCTGCAGATCGTTTTTGCATATGAGGCCTGATTCTGACACGTTCGCTAAGCTGCGAACGCATGCTGTGGGCGATTATCACACATTTGCACATGTGTATGCGTCAAAGTACGCATGCGCAAACCAGTCATTGCGGCCAGGAATCGTGCGGTCATAGTACACAGACTGGACGCTACTTTGAGTGACAGATAGCGCCGTTTGTGGGTGGTAACAGGGGAAGGTGCTTGTGAACAGGGGAGTGGTGCTGCGAACGCAGGCGTGTCTGGCCGTCCAAACAAAGTTTTATGGGTGTGCATCACTAGCAAAGAAGCGTCATTGTACACGTCACTTGGTTGTATTCAGTCTGCAGTGATCGCAGTGCTTGCGGTGGGGTAGGGTCTACCTCAAGGGCAGCGTGCAGCTCCGATGGCTCTCGATGTCACCGATTAATCATACATTTCCTGGAGATGACGTGTGCTATGAAAGAAAGGTGGGCGTATTTATACTCCGGTGTGCCGTCGCTCTCTAAGGCATAGAGGACGTCCATTCACTCTCAGACAGTGCGATCGTGGCATTTGCATACCCGCCCCTTTTTAGCTGCGTGAGAGAGCAGCTTAGCGTCCGGGTCTGAATGCACTCCACAGTTCTTTGAAGAGAAGAACGTTTACTCCGTTATTTTACTTAAATCTTGTAAACAAGTAATTTGTTCTTTTCTTTTATTATGCGTTAAGTCCATCTGTCTTAATATACACCATTGCTGAGTGGATCATTTTTGCCAAGCGCAAAAACAAAAAAACACCGACTTGAAACCCATTAGCAATAATCAGTCCAGGCCCCCATTAATTTTTAAATAGTGGCTGCAGAGAACATATGGTAGAAAGTAGAGATTTTAGAGGACAGCTGGCTGGCTCATCCAGTAGATGTCTCTCAGATTTCCCAACAATCATGGTCTTAACATTTTTTTATTTAGTCTCTTGATCATCGATCACTAATGACTCTCCTGTTTTCTTACTACCCTCCGACTACCCTCCAACGCTCATCACTGCCCTTACCCATTTCCACGTCTGTATCCCTCAAATGTTCACTGCATGCAAATTCCTTTAATTAGTTCAATACAGCAGCCAGCGTTGTGTTGTCATTTTGTACATCTATGTTTTGATGTTGGTTTTTTATGTTACTTTTAGAGACAGTTGTTATATCATTTATTGAAAACTGTCATGAGTCTATTTTTAATCTAAACTTTGAGATTGATACATAGCTGAAAAGAAGAGTGCATGGAAAAAAATGTGTATATATTCCCATATTCTGAGTTGTAAGCATTTCTAGATGTGGACATCACACCGCCAGTTGCGATCCAGACTCATCTCAGTCAAGCACGACTAGGTTAAGGAGTCACAGCCGAGGGGAGGGAGTTGCAGCTCGAGATTTTCAGATGTGCCTTACTGTGAATAGGTCACAGAGATACTATTAAAAATACATAAAAAAATCACAAGTTAAGTTTTAAGGCCCAATGTGTGGTCCAAGGTTGTGCTAGATTAGAGATTTTGAGGTTGTGACCCCCTGAATGTTAAAAGGATTTTTTTTTCTTCTCCCATGAACAATGGCACTCTACACTGCTAGAATGTTGCACACTGATACTTGGGGTTCTGGAGCAATGCACACAGACACTTTGGGATAAAGAATGATGCTCTTAGGGGTATATTTACTAAAGTGAGAGTTTTTAGAAGTGGAGATGTTGCCCATAGCAACCAGTCAGATTTTACTTAACATTTATCTAGCACCTTCTAGAATATAATAGCTAGAATCTGATTGGTTGCTATGGGCAACATCTCCTCTTCTAAAAACCCTCACTTTAGTAAATGTATACCCCTTAGGGGTAAAAAATTATGCACATTGATACTTGGTATTCTGGAAAGATCGCACACCAGCAGTTGGGATTATAGAAGAATGCAAAATGACACTTGAGATTCTAGAATAGGGGTGGGCAATAAGCGGCCCCCCAGCTGTTGTAGAACTACACATCCCAGAATCCCCTGCAATACACATTGGCCCTCATTCAGAGCCGTACGCTCTGAGCAGAGCGCACGCTCTGAATGAGGGCCGGGCTCCATGAAAATGGAGCGTCCTCCTGGACGCTCGTATAGCTGTGGGTCACCACCCAAAGCCTATACGAGCGTGCAGTTTGATGGCCGCGATGGTCGTGACCATCGCGACCATCGAAATTGCGAGCCGGAGCCTGCGGTTGAGGTTTTCAACCGCAAGCTCCGGAGTGATTTTGGCTCTATCAGAACCAAAATCACTCCCACTGACATCACTAGTGATGTCAGTGGGCCGGCTTTTGACGGGAGGCGTTCCCGTGGGAACGCCCCCGTCAGGGAGGCACGCCCCCGGAACGCCTACCAAAGGGGGCGTGCTGTCAATCAACATTGACAGCACGCCCCCTTTGATCGGACACAACGAGCGAAGGACTTTCCTTCGCTCGTCGCGTCTGGCGCATGCGCACGACGGAGCTCCCTCCGTCGTGCGCATGCTCAGTCCATAACATCGACCCACTTGCGAGCGGACAGCCGCTCGCGAGTGGGTCTGAATCAGGCCCATTGACACTTATGGGTAAATTTACTAAGATGGGATTTCTATTTAAAAAGTGATGTTGCCCATAGCAACCAATCAAATTCTACTTATTTATCTAGCACCTTCTAGAAGATAATATCTAGAATCTGATTGGCTGCTATGGGCAACATCACTTCTTAACAGAATTCTCATCTTGTTAAATTGACCCCTTGGGGTTCTAAAACAATGGGACATTAACTTTTGGACTTCTTAAATCATGCACACTGACTAGGGTTCTAGAATTATGCACATTGACACAGGGTTCTAGAATTATGCACACTTAAATTTGGGGTTCTAGAATTATGCACACTGACACTGGGTTCTAGAATGATGCTCACTGAAACTTTGGGTTCTAGAATGATGCTCATTGACACTTTGGGTACTAGAATGATGCTCACTGACACTTTGGGGTCTAGAATGATGCTCACTGACACTTTGGGTTCTAGAATGATGGCATACCAACAGTTGAAGTTATAGAATAGTGCACACTAATACAACTTGGGGTTAGTATCGCAGTAGCACACTCCACCTTCAACTGCCTCCATTTTGTGGGGGTTCCGAGGCCAGTGCCTGCGTCTTCTGATGCAGATTTACTGGCCTTGGCTTACGAAAATGAGACAGCCATCCTGCGTAGCCTTAGGCTTACTCAGATGGTCACGATGGTGATCCGATTTTCCGATGCTGGAAGTGGCCGTCTTTTGTCTTCAGAAGCCTCCTACGTCATTAGCTTATTTTCACATCGCTACTCTGTCTATAGAAGCAGCAGCCATGCAAATAGCGTCCATTTCTGAATCAGACCCCTAGAACAATGGAGCACCAACACTTGGGGTTCCAAAAAATGGTATACTGGCAGTTGTTGCCCCAGAGCAATGGTACACTGACACTTGGGGTACCAACTAAACACCAGTGTCCTATATGGTGATAATCTATTGAGTCATGTGTGGAGAATTATGATCTGGTCAACCAGCAACATGTGTGGTTAGCATTATATTATTCTTCCTGAAGGCTTATATACAGTATCTGACTCCTCCTCCAAAATCGTGTCTCTCAAAGCATATGTTAAGGTGACAATATAAAGTGCCACCACTTAACAGCGTCAGCTCAGTACTTAGTGTTTGTGTTACTTGCTGAATATTTGGGGAGGGGGAGGCTGGTTTCTGGAGATAGATCAATATTGCTGTCTGTGAGCAGACACAAGATATTCAGCTTTAAAGTAATGCACTGGAAGAAGCCAATATGACCTCAGCATTTATAACAAAAAAAACAAGGATCAGGTTTGGACAGATATTTAGCTAAGATCAGGCATCCTAAATAAATAATCATACAGTACTACTCTTACTACTGCTACTAATACTATTGCTAATAATAGTGCTAAAAAAGATGTAAATGATTTCACATCAATTAACCTAATATTGGTTCTGAATGTCGACGCCCCCTGATTGCATGATGTCATGTAGCCAGCTCCTGAGGAAGCTCAGAGTGGCTGCACAGATGGCATGGTGCATGTCTGGAGTGCACAAAGGATGCTCTAAGGGGCACTGCCACAGCGATAGTGGCTGCAGGGTGCCATTCTAGACATGCTTCTAGGCAAAAGCAAGGACCTTGGGGTAGCGACGGCACAGCTCGCACACCCCTGTGCTCTGTGCGGTGGCACAGCTCGCACACCCCTAGTCATTAGCACCTTATTCATTTGTATTTGTTTTCATAAATGTCTCTCTGTGCTTTCAAACCAATGATACTGATACCTGACATCTTAGACAGAGATATATAAATGTCCATGTATATAGCTGCTGAGGAAAAGCTGTACTGTCTTTACGCTGTCTGTGATGTGCTTCATGTATCCCTTTATATCTCTTTTCAAGAAGTTGAGTCTCATTGACAACCATCTTGGAAATATTTACAGTATGTGCTATCTATCTATCTATCTATCTATCTGTCATTTATCTATCTTTCCACATATTGTGGCAAGATCAGGGTAAGAGTCTTCTTTGGTAAGCTCCTGGGTTAAGCGGTTGCACTTGCCAGGCAGCAGCCAAGTAATAGTACACCCTTTATCAGCCTCTCACAGGTGGTCTGGCAATCAAGGCTGCTAATCAGCTTCTGCCTACCAGACAGAATCTAAAAACCTGAGGCATATATATCGCCCCATGACAACCTTCTCAATTTTTTGTCACACTATCTATCTTATATATATCTATCAAGCAATCTGCTGTATCTTACTCATATCTATTTTTATATCTATCTACTGTATTGCATATCTATCTATCTATATATCTATCTATCTCTCTATCTAGCGAATAAATATCTACAGTGGCATGAAAAAAGTTTTGACCCCTTCCTGATTTCTTCTGTTTTTGCATAGTTGTCATACTTTTTTCAGATCTTCATACAAACTACATACAAGAGTAAACACAAAATACAGTTTTTAAATGATAATTTCATTTTTTGTACGAAAAAAGTTATCCATCACCTATATCACTCATGTGAAAAATAAATTGCCCCCGTAAACTTAAAAACTGGTTGTGCCAACCGCAACTAAACATTTCCGATAACTGGAGATCAGACTTTCACATGGCTGTGGGGGAATTTTGGCCCACTCTTCTTGGCAGAATTGCTTTAATTCAGCCACATTGGAGGTTTTTCGAGCATGAACTGCCCGTTTAAAGACCTGCCACAGCCTCTCAGTTGGAAGTCAGGGCTTCGACTAGGCCACTGTAAAACTTTAATTTTGTTTGTTTTGAGCAATTCAGAGGTGGACTTGCTCTTGTGATTCACATCGTTGCCTTGCTGCATAACCCAATTGCGCTTGAGTTTAAATTTTAATATACAAGGAATCAGGAAGGGGGCAATTACTTTTTCATGCCACTGTATCTATCTAATATATATCTGTCAATCTACTGTATCTATCTATCTATCTATCTATCTATCTATCTATCTATCTATCTATCTATCTATCTATCTATCTTTCTTAGATAAGGAAGGATAGATAGATAGATAGAGAGATAGATAGAGAGATAGATGGCATATAAAAGCTATTCCGATTTCTGTGGTTCCTGAAGAGAAATAGCTGGAATATATGGGGGCTCTACCTATTTATAAAGGATTTTATGTCTTTATAATATCTGACATCTGGATCTGCTTGGTGGTTTTATCAATGAAAACCCACATGAGTCTGCTGTGCAGAAATCATGGGCTGACTCCAGTTTTATAGCTAGGAAAGTGCATTAGTGAGATGTTATTGAGGGCATGTGGTGCCTGGGTGAGTGCATGATCTCAGCTGGCACCCTTAGCTCTCAGTAATTTGCCCAGCCTTCCTTATCTCCCAGGGAGACTAGTTTTGTCTGGCAGACTGCATCTCTCAGGAGAAGCCGAGCTTTTTTTTGTTCCATAATTAAAGAGATCTGTTTTCTTTCATAGATTCTTGTATGTAGCACAGGGCAGAGTGGGGAGGAGGCAGCCAGCATGAGTGCTCTCATCCTCCACATTACCATGCAATGTGCTGTTACTTTCACATCTACATAATGGATCATATCACCCTATGAAAGTTATAGTTGCTCTGAACTTATAGTCATGGGCAATAAACACATTGGCTAATTTAATGCATGATGTTGGAACGTCCAGATGTATTTTCTTCAAAGTGAACAAATTATTGGGTTTTAAAAAAACAAACAAATACTCTGCACTGCAAATTTGGTGAGCCTTGGTCTAGCAGTAAATAGTTACATCTATCTGACACCTAATGGTCTGCCTCCTCCCCTCAGCATCCCCAACCTGCAGAGAGCGTGTAATTGCAACGAGAGGAGGGTCTTATCAGCAGTCTCAGAGTCTGTCACTCAAGCTTATCTACTGTCTCTCCCCCTGTAAGGTGGATTCCCTTCTACTTGTGTGATCCTTGGATTGTAAAGAATCTATGACATGTCTCTAACATCAAGATCGTGTGTCCTGGGCACAGTGCTGGTCTCCCTGCTCTGCTGCAACATCCAGACCCTGGAATTACCTAAGGATTGTAAGTAAAACACATACACACACATATACACATACACACACTCTCTCTCTCTTTCTCTCTCTCTCTCTCTACACACAGATTGTAAGAAGCATTGTCATTTTAAAGAAATTGCATATATATTTGTTTAATTTAATTTATGCAAAGCTTTTCCTGTGTCACAATTAGTGACAATACTTTTAAAAGATAATTGCAATCAAGTGATTTCTATGGTTGTTGTGTCTACTATAAGCTACTGCTGTATTGGGGATTAGGCAGCAGTCTGCTGTTCAGCACCAGGGATAGCTCCTCTGGTGTCAGTCCTGAAGTCATTCATTGCCACCTATGGGACACTTCTACTGTACCTACTGTATGTTAGATGATGTAAATGTTACATTAGATACACCCTATGTCTTGATACAAATATACTGTATATTTATTTGAATTACATATAGTCCGACAGTTAACAGCACTACAGTCAGCCCAAACAGATTATAAAATCACCTTTTATTTTTATACACATTGCTATAAGTAGCGGGACATATCTAACTATTATTGTGCCTGTAGTTTTAACGACCCAAATTAATAATTATATGAACTTAAATTGATATTTTTTCCATATGGTTAATTGGATAACCACACTAAATCTGTCTATGTACTACTCAATATTACAGTACACCTTTATGATATTCACCAATGTACCCCCTAATGCGCTGCACCTATAAATAAAGTTATGCAAACATACACTTCTGGGACTTATTAACATATGTAATACACATATTTTTTACTGTAAATAGATAATATAATAAGCAATGCAGAGTTTGTTTGGCATGTGTTTTTCCAGACAGACATGGATGAAATATATTAATTGTGCCTATTGGACCTATCAGCAGAAGAACTTTCAAGTATCCCCCAAACCCTGCTTGTCACATACTTAGCACATGTAAGAGAGAGAATATAAAATCAAAATAGATCATAAAAGTAAAAGACTTTCAATGGTTTCTATTATCATGCAACAGAGGCCTGAAATCTGTAGATGATAAGAGACACAGGAGAGATACAAGACAAAGGCAGCTCTATAAATGCAATCTGTTGAAAATCTTAGTTCTGGTTTTCTACCCTTATTTTGTTTGCTAGGACAAAGGATACAGCATTTTATGGCTTCCCGGTGGTCTGCAAATTGTTTGAATTGGATCACTAGAGGGTTAGAGCAAAATTGGCCAAGGTGCCTTTGAAAATGAAAATGGAATGTATTGCTGCTTACTGTAAATGGCCATCAGACTGAAAACAAAAACGTTTATTTTGAAACAATATGAAGGCTATGTGAATTAATACCATACAATTTATGCCATACAAAAATATGCAAATTACGCAGCCACCAGGAGATTTTGTTGAGACATCCAACAGTGATTTTACAAATCCAAGCATCTGCGTAAACTGTTGCAGCATCTGCGTACAAGGACGCAGCACCGGCCGCAGATCATTAGATTGTTGCCGTCATGACTGAGTCTATGGTCCTGCAGGATGAACGCACGAATTGAGATGCCGGAGCCATATTTCTAGCATATGGGATTGCAGCCGAAGGGTGTGACACACCCCTGAAACTGTCACAAGACGCCTGCGTTCTTTGCCGTGGGATGTAGTTATGGGACTGGCGGCCGCTTGGCCGCCGGTCTCAATTCCGACAGCGTAATCCCGGCAAGGGATTTAAAATAGGCTTCGAAATACCGACACCTATGTTAATCTCGACACCGGAAGGACGCCGTACCGATTGTCCTCTCTGCTGGGTAATTATACACTTAACCCGGGGATGGGGGAGTTAGGTTTAGGGACCCCAGGGGGGACTTAGGGTTGGGCACCCCCCCACGGAAGGTTAGGGTTAGGCTAGGGGAACAGAGGGTTAGGGTTAGGCACTAGGGGGGGGGGGTTAGGGCTAAGCACCTCCCCGGGAGGGTTAGGTTTAGGGTGCGGGAAGGAGGGGTTAGGTTTAGGCACCCATGGGGGGGAGGTTAGGGTTAAGCACTAGGGGGGAGGTTAGGCACCCCTAAGGGAGGGTTAGGGAGGGAGGGCTAGGGGGGTGAGAGGGGAGGGTTAGAGTACTTATCTCGAGTTGTCAGGATTTCGATCCACCGGGCTGCCGCTGTCGATATTTGATCCGGCGGCTAAACGGAATTACATACCGATTCCCTTTGTAGCCACTACCCGTAACTTCCCCCAAATGCTCCCTGACTGTCAATCATATTGCGAGTAAATAGTCGCTGTGAGCAGCTATGGTAATGTACCTTGAGGTGCGCACAGTGCAATTTAGACGCATGCGCAGTCTACTGATAATCACTCAGCTCCGTAAATATCAGCATTGCATGCAAATCTGAATCAGGCCGATTGTGTCATGATCAGTGACAGCACAGGAAAGTCACTAATCCTGTTTTGGCAGTCCACCTATTTGCCTCAGCACTATCTGTGTTCTTCAAATCCATAATGATAATACCGTAAATGCCTGAAGATTTGATTGAACTGAGAAGTGGACATTGATGCTGTTACACAGAATAGGACGGTGTAACTCACAGCAGCTAAGGAGCGTCACTGTTATTTTCCTGGTACAGTTTAGAAAGTAAAACAGGCTACTAATTGCTTGTTTTGGGTTACTGCACTGAGGGGGAGATGTATCAAATCTACTAAAGAGGAATGGTGGAGAAGTTCCCATAGCAACCAATCAGCTTCTGGCTGTCATTAAGTTTATTCTATAACATGGTTGGTAGAAGCTGATTGGTTGCTATGGACAATTTAGCAGGAACTAGTATTTTCATTGTGACACAAAGCAATACTGCCACCTATTGGATGCAATATTGTGAAAAGTTAGCAACACAGTGCTCTTGGAGTAAACTTTCTAAAGTGTTCTTTATGTTTCCATAGTACACATAGGGTCTGATCCGGAGGTGGTCGCAGCCAGGCTGCGTCTCTTGGCGGTCAACTTTATACTTTATGGAGATGTTGCTACGCAGCCCTTCCCAGTCACCGCCCAAGACATGTCTGGTAGCGTACGTCCCAAACGCAACAGCGCCCTTGTGCATACACCCTGTGTTACGCATGCACCATACAAATTATTTTTAGGGATTGTCACAGCTGCACAGAAGCAATAAAATCGCTCAACTCCATCAACATCCTGCATTGTGTGTGACTCTAAATTAGGCCCATATGTACTTCTCAAAAACTAACATCAATGTTTTATTGTATGTTTATTCCATAAGTTTCATTGATAGGAAGTGAGAGGATCCTGGGAAGTGGGATGAATGTTTCTTCCATAGCTGTCTCCTGGCATAGCGGTCTCCTGGCACAGCTGCCTCCTGGCATAGCTGCCTCCTGGCATAGCTGTCTCCAGGCACACAGCATCAATCGCCCCAATTATAAAGTCTCAGTCTATCAAGTAGGGTACAACTAGCATTCACATTGACTGTTCTGTTATAAAGGACAAAATAACAGAAAACAAATCATATGCATGTCCGTCTCTGCCTAAACAGCACACACGAGTTACAATAATGTCTTCTGTCTTTCTCACAGTATAACAGGCCCACCAAAAAAAAAACACATTCCTGATGTCACCAGTGTATGTATTTCCAGGACCAACTTTTAAATAGACAACACTGTGAACCTAGCAGCAGTCTAACCATCAAGCTGTTAGCTGAATGGGTGGCCAAAAGACCCGGGGCTATATTTACGAAGTGGAGTTGTTTAAAGCGCCACCAAAACTAAGGACTTGATTGAGAGATGGACGCAATGGCCATGTTTTTTTCTACTGCCCATGTGTCTGAGTCGCACTGAGCATGTGCCACGATGGTCTTGCGATGGCGGTCGCAGAGGGGACTGGAGGTAATGGGGTTTGTCACCTCCAACGCAGACTTGTTGTGATAGTTTCTGAAGTGCATCACAGCCTGTGACTGCGAATACCATACGCAGTTGTTAAGGCTCCGGCGTCTTAGTTCCATCGCCCATTCTGACCGACTATAGATTTACTCAGAAGTCCGATATCGACTGATGTGGGTTCCGATGGTTGCATCCTTGTTCCCAAGCGGCAGATCTGTGATGCCCCCAGCTGTCATCTCAATGCAAATTTGCATATTTTCACAGCAGCTACATACAGGGTTGTTGCAGCAGCGACGGACGGCATATTTTAAGCTCATATTCACTGAGAAGTGGTGGCATTTGTAAGCCGCCGCTTTGTAAATATACCCCCTGGACTGGCCTTGAAGGGAATCAGTTCTCTTTTACTCAAAGCTGCATAAAATGGCAAGACACTTTCCACTGCCATACTAACCTTTCCCTGGTGCTTAGAACTCAAGCCTTGGGCAAAAGTTTAGGCGGCCAGATTCCTGGATAAGATAGAGCACCCACAGTCACTGGCCTGGTGCTGCCACTTGATGTCTGGCTTGCAGGTGAACATTCTGTAGAAGAACATAGATTCACTCGTTGGATCAGACAATTCAGCTCTCATTATACAGTATCACTGGTTCAACATTCAATAAAGAAGCTAATAAATGCTGGTGGCAATATATTCAATAAATCTTTTCTGACAAGCCCGGGGCCCAACAGTTGCTATTTTCTTATGTCAGGTCAGGATAATTGCCGTATAACTCAGCATTTGACGTCAGCTCAGTCTGACTTTGAAACCTTTGGATTCAACAGGTTATGGCCTAGTCGTCTAATAGATGTATTTAGTTTTTTTTTCAGATTAGAGCTAAAATAAAATACAGTAGATTTTTACCACAGATTCTGATTCTGTGCTCAGTAGCCATAGTTTTGTTTGTTCGGATCAGCTACCATTAAATGTAATTATATACAAGTGACAGCTATTAAATTATAGTGGACAATAATATTTTTTTTAGCAGTCTCAATCAATCATCTTTCAGGCATGTGAATACCCTTGTTTATAATTTGCAGGGAAGTTTCCGGGAAGTATTTTCACGAAGTAGATTTTATATTTCAGTAATATGTACTGTTAATAAGCAACAAGTATTACGGAACTGCTATGACTTACCATGTCAGTCATGTTGTAGCGTTCCTTGGGTTTCTAACCATTGAAATAATTTAATATGCCTGAAAGTGTATGTGATGGTGTCAGACTCCTATGAGAAGCCTAAAATACTTATGTTGCAGAGCTTCTTTCTATTTTTGTATACACCAGAGTGTGTCTAACGTGACATCAGGTGTGATCCCTGTGGAAATCAATGGAGCACAGGGATGCTACAACACTCCTGGCTGGTTCCACTAGTGCAGGCCTGGGCAACCTGTGCTTCTGCAGATGCTGTGGAACTACAAGTTCTCAGCTATCTAGCAGAGTATGCTGGGGCTTGTAGTTTCACAACACCTGGATGGCCTTATGTGTTCTCTCATGTGGCTACTACTGACATGTTTGCTACTGAAAAGGCCCTGCCAATCAATTCAACTTAAAATACAGTAAGGTATTATTAGATAGCTTACAACAGCCTCAATGCAATTCCTATTTTGACTTTCCATGCCTACATATGTGCTTTCAAGCCTGTTTTTATGGATTTATGATGAATCAAAGTGCAGCATTTCACAACAGAAGGCAGGACCATGATTATGCAATTGTGTAAGCATGCCCTCTGCCCTTGCTTCCTCCTGGAGGAGACCTCAAGAAAGTCGGCAAGTATGATCGGGATACAGTCAGGAAGCTGCCGGTCGAAATGCCAACTGCCGGCTTCCCGACTGTCAAATCCCAGCAAGGTACTAATGACAGACGTCGAAATCCAGATGCCCGTCATTAGACTTACGCCGGAAGCCTTATGCCCGGCATACCAAATGAAGGTAAGCCAGGCGCCAGGCACGGACAGCCACCGGGGGGGTGGGTAGTAGGTTTTAGGCACTTAGGGTTAGGCACCCCCCTGGGAGACTTAAGTTCAGGCTACGGGGAAGGGGGGTTAGGTTTAGGCACTTAGAGGGGGGGTTAGGATCAGGCACTAGGGGGGGAGGTTAGGGTTAGGCACCCCTAAAGGAGGGTTAGGGTAGGGTTAGGGGTACTTACCTAAATTAGAGATCAGGATATTCACCCCTGCTTCCACTGTTGGGATTAGAACCGCCGGCCATTATATTTTAGTATTAATATTATATTTCTATTTTTCTCATGAAATTTAATTTTTCTACTTTTACATATTTTGGGAGTCATTGGGCTGATAGTGTATGGGGTGTACACGCCCACATGGCACTGGTCATGCCCACACAGCACTGGCCACAGCTCTTCATCATTTTCAGCCCCATGTGGCCTTTAGTCAGCCCTTCGGAAAGGAAAAGGCTTAGATACACAGAAGGAAAAGGCTTAAGTGCACGGAAGGAAATGGCTTAGGTGCACAGAAGGAAATGGCTTAGGTGCACAGAAGGAAATGGCTTAGGGTCACAGAAGGAAATGGCTTAGATGCATGGAAGGAAATGGCTTAGATGCAAGGAAGGAAATGACTTAGGTGAACAGAAGGAAATGGCTTAGGTGAACAGAAGGTAATGGCTTAGGTGCACAGAAGGAAATGGCTTAGATGCACAGAAGGAAATGGCTTAGGCGCATGGAAGGAAATGGCTTAGATCACAGGTTCTCAAACTCGGTCCTCAGGACCCCAAACAGTGCATGTTTTGCAGGTCTCCTCACATAGTTACTAGTGAAATAGTTAGCTGCACCTGTAGATCTTTTAAAATGTGTCAGTGAGTAATGAATACACCTGTGCACCTGCTGGGTGACCTGCAAAAAGTGAACTGTGTGGGGTCCTGAGGACCGAGTTTGAGAACCACTGGCTTAGATGCATGGAAGGAAATGACTTAGGTGAACAGAAGGAAATAGCTTAGGTGCACGGAAGGAAATGGCTTAGGTGCACGGAAGGAAATGGCTTAGATGCACAGAAGGAAATGGCTTAGATGCACAAAAGGAAATGGCTTAGATGCACAGAAAGAAATGGCTTAGATGCACAGAAGGAAATGGCTTAGATGCACGGAAGGAAATGGCTTTTGCACAGAAGGAAATTTGTTAGATGCACAGAAAGAAATGGCTTAGGTGCACGGAAGGAAATGGCTTAGATACACGGAAGGATATTACTTTGGTGCACGTAAGGATATTACTTTGGTGCACGGAAGGAAATTACTTTGGTGCACGGAAAGAAATGACTTAGGTGCACGGAAGGAAATGACTTAGGTGCACGGAAGGAAATGACAGGTGCACAGAAGGAAATGGCTTATGTGCATGGAAGGAAATGGCTTAGATACACGGAAGGATATTACTTTGGTGCACAGAAGGATATTACTTTGGTGCACGGAAGGAAATTACTTTGGTGCACGGAAGGAAATTACTTAGGTGCATGGAAGGAAATGGCTTAGGTGCACGTACGGAAATACTGTATTTCAGTCTAGATAGAAATAAATTTTGCACACTCTGCCTTGTTCTCAGGTCCAGGCTCTCTTCAGCCCAGGATGTTGCTTTTCCAAGCTGCTTAACACATAGTTAAAGAAAATGAATACATATTTTATCTACATATACATGCAATATATACATTTATCTGCATACACTTTATTTTAATAAATTTTCATACATTGGTTAACGCACTGGATGGCTGTGGATTTTAATTATTTCAATGTAGGTGATATTTTCAGAGCTGGCACAAGCTATGGTAAAGCCCAAGGCAGTACACCCCCCCCCCCCCCACACACACACACACCCAGAGCTTTTCACCCACCCCCGCCACTTCTTACCTTAACAGAAGGGAGATGGGGTGCACTCTCTCCTTCACCAACTGGGAGTGTGACATATGGCTGTGACATCATAACCAAGCACCACATTCCAAACCTAACACTGACATGGATGAGCAGAAGCCAGCATCTTCACATGTAAGATGCGGTTGGCTGGTTCTCCTATATGTCAGGGACTGACGCACTGTGTGGTACCCACATGGGAGCATTAAAATCAGTAGACATAGTAAGTGATTTATGTCACTTATTCTGTGTTGTAGTTGACATCTAACTATTGGTGCAATAGGCAGTCACCATAGTTCACCTAATGGAAGTCCAGCCTTGCATATTGTGTACTGTTAAATATCTTTACTCTATTCCATTTCCATTACCTTGCTGATATCTATATTGTCAGGGTTAATTTGCAAGAGATCGTATGGTTTTTATGAATATATTTGGTGTCCTGTAATATTTTCATAATATGGCTGTTAATAAGATAGTGGAAATATTTTAGAATTTATATAGCACAGTGCTTTTTATGTTATTTTCAAATAATTAATAAATAGTGAATGAGCTACATAGGGAAATATTAGATAAAAAGAATAAAAAGAAAATAATTAGAAATATTAATTAGTTACATTATATATCAGGGTGATTTAAAAACAATGAGTTCAATTATGTGGAAGGGAGCACAGATAATAGTGATTAAGAAAAACATGAAAATTTGACAACACATTATTTAAGACAAATAATAAATACAGTATATATTAATAATACTTCAAACTTATACAGTGGTTATCCACTGTACAATATACTGTAGGTGCTGTTTCAAATGTGTTTTTATCAAAGGTTTATGGTTGCCTCAATAGGTTCTTTAATAAGAACCGCATATTGATTTTTTTTAATACTTTGAACCGCATATTGATTTTTTTCTTATACTTTTTACCCATTATTGATTTATTTATTTATTTATTTGATTTTCATAAATCCAGTTACATATTTTCATGTTTCTGTTTATTAACTATTATATCTAATTTCGCATTCATTTAATTCCAATATACTGAGGTTAAACCACCATAATATAATTGTACTAATTATCATATTTCATTATTTTCTTTTTATACAATAGCTCTCTCTTTCTCTCAATTATATATAATTAATTCTTGTTCACTGTCATTACAATGCTCATATAAACTTTTAATCATTAACTACATTGTGAAAAAAAAACTATCTGATTGAACATAATCATATTAAACAATTTTCACTATCTAATTTCCGTTATTCACTTTGACCTCTTTCAAGGGGATGTAGTTATGTGACTTTGCAGCCGCCGGTCACAATCCCGACTGCAGAATTCTTGTAAAGGAATTATGATAGGCGTCCAAATACCGGCACCTATCATAATCCAGACGCTGGAATCCAGGACGATGCGTGCCGGAACGAGGTCAATCCGGGGCGCCCGTCCTGTTAGCCACGGGGGGGGTGGTTAGATTTAGGGCAGTTAGCGAGGCAAGTCTTTTGCTTCTTTTGCTTCTCTTTTGCTTCTCTAGCTACCCTTATACACTTTAGCTAATTAGCCAGCTCCCAAACAATTAATTCTCACTAGAGAAGACTCCTCTTCTGATTAGTTTATCTCATCTTAGTTATTTAACCTAATTATATTCATGGATGGTTATCTCTTATATCTCATGTATTATTATTCATTAATCCACCACCTTTACACTGTATGTCTGTGTGTGCTATATATATGCCAAAAGTAGTTCCAACCTTTGGCAGTAGTTACTGTGCTCAATATAGTTGCCAGCAGAGGTAACTACACCTTGGAAAAATAAGAGATGAGCTAATCTTATTTGCAATGGAAAATTATATATACAGTATATTGTATTGACATGCAGTAACTTTTTACCTAAACAATTAAAAGTAATTCTGATTCAAACAGAAAAAGTTGTTTTAAAAGACATTTTGACGATAAAAATAATAGAAATTGATTTAGTCTGATTTTTTTTTATATTTTTTTTTGTATGAAATCTAACTTTAAAATTAAACTTTATCTCTTATTGAATACTTTACCTGTGAGAAACTGTCTGCTTTTTGATAAAGATACTACTCATCAAAATGCGTTATGTTGCTTCTGGTAGGAGTTACATTTTTCTGCAGAGCTGTAGATTTTTTTCATGATATGTTGTCTATTGTTTTTATATTTGTAAGTGTCATTTATTAAATGTTGAAATTCCTGGATCAAAAGAGGTGTTGCACTAGATATTGTATTATTTATTTTACATGTACACATAATGGAAAAATGATGCGGCAGACACTGAAGACATTTTTGGCATTAATTTTTTTTCGTTTATTCTATCTGAAAGTAAGGGTAAATATACATACCAATTGCCAGAGGTCAGGGACATTTTATCTTTACCTGGCTTAAAGAAGATCTTCACATCAAATTCTTGTTTCTCCCACACTTGGGGTGTTTATTAGATATCTTATTTATGGAAATTGACAATTGCGTATATATTTTGTTCGTTAGCACAATCTTTATTTAAGAAAAAAATCACTTTACCTGTATGGTATATTTTTGCAGTCTTTATTGCAATTTTATTCAGGGTTTCTTAAACTATCAGCAAGTTAGCTACAGTATATATACACAGTTCAGAAAAAAACCCAGCTAATTGAATTTCAAATTAACTCTTTTTCACTGAAACAAAACAGTTATAGAAGGCAATTCAATTATCGGTAAAGGCCGTGACGTGCTTACGTTTCCAACGTTATTCTGGCACCAACATCACAGAATTTTTCTTGCAATCCGAGGTACAAAGAAACATTTACAGTGTTGGGTTAACATAATGAAAATACGTCACCACTAATTGAATATCGCCATAGTTTTAACATATTTAACTCCAGTTGAAAGAACTCTCTCCCATGCAATTTTGGCAGCTTATGATAGAGCATCCAAATGCATGGAGCTGATTGGCTGTCAGCAATATCACAGAAGTAACTTGCAACCAATCACTAAACTTAAACACGGACCAGCTTGGTGATTAAACAGTTCAAATGTACAGTACACCACTCAGTAACCCTAGTTATAAATATTGTAAGGTATATTTTGTCACTAAATTAAGCCTTACATGCTTAGACTGATGAAATTGTCACCCTATAATATGCATAGATGTCACACACTTGCCGCTGTGAATGCTTTGCAGTTTAACAAACATAATTAAATTTCTTTCTAAATATCATCATTTGTATTCATACCTTACCTCCATTCCTACTTTCTTACTAAATTATATGCTGCATGCTACGAAGGTCACAGGAACTCATTCAGAACGTCACTGAGATTTTCAAGAGGTCTAACTTGCCCTAGATTCTGCTGTGAGCGAGCTGATCTGAGAACGCAAATAATTCCCAAGGCTTGCGAGTTGTGCGCTCAGAATGCCGTCTGAAACTCCACTGTTATCTCTAGCTAATTGTTTTGCCACAAAATGGGAGTACACAGCATTAAGTTTGAATGTTTCAGGGGCTGAAGGGAATAACAGGCTTTCAAGGCTGTACAGCTTAGGAATCCTCATGCAATTCCAGTATTTGAATGGAACGAATAACCTATTTTGTAATAGTCCATACAGTAGCTACACAAAATCCATGTTTAAACTTTACAAGGGACTGACCAGTTCCTAAGTAGCCTTCAACTCTGAGACAATCTTCAGTATACTTTAATTAACCCCGCATATGAGCTATACGAGAGAGCTATTTTATTTATATCAGGAATTATGTCATATCCAACCTTTGATGTAACATGTCACTATAAATTGTGATCAATATGGAATGATGTGTTACTAAAATGTTTTTTTTTTTACATTATTATTTTTACGATAAAGTCTTTTTATGTTTTGCATTAACAATTTAATTCTGTAAATCAATCTTTTGGGTTGTTTTTTTTTTTTTTTAATTTTAGCAGAATATTATATAGATGTGTCCACATACATCTATCCTCTGCGCACTACAAGTCGCGTTACAAATAACGCGTGAGCGTGGTGCAACTCGGTAGCGCCATGCGACTTTTTACCTTCAAATGCATCTTATATGCAAAGTGCAAGCAGCTTCTGCTGATTAAAATGATATGCGGCATGCCTGTATTCTGTGTGCGACTGCGGGTGCATCTGCATGCAAAATGCTACGTTACCATGTCAGCGGCTGTGACACTGTAACGTAGCATTTCGCATGCAGATACGACTGCAGTCTCACACAGAATATAGACATGGCGCATATCATTTTAATCAGCAGAAGCTGCTTGTGCTTCATATTCGCATGCTCTTTGCGAATAAGAGGGATTTGAAGGTAAACAGTTGCATGAAAAGACACTTGGCACTACTGAGTCATGTCACAGCATGGTGCGACTAGAAGGGCTGTTTAACGCGCGAGGAAGTAAGATGTATGTGGACACATCTGTAGATATCTAGTGCTGTTCCTAATATTTGTTTTAGTGTTTTCATAATATAAAAGCACTAACTGAACATCTCTGTACATATTTGAATCAGGTCCTATGTTGCAAAGGGGTTGGGTATGGTTTGCCGGCAGTCAGGATCTTGGCGGTCAGAATCCCGACGCCGGGATCCCGACAAGGTTAACATACCGATACTTGTTGGTTGGTATGTTAACCCTCCCCCTTTCCCTACCCTAACCATAACCTTTTCTTCCTGGTGCCTAACCCTAACCTCCCCCCTAGTACCTGAACCTAACCCCCCCCGCTATCCACATCCTAAACTTGTCCCTCCCCCCTTAGTGCCTAACCCTAACCCTTCCCCTAGTCCCTAACCCCGCACCCTAACCCCCGATACTTACCTTTGGGATACCAACGGTCGGTATTCTGGAGCCAGGATCCCAATTGCTGTCGGGATTCCGGCACCGGTATTTAGACCGTCTGCATCCCGTCAGCCGGGATTCTGACTACATCCCATTACAATGATATTGTAAAAGTGTTTTTTTTCCCTAAAATCCATGTTAACTCAAACAAGGACAAGTCTGGCTACATGTGGAAATTTGGCCAGTTTAGACAGCAAAGTTGAATGTACTGACCTCTGCTCACCACCAAATATGGACGAGAATGATTAAAGTCTTTATGGATGTGCATTATTTATAGTCAAGGTCACAGATGGCCAGTGTCTATTGTCATCAACCAAACATTGTTTAATTTTGCAATCATTTATGTGTGCTTTGTTTGTAAGCTAATATTAATGGGCAGTTTTACTGTTAAGCTGGCTATACACCCATGCGATCCAACAATCTTACAACGGGCCGATACACACAACACGATCTGCCGTACGACGGCAAGATATATTGTTACAGTATTAACGTTAGCGAACAACATTGTATGTCACAATGTCCCACCTGATGTGCAGCACAATTCATCCAACGATGAATTGGGTGGAATTGGGTGTACACACTATACGATGGTTACTGCAATCCATCGTAGATTGCAAGTTTGGCCAATATATTGTATAGTGTGTACCCAGCTTTAGTCTCTTAAACTACAAAAAACAGTCTCTGTTCAAGTCTCTCACTGGGTTGGGTGAATATTTAATATTAATACATATATGCACTCCCATACCAGATCATATTTTCAATAAAATGCCATAGATGGAGTTTAGGAACATTATCCTGGAAAAATGTGTCACACTATAGTTATAAGCCATCTCTAGCACCAATGCCCCTTTCCTCTCTGTTGGTATTTAAGGAAGCTCAAGGACACAAAAATGCCTCACACAACAATGACTGGCCCCATGATGTGACATCTGGAAATCCTTCAACATTAAATTGATAACCTCACAAAAGTGTTATTTTCTTCCATAACAATTTTCTCTTGTGTGGAACTTATGTATTTGAAAAAATATCTTCAACATCTATTTTATTGGACGTTTGCCATATTTTTTTTAAACTCACTGAAATACTTGTACGACAGAACATATTCACTGTTTTCAGCCTTTCTCCATGGTGCTGAAAATTTATATTAGTCAATGAAGTATCATCATAGATACTTGAGTTATTGACTTCCTTGCACAATCATCCTACTCCAGAGCTCCCTGTCACACACTACTGATTAGGTTTTCTATCACTTAATAATCTGGATAACAATGGTCTCTAGCAGGCGTTATGGTTTTGGGTATAGATTTGCTGATGCCTTGCTTCTGTTTTATTTCTGAATAACACTATCAATCACAGGACATTATGTATCAGGTTCTAGGCCTGGGTTAAGGCTGGTTATGGTTGTCCCCCTTGAGAGAATCATATTACTGTATTATATATCCTTTGTTTTCATCCAGATTAGATTTCCTTCTTCGGAAACACATTTTTTTGGTCTCTTGTAGCAGGAGCCTTGCCGCAGGCTTGTAACTACTGTAACGACATAAGGAGCTATATTCGTTTTTCTTCTGTTTGGTCTATGTCATTTATCAAGTATAAATGGTGGAAGTAAAGCAGTTTTTGCATGAGTATGTAAGGTGCACAGTAACATAATTTAGTTATATTTATTCACAGGTGACATAGGGTAACATATGCAGTAAATAACATTTATATCATGTTTGTGTGTCTGCATTAGTCTATTTCCCTTATTTACAGGTAGGATCAATTGAATATGATAAGAGAGGAAGCTGTGGTATAGTAACTATTACTAGCCAGTCAGAAATGCAGAGGTCAGCATCCTGTAACTCAGCAGCTGCTGTGGGAATACAACCACCGATTTTTCTTGCCCACCTTATGCTTGTACATGCTGGATAAAAAAAGGATGCCCAGTGGACACCACTAGAACAGCTGTCACTATAGACTTCCGTCATCCTTTATCACTATGGAAAATGCAACTGCTGTATCTACTTAAGAGCAGGGCACCCATACGATAGGTATGAGAATACGAGGTAATTATTCAAATGAGTGAGGCATTTTGTGTGATGCAACTAAACTGCCTGCTCTGGTTTATTTGAGGTGGGCAGGGCTTGATGCCCAAATTTGAATATTCATGGGATATCACCTAGCATGCAGATAAGCACACATGAGTGTGCCTCTTCTCTTAGGAGTGTCCAGTGTCCCCCTCCCCGGCGCTACAAAAGTGTTTATTTTATATTTTTTTGTTCAAAGGGACGTGTCCACGCCTCCCACAATTAGGCCACACCCCCTATGTACCTGGGCCCGGCAGAGCTCTCTACGGCCATGGGAATACCTTTTTTTTCTGTTATATAAATTAATTGTAATTATTTTTTACCATGGTTCTCCATTCAGTGACACTGTAGGATTTTTTTTTCAGAAGTGTATATACAATGTGCCTTAAAGCTCCAGCTGGAACTAAATAGCTGCTCCGTTTCCCCAAAGCCCTGGATACTTCTTACATATGGTTGTTTTTATTGGGATGCATTGGTCATTTAACAGCCTCTTCCAAAAAAGGGCCTGTGTGATGCTGTGGAGGAGGTCACTGAGTGGGAGGACTAATCCGCAACATTCTGCAGTGGGGGGTGGGGCCATAATGGCGCCATTCACCCTGGATTATGTGATTAAGCTCCTGCATCAATCTCACTACCAGGAGGCTGTCTATTCTCCTTCCTGGATCGCACATGAATGAGTCTGTATACAAAGCGCACTGGAACTTAGCGTATAAAAAAGCAGCACCCGCTGCATTGTAGCAGTTTGTATACAAATTTAGACTCAGTTGCACACATTTTCAGGCGAATACGGCATGAAAATAATGCTCAGCACCAGCAGAGTCGTACAGGACCGGGCCCAGCGAGAGGCTCTGTTTGGCGGGACTGCAGCATCTGTAGGTCCAATTGTCTAATACGGATTCCTCAGTCTACCGGGAGGCTGTCTATTCTCCTTCCTGGATCACTCACTTTACAGGGAGGCTATCTATTCTCCTTCCTGGATCACTCACTCTACCGGGAAGCTGTCTATTCGCCTTCCTGGATCGCACACTCTACCGGGAGGCTGTCTATTCTCCTTCCTGGACCGCACACTCTACCGGGAGGCTGTCTATTCTCCTTCCTGGATCGCTCACTCTACCGGGAGGCTGCCTATTCTCCTTCCTGGATCGCTCACTCTACCGGGAAGCTGTCTATTCTCCTTCCTGGACCGCACACTCTACCGGGAGGCTGCCTATTCTCCTTCCTGGGTCGCTCACTCTACTGGGAGGCTGTCTATTCTCCTTCCTGGACCGCACACTCTACCGGGAGGCTGCCTATTCTCCTTCCTGGGTCGCTCACTCTACTGGGAGGCTGTCTATTCTCCTTCCTGGACCGCACACTCTACTGGGAGTCTGTCTATTCTCCTTCCTGGATTGCACACTCTACCAGGAGGCTAACTATTCTCCTTCCTGGATCGCTCACTCTACCGGGAGGCTGCCTATTCTCCTTCCTGGATCGCTCACTCTACCGGGAGGCTGCCTATTCTCTAGGGAACACACCTGAAATTCGAAGTCTCCTGAACTTTCTGGGAGAGTATTCAAGTATGAGTTATATCGACTCCCTTATTCTTGTTTCTGTCACTGGGAACTGCGGGTTTTGTGTTTCATGCACTGTTTTGCTTAAACACTTCTGTTACCATTGTCTGACAACAACAACAGCATAATAGTAAATTATTCACTTGTCCTTTTCTTAATTGCTTAATTGATGTTGTCTAACATGTAGCAAGCACAGAGGAAGATAAACTGGCCAGATCCCACTGTTTTCTGGCTCCGAGTTGCCCCGAAGAACATTATTCCCCATTCTTTCTCTGTTTAATTACTAAATCTAAATATGTAATGGCTTTAAATGAAAACTATACTTGCAGTATTCATAAATATACTGCATACATTTCAGTTAAGGCTGTGCTATGGGAGACATCCATGACTTCCTGTCTGTAAGGATACTTTAGGACAGCGGTTAGATATAGAATATATATTTCAGGTGCCTCATAAGTAGTCCTTGGTCCCACAAGAGAAGCACTGGATCCAATTATGAAATTCGAGCACTAGCATTAAGTGCTCATGCAGCCCAAAGAGAACATTACCCTATGACTGATTAGTCAAGCTCATCATCCAATCATACAAATGTAGGTGCATTTTATGGAGAAGTGAGTAGATGCAGTATATTTAGATATATCAAAGGCTTTTAAGAATCTCCGCTTGGGTGCTTAATGCATAATTTAGACCAGTGGTTCTCAACTCCTGTTCCCAAGTACCACCAACAGGGCATGTTTTGTGGATTTTTAAAATCATGCACAGGTGAGTTAATCTGTTTTGCTGGGTCAGTAATTATCTCACCTGCTTCCACAAACAGAAATCCTGAAGACATGACCTGTTGAGAAAACTTGAAGCTTGAGGTTGAAAATGACTGATTTAGACAATTGGTCAAGAAATGTACAATGAGTAACTGGACTGGAAACTGGGTAGAAGATTTTTATCAGGGAATAGTCATCAATGGTTCATAATCTATTTGGACTAAGGTTATAAGAGTTGTGCTCCAGGGTTCTGCGTTAGTATTTTTTTGTATTGATGATGTAGAAGTTTGAATTTATAGTGTCACAAATGATATAGGTTAATAAATAACAGCAAATAACATTTAATGTGGATAAATATAAGGTTAAGGTAAATACTAAATATGCATGTATCTTATAAGGCGGGACAGTATTGGGTGAATCTATGATGGAACAAGGTCTACAGATGTGTCCTCATACATTTAGCCTCAATACGCCATGCAGCGAGAGACGCCTGGCACAAGTTAGCCGCCAGGTCCCGTGCGACTCTGCTAGCTCTGAGCGTCTCTTTTCCCGAATATGCTAGTCGCGATGCGACTAAGATGCACCACGAGATGGCACTGCTTAATTTGATATATTCTACACTTGCATATATGCGTGTGAATTAATCTGTATACTAAGCGCACAGGAACTTGGCGTGGAAAAAAGCCGCGCCCGCTGCATTGTAGCGGTTTGTATACAGATTTAGACTCAGTTGCACACATTTTCAGGTGAATACGGCATGAAAACGACGCTCAGCACCAGCAGAGTCGCACAGGACCGGGCCCAGCGAGAGGCGCTGTTTGGCGGGACTGCAGGTCTAATTGTGGATCAATGACTCAGTAATAGCATACAAAACCATACTGCTGCACCGAGAGCCAGCAGGATATTCTCACTTATTAAAAGTGGTATAGACATGAGAAAGAAGTCATTTTTCCCCTTTATAAGGCACTGATAAGTTCTCACCTTACAGTGCAGCTTTGGGGGTTAAGTCACAAAATAAATTTAATGGAACCAGAAAGAATACATAGAAGGGCAACTTAATTAATATGGCATAATGGACATCTCAGTTGCGAGTAGACTACTGTAGTGAGATTTATTTACACTATTAAAAAGAAGATTAGGGGGGATATGATCCCTGTGTATAAATATATTAATGGCCAATATAGAATGGTATTTAGAGCAAGGTCTCCGCTACTGTAGAAAAATGTCAGAAACAATTGTACATGTTCCTAAAAAACAGAATTGAATGGATTACTGGCATTACTTACACAATATAGTATACACTATATTACATGTCTGGTCTATAATTTTAAGAGTTTTTCTTTTTTTCTTTTTCTGGACCAACAGGGATATTGAGGATTAAAAGTTGAACTGAATGGAGTTATATTTTTAAAACTAAACAACTGTGCAACTCACTCACTATAATTACCTAACAACAGAGCACGATCATTGGATAACAAACAATACCGAATAATGCAATTAATTGTGAATATTGTAAGAATATTTTTATATTTAAACAATGGTAGTGTCATGTTCATTTTCCACCAAAAACCCGGGTCCGACCTGGGTTTTCGGACAAGGTTCCAACGCATGTCAGACCTCGTTTACACTACACCTTCGATCTGGGTTATTCACACTGAACCCGGGTCTCCCCTGCTAAACTTGTGAGGTCATAAAAAGTGGGAGGTGACTGCTCCACAACCACCAATCATCTCATTTTAAGCATGACCCAGGTCAGATAACTCGGGTTGCGCTGTTTACACTGCACCATTACCTGGGTCCATCCTGGGTCCGTCCCTGGTATTTACCTGGGTTAGATTGCTGGGTCACTTGAGCCGGGTAGATCCGGCAGTAACCCGGGTTATTGCAGCATTGGAAAAGGGGTATTAGTGACCCCTCACATTCTCATTAGCTTTTCTCATTCTTTCCATAGAGCTCTATTCCCACTAATTCATCTCTCTGCTGAGCACTGAATGTGATGACTTTGATATACTTACTTGCTTGCTTGTAGAATCAACATGTACAATGGCTTGCTTTTTTTCATCACTTTCTATTTTGCAGTTGCTAATTTTTTCAGTCTCTTCAATGTGTAACCCTGTTTTCTCTCCCTCTCTTTCTTTTGCATACACTTAATGGAACCTGCAGATCAATTTCTAGACAGTAAGTCACGCTTTTTAGACACACTGCTGTTTGTCCCGAGTAGGAAATAATCTGTGGAAGAATCCATTTAGAAGGGGTCAGACTGTAACTAGTAGAATCTTATTAATGAGTTTAGCAATGTTACGGAGGAAAGTGGGCTGGTGAAGAAGGTGGTGGTGCGGAGAAGGGGGGTGCCCTTCAGCCTGGCTGCATAGTGATATCATCAGCAGCAATTAGATTCAGCGGCTGTTGTGTCAGATTCATAGAGTTTAGCAGTCTATGACATTGGCTGAGTCTAAACAGTGAGCGAGAGCTTTCACATTTTCTAAACTCTCCCCCTATTATATTTGGCCCTTAATGTTATTAATAGTATGCTGCTGTGTTGCCATTGAGTTTGGTAAATTTATATATTAAATCAGTAAGTTAAGGTACAGTGGGGGAAATATACTAAGCTCTGGGTAGTGATAAATTGGAGAGTGATAAACTACCAGCCAGTTAGCTTCTAACTGTCATGTTTATCACTCTCCAATTTATCACTTTCCAGAGCTTAGGGGGTCATTCAGACCCACTCGTGAGCGGCAGTACGCTCGCAAGTGGGTCGATGTTCCCCACTGCGCATGCGCACGACGGAGGGAGCTCCGTCGTGCGCATGCGCGAGACCCGGCGAGCGAAGGACTTTCTTTCGCTCGGAGTGTCTCATCAAAGGGGGCGTGCTGTCGATGGTGACTGACAGCACGCCCCCTTTGGTGGGCGTGCCGGGGGCGTGCCTGCCAGATGGAGGCGTTCCCAAGGAAACGCCTACCGTCTGAAGCCGGCCCCACTGACATCACTAGTGATGTCAGTGGGAGTGATTTTGGCTCTGATAGAGCCAAAATCACTCCTGGCCTTGCGGTTGAGAAACCCAACCGCAGGCTTTCACTCGCAGTTCTGATGGTCGCGATGGTCAAGACCATCGCGACCATCTTTTTGCACGCTCGTATATGCTGTGGGTGGTGACCCACAGCTATACGAGCGTCCAGGAGGACGCTCCATATTAATGGAGGTGGGCCCTGATTCAGAGCGAGCGCTCTGGTCAGAGCGTCCGGCTCTGAATCAGGGCCTTAGTACAGGGGTTCCCAACCACGGTCCTCAAGGCACACTAACAGTCCAAGTTTTAAGGATTAACCATACTTGAGCACAGGTGACTTAATTAGTACCTCAGTTATTTTGATTTAACCATCTGTGCTCAACCATGGATATCACTAAAACCAGGACTGTTAGTGTGCCTTGAGGACCGAGGTTGGGAATCACTGGCTTAGTACATCTGCCTCATTAACACTACAAATCTTTTTTTTGATTACGTGGCATCTGGTGATGTTCAACTGCATCTACATTGTTATGGGTGCAGCTTGATTGGAAAATCAGTTTAATCAGTAATTTGTCCCCAAGCTGAACTCTACCGCATGTCACCGCATAAAGACTGTGCAGTGTATGTGTACCAAAGAAATGATTCAGCTAGTCTTAAGCAGTTATTTGCTACTGCACTATTGATAGTCTAATATTACTCAGGGATGCCAAAGTCAGCCTTTGAGAAGTGCGACATTGTTACTGAACACATCCTACATATACACTACTACTTCATGATCAGGGCCCAGGTAATGTGTTCACACAGCATAAGCAGCAGAATAACCTGTATCTGGCTTGTAAGTGAGAAAACATCACCGTTCAGTGATGCATCATTATATGGCAATGTTGTTTGTTTTAGACCGTAATGGTGGAAAATGACTCCTTGTTAGCAGGGTCACCCTAGCTACAAACCCTAAGGATCACATTCAGCTAGCTGCGAGGTTACGTTGCGTGTCTTTGCAGTTATTATAGTAGGTAAAATCTCACTTATTTTTGCTCACACTTGTATGGGGCACCAGCATAACCAGGCAAAGTTGTCCTGGCCTAATATCCTCCTGTGTAGTGTTATCGCACAATTGGACCTCGCAGTTAATCAAATATGCCCATAAGGGTTGTATATTTCCCACCTTTGCCCTATAGAACTGCAGAATGTGCCTCATCTACCATAGGCATAGATACTTAGGGGTAGATGTACTAAGCCTTGGAGAGAGATAAAGTACCAACCAATCAACTCCTACCTGTCAATCTACATGCTGTGTTTGAAAAATGACCGTTAGGAGCTGATTTGTTGGCACTTTATCTCTCTCTGCTTTATCTCTTTACAATGCTTAGTACATCTACCCCTTATTGTGGGTATTTTGCATGCCAGTAAACATGTTATTTGATGCAGAATATCTACTAAGTAAGTTTGTGTTTTTCCTTTTTCTAGCACAATTGTTTCCTCCAGCTTTTATTAAGCAGCCTAAACAAAGTCAAGTGGTGTACCCCAACGATGACCTCTCACTCAAGTGTGAAGCAAAAGAGAATTCCAAAGCTTGGTAAGTTCACCAAGGCACACCTCATAGCCAAGAACACACATTACCGACATTAGAGGAAAAATAGAAACTTTTATCCTTGTACTATTAAAATAGCTCTTTTATTTTTGCTTTGTGACATTTTATCATATGCGCTTTTATGAGCCAGATCTGATGCAAATGAGGCAGAGCCCAAAGGCATGTTTTTAAGAATGCAGAGGAACATAAATTCAAGTTATAGCCACACAGAATGTTTTGTTACGGAGCTAAGTCATGAGTTATTTGCCTGGAACAGTAAAGCCTCTAAGTCTTGCTGTTTCTTCAGGAGACTCATGGGAGGTTTGACTGATGAGACTACATTTCATCAAACATATACTCACCTTTGTCATTGTATAGAGCACCATCATTACTTTCAGCACTTAATAAAGGACAGCTCCTGTCAGTCTGACTTCAGGCCTGATATAGATGCAAGCAGTGCCGATAGACCCGCAGTTGACCGATGTTTTGCTAGTGCACATGCGCGAAAAAGTCCATCAGGAGTATTCAATTTGTATCGAAAATTTCAATCGCCGATGACGTCATTTTCGACGATTTCAATTATCCCCGTATTCAATTTCAAAGACTTTTCGAACCTTTTTTCACCATTGAATAGGTGGCGAAAAAAAGTGCAGAATTGGGGTTTAGGGGTGCAGGCTTAAAAAAAAATAGCCTGCAACTCTGGTAATGTCATTTAAAAATAAACTGTGTAAAAAAAAAGTAAAAAAAAAAAATTAGGGACACCCCAAAAAAAATATTTAAAAATTGGAGTGAAAAAAAAAAAATTTGAAAAAAGTGTTTAAAAATAGGGAAATAGGTTCAGGGCTATTCTGCAAGTATGCGGCAGGTGTTTTCTAGAATAGATTATTAGTGGCAGGTGCATCTTTGAAGAATTTTTTAAAAATTACTTTAGGGACATAAAAATATGCTAGTACCCATTTTCATGTACCTCAAATTTGATGGGACCACTTAAAAAAACGAAAAAAATAACCTAAGTGCTCTTCTGCATCACTTCTTCAATGTCGGATAAAAAACACCTGCCGCGGCTATTTAAAACCCCGACTTTCATTTGCAGGATAAAACGGGGGTACCCATATTGATCCACCATGTTTTGACAGCTTTAGGGGGGTACTACAATTTATTCCAGGTAAATCCCATTTTTTTTTCCAATCCTATTTTGCCGGCTCCCGTTTTCGTAGCTTTTTAATTGAATACGGGAGAAAGCGGGCGCGCGCCCGATACTTTATCCCAGGAAAATCAGCGATGTGGAGCGAAAAGTCCGGCACGGACTTTTCGCTCCAAATTGAATACCCCTGCAAGTATCCCTTAACTGCCCACGTCTGAACCCAAGTTTCCTTTGCTGTTCACAATTGCCTACGTATGCGTTAACACTTGAGAAGGGGTTTGCGATCCCTGGTCGTATCAGCGTAGAAACTGGGAGGTGACCTAAAGTGATCGCAAAAAGGGGCGGTTTCATGGGCGTGCTATGGGAGCGCTGCTGTATTCCCGCTGTATTGCGCTCATAGCGCAACTCCTCGCTTGAGCCTTTGCTAGCGCCGGTCATCTTTTTTGCGTCTTTTTGTGCCGCATTGTGATGCGACTAGGAAGCACCAGGAGACTGTGCTGATTAATTTGATGAGACACTTGTAAATCTGTGTATGACTAGTCTCTCAATCAGCATGTGAAGTGCTACGATGCAGCGGCCGCACCTTTTCTCAACGCCAAGTTCCTTGTACAGTCTTAGTCGCCCACAGATATACAAGTGTCATATATCAAATTAATCAGCACAGTATCTTAGTTCTTCCTAGTACCGTCGCGTTGCGAGTTAGATGCACTTTCAGGCACAAAAAGACGCCGGGCGCTATCAGAGCTGCATGGGACCTGACGGCTCACTGACGCCAGGCATATCGCGCTGCATGACATATTGAGGCTAGATCAGCAAGGACACATCGGTACATACCTTATCACACTGCTGTTGAACAATGGGTTCTATGTAACAGTATGCGGATGTCATGTTTCTAATAAGATGATAATGTTGACAATGTCTTGTTTGTTGTTAGAAAAAACACACACACACACACATATGTATATATACATATATATATATATATATATATATATATATAATGAACCATATACAGTAATTGTGTAAAATGTATAATTAGATAGTACTCTATGTAACTAAGGGATGAATTAGAAAATTACAGACAATCATAATGTAGAGCTTTGGGATTTTAAAAACTTTTAGAAAATACTGTCAAATATTATAAAATGTATGAATTAGCACATTGCTTTTCATAGTGGGACAAATGCCAGTTAAACATTATTATTATTAATATTATTATTATTATTATTATTATTATTATTCCAGTTTGACCCAGCATGTAAAATGTCCAAAACTTGTGAGTATCCCATAGACCAGGGGTTCCCAACCACGGTCCTCAAGGCACACTAACAGTCCTCCAGGTTTTAAGGATATCCATAGTTGAGCACATGTGACTTAATTAGTACCTTAGGTATTTTGATTTACCCATTTGTGCTCAAGCATGAATATCACTAACACCAGGACTGTTATTGTGCCTTCAGACCGAGGTTGGGAATCACTGCCATAGGCCAACAAATCTTTTTGTTCATAAGAGAAAAAAAAATCTAATATGTCAGTAACTAAACAAATAGATCCATCTATATGGGGGAGATGTATCAAACTTTCTAAAGAGGACAAGTCAAGAAGTTGAATATAGCGAATAGTCAGCTTCTGGCTATTATTTACAGGGGTGCCGAGAGGGAAGGGGGGAGCGGGTACTACTATCCGGGCAGGTTGGAGGGGCCCTGCGGGGGGCTTATGTCTGTAGGACATCAGGCAGGGAGAGAGGAGATTACTGCTGTCTCTCTCCTCAGCACTGTACACGCTGCTGTGTGCTGGGCTGCTAAGGGTCCAGGGAGGCTACTGCTGCTCACAGCAGTAGTCTCCGTGTCCTCTCTCTCCATGCAAGTATTGGGTGGGGTGATCGCACTGATCACGCTCCCCAGGAACTGACCCCTGGCCGAGGGGGACAAATCAGCCCCCCATTGCCAGCACACGCGTACCATTTTTTTAAAAGATGAGAGGGGCATGGCCAGGCCTTCCCAATTTGACCACACCTCCCCCGTACCGAGGCCTGTCACTGCTCTCAACGGCCCTGATCATTTATCTAGGACACTCTATAAAATAAGTATGAATGTGATTGATTGCTATGAGCAATTTCTAAACTTGTCCTTTTTAAATGGTTTGATACATCTCTCCCTATGCACACAATTGTGCTACTGTAGCATTACATCTATTACCATGCTGTACTGCAGTAATAAATAAAAAACATCCCTACCACCAATATAACCTTACAAATACTGTACCTGGGTAATTTTCATGGTGTAAAATGTGAAAAAAAAAGAGTGAAAAATCAGGGAAATTATCTCATTCATTTGCATTAAGGAATTAGAGTCTTCTAAAACATTGGCATCAATACCAGGAAATCATCAAATCAGTGAATGTAAAATTGGGACTTGACTGCGTCTATATATGCAATAATTTTGGGTGCTAAATTAATATATACTCATGGTGATACATCCTATTAATTCACAAAGAATTAGTGTAATTGTTGGGACATGAAGGGCTAAATGTAAGAGGGTGTTAGCCGGTCCTGGTTGTGAAAGTACTGGGGAGAAAAAGACATAGGGGTCCCCCGTATTTTCATCAATCAGTGCCAAGCTCTTTGAGCTGGTCGTGTGTGAATGTGTAATAAAAGCATACAATATTCAGTGTTTGTGTAATGTTTTTTTTTACAGGGAGACTACAGTTACCAGCAGGCTTGCGGTAATTGTCGTTATCCAAGTACCGGGAAGCGGAACAGGCTTGCCGGGACCAGTAGTTCTCCTGTAAAAGACAATTTTCAATCTATTTTTTACACCACTTATTAGCTCCACACCTGTCACCACCAGGGGTGTGGGGAATAGATCTGGGCTATCGGCCTGGGCCTGATGTGTCACCAGGAGAGGGACCCCTTTATTGGGGGGTCCCCACTTCCCAAGGAATCCCCGGCCTCAGCTGACTACTAGGGGGTGCTGAATGCTTTGGCCGGGGGAGCCAGCCAGTGAAGTGTGTCCCCTGCATGTGGCATTACACCCCCACTAGAAAGAGGCCGGTGATGGTTGTGTAAAATATGGGGACCCTTACATCTTTTCCCCCCTTATTTTCACAACCAGGCCCGGCTCAGGAGCCCGGTGTCAGTTGTGTAAAATACAGGGGACCCCTACATCTCCCCCCCCCCATATTTTCACAACCGAGACTGGCTCAAAAAGCCTGGTGCTGGTTATGCTTTCGGGGGGGACCCCACATAATTTGTGAGTGTACTCGCACTCATTCACATTTTATTACAACTCGCACCCTATTACATTTGCGAGTTGCGGGACAAACTCGCACCTACAAACTGTGCGAGTAGCTGTGAGTTTGATTTTGCAAAAGAACTCGCACCCTATTACATTTAGCCCGAAGAATGAAGAATAATTTTCATTTTGTTTCTCATACAGGTATTCCTGGGAAAAAGACGGATTGCCGTTTGAACCAAAGGATTTCCGAGTAAAGCTAGACAAGTATTCGGGGAACTTATATATTTCCAATTCCAATGGAAACATGAAGGATTACCAGGGCAAATACCGCTGCTTTGCCACAAACGAACTGGGCACTGCCATGTCAAACGAGATTCATGTTATCATTGAAAGTAGGTTTCCCATACAATGCAACATGTATTCTGTCACCTCTAATAGATATAGGCTGACTAGTCTATAATTTAAGTGGAGTAGAGTGCACTTACACTAAATGGGTTAATTCATAGCTGCCCTGCTGACAGGAAAATTTGCAATGCAAACGGTTTTAATTAACGTTTCCATAATCACAAAAGCAGAAGACTGGTGTTAAGAATTTATTAAAAGTAAAGTATTCATATGAAAGGGTTTATATGACCTTCACAGGCTGCGTACAGCACAATCTCCTTACACCCTGATACCTACTCTGGCTGTGTGCTGTTACCATGGAGACCGTTTCCTCAGTAACTATGGTGCAGATGATGTAAAATGGGACTTTAAAGTTTAAACACCAGGGGTACACATCTCCTCTATTAATCTAGCCATACATACTGTAGGCGTTGAATGCAAATCGTGTATGGGTATGGTCATAGCAAAACTGCTGCTCACTGTTATTGCTCTCTTCTGCCAAATAGTCTATATTTAACAGCTGTCCTTGCACTATGAATGAAAGAGAATGTCCAGTTTATTTAATAGCATATATTTACTGCACAGTAATAAATTCACTTCAGTATTAATTACTTAACGATACGAATGATAAAGCTCCCATCAATTTTTAACACAGGAGACTGACATTCTATATATTAATTTATACCAGAATCTGGAGTGAATACACTTTATTATCTGTTTGAAAGTGGATAGAAACCATTGCTTACTTGGCAGCAGTGGTGCATCTAGATTCAGAGGGCGTCCTAGGTGTACTGTACCCAGGAGAGGCTTCTTCAACCAAATATGCCTTGTTGTCGCCAAATCCCCTAATGCATCATGATAAATATTGTAATCATCCCCATCTCTTTTTAGCAGCGTAATAAAGAGGAACAATGTGTAATATTGGAGTTTAGAACTTGGCACCTGAAAATTGAGTACTAAAGAGCAATATCAGTTAGAGTAGATTCAAAGCCTAGCTTTAAAGGGGCTTCCAGCATACAGATAACATTGATCTATTTGCGTGTACTGTATACAACATGCATGACATTTTCTCTCTAGCTTCCCGCAGTATTTTCCTGACATATATTTACTGTATGTCATAAGGCAGAGATAGGATATAAAACTAGATGCAGTGTAGAATAGCTTTGTTATATCCTTAAGCGACAAACATAACAATATGCTAAAACATTGTGTTGTTGTCTCGTACCACTGACATTGTGTGAGCTGGGAAGAGATGGTGGGAATGAATGGGGGAGGTCAGGTAAGATAGGAGGAAGAGAAAGGAAGAATGAGAACTCTGTATAGCATTAGGTGTACATGGTAAAAAATAAATAATCATATAGATAGTCACAGTACATATAATCACAATATATAATACTAAAAAAGCAAATCAGTAAATAATAAATCAAATCAAGGATGGTAGTACATTCGCATGTACCACTACACTGTGCACAGAAACTGAATCTTGAAAAAAATGTCTGTTCTACTATACTTTGATCAAAAGGTAATTAGCATTAGCAGTTGTAAGTACAGTAGTTATGCAATCAAACAAAGGTAAATGGACCAACATTTACATCTAAGTTGTGTACAAATATAACGACGAATCGGTCAGCGGACCAGTCTGCTGATTGGTAAGCTATACACAATAACCAATTGGCGGCTCAACGTGTCTGGGCTGACATCACAACTGGGCTGACATCACAACCAGTTGTGATGTCACTGTCAGCGGTCCCTGCAGCCAGTGTTCAGGCGGTCGTCGGGGCGCTCGTACAAACATGGTGGTGCACTGTTATAACTTTCAGATGTACCGGCATTGGCTGTGCTGCAGGGCCGGCCTGATATGTATGCGAATTATAACATTCACAGACATAACGAGTGTACACACCCGATGATGCACTATGCAAAATATTGTTCGTCAAACGAACGATATATCGACAAGTGTGTGCCCACCACCCTTTAATGTATCTGACATTAGTTGGTTAGATACCTCATGAAATAAAGTAAACCTAATGTAGTATATGTCTCATATGAGTAATGATTTTATCAGCAACAGTAAGAATGGGTTTTCTAACTGCATTCCTGTGGTTCTTTGAATACCTATATTAAACTGACAGATTTACACTGTCTCTGCATGCTCCCGATCAGCATAAATTACTATATTTATTGTATTATTCAAATCAATTGAATGCATCATGGGTCAATGAGTCTACATCTTGTGTAATTATAGGGCTGTATCTGCATATTGATATTATTCTATGACAGAGGGCTATATAGCACGGCCATAAATGTAAATGCAGGTCACGTAACAAGGAGAAATGTAATATTCTGTTCATATTCACAAAGCCTAGGAGTAAAGGAGTCAGAGAAAACCCTAATAAATATATAATTTACTGTATATATTTTTAGTGATGCAGTATTGTAATGTGTTATACTGTAGTTTAATCACATACTCATTGATGAGAGAAGGAAGAATAGATACAGAGACATAGGCAGGAATAATAAGACCATTGACAGTGAGCTTATTAATTTCATAGGAGCAGATGGCAGTGAAGGATTTTCCACATTAGGACTTGTCGTAACATGGTTAATAATAATAATATTTGATGTTGTCTTCTCGTAGCCATGCCTAAATGGCAGAAAGAGAAAATAGAACCCGTTGAGGCGGAGGAGGGAGATTCCGTTGTATTGCCTTGCAACTCCCCCAAAAGCTCAGTGCCCCCACGGATCTTCTGGATGAACAGCAGTGAGTACAAACTTGGGCTTATTTATTTTCTCTGATAAATGTAAAAATATCACCTGGTTTAAACTTTTTTACTTAAAAAGATTGGACTTATGGGCTGGGAAGTTATTCCATGGGAATAAGTTGTTGCCCTTGACTTTATCTAATGTTGGGGGGGAAGGAAGATCTTTAAGAAAGAGTTTTGTTTCTGAGATGTATTTTCTGCTACGGTATCTGTATCATTGTTTCAAACCCTTGTGACAGGTGTGGTATATTTTGTCGACAGACAGATTGTCGAAAACTTAGGGCTCGATTCAGCAATGAACGCAAGTGAGAGAACGCACGCACCCAGACACTGATAGAATATGCTAATCAATGCATACGCATGGCAACCGCAGCACATGATGCGCACGCCCAGCAATATATAATGTCGCCCACCTCCCTTTACTCACAGCCTGAGTAGTCCACAAGAGAGCGGAAACATCGAGAACCATAGAACACATTAGCATAATAGTGGTTGACCAGACCTCACTTTCAGCAACTTCTTGCACGCAATGAGAGCTCAGGCTCCGTATGACCTCGCAATGACTCATTTATGCACGCCCCTGCAACGTGTTCAAACGCATTGGCACGCCTGCGTTTGGCCAACCACCCCCCATTACCACCCACAAACGGCACTTCCTGTCAATCAATTACGGAATGGTCTGCGTACACACTGCGTGTAGTCTATGTAACCTTACCCGCTTGCACTGGCTAGTTTGCGCATGCGCAGTGCGATGCATAAGTATGCGCAGTGCGAAAACATCGTCCGAGTGCGTGCGTTCTCTCAGGCCCATAATGTCGATATATAATGTTGACATTCAGGGTGTTGGCATGTCGACAGTGGCATTTCCCATTCAATCTTACTCTAAATGTAACCCTAACCCAAATTGCAGCCTAACCCTAATCTAACCAGACCAAGATCTCTATGAGTGTAAAATTAAGCTGTTAGAGAAAATCGATGTATCAATGGTTTTCTTGCATATCCTGATAACAAGCTATGTGCAGGATTCATGATTGATGTCGTCTGGTGAATTACTGCCAATATTGGTGGATGTGTCCACCATAATACCAGTGATCCAGTGGACAAGTTCTGTTTCCTGTCACTGTATGCTGTGGTATCTTTCCGGTATCAGCTTGGCCTTTGCGTAATATCGTTTGTTTGATATCGATCTTTTCAGAGGGGGCAATTCAGTTATCCGCAGTGTGCGGTGGCGAAGAGAACTTCGCCCATTTTACTGTGCAACTCTGGGGGTGCGAGGTAGATTGAACAATGTGTCACCAGCATCACGGTCAATGAAATTGCCCCAAAAATCTGGTTAATCTCTTATAATAAGGAAATCATCTTATACTTAATTTTCTGATTACAAGGCAATATAATAAAATGACAATACCTTCCACAAATCAAAACCTGTCCCTTCGAAATACACTCCCTAATATCTTTCTTCATGTTTTTTTTTTACATTAGTTATTTGTTAAAGGCACAGTGGACATTGGACAAAAACTTTTTAGGGAAAGTGAGATATGAAGATGCTGTTACATACTTTGGGCCTGATCCCGAGATTTACACTAAAGTAATCGCTACTGCAGACTCTCGCGGATCACAGTTGCTAAAATAAGCTATTGTCTTCCAAAGTATCGTCGAGCACAGGGACGCCCACTGCTGCCTTCTCATATCCTTCCAGCGACATGCAACAGCGTATACATCGGTAACATCGACGCACATCGGGCAGTCATGCAGCGTGTGAGTCATGTCTGCGCATCAGCAAACACTACACTGTCAGACACGCCTATGTTTTTCTAACCACCCCCAAACACTGACTACCTGTCGCTCACTTTGTGAGTGGTTCCTCTGTACGAGCGTAATCGCAATGCAATCACTGCGCGTGTTCAGTGCGGCTTTCATGCATGCGCAATGGCAAGCATTTGCTAAATCTGCATAAATATAGGCTTTGTGAAAATCTCTGAATCAGGCCCATTGTCTCGGCATTCTGCGCATTGCGCTGGTTTCTGGTCACATGGTCGATGGTGACCATCACAATGTTGACACGATTCGACATATCGACATCTTCAGAATGCCGACAATTACGGCTAGGTGCCGCCGGTAGTATTAGGGTTAGGCTGCGGGGGAAGGTTAGGGTTAAGCTTCACGATTAACGATTTAACTATTTGTCATTTTCCAATGGATCGGAACATCAAATTGTTCAAATCGTCCAGCGTGTACAAACTATGCACGCTCCCGCCGCGTTGTCCGTCCCATTTTCAGATCTGCCGTACATGCTGCACAATCTGAAGATGTGACTGCCGATCCCATACATATGGATGTGACGGGGAACAACATATCGAGCGATCGTTCATTAGATCATGTGTGTATGGACCGCACAATATGTCGTCTGTCATATCAGTTGTCGGCTGGGTACACAAGTCATCTAATGTTTACCCAGCTTTAGGCTGTGGGGTTGGGGGAGTTTAGGGTTAAGCATTAGGGTTGAGGTTTGGGGTAGGAATTAGGATTAGGGATAGGGAATAAATGTCAACCTAACATACCACATCCCTAAATGCTTTTATGCAAAGCGATAAATTGTAGACTATCTTCCATTGTCTGCCTGGTGGACGGAGATCAATGCCTTTTTTGTCTAGTACATTTCAGGCATTGTGCGCAGTGTCTAGGCGTTCTGATTTCCCACTTAGGAGTCAATCCAATTAGGTGCGAATTGCGAGTAGCGAGTTTGCTTCTTGAAACTCGCAGACTTTACATTAATGAGTACTCCTGAGAATTCTCCAATCCAATTAAAAATGTATCTCACCTGGGCATTTATTTGGATCGGAAAGATATTTCAGAGTTTTTCTAAGGATAGGTTTGGTTTTTGGAAAGCTAAAATGGCCAGTGGTACCGTTATAGTAAAGGACACACAAAGTACATATCATTAGACTGATCTTAATGTGTTTCGAATCTCTATTTTTTCTCCCTCTACTATTTAGCATTATTGCACATACATCAGGATAATCGTGTTACCATGGGAATGAATGGGAACCTGTACTTCTCCAATGTGATGGTAACAGATCACCACCCTGACTACATCTGCCACGCTCAGTTTCTTGGGGCCCGAACTATTGTCCAAAAGGAACCTATCGAGCTTAGAGTTAAACAGAGTAAGTACATACAGTATAGCAGTTCCAGATGTTTTGTTACAGCTAGAGAACTAAACAGGCTACAGCTTGACTTGTCTAACAGTCAATTCCGGTGCCAAGTGTGGATTCATATCCAAGTGATCACAGGAATGGTGATGGTTACATTGTGATGTTCCCCTGGATCTTTATTCCACTTTCATTCTTACAGCTAACTCCATGAAGTACCGCAAGCCTAAAATGCTTATGCCTACAGGCAGTTCCAGCAGTTATTTGGCTCTAAAAGGAACCTCTCTGCAACTAGAATGCATCGCCCAGGGGCTGTAAGTACTCTTTATGGATAACATTTTAGAATGCAAGTGATTGAATAAAACGTGACCTATGTCATCCTTGTAGTATATCTATGATAATATGTTAAGAACGTTGAGTCTGTCTGTTTGTTCCAAGATGGCGCAAAAATGACCGAACCTTTTTTCATGAATACGGCATCATATTGTATTAGAAATAACCTGCACTTTGTTTCATCTCAATCTGTCAAGTTAAAGCTGAGCAATAACAAAAACAAAATCTACTGACATCATCAATGTCAGAGATAGGTGTGGCACCATGCGCGTGGCCGGTAAGGGGTAGAGAGTGGTGCTTTGGGACCGCGTTCACTTGAATAGGAAAAGCTACATAGCACAGGGCACACAGTGACATTGGTGTGAGTGGTGGGTGAGTAGGATAGGTTACATAGCAGTCTATGCACAGGGCACACAGTGACATTGGTGTGAGTGGTGGGTGAGTAGGATAGGTTACATAGCAGTCTGTGCACAGGGCACACAGTGACATTGGTGTGAGTGGTGGGTGAGTAGGATAGGTTACATAGCAGTCTGTGCACAGGGCACACAGTGACATTGGTGTGAGTGGTGGGTGAGTAGGGTAGGATACATAGCAGTCTATGCACAGGTCACACAGTAACATTGGTGTGAGTGGTGGGTGAGTAGGATAGGTTACATAGCAGTCTGTGCACAGGGCACACAGTAACATTGGTGTGAGTGGTGGGTGAGTAGGATAGGTTACATAGCAGTCTGTGCACAGGGCACACATTGACATTGGTGTGAGTGGTGGGTGAGTAGGATAGGCTACATAGCAGTCTGCACAGGGCACACAGAGACATTGGTGTAAGTGGTGGGTGAGTAGGATAGGCTACATAGCAGTCTGTGCACAGGTCACACAGTAACATTGGTGTGAGTGGTGGGTGACTAGGGTAGGCTACATAGCAGTCTATGCACAGGGCACACAGTGACATTGGTGTGAGTGGTGGGTGAGTAGGATAGGCTACATAGCAGTCTGTGCACAGGGCACACAGTGACAGTGGTGTGAGCAGTGGGTGAAGATGATGCTGCCACCAGTCTGTATAGCGCTGCTGGTCATATGGGTCAGTCCCGCAACAGAGCCCCTATGCAAAGCAATACAACTATAAGACCTCCAGTAAAAGAATGCTGGCAGAAGCAATTTCATCATGGGCGAAGCTGTGGGCAACAGCTAATTGTATAATAAATGATGTGTGTGATGAGAAGTTTTTAGAAACATTATGTATATCAAAATATTATCTTTTATTTGTATAGAATCAATAAATTAGTACAACCAGAGAAGTGTATTTAGGGATATCAGTCCCTGCCCCAGTGGAGCCCCTAATGTAATTTCCATACTACATACACACAGGCTAGGGTATTTTTAGCCACAAGCCAATTAAGTATGTCCTTAGGACATCAGAGAAATCCAGAATATGTGGAAATATACTGCATGAACGCAGGAATTACACATAGTCTGTGCTACGTGCATGCTGAGTGAAAAAAGGCCTTGGCTCCAGTGCCAACCACTGTGCTGCCCCCTTTGCCCAATAAGCAAAATAATTCCACAAACTGTACATCAAGGAGATGTTGCCCATAGCAACCAATCAGATTCTACTTAACATTTAATGAGCACCTTTTAGAAGATAATACCTAGAATCTGCTTGGTTGCTCCACTTCTAACAACTGTCACTTTAGTAAATTTACCCCCAAGTATCTAAACAGCCTCCATACTCTGTTGGGAGTGACACCCAAAGCCAGTTATGCAGTTGTAAGGCCTATGGGGTCTATTTACTAAGCTGTGTTAGGAGATAAAGTGAACGGTGACAAGGTACCAGCCAATCAGCTCCCAACTGCCATTTTTCAAACACAGCCTGTGAGATGACAGGTAGGAGCTGATTGGCTGGTATCTTAACTCCGTTCACTTTATCTCCTAACACAGCTTAGTAAATAGACCCCTGTATTTCCTTCTTGCTGAGTTACCATGTAAGTGTTTTATTCACAATTCAAAATCATTCTGCCTTCATAAGCACTATACACACACAATCAAACAACAAACAACAATTTAAATATTTATTGCCACAAGCGGGAAAGAAACGTGCTAGATGTGAAAGATAATCTATATTTATAACTGTACTCACAGTGTATGTAGGATCTGCAGTGAGTGAAGGGGTTAAGTATTACTTACTCTATCCTAGATATAATTGTAGGCTATCAGCAGTCCCACCTCTTTATATTGCACCCCAAATGTTATTACAGTTTGAGGATTGAGGTAGGGAATTGAGGGTGTCAGTATCCGAACAGTAATTGGCTAACGGCTGACTTTTACAGTATGTCAGTAATTGTGTTAGTTGAATGCTATTTCTTCAGGGGAACTAGACTGATTCAACTTCTAGACTTAGAACACTTTAGGGTAAATTTACTAAAGGTCGATTTTAATCGATTAAAAATTGATCTAAAACTATCAACATCGATGTTGTGTTTCAGGGGCTAAATAGCACATTTACTAACAAATCAATATCAAAACACGTCTGTTAGCAAATATGTGATTTAGCCCCTGAAACACAACAATGACATTTATCAATTTACGATTGCTTTTTTTAATTGATTAAAATCGTCCATTTTTAAATTTGCCCCTTAGTGTAACTGGGGGTCTCTCTCTCTCTCTCTCTCTCTCTCTCTCCCATCTCCTCACTCACTCCTATTAACTTTCCTATTGTTTAATTGTATTCTTTATGTATCTCCTCCAGCCCTACTCCGGTAACCGAGTGGTTCGCTCTAACTGGCTCTATCGACCCGAATCGTTTTCATTTTGATGAATATAAAAAGACCCTTCGCATTGAGCCAGTTCAAGAAGAGGATGATGGCGAGTATGAGTGTATAGCCAGGAACACAGAAGGAGAAGTGAGGCACAAGTACACAGTCGCAGTGGAGTGTGAGTCTCGGAGTTGTTACTATGCCAGTCGCTCAGATCTTTTTAGGCTTATTGAATCCTATGGACCTTGCTTGGTAATTTGTGTCTTTAATACCCCATTTACACCGCAGCTAAAACCTGGGTTATTGCTGGATTAACCTGGGTTGCTGCTCGGTGTAAAAAGGGACCAGGGTAGGATTTCCAGGTCAAGTGACCCAACAATCCAACCCGGGTAGCTTGCAGGGTTTAACACCGGAATGACCCGTGTAACCCTGCAGTGTAAACAGGTAACCCATGGTCGCATGACCCGGGTCCCGTTTACAGCATGGAGAGTTCCGGAATTTCCGGCACTTGGAAAAGATGTCACCGCCAAGCGCCGGAAGACCAGTCCACTGCACCCGTGTGCAGCATTGATGGCGCCGACCCGGGAATAACCTAAAGGGGGTATGTCCCGGGTCTGACCAGGGTTGGAACCTTGTTCCAAATACTCGGGCATTTAGCATAAAAGGGGTATAAATTTATAGGTTTGTGGTTGATATGGAACCCATGTTGTGTATGGGAATCTGAACCTCATTCAGAGGTGCTCGCAAAATGCGAGCGCTCACTCTGAATGAGGGTGGCCGAATTACTAAAAAGAGCCGGCCTCCTGGCCGCTCGCTAAGCTGTGGGTGACCACCCACAGCTTTAGCGAGCGGCCTGGTTGATGGTCGCGATGGTCAAGACCATTGCGACCATCGGGGCTTGCGACGAGACCCTTGTGGTAAGGTCTCGTCTTCCGCAAGCCCCAGAGAGTTTCCGGCTCTAATAGAGCCGGAAGCTCTCCCACTGACATCACTGGTGATGTCAGTGGGGCCGTCCACAAACGGCAGGCGTTCGTTTGGGAATGCCTCCGTTTGTGAAGCCACCCCCCGCCACGCCTACAAAACGGGTCGAGCTGTCGATCACCATCGACAGCCGCCCCTTTTGTAGTGAGCCCCGGAGCGAGAGAATTTCTCTCTCGCTTCCGGGGCTTGCACACGCGCAGTGCGGCCGCTGCGCGTGCGCAGAGCCCAACATTGCCCAGCTTGCGAGTGCTCAAGCGCTTGCGAGCGGGTCTGAATGAGACCCTCAGCTTCATAGTCAAGACAATGCCCAATTCTCTACAACCACTTCTATTTATCCAAATCCCCGGGGAGATCCCTCACTGAAGAATTATAAGAGGGGGTCTAACTACTGTAAATAGGAGGAGTTGTCAAAAAAAAATAGACAATTAATTTACTAATACACATCCTTTTAATACCTTTACTACTGACTACCTCCTGTAAGTATTTTATTGCTCAAAAATACACGTAGGAAACTGGAGAGTGCCATAATAATCAAATCTGAATAATAATTAGCTTATAAAGCTGGGAAACCCAGTGGGATCATGGAATCCATTATACTGTATATGTATGTCATAGAGCACTTATTATTTAGCAGTTTCTTGTTATAATATTGGTACTGTTGTCTAATAATAGAAAAAAAATCTGATCCTTAAAATTAATCCGAACACTTTCTAGTGTCCCTCGTGCATCTTCATCAGAAAGCTGCCACTTTTAATGTATAAGGTGGGCTACAGGCACTAATTATCCCACTTTTCTCCCTCAGTGGTGCTCCAGATTCAAAATGTTTATATCTGTAACAGAAGTCCCATGGTGGAGAAATCAGCCTCAGACTCAGTCACTGTGATTCTCACAAGAGACCAGCAGTGATTACTAAAGCCAGCAGGGCCAATCATTATGACACTGCTGGCATTGATGGGCAACAAAGGCTTAGGGGTCTATTTACTAAGCAGTGTTAGGAGACAGAGTGAAAAGTGATAAGAAAGTGATAAGGTGCCAGCCAATAAGCTCCCAACTGTCATTTTTCAAACACAGCCTGTGAGATAGCAGTTAGGAGCTGATTGGCTGGCACCTTATCACTTTTCACTCTGTCTCCTAACACTGCTTAGTAAATAGACCCCTTAAATGTGATGGTTACTTTTCTAAATGCATGGGTGGGGGGAAGAGGCAAACATGGGGTTTCTACTAAAAAAAAAACAGATTTAAAGGATTAAGGGGAATAAGTAATAGCAGTAAGCATTGCTTATTTTACATGTTACACTTTTAAGTTTAAACATAGCAAATTTGTTTGTAATAAAGTAGCATCCAATGAATGTAACCAGTGCTGTAACCGATCGCAACTAAGTGAACCTTTTCTTTCATTTAGTGTGGTTGCTTTTGGTTACAGCACAGTCTTGCCATAGGTAAAACTATGAACAATTTTTGCTTGGTTAGGACAAAGATAGTTCGATAAATTGTCATCGATGCAAATACTGTTGTTAGAAGGCTGATAAAAAATAGACGCAGGCGTGGCGCGGCCATTTCTGTGTTGTGTCTCAGCATACATATGCAGAAAACATGCCAGTGTTCAGTTCTCGCGGCCATTTTGGGCGGTCATAGGATTTCTCAGATGGTCGATTATCGGAGGATCTGCGACCAGCGCTTTGCGTCAGCACTTTTCACACAGCACCTGCGTGCGGGATTGCAGCTGCGAATTCATTAGCGTACAGCTCTGAATCAGGCCTGATATACAGAGAAATGAGTTATGTAATTTCTTCTTGAGCAGGATTCGGAACGCAGTGTAGATTGGCGGCATATTTACGTATCTCTAACCAAGCCTTTTTTTCACGGATTTCACATTTTCTTTTAATAGCTGCCCCCTACTGGGTTAACAGGCCAAAAGATGAGATTTGTGGTCCAGGAGAGAACGTCAAGTTCACCTGTGATGTTGACGGGAATCCCAAACCCAAGGTCAGCTGGAGGATTAATGGAGAACCTTTGAAAGGTATGTAATCAAAATCTATTTTTTATCAACCGTACACTTCTACTGTATCTTAAACCCTGCGGGAGAGAGGGCAGGAGACTCCTGGCTCAACGGTGACTTTACAGATATACAATGCACTCAGCAGTGTACGATAACTATATAGAACATCTATTATGGGATTTGTGACAGCTTACTGGACCTTATGGGTAGTGTGGTCACACAGCAGATTTCCCTGCAGGATGAAAACATAACCCTGTCTTTTCAGTAGATTTCTGTTATACAAGACAATACAAAGTGGTCACATTTTAGTGACGTAACTTTTCCTCAGAGCCTCATGACTCTTCCACAGCACAACAAAGACTCCTCTCAAAACATTTTCCTTTGCTTTGTCTTTCTGACTTTCCCGAGCACTAATTCATACCGCTTTGAATTATGTTTCACCCACATCACTCTGCTCACCATACGATCTACAAAATGGCTTCTCATGCTCTCATGTTGTTGTCTCCAATTTTCCCCGTATGACAGCCTCTGACCTTGGCCCAAATAAGAAGATGGAGGGTGGAAGTTTGATTCTACAAAACCTGCAGACTAGTGACACGGCTGTAGTGCAATGTGAAGCGCACAACAAACACGGACACATCCTTGAAAACGCTTATGTCTATGTTGTTGGTGAGCCCTAGTTTCCTCTTTCCCTCATGTTTACTGTAATATGGTGAGTCTTATGGGATTTAGGGGGAGATTTATCAACGTTTGGGGAGAGATAGAGTGTAGCAACCAGATACTGTTGAAGTAATAGGATACTCCCAGGTTCAAGTACCTGAATTTGGTAGATGAGGAACCTATTGCATCTCTCTTCTTTATATCGCCTATATCTTTTTCCTCGGATCTCTACCTACAGCAGAGAGGCAAGTTCCTCCGCTGCTCTTCCTTCTCCTGCAGAGAAGGTGTAAGTGTATGTAGCCCTCCTAAGCTAAACTCACATTTTGCCAATAGAAAACTACTGTTATCTACATGTAAGTTGTCAGCAGATGTCACACGTACATTGAACACCAATGACTTAATCAGTAAATACCTTAATTTTTCAGGAACAAGGCTTTACAGGATTTCCAGAGTACATACATACATTTAGGTTAACCTCGTTGGTGCACAGGTTTTTTCTTATGATTGTTGCAGTGCATTCGGTTTGGATAATAGCTGACTGACTTTCATAGGATTAATGAAGCTAAGATTTGGTTGTATGGAGGAATCACTCTCACTTTTTAATTGAGGTGCTGCAACTCATTCCAGGGAGGGGAATATCAAACTTGAGAAACTATATCAGCTGTCCAGTTCTAATGTTGCAGTGTACAGTAATTACTGGCTACCAAGTTGCAAAGTCCAGATACTGGGACGGCTGGCAGCAACATGTTACCAGATTAATTCTCTCTTAGGGACGGAGGCACTAAGGGGTATATTTACAAAGGTTCGATTTTGATTTTAGTGTGACTTCACATTCGATTTTTGCATTTAGAGATTTACAAAAGGCAAAATCGAATGTAAAATCGTACATAAAACCAAATTTCACTCAAATCCCACTCAAAATCAAACATCAGAAAAACATCGGTACTTTTACATAGACCAAGACACAATTCCCTTATTTACGATTTGAAATCGAGCACAATAAACAAACTTCAAATCGAACTTCAAAACTCCAAATTAGAGATGAGCGGTTCGGATTCTGTGGAATCCGAACCGCTCCGAACATTGGGGATCCGAGTCCACCCGAACCCTGTTCAGGTGTTCACCGCCTGACTCGGATCCCCGTTCGGGGCCGAACGGCTGCCGCCTGATGTCGGATTCTCACTAGAGAATCCGACATCAGGTCTCCTCGCGTGTAGGGCAGAGCGCAGTGATAGCGCTCTGCCCTACACAGACACAGACACACAGCCGCCAGCGGCAGCTGTGTGTTTGTTACAGCAGCCAATGAGAGTCACACAGACTCTCATTGGCTGCTGCACGGAGGGAGCCGGCTGGAGCTCACACATGAGCTCCGTCTTCCGGCTCCCTCCTCAGCATGTGACAGAGCGGACGGCGCGGGAGCGGGGATACAGGTAAGTTTTTATTTTTTTATTTGTGCAAGGGCCGGGGGCGCTACTGGGGGTGCGGGGGGGCCATACTACTGGGGGGGGTCTGCTACTGGGGGGGGGGGGCCATACTACAGAGGGGCCTGCTACTGAGGGGGGCTATACTACTGGGGGGGGTCTGCTACTGGGGGGGCCATACTACTGAGGGGCCTGCTACTGGGGGGGGGGCCATACTACTGGGGGGGCTTACTACTACTGGGGGGGGGGCTGCTACTGGGGCAGCCTACTACAGGTGGGGCCATACTACAGGGGGGGCCCATACTACAGGGGGGGCTACTACTGGGGCAGCCTACTACTGGGGGGGGCCTGCTACTGGGGCAGCCTACTACTGGGGGGCCATACTACTGGGTGGGCCATACTACTGGGGGGGCATACTACTGGGTGGCATGCTAATGGGGGGCATACTACTGGGGGGGCCTGCTAATGGGGGGCATACTACTGGGTGGCATGCTAATGGGGGGCATACTACTGGGGGGGCCTGCTAATGGGGGGCATACTACTGGGGGGCATTCTACTGGGGGCACCCTACTACTAAGGGGACTGCATAGGGGGCACCACTGCTGGGGGACATTGTGTAAGGGACACCGCTACTGTGGGCATTGTGTAAAAGGGTCACTACTGTGGGCATTGTGTAAAAGGGGCACTACTGTGTGTCGTAACATAAATAAGAGACACTACTTTATGGTGTAATGTGAATCAGGCCCTATGTGCGGTGTAATGCGAATAAGATTGTGCACTGTGACTCCTAGGGCCGTAGCCCACTTTGTAAACAAGTACTGTGACTCTGCTGGCCGTACCCCACTGGGTGGGTGCACTACTTTTCATTTCTGCCACTGCTGTGTGGCAATGTGTCATAGATGTGCTTTATACTGTGGTGTCTGTGTCGTTGTGCCGCTGCTTTGTCGCTTAGTAACCAGTCAGCTCACTGCAACCTTTGGCCAATAATGTTGAAAACAATATTATAAGCTGTGATATGGTCTAAATTGACTGGAAATTAATGTTATTGAGGTTAATAATACTCTAGGAAGAAAAAAAAAGACCAATTTATGTGATTTTAGCTTTTTTTGTCAATTTTTGTAAAAAAATCCAAATCCAAAGCCAGTCACCGCAGTTTGGCAAATCCAAATCCAAATCCAAAGCCGGACGACGAATTAGAACCAAATCCAAATCCGGCAAAAATGGTCCGGCGCACATCCCTACTCCAAATGAATAGACCTGCTTTATGCTTTCAATTCTAGCATGAGCAGGTCAGATTGACACAGATATGTGCATACACCAGTGAGATGCATGCATGTATCTTACTGTAAAAAGCTTAGAAAGAGTTAAAGTTAAAAAAGAAATGACATGGGGCCCCCCTAAGAGCACAACCAGCCCCGGACTTTTCATAGCCAGTCCTGGTTGTGTAAGTAGAGTACAGGGAAAAAATTGTGTAGGGTTCCCCTGTACTTAGCACAACCAGCACTGGGCTCTGATCCTGTCCTGTTTCTGGAATTACAGGGGAAAAAATGCATACGGTTCCCCTGTAATTTACACAACCAGCACCAGATCCTTTCTAGAGGGGTGGGGGGGTAATGTCACAGCCAGGGAAACCCTATCACTGGGTTCCCCAGCCGAAACATTACTCCTGACCCGATAGTGTAAGTGTAGTGTAAAAAAAAAGATGTGTAAACATTGTCTTTACAGTAGAACTGTTGGTCCCAGCAAGCCTCCCCCGCATGCTGGTATTTGGAGAACCACGAGTACCAGCATTTGGAGCATTAAGGGCCCGCTGATATCTGTAGTTCACCTGTAAAGAAATGTTTAAATAAACACAATACACACACACACAGTGACAGTATAGTTTTATTACATACATACACACTCACACATACTCACCTAGATTAACTGGACTGGTCCCCTTCTCCCTGTAGGCATCCATGGTCTTGGTAAAATAAAAAAATGAGAAACGCAACGCACGTAACAGGTAACAACCACAATGGTTGTTACCTCCCGAATGAAGAGCTCAGACGCGGCTTCTCCCTTTGTAGAGCCATGTCTGAGCATTGGCTGACAGAGGTCAGCCCCTGCCTCTCTCAACCAATGAACGGCTCCCTCCATTGAAGCCAATAGAGAGCCTCAGGGTTACTAAAGTTGATTCTGCGGTTCCCACCATTGACTTCAATGGTGGGAGCCGATCATTGGCTAAGAGAGGCGGGGACTGTCCTCTCTCAGCCAATTAACGCTCAGACACAGCTCTACAAAGGGAGAAGCCGCCTCTGAGCTCTTCATTCAGGAGGTAACAACCATCGTGGTTGCTACCTGTTGCATGGGTCGCGTTTCTTGTTTTATTATTTTACCAAGACCATGGATGCCTACAGTGAGAAGGTAATACCTACAGTCCAAGTAATGGTGATGAGTATGTGTGAGTGTGTATGTATTAAAACTATACTATACTATCACGGTGTGTGTGTATTGTGTTTATTTAAACATTTCTTAACAGATGAACTACAGGTACCAGCGGGCCCTTAATACCCCGCATGCTGGTACTTGTGGTTCTCCAAGTACCAGCATGCGGGGGAGGCTTGCTGGGACCTGCAGTTCTGCTCGTAAAGACAATGTTTACACTTATCTCTTTTTACACTACACTTACACTATCAACACGCCACCCACCACCCAGGGGTGGCGGGAATAGCCCCGAGCTGTCAGCCTAGGCCAGGGGTGCCCTGGAGAGGGGGCCCCTTTTATTGGGGGGGGTCCCCAACTCCCCAGGGATCCCTGGCCTGGGCTGACTAGTGGTCAGGGGTCATGTTTCGGCTGGGGAACATGGTGATAGGGTCCGGTGCTAGTTGTGGAAGTTACAGGGGAATCCTATGCTTTTTTTTTCCCCTGTAATTCCAGAACCAGGACCGGATCAGAGCCTGGTACTGGTTGTGCTAAGTACAGTAGAACCCTACGCAACTTTTTCCCTGTACTTAAACAACCAGGACTGGCTATGAAAAGTCCTGGGCTAGCTGTGCTTTTAGGGAGGGACTCCACGTCATTTTTTTTTATAAATTTAACATTTAACAAGCATTTTACAGTAAGATATATGCATGCATCTCACTAATATATGCAAGTATTTGTGTCAAAACGAACTGCTCATGCTGAAACTGAAAGCATGAAGCAGTTCTATTCATTTTGAGGCTTTGAAGTTCATTTTGAAGTGGGATTTGCTGTTCGATTTGTACATGAACATGCAAAAACGAACAGCAAATCACTGTTCAAAATCGAACCAAATCGAATTCGATTTAGAAAAGGCTTCTAAAATAGAATTTTAGTAAATGTGGGATTTGAAGAGGGATTTGTTCTTAAGTTTTGATTTGATTTGAGGTGAGCTAAATCAAACATCAAAATGAAAGTTAAAACGAACTTAGATAAATATACCCCTAAGCATTGCATCGTGGATACGGTACATCCTGCCACTTATTGAGTACATACCGGCAATAATGGCTCTGATATGTACCTAGAAATGCAATTACAATCTCAAAGGACAGCTCTTCCGAAGACAGCTATTTTTTGCGAATAGGGGACTCAAGGGCTTATGACCCAGAAGTCCCTCTGCACATGCGTCATATGACACATGTACTGTGGGCCTCCTGGCCGCTCGCATAGCTGTGGGTGACCACCCACAGCATATGCGAGCGGCCAAAAAGACCATCGGGCTTGCGACGAGACCCTGCGGTAGGGTCTCGGTGACCGCAAGCCCTGGACTGATTTTGGCTCTATCAGAGCCAAAATCACTCCCACTGACATCACTAGTGATGTCAGTGGGGCCGGACCCAGACGGTAGGCGTTCCCATGGGAACGCCTCCGTCTGGCAGCCACGCCCCCGGCACTCCCACCAAAGGGGGCGTGCTGTCAGTCACCATCGACAGCACGCCCCCTTTGGTGCGAGACCCGGAGCGACAGCTTGGCTTTTCCGGGTCTCGCGCATGCACACGAAGGAGCTCCCTCCGTCGTGCGCATGCGCACTGGGGTAACATCGACCCACTTGCGAGCGTCCTGCGCTCGCGAGCGGGTCTGAATGACCCCCTGTGGGCGGTGCTTGCAGGGATCCAATTGCATATTTTCGCACAGATACTGCATACAAAGAATCAGAGGTGGTGCCAATCTGTGAATGAGGCTATAAGACATTTGAGGAAAAAGTAGCACAATGGATGAAAAAGTAGTAAAACTGAGGAAAAGGTAGATAGCCTATGATAAAAAGGCAAAAGACTGGTCCAGTACGAGTGTTCGACCCCATGCATCGTTATGCAAATAATCAAATGAGCCAATGGCCTATGATTTCATTAAGAAAGATTTGATCTTTGGTGACGGTAGTCTGCAGACGCCTCATATGATCATTTAACCAATCAAAAGGGATACGGCAGAGAGCCTGGTACATGTAGATTTTGGAGGACTGGCAAGAATCATAGGTTTATAAATGTGTCAGGTTATTGTTATAACACAAAGGGGATATATTAAAGAACAGCATTTTTAATGGGCGCCATATATAGTAGTATTTCTAGACTTTCTATAATAAATATATTGCACAGGGTTACATTCAAGTGATTACATATATATGAGAAATTGTCAGGGTTATGAATAAACAGTACCAGTGCTACATGGCATTAAGGTACTCATTCAGAGGCGCTCACAAGATGCAAGCGCTCGCTCTGAATGAGGGCGGCCGCATCTATTTTTCGACCCAGCCTCCTGGCCGCTCGCTAGGCTGTGGGTGACCACCCACAGCTTTAGCGAGCGGCCAGGTTGATGGTCGCGATGGTCAAGACCATCACGACCATCAGGGCTCGTCTACCGCAAGCCCCAGTGGGCTTTCGGCTCTATTAGAGCCGGAAGCTCAACACTGACATCACGAGTGATGTCAGTGGGGCCACCCCCAAATGGCAGTCATTCCGTCGGGAACGCCTCCGTTTGTGTAGCCACCCCCTCGCCCCGCCTATAAAACGGGGCGAGCTGTCGATCACCATCGACAGCCGCCCCTTTTGTAGTGAGTCCCGGAGCAAGAGAATTTCTCTCTTGCTCCGGGGCTTGCGCACGCGCAGTGCGGCTGTTGCGCATGCGCAGGGCCTCAACATCGACCCGCTTGCGAGCGGGTCTCAATGAGACCCTAAATGTGCGGTTTATTCTAACCTGTACAGGGCGAATGCACTAAATAAGATGTTACAGGAATATTCAGTGTTTGATGAAGGACACCATTAAGCGTGGGTACATATGGATGGAGAACTGACAAGCGGCTAAAGCTTTAACTCACTGTCACCAGGCTCCATAGACGAGGCTGTTCTCTCATTCACAAGAGATAGCATTATCTGTAAAGCTAATAGTAAAATGTCGGCAATTGAATGTGAGCTAGCAGTGAGCTTATAGAACTTGTTAGCATAGATAAAAGCCTTTCTCTGCCAGCTACCTTGCAGGGTGGCACTTGCATGCCAGTTATCAATATGACCCTCACAAGAATTATACTTTAAACTGCTTCTCTTTTTGCTGCTTACAGAATTTGCACCAGTCATTCTGACCCAAGACAGACTGAACTACAGCGTAATGGAGGACACAGATATTTTCATACACTGTAAATTTTTTGGGTCCCCAGCTCCAGTTACCCATTGGTAAGAACCTCAGTCCTAACTACATATATTATTCCACACCAGAGATAAATATCATGTAACGGTGGAACAGAGTGAATGTTATATGGGTGATAAGGTCAGTTCTTTATTCTTTGTAGGTTTCTTTTATGTACAGTAAATATGCCTGACATTAACAGACTGATCTCACTATATGCAGTCTCTGGGATGCAGGGAGAAAATAATCTTCATGGGGAAAATCTGTTACTAATTCTGGGTGTTTCAGTTAGCAATTTCAGTCCATGCAGACTATATTTCCCATTTAATGACAATGGAATTACGATGGGCTGGTTTTGCTGACATTTTTCTTTGAAAGAGCAATTATTATGGCAACCTCCAACAAGCAAACTCATATAGTCGGATTGCCCATTATGCAACGGAGAGCCCCATTTACTAACGAACTTAAATACCAGCAGCATTTTTCGTTTAGTATCACTGTGATACAAATGAAAATGCCACTAGTATTTATCAATACTTACCCCTCCAGCGAGGTCCAACAAAGTCCTTCTCATCTGCGAGGTCCTCCACTGGGCTGCTGGCAGCGACGGGGTCTTGTGTAATGCCCATGCGCGATGGTCTGTTTGCGCATGTGCATGACACGGGGACCCGGCAGTGTCTGGAAGGCTTCGCTGAAGGCTTCCGTCAATGGGGACTGCATCGGTCTCGCCATTTAAAGATGGCGATGGACATCCTGTGACAAACAGCAGCAATCTTAGCTTACCGCTGTTTGGTAATTGCAGAAAGAAAGTCATAACCACTTTAGCATACGCTAACGGGGAAATGCTTCGTTAATAAATGGAGCCCTTAGTGCCTAGTGGCTAGTGGGGCATGGATTAATCTAAACCTTTTTTTTGTGTGACCTTTTCATAAACAGGAGAGTAGGGGTCACTAACCAGTGTTCTTCCTATGGCCACATTAGGCGTGAGTGGGGAGGGGGGAGATGTATCAAACCTTAAAGAGAGTTAAAGTACCAACCAGTCAGCTTCTAACTGTCATTCTTCAATGACAGTTAGAACTTCTAACTGTCATTTTACAGGATCTGTTTGAAGAATGACAGTTAGAAGCTGATTGGTTGGTACTTTATCTCTCCCTAATTGGGCATATCCACTGCATGATTAATGAACGATTGAATGATAACAACATCCTAATCGTTCATTATACTGTGCAGTGATTATTGTGCCCACACTGAACGATATGTCGTTCAGTGCAGACACCATTCCTCATCGCCTAACTTGCACAACCTGGCGATATCATGGGCAGTATGTCCAGGCGATGACAGATGCCAACAATGACCAGCGTGAGTGCTCATTGCTAGTTGTTGCCAGCATAACCACTGCACAATAATGCCAATGATAACGATGTCGTTATCATTCAATCGTTCATTTATGTCTTGTAGTGTATATGCGCCTTAAGTTGTAAGCCACATACACACTAGACGATTTTTGTGAACGATATGGACGATAACGATATTGTTCAATGATATTTCATTCATATCGTTCAGTGTGTATGCAGTGAACGACCAACGATGCACACTACCGCGGGTCGCTAACGATGTCTTTGTCGTCCGTACATGCAGGCCAATCTGACGATATCATGAAGACTTGCCTGTTCAGAGATGTTCACTGAAAGATAACTGTCAGTGTGTACACCCAATATCGCTTGTCTTGCGCTACAGAAAGTTCAAGGGAAATCTTTCACCAATATCGTTCATACAGGACATCGTCTAGTCTGTATGAGCCTTAAAGCTGGGTACACACTGGAGCGACGGGCCGACATATCGTATCCGCGGTAAACATCACAACGATGTAATGAAGGACGGAACAATCCCTCATTCCCTCCTTCATTACCCTGCATGGCGCAACATGTAATTTTGTCCGGTTGGCCAACCGGAAGATATCGCTAACTACCGCAGCAGCACGCCAATCGGGCCTACACACTGCTCCAGTGTGTACCCGGCTTTTATCAGGTTCTGGCAGTGGGTGTGAACTGATATCTGTATAAATCACCCATTCAACCCTTTCACTGCCATAAAAATATGTCTGTTGTCATCTTTAATGCAAGTATTTTCATTTGATGGTATTAGTTGTATATTACGTTGAACGTCCTAAGTCTCTATTTATTACAATGAAAATCCTTGGTGTGAAGATGTGTTTGGGGTTATGTGGAAAGCCATTTCCTATATTTATTTGACCGTCTGTTCACAGGTATGATAGTGATATGAATTCTGTGGTAAGTAAGGATGGCTTTGAGATCCTCACAAACGGCAGCATGAAGATCTCCGAAGTGCACAGTAAAGACGAAGGAACTTACTACTGTACAGCATCGAACAGCAAGGGCAATGTAACCATCTCGGCATACTTAGATGTCAGAAGTGAGTTTGAAATTAGGAATTCAGTTGCGTATGTTATTTTGCTCTTGTCTGCTGTCCTAACTTACAGTACTTTAATAAGGAGAACTTGTGGTAATGACAATATGAAATAGATCACAGGTTCTCAAACTCGGTCCTCAGAACTCCAAACAGTACATGTTATCCAGGTCTCCTCACTGATCACAAGTGAAATAATTATCTCCACCTGTGGATCTTTTAAAATGTGTCAGAGAGTAATGACTACACCTGTGCACATGCTGGGTGACCTGCAAAATGTGACCTGTTTGGGGTCCTGAGGACCGAGTTTGAGAACCACTGAAATAGATGATGTTGCTTAGAGCCTTGTTCTTGTCAGAACTTTGCAAGTTAGTACTTCTGCAGTTTGTGCATGATAGGTAGGCAGTGAGGTGATTGGCGTAGAGGACTTGTGCTTATAAAGCAGGAAGAGACGTTTGTAAGTCTGACTGTAGTATTCACAGTGGATAATTCGGGGACAAATGATAATCATACTGAAACATACTGTACCATGAAATATAATGGGCCAGATGTATGAAGCTCTGGGAAGTGATAAAGTGCAGAGTGATAAGCGACCAACCAATCAGCTCCCAACTGTCATTTTTTAAACACAACCTGTAACATGACAGTTGGGAGCGGATTGGTTGGTCGTTTATCACTCTGCACTTTATCACTTTCCAGAGATTCATACATCTGCCCCCATATGTCACAACCGCTAGAGCTTGCAATCTAAAAGTGATACAAGGACTAAAACACAACCAAATGTGCTTTATTTGTTTGTTTTTACAGTGGACCAGTCACATACAGCATGTTAATAGATAGCTATGGCCTGATTCACTACAGATCGCAATATAGCGAACGCGCACAATTCAACAGCGATAGTATGCTAATCCATAGCGATCGCAATGCCGCTGCAGCACTACATAAGGACGCCCACTGCACCTACATGCACCACCCACAAATGGCACTTCCTGTCAATCACTCTGCGATGGGTCTGCGTAGCCGCTATGATCGCAGTCCCGATCGCAGTGGGCGGTTCGCGATACATACGCAGTGCTCAACAATCGGCCGATTGCGTGCATATTAGCAACTGCGATCCAAGCTGAATCAGGTCCTCTGTTAAGTATCACTATATAGACTGATCATCCAGCTGGTTTCTACATGAATAAAAAATAACCTGTGTTAAGAAGCAGATATACAGTATTAAGGGGCTGTTTAAAAGAGGAGGGAGCCAGTGTGCGGCAGTCATGCAAGCCCCCTCCTCTTTGTGCATGCAGAGGTCCCCAGTAACATGGAGCCCACGCCATAGTCCCGGAGACACCTCTACTGTTCATGGGCAAACCTCCGTGGGGGGTTGTTTCTGTGATTTGCTCTGATATTGCTGGGACTCCAGAGAGGTAAGTATTAAACTTGGGCGCAGGGTGTGGTGCACACTCTGCGCCCATTACAGATATGCCAATGACAGTATTGTATAGAGGGCTTGATTCAGACCCGGTCGCGAGCGCTGAGCGCTCACAACCGGGTCGATGGTGGCCCAGAGCGCATCGCGAAACCCGGATAGTGACGGGCAATCCGTCGCTCCGGGTCTCGCACCAAAGGGGGCGTGCTGTCGATGTTGAGTGACAGCACGCCCCCTTTGGTGGGCGGGCCGGGGGGGTGGCTGCCCAGACGGAGGCGTTCCCATGAGAACGCCTACCGTTTGGGGGCGGCCCCACTGACATCACAAGTGATGTCAGTGGGAGAGCTTTCGGCTCTGTTTGACCCGAAAGCTCTTTGGGGCTTGCAGCCACGAGACCCTACCACAAGGGTCTCATCGCAAGCCTGATGGTCGCGATGACCATCATCCTGGCCGCTCGCATTAGCTGTGGGTGGCAACCCACAGCAAGGCAAGCGGCCAGAAGGCCGCTCCATAAACAAAGAAAAGACGCCCTGATTCAGAGTGAGCGCTCTTTCAGAGCGTCCGGCTCTGAATCAGGGCCAGAGAGAGTAGAGAAATTGTGCAGAAAGTGCATAGCTGGCTGAGGGTTAGAGGACCTACTAAACTAGGCTAACTAGTACTAGGCTACCTAGGGCCTGATTGTGAGTTGCACAGAAGGCCGATGTTCACAGAGTTGAGATATTTTTTTTATACTGTGCGTGTGAGAAAATCCCTATGACTAGCGCGGTGCAGGTTTTCCATGGTGTGTGCACACAGAGCCCCAGTAGCCATAGAGATGCACGGTGTGTGAAATGTATTGGGCGTTCTTGGGCGGTGACTGGGAGTTGGCTATGCAGAGGCACAAAGATGGAGGGTCTTATGGACTTATGGGAGTGTCTCAGGTGTGCCACTAAAGTGGTTGCGTACAGTTAGGTTTGCAACTGCGATTGCAATAGTGATTACGCACGCAGTCTCACTGCGATACTATGCTAATCCATTGCGGTCGCTATGCCGCCGCAGCACTACACAAGGATGCCCACCTTACCTTACACACATACTTAATGTTTAGCAAGACTGTAAAACCATCGGTAACATCGAGTACCATTGCAACCTCATGCACACTTGCACAAGCTCTGACCTTCCTCAGGAATTCCTAACTTCAGCGCTCGCTATGAGGCCTCAGGCTGCGTACGGCATCGCAGTGGCTAATTTATACACGCCCCTGCAATGGCGCTCAAACGCACTGGCACGCCTGCGTTTCCCCGACCACCCCCCCATCACCCCCTACAAACAGCACTTCCTGTCCATCACTCTGCGTAGTCGCTGTGATCGCAGTGGCCAGTTCGCGCACTGTGATGCATGCGCAAAGAGCAACAGTCGGCCAATTGTGTGCATAATCGCAGTTGCGATCTTAGTGAATCAGGCCCTAAGATGGATAATCGCTCACATTGCAGGCCAAACTCAGACAGAGAATCTGCACCTACAGTAGCATGGGGCTGGTGCAAGTTTTAAAGGTGCGGCCACTGGTTGCATTGAAAGACACATCAATCGGTATTTGAGCTGAAGAGGTACAAAGTGGGCATCTCACTCCTGGCACACTCAGACGCACGGCTGTACACCATGGAAGGGCTTGTAGTGGTATTTGCATAAAGTCGCATTCGCAATACCCGCAAAAGACGCACACACGGGCTCTACAGCGTTTGCGTCACAATCAGGCCAATAGTGACTTCAAGGGACAACTTCTTGTGACTATTTGTGTTGTAAGTAGGACACAAAACTCTGAAAGGTAGCGGTTACTGGAAGAGGGTGAGGTGGTAAAATTCAGAATAGTATAATATGGGTGAAGTCTTTGGGAAAGCCATGAGAGGTGACAGTACCTGAGATGTTGGGTGGGCTTTTGGCAGATCATACAGCAATGTGTTGGGTCTGTAGAAAGTAAAGAGTTTGCCATATCACAGCGGGCGATGCAGGGATGAGAAGGAGAATATTTAATCTGTATCACGAAGGAAACAACAGTCAGGGCAATGGATGAATTAGTAAATCAGAGGAAAATCAATCTGCCAGCGACATTCAAGGTGATTTAATGTTTCGGTTAATGGAAGTCACTTTGCGGAAGGTGTAAATAATCAACACATCGTGATAAGTGTATGTATTAGTATTTTAGTTGTGCCATTAATGAAGTACTGTAAGAGCAGATATAAGAGACGTTTTTGAGATGGATGTGGCAGGAATTTGCAGGGGCTGCAATGTGAAGAGTGAAGGCCGAGGCTAAATGAAATATAACTACAAGGCTTGCGGTTGGCGAGTAATATCGGCGTTCTTGTAGATAGCGGTTACAGGTATGGGGTCCTAATTGAAGTTAGGACCATGAGAGGTTAATCCATCAGTGACGTTGCAGGTAGAGGAAATCGAAGTGACAGCTGACAGACATGTAATAATTATCGAAAGACGCTTAACAGAGAAAGCTGAAGACTTTGATATCCTAATCATAGAGGTGATACTGAAAATTATACAGTACTTGCTGACTGCCTTTCCATCTAAAAAAGTAACAATATCAAACCCTGGACCCAAAAAGGAAGCAGCAATGACATAGATGAAGGCAACCCTTTTCCTGCCAGTATCTTCTGAAGTATAGCAAGAAATCGTGAAAGGCCATATTATAATATAGAGCGAGAGCTCCTAGTGGAATCATCACTGTCCCTTAATATTTTCTAATCTGCATTATGAAAACAGTAATCGGCATGAGCAGTGTATATGATCTGCTAAAGGGCCATCTGAAGGGTGATTACTCCACTGCACGCTGGTCATTAGGACAGAGCAGGGTATTACATTAGTCTAGATTGGATATGGAATGGGCTTTGACAAGTATTTTAGTTTCTTCATACATGAGGAAGAACCGAACAGTAATGTTGTTAAGTGGAAAATGGCAGACGTACAGATGTGTCCACGTACATCTATCTATCCTCTGTGCGTTAAAAAAGTCGTGCTACACATAACACGGGAGGTCCATGTGACACGGACACGCTGAGTGTCTTCGTGCGACTTTTTACCTTCAAATGCATCTTATTCGCACAGCGATGCGATGCGAATAGGTCGCACAAGCAGCTTCTACTGACTAAAATGATAAATGACATGCCTATGTTCTCTGAGCGACTGCGGGTGTACCTGCATGAAAAATGCTACGTTACAGTGTCAGCGGCTGTGACACTGTAACTTAGCATTTCGCATGCAGATACACCCGCAGTCACACATAGGGTATGCAGTCGGGAAGCCGGTGGACCTAATCCCAACAGCCGGCTTCCCAACTGCTTAATACCGGCGAGGGTCAAATGACAGGCGTCTGAATCTAGATCGGCGCCTGGCATCCCGATCGAAGGACAGCCACGCGGGGGGAGGGTTAGGTTTAGGGCTCCCGGTTCAAATCCCGACAGTGGCAGCCCAACAAGGATGAAAATCCCGGTCGTCCCTAGGTAAGTATTTACTAACCTAATTCTACCCCCTAACCCTCCCTTAGGGGTACCTAACCCTATCCCCCAGTGCCTAACCCTAATCCCCCCTCTAAGTGCCTAAACCTAACCCCCCCTTCCCCGCCACCTAAGTCCCCCCCCGGGAGGTTAGGGTTAGGCTAGGGGGAGGGAGGGTTAGGGTTAGGCACCCCCTGGGGGGACTTAGGTGGCTGGGAAGGGGAGGGTTAGGTTTAGGCACTTAGAGGGGGAATTAGGGTTAGGCACTGGGGGCTAAGGTTAGGGTTAGGCACCCCTAAGGGAGGGTTAGGGTTAGGGGGTAATTCATACCGATTCCCACATATAGAATATAGGCATGCCGCATATCATTTTAATCAGCAGAAGCTGCTTGTGAGACTTATTTGTATCGCTGTTTGAATAAGACGCATTTGGTGGTTAAAAAGTCGAACGAAAAGAAGCTTGGCGCAACTGAGTCACGCCGCGGCATGGTGCGACTAGAAGGGCTGTTTAGCTCAAGGAGGCTAGATGTATGAGGACCCATTTGTATGTGAGCGGTAGCATGTAAGAACTGAAAAAAGATGATAAGCTATAAATAATCCCTAAGCATCAAGTTTGAGGAACATGATAAATTGCTTTGTCAGGCAGGGAAACCAATGTAGACGGGGCAATTACAAGCTCAAATTTAATTTTAAGCAACAGCTGAGATTAAGTAGAATAGAGATTTCAGTATCGTCAATGTTTAAATCATCATGAAACCCAAATGACTCATCATCAAGTATTGTCAGATATCGCTAGAGACAAGAAGAAGGGGAGATAGGAAATTACACTATTAGGGGAAGCAAGTACAAACGTTCCACTGCAACTGCACCTGGGGTGTCACTTGTTACCATTCACGCTGTCTCTCTCTCTTCACACAGACGCTACTCAGATCCTCACTCCCCCAGAAATGCAGCGGGTCAGGAAGGGCGGCAAGGCGACATTTGAGTGCATACCTTTATTTGACGTCAAGATGGAGTACAAATCATTGGAATGGAAAAAAGACGACGTTGATATTATAGAAGATGATGACAATGACAAGTACGAGGATTTCTTATTTATTTATTTACATATACAGATACATGTTCAATGCCAAAATGGGGTATGAAAGACCCACCGAAGAATGCAGTGGCCTACTAAAGGGGCATGGCCAGCTATTGGGTGGGTGTGGTCGTCAACTGGAAGGGCCATCCCAAAAATGACACTGTAGTAGTGTCCCCATAGTTATGCCCCTATAGTAATGCCCCCATAGTTATGCCACTGTAGAAGTGCCCCATATAATGCCCCTGTAGTAGTACCCCCATATAGTGCCCCTGCAGTAGTGCCCCAATATAATGCCCCTGTAGTAGTGCCCCTGTAGTGCCGCTTGTACAAAAAAAAAAAACATGTACCTTAATCCCCGCTCCTGCATCCGCCGCTGTCCTGTCCGCCCGGCTGCTCTTTGGAACTATGGGAGAGACGTCATGACATCTCTCCCATAGTGCGCATGGAGAGAGCCGGTGGCTGGAGTTCAGAAGAGAACCCCAGCCTCCGGCTAACGTGGAGCTGCAGGGAAGGAGTCGGGCGCCCGCTGGTAATAACATCTCAGCGGGCATCCGGCTTAGAGCCTCCCTGCGGCACAGCCAGGCATGCATATGAATCATTCTATATTATAGAATAATTCATATGCATGCCCAGCTGTCCGTCCATTACCCCCAGCAATTTCATTTTTACCCCATGTGGGGTAATTTACCCCTGTTCCCCGACCACTGCCCTAAGGTAAGTGAAATAGGAAGGGAGAAAGTGAGGGTTTGGGGTCGACACACTTCAGAAAATATGGAGATTAATACTAAAATAAATGGGGACACTATTATAAAAAATATATATACAGATTTAAAATATACTAAATGGGACATTATATTTATATATATATATATGTATATATATATATATATACAGTCAGGTCCATAAATATTGGGACAATGACAGAATTTTCAGATTTTGACTTCTATTCACCACCACAATGGTTTTGAAATGAAACAAACAAGATGTGCTTTAACTGCAGACTTTCAGATTTAATTTGAGGGTAATTACATCCAAATCGGGTGAACGGTGTAGGAATTACAACAGTTTCAAAATGTGCCTCCCACTTTTTAAGGGGCCAAAAGTAATGGGACTATCAACTCAAAAGCTATTTCATGGACAGGTGTGGGCTATTCTCTCGTTATTTCATTATCAATTAAGCAGGTAAAAGGTCTGGAGTTGATTCTAGGTATGACATTTGCATTTGGAATCAGTTGCTGTCAACTCTCAATATGAGATCCAAAGAGCCGTCACTATCAGTGAAGCAAGTCATCATTAGGCTGAAAAATCAAAACAAACCCATCAGAGAGATAGCAAAAACATTAGGTGTGGCCAAATCAACTGTTTGGAACATTCTTAAAAAGAAAGAATGCACCGGAGAGCTCAGCAACACCAAAAGACCCGGAAGACCACGGAGAACAACTGTGGTGGATGACAAAATAATTTTTACCCTGGTGAAGAAAAACCTCTTCACAACAGTTGGCCAAATCAAGAACACTCTCCAGGAGGTAGATGTATATGTGTCAAAGTCAACACTCAAGAGAAGACTTCACAAGAGTGAATATAGAGGGTTCACCACAAGATGTAAACCATTGGTGAGCCACAAAAACAGGAAGACCAGATTAGAGTTTGCCAAACAACATCTAAAAAAGCCATTACAGTTCTGGAACAACATCCTATTGACAGATGAGACAAAGATCAACTTGTACCAGAGTGATGGGAAGAGAAGAGAAGGAAAGGAACTGCTCATGATCCAAAACATACCACCTCATCAGTGAAGCAAGGTGGTGGTAGTGTCATGGCGTGGGCATGTATGGCTGCCAATGGAACTGGTTCCCTTGTATTTATTGATGATGTGACTGCTGACAAAAGCAGCAGAATGAATTCTGAAGTGTTTCGGGCAATATTATATGCTCATATTCAGTCAAATGCTTCAGAACTTATTGGACAGCGCTTCACAGTGCAGATGGACAATGACCCGAAGCATACTGCAAAAGCAACCAAAGAGTTTTTTAAGGCTAAAAAGTGGAATGTTATGCAATGGCCAAGTCAATCCCCTGACCTGAATCCGATTGAGCATGCATTTCACTTGATGAAGACAAAACTGAAGGGAAAATGCCGCAAGAACAAGCAGGAACTGAAGACATTTGCAGTAGAGGCCTGGCAGAGCATCACCAGGGATGAAACCCAGCGTCTGGTGATGTCTATGCGTTCCAGACTTCAGGCTGTAATTGCCTGCAAAGGATTTGCAACAAAGTATTAAAAAATGAGTTAGATTTAGGATTGTTTAGTTTGTCCCATTACTTTTGGCCCCTTAAAAAGTGGGAGGCACATATAGAAACCGTTGTAATTCCTCCACCGTTCACCTGATTTGTATGTAATTACCCTCAAATTAAACCTGAAAGTCTGCAGTTAAATCACATCTTGTTTGTTTCATTTCAAAGCCATTGTGGTGGTGAATAGAGGACAAAATATGAAAATTCTGTCAATGTCCCAATATTTATGGACCTGACTGTATATATATATATAAAACTTCAATTACTTCTACTTCTGCTCGGCCAGTGCTCCTGGCTATTCCTTCTCTGCTACTCCCGCCATACATCAGGCCTGACAGTAAAGGAGTAAGTTGTACCTAAAAGTATATGGCAAATATTATTTAGATCTCTACGATCACCTGCAGCTGCAATGTGGGGGATGTCCTTGCCAATACTAAAATAAGCATATAAGGGCAAAAGAATTGCAGTGTTGGTGGTTTAGGGCAGAGAAGCCAAAGCAGCTAAATACGTTTCAGTAGGGCATGATAAAAAAACAACAACAATTTATAAAAAAAAAAAAAACTGCAATATCATTCAAACACAGTAACAAAACAATAAGGAGCATGAAAACAAAAAACCTGGAAGGACTCAGTATTTCATATGTATCTGTGTTTCTAAACTGATGCTTCACGTTTTCATTTCTAAGTAAACAGATTTACAGCAGTTCTTAATAATAGAGGTTTATTTGATTGATTGCTCCAGAGTTCTATTTCTAAAGGGGAGATGTCTCAAGCCTTGGAGAGAGATAAAGTGGAATAGTTGTCCAAAGCAACCAATCGGCTTCGGTCGTCATTTCAAAGACTGTGTTAGATAAATGAGAGGAGCTGATTGGTTGCTTGATTTTTGCAACTACTCCACTTTCTCTCTCTCCAAGGCTTGATACGGCTCCCCCTCATACCCCTTTTACACGAGAGCTAAAACCCGGGTTAACACAGGGTTAACCCAGGTAGCTCCTTGGTGTAAAAGGGGACAGGCTTGAATTCCCAGGTCGAGTGACCCGGCAATCCAACCCAGGTGACTTGCAGGGTATAACACGGGAATAACCCGTGAAACCCTGCAGTGTAAATGGCACGATCCGGGTCACGATGACCTGGAGCGCACTGCATGCCGGCTTCAGTGGCGTTTGGAGATGATGTCATCTTCAAGCGTCCACATCCATGACCGGAAGAGCCGGGTCACTGCAGACCCGGCTCTGATGTGAACGGCGCCGACTCGGGAATTTCCTGGGTTCAACCTCTGGGTCAGACCCGAAATTTAGGTATAAAAGCTATATTATACGGGTGTCAAATCACAATGATTTGTTATGCTGAGACCTGAATGTCCAGTCACCTCTATACGGGAAACAATCAGTCCCTGTGAGCATGCTGCCCATGAAATAAATAAATAAGGCACACTCAGTATTCTCCAAGTGGTTAAGGAGGTCAGCTGCTCATAAAGTAAACAGAGGCCCTGATTCAGAGCCGGACGCTCTAACAGAGCGCTCGGTCTGAATCAGGGCCGGGCTATTTTTTTTTTTTAGAACGGCCTCCTGGCCGCTCGCATAGCTGTGGGTGACCACCCACAGCTATAGCGAGCGGCCAGGAAGATGGTCGCAATGGTCAAGACCATCGCGACCATCGGGCTTGCGACGAGACCCTTGTGGTAGGGTCTCGTTGCCGCAAGCCCCAGAGAGATTTCGGCTCTAACAGAGACCCGGAATCTCTCCACTGACATCACTTGTGATGTCAGTGGAGCCGCCCCCAAATGGAGGCGTTCACATGGGAACGCCTCAGTTTGGTCAGCCATTCCCCCGGCCCGCCCACCAAAGGGGGCGTGCTGTCACTCAACATCAACAGCACGCCCCCTTTGGTACGAGACCCGGAGCGACGGATTGCCCGTCGCTATCCAGGTCTCGCGCATGTGCACAACGGAGCCGGCTCCGTCGTGCGCATGCTCTCTGGGCCACCATCGACCCGGTTGCGAGCGCTCAGCGTTCGCGACCGGGTCTGAATCAGGCCCTGAGCACGTTAAATTCACAATGTGATTACCACTAACAGCAGCTCAGGTGTCCCTGTCTGTGACACACTGTTAGTACTGAACAGTAAATCTTTGCAGTGTGTCACTTACATATAAGCCCCTAATATAAGCAAAACCATCATAAATCTACAATGCATTTCCTAGTAACAGCTTCCTAAATGTCTGTGCTCATGACAGTACATGACTAATAGTATGGACCAAGCTTAACTCATAAGCAAACAGAGGTCGTAACTCTCTTCGGAATATATAAGTGCACTAATGATATTAGATACATCTGACTTCTATTCAATACACTTGTCTTCCTGGTAGGCCGCCCATCAGTCTCTTAAGCCTGCTGCTCTTAGGGCAATCCAGATAGTGTTGTGCTTGTGCAGTAATAGCAGCCGCTGCTCACTGAATTATGTGCCGATCTCCTACAGTAGTGGGTGGAGCTCTGAGGTAGGTGGGACCCACCAGGGATTTACCTGTCGCCTCTCATAAATATTAACCTACAAGTATGTTTTTGAAATGTGAGAAAATCATGCAAAAAGAAGAATATACCAACTCCACACAGATGGAAGCCCTGCTTGAAATAAAACTGATGGTGCCAGTGCTCCGACACAGCAGTGCTAACCACTGTGCAAGCACACATTCTGAGTAAAGGTATTTTATACTGTGTGATACCATTGTAGAAAAAAAACACGATAAAGGAAAACAACCTTGCTCACAAAAGCCAATTTAATAAGTAGAATAATTACTGGTAGACATTTCCACACTTTCGGGAGAAATACTGTAGTATTATTAGCTTCCAAATGTAATGTTCCTTTTTATTGCTCCTAATTTTCAACACTTTAATTATCTTCAATTTAAACCTCAAATTACTTTCCCTTTATATGTATATGGTATTATTATTCAAATTTAGGTTTGTAATGTTATTAATACTGTATATGTTATAGCTAGGTGATTATTGTAATCATCATGTAATAGTCAAGGTTATATGAATTAGACAATGGTTATTATAGTTATATTAGGCAATAAACTTTATATTAGCAGTAACACTAAATATATACGTTTGCCATAGGAATCCTGTATTTCAGGGATATTCTCCAAAGATCCTGTAGTGCATGGATCTTTTGCAGGGATTCTCTATTCCATGGATGTTCTGCAAGGATCCTGTATTGCTTGGATATTCTCCCGAGATCCTGTACTGCGGGGGTTTTCTTCTGACATCCTGTATTGCAGGGGTATTTTCCAGAGATCCTGCATATCAGGAATATTCTCCTGGGATCCTGTATTGTGGGGATCTTCTACAGAGATTCTGAATTGCAAGGAAATTCTGTGGGTATATTCTTCAGGGATCCTGTAGTGCAGGGATGTTCTTCAAGGATATTCCCCCAAGATCCTGCATTACAGGGATATTCTCCCAAAACAAAATAAGATTGTGAACACTCTACGATGCGCACGTATAGCAGCCTAAATCACACTCTCTAAATAAGCACCATCTAAAAGCTTAAAAAGATTCAGAATATAACACAAGAAGACAGTGGATTCTGGCGCTACACAATAAAGATACTTAGATGTCCTTATATCTCTGTATTCAGGAGTTGTCTTTTCCTTTTGTTTCTTCTTTCAATAATCCTCCGTGCATATAAAAAATAAACATAAAGAAATACTCATAGTGTAGTATGTTTAGATATTTGATATACACTTTTCAAAGTGTGAATGTCAAAAATGTGGATAAGGCTCTCCACCCTTTACATGCAGGAGGACATACTTCATACAGTAGTAGGTGGTTGCTCATCCATATAGTGTATTACCACCAACATATAGGCATGCACTATAAGAAAGTATCGTACCCAACTCACACTATAGGTATAGAATATCCACATATAAAGGTATCTTTTAGATATAGGCAAGCATACATGCAATCATCATCAGGTGAAGCGTACCCTTAATCACAAGGGACGAAGTGTGGATAATCACATAAAGGTTTCTTGGTAGGACGGCTTATCACTAATCCCTCAGGATACTCCCATAGCAGGTGGGTATAAACACGGAGAATATCCAGTAAAAAGTAAATTTATTCAAACACAACAAAAAAATCAATAAAAAATCCAGGAAGCGTCTATGAAAAAGACAATCACAGCCTAAGTGCCAGAATAGAAAGTCCGGGCAATGGCACTTACAGGTGAGTGAGTCTGTTCAAAGTCCAAATGGCATTCCTGTATCAACGACCGGCGTCCACTCCACCAACGCGTTTCAATCCCTGCCCGGGATCTTTTTCAAGGTGTACTGTGGTAATGTCGGTATGGTGTATAAATACTACACTGAACCAATCAACATCCGGGGTGTCCACGAGCGTCCTCGTGTACATCACTTCCTGTTTACTCCGATCGTCATGGAGATTCAAGCTAGGTGTCACTCTAACTCTTCCTGTTTAGTAACATAACAGGAAGTTGATACCATATCCATGGTAATTGCCATAGTGATGCGAAACATAAAGTCCCCAACCAGAAAATCTATATAAAAAGCAATAAACTATAACAAGAAATAAAAATGGTTTAAGAAAAGAGCATATTTAAAACCATATAAATGCAAAAAATACAGGAAATGGGTAAAGCAGTTACATAAACCACTTCAATTCAAAATCGCTATTTAATCCCTTTGGTAATAGCGTTTGACATGAATGTATCAGTTTCATCTCCATCTTGGCTAATTGTCGTGCCATATCCCTTGATCTTATGCTATTATGCTAATAGGCGGCTGCAATTTCGTCGGTCTCATTACCGACAGGGAAATCCCGATAAGGGACTTAAGATAGGTATGGAATATCAAAGACTATCTTAATCCAGACGCCAAAGGGCGCCAGCCTGAACAAGGTGAGTCCAGGGCGCCCTTACCGTTAGCCGCAGGGGGGGGTGGATTAGGTTTAGGTAGCATAGCGGGGTTAGAGTTAGGTTTTGGGGGGGGTAGGGTTAGGCACCCCAAGGGGGAAGGGTTAGGGCTAGGCACCACTGGGGGGTTAGGGTTAGGCACTAAGGGGAGAGGGTTAGGTTTAGTCACGAAGGGGGGAGCATTAGATTTAGGCACTAACTGGTAGGGTTAGGGTGTGGGGTGGGAAGGGTTAGGCTACAAGAAGGCAGTGTTAGGTGGAGAAGGAAGGGGGGGTGTATACTTACCTGACCTTTGATGCTGCTGTCTGTATTCTGACAGGAGGCATCCCAACAGCCGTCATTACATTCCGGATTTTAAATTGCAATGAGTGTCGCCAGTATGATCCTGTATTTCTGTAGTACAGTGATTATACATGGATCAGAGAGCCTATCTTTTACTATAATGCAGGGAGGTTCTTATGTTCTCGTATGTGTGATGTTTATGTGTGCACAATGATGTCATTTATCACGTGTGCACTCAGTACATTGGCCAGGTGGTGTGGCTTCCATCACATCTGACTGATGTGTTCATTGGGTATGTGCCAAAAGAATGAATGTCGACAAAATAGACCACACCTGAAGGAAAGAACAGCTAACCTTCTCTAGACTCCCCCCCACACTCTGTGCATTTTGCTTATATACATTGAAAATCTGCTGAAGTCTTACTTTACTGGCTGAGGGAACTCATAATATGTGTACGGCCGCTTTTCCATCTCCACCGATCCTAATTGGTTTTGTGAATTTGTGTGGAACATAACACATTTAGATATGTTGAGGACTCATACAGTATCTGAAATAGAGAGAGAGAGTTGTAGCGATGGCTATAGACCAGAGATTTCCAAATGCGGTCCTTAAGGCTCCCGAACAGTTCAGGTTTTGGAGATATACATGGTTGAGCACAGGAGACTTAATTAGTACCTCAGTCAATTTGATTTATTCAATTTGGTGCTCAACCATGGATAGCTCTAAAACCTGAACTGTTGGGGAGCCTTGAGGACTGCGTTTGGGAACCTCTGCTATAGACAGTTGATTAAAAGACACGTTTGACCTGTTGTCTGATAAAGTTGTCTGAAATGTGTTTTGCTGCTGCAGATATTTCATTGAGGATTACTCTCTGAGTATAGTGAATGTGCAGGAAGATGACCAGGGGAGTTACACCTGTGTGGCCCGCAGTGAGCTGGATACAGTACAGAAATCGGCCCAGCTAGTGATGATTGGTCAGTATATATAAGCAGCTTATCTATTGTATCTTTAAACAATATAACAGCTGGAGAACCATAAGTTGCCTACCTGTGATTTACACTGTTGTTCCCCATAAAACATGTATCTCTCTCTTATTTGCAAATGTTTCCATTTTTATTTATGATGTACAGATCTACCAGAGCCTCCATATGACTTAGAGCTTTCAGACCCTCAAGACACAAGTGTCACCCTCACCTGGACCCCAGGAGAAGACAATAACAGTCCCATTGATGGTAAAGTCATGCATCATAGAGCTAGATCTTACATTCCACATACTGGGCCTGATTGTGAGTCGGATGGATCTCTGGGCCTAATTCAGCAAGGAATGCAGTTGCTAATACGCACGCAATTGGGCTATTGTTGCGTTCTGAACATGCGTATGCATTGCAGTGCGCGAACCGGCCACTGCGATCGGGACTGTGATCGCTGCGGCTACACAGGCCCATCACAGAGTGATTGACGGGAAGTGTCGGTTGTGGGCGGTGACGGAGGATTGGTTGGGGAAACGCAGGCGTGCCAGTGCATTTGAACGCCATTGCATAGATGTGCATAAAGTATCCACTGCAATGCCCTATGCCACCTGAGGCCTGATAGCGTGCGCTTAAGTTAGAATTTCCTGAGTAAGGTCGGAGCTTGTGCAAGTGCACGTGAGGCTGCGATGGTACTCGATTGTACCGATGTTTTCGCAGTCTTGCTAAACATCATGGATGTGTATAAGGTAAAGTGGGCATCCTTATGTAGTGCAGCGGCATTGCGATCGCTATGAATTAGCATACTATCGCAGTTGGACTGCGTGCGTCATCGCTATTCCATTCGCAGTTGCGATCTGTAATGAATCAGGCCCTCTGTTCACTGGAGCAAGTGGCGAGTATTTGCATACTGCGCATCCGCAAATGCTAATTTACGCATGTTTTGCATTTCTCCATCCTTGTCGGACGGAATTTGGCCGGATCTGTCTTTCTGTCACATAGGGCGTTTGGGGGCGAGAACTAAGCAGTGACAATGCGATCGCACTTAGCTGCCAGGCAGCGTCACGGGAGTGTCGTTGACGTGTATCAAAAGTGTGTGTACGGAACAGGGAAGCCTGTATCTGACAGGTCACATGCACCCAGCATGGGGCTGATGCAAGTGCAGACACTAATGATGACGGTCGCAGTGACCGGCGTAAAATCAGTTGGCAGAGCGGCTTTATGCGCAAACACCTGCATTAGCCCTACGGACTCTCGCATTAGCCTAATGCTGGGTACCCACTGGGACCATGTATACCTGCGCGATAGGGCGGCCGACGGGCCAACATATTGTATATGCGGTACACATTAATGATGTAATGAACAACGGAACGATCCCCCGTTCTGTCTTTCATTACCTTGCATAGCGCCGTATATACGATATCGTCCGGGTGGCCGTACAGTACGGCCGCGGGAGTGGGCATGTTGGCCGCACACACTAGATGATAAATCCGATATGTCGTACCGATTCGGCCGTTGTGCCAGTGTGTAGCCAGCTTAAGGTAGTGAAATCAAGTATCCGCAACTACCTGCCCACGACTTAGAATTGTCCTGAGTGTATGAAGTACCAACTACTTTATTACACAGATTGAAATGTATCACTTTATTCACATGGATTTATACAGATCTTTTATTCTAAATAGAGGTCGAAAATTTTAATTTGTTATTTTCCTAACCCAGCAGTTGGTAATATCTCACCCAATTGTCTTCTCCAGCCTTCATCATAGAGTTTGAAGAGGACAGATTTGAGCCTGGGATATGGCACACACAGACCCAGGTGAATGGATTCGAGAACACGGTTCGTCTGGATCTCTCTCCCTATGTCAACTATCAATTTCGTGTCATTGCTGTGAACGAGCTTGGACCCAGCAATGGCAGCAAGCCATCGGATCGCTTTAAGACCCCTGAAGCAGGTGAAGCCCGAGAGATTCTTTTATTGAGGTCACAACGTGAAGAGTAAATGATACAAATTTGTTTATTCATCTATTAAAATATCTTGAGAAATGTGCATTGATAAACATTTCCCCAATGTGGTCTGGTGTAAAACAGCATAATGACTTTAATTATTTATTCATAGCACCTGCAAAGTTTCCAACTGAAGTCAGAGGCGAAGGCACAGAACCACATAACATGAAAATATCATGGAAAGTAAGTGAACACCGCAGCGTCAGAAGTCAGTGGATAGCCATAGAGGTCCTAGTTGTTGGTGGTACTGCAGTGGATAATGCTGCTGTAGTATAGTTTTGTACAGATAGTACTATTTTTTTTTATTTATGTGAAGAATGTTTTCATTACATCTACCGTACAGATGTCTCCTAAAATACCTAGGGGTAAATTTATTAAGATGGGAGAAGAGATGTTGCCCATAGCAACCAATCAGATTCCAGGTATTATCTTCTAGAAGGTGCTAGATAAATGAGAAGTAGAATCTGATTGGTTGCTATGGGCAACATCACTTCTTAATTATAACTCCCATCTTAGTAAATTTACCCCGTAGCCTCAATACGTCATGCTTTGTGAGACGCCTGGCGCGAGTGAACCTCCAGGTCCAGTGCGACTTGGCTTGCGCCGAGCATCATTTACGCAAGAAAAAGCATCTCAGCCAAGATCGGATGCGACAATCTGCTACATGAGACGGCACTGATGAATTTGATATGCGGCACTTGTATATCTGCGTGCGACTGAATCTGTATATCAAGCACAACGGAACTTGGCGTGAACAAAACCTATGGGCGCTGCACCGTGGCACTTTGTATACAGATTCATACTCCGTCGCACACAGATATACAAGTGTCACATATCCAATTAATCAGTACAGTATCCTGAAGGGGATTGTAGCATCGGGTTGCAACTAAGGCGGGCAAAAAAAGACGCTTGGAGAAAGTTAAGTCACGCGGGACCTGGCATGCCGAGGAGGACTGTTTGGCACAACTGCAGCAATGGTGTATAAGGGCACATCTGTACATGGTATGCAGTCAGGAAGCCGGCAGACCTAATCCCGACAGCCGGCTTCCCGACTGCTTTATCCTGGCGAGGGTTAAATGACAGGCATCTAAATCTAGAAGCCTGTCATTTTACCGATGCCGGGAGACCATCGCTCGGCATCCCGATCGAAGGGATGCCGGGCCCGGATAGGGGGGGAGGGTTAGGTTTAGGGCTCCCAGGGGGGACTTAGGGTTAGGCACCCCCTCGGGAGATTAGGGTTAGGCTAGGAGAGGGAGGGTTAGGGTTAGGCACCCCGGAGGGGATTTAGGGTTAGGCACCCCCCCGGGGGGCTTAGGTTTAGGCAGCGGGGAAGGGGGGGTTAGGTTTAGGCACTTAGATGGGGGATTAGGGTTAGGTACTGGGGGAGAGGTTAGGGTTAGGCACCCCAAAGGGAGGGTTAGGGGAGGGAATTAGGTTAGTTAGTACTTACCTTTAGACGATCGGGATTTCCACTGCTGCCGGCCTGCTGGTGTCGGGATTCCAACCACCGGACATGCGTCCAGCGCTAATTCATACCGATTCCATGTACATTGTTAAATTCCAATATCTGAGTCAGATGTATAGTTATGCAGAGACAGCCACTTACTTCTTTATACCTGTCTCACAAAATTATCCCCAAGGTTTGACTAATGATATTATCTGAGGCAACTGACCGAGGCAGCAGGGTTTAAGGGGCAGCAAAATGAAAATGAATTCATTTCCATTTGTCTGATTATACCTAATCGTAATTAACTGTGTACATTTTAAATAAAATTGATATAGCGACCACTTTTGATGCTTCTTACGAATACATGGAAATTAGGTCATACTAGTTTCTATTTTCATTTGCTTGGTAGCCTATGAAAGGAATTGATTGGAACGGACCCGGGTTTGGATACATTGTGAAATGGAGGCGACAGAACCAGAACGAGGCCTGGCACGAAAAGACAGTCAGAGACACTCATGTCTTCGTGGAAGATACCAAGACATTTGTTCCCTATGACATTAGAGTCCAGGCTTTCAATGACTTGGGCAAAGGCCCAGAAACGAAATCAGTCACTGGCTATTCTGGAGAGGACTGTGAGTATGTCTGTAGTTGTTGTCTAAGGACTGGCCCATCCCGTCTGCTTTTCTCTCATCATATTTAGAGATTTTTGGCCGTATTCAATTGCCGGCAAAAAGCCGTTCTCGGCGAAAAGTTCTCGCCGGTGATGTCATTTCGCCAGGTGAGAACTTTTCCCCGTATTCAATTCCATTGACTTTCCACCGGTGCGAAAAGTCTGCGCATTCTAGCCAGCAGGAAAGATTCACCTTCATCTGAAAAAAGGTGGAAAAAAATGCAGAATTGGGGGTTTGGGGTGCAAAGTTGCGGGAACACCCCTGCAGCCTAGGGACAGTCCCCCAAAGGTATTCTACGTCAAAAAATGTAAGAAAAAACTTTGGATCACCCCAAAAAAGTACTTTCGTTTTGGGGGGGAAAAAAAACTAAGTTAGGGGATAAATTTAAAAATAGGCGAAATAGACTCCAGGGGGTCCCCCATATATGCCCCAGGTGTTTTTTGTTTGCAGGTGTTTGCAGTAGGTGTGTTTTTTAAGTTTTTTTAAAACATAACTTTAGCGATTTTTAACCAAACTTGCACCCATTTTCATGTACCCCAAATTTGGTGAGACTACTTATTTTAGCCAAGAAACACTTGTGCAAAGACGCTGATTAGCAGCAATTGAGAGCATTTCAGCACCCCAAATACCTTCAACAGGGCTATTTGGGGGTATCCATAGTGATCCACCATGTCAGAGCATCTTTTGGGGTGTGACAAGCTGATTTCCCCAAATCTGACAGGACTTTTCACTTGTTTGAGTTTCGCCGGGACGCGTACTCGCGTCCTTTGCAATTGAATAGGACGAATAGCGGGGACGAACGCGATACTTTCCGGAGGCAAAACTAGCGATGACGGTGGAAAGTCCGGCAAGCAAAAGGTCAGAGACTTTTCACCGGCAATTGAATAAGGGTCTGTGTGGTAATTTCACTCATCAATACATTATGGCATGTGGACATTGTTGAATGTCGATATTCTCTCAGTGTCGACATTCAGACACTGACAACATTCGCGTGTCAGCATTTTGAATGTCGACAGAATGAACGTGTATGTTACTATCAATCCCGTTAAATATTGCATATATGCAGCATGTGGTAGGTAAAAAAAAAAAGAAAAATAGGGCAAAAAAATAAATAATTTGAGAATTGCCATTAGCATTATTTCCTTTGCTGAGTACAGCAGTAATGTCTGTAAAAAAAACAACAGCAAGTAGTCTACAATTAGTCATGGTAATTTTGTCTTTTATTTATTAAAGCTCGGAGAATGATAAAATTCTGAGAAGTAAAGTACCAACCAATCAGATCCTAACTGTCATTTTTTAAACGCAAACTGTAAAATATAAGTTCAAAGCCGATTGGTTAGTACTTTATCTCTCACAATTTTATATCTTTCCAAGCTTTGATAAAGTCGATTTATGCATGTAGAGCACAAAGTTGCACAATTATTTGCTGAAAAACATCAAATTATAAACATGCTCCATCACACCAGCTACGGTAATTTCCATACTAGATTACTATACCTGGAAAATACAGAGGGCAGCCACTTTCCAAAAAGGTTTTATATCTATATAGTAAATCTTTAGATATTTTCCATATTAACATAACTATAGCAAAATAACTATATAACCCAGATTTCCTTTAATATACTACTCTGTCAACTAGAAACACTAATCACCGTTTGTTAACTTAGCTTGGTACTAGGAAAATAACACATACTAAAAATAACGCCATTTGCATGTTTGTAAAAAGAGCTCTGCCATCAAAAACACTTTAAAAACAAAAACTGTGTAATAATTTATAAATAACTGCTAAAATAGTATATTACAGTTTGGAAAAAAACATTAGCAGGTTTATTTATCAGTTGAGTTTTACAGATATTCAACACTTTTGCTACAGAACTTTAAGCGACAATTTTTATAAAAGCAAAACATACATGGCCTTGCCTTCAATAAAAAATTTGAAGCACATGAAAGTCCATGAATAGAAGTTTCCCCACTGTGGGCCGTATTCAATTAGCGACGAAAAGTCCGAATCCGCGAAAAAGTATAGCGGATGATGTCATTTCACCGTATTCAATTCCAAAGACTTTTCGCGTACGCGAAAAGTCAGTGCAATGTAATCGGCGCAAAAGTTTTGCCTATGAATAGCAGGTGGAAAAAAGTGCAGAATTGCAGTTTATGGGTGCAAACTTCGGGAAACCCCCCTGCACCCTTGGGACAGTCCCCCAAAGATAAACTGTGTCAAAATTAAAGCAAAGAAAAGACTTTAGAACACCCCAAAAAAGTACTTTCATTTTGGGGGCAAAAAAGTGCAAAGTTGGGGGACAAACTTAAAAACTAGCGAAATAGACTTCTGGGGGGTCCCCAAGTATGGGGCAGGTGTTTTTATGATTGCAGGTGCTTTCGGCAGGTGGATTTTTTACGTGATTTAAAACTTCACTTTAGCAGCTTAAAAATATGCTAGCACCCATTTTCATGTACCCCAAATTTTCTGGGAGTACTTATTTCCTCCAAAAAATACTGCTTAATGCTATTCATCACCACTTGTGTAAATGTACAAATGTACTTGTGTAAATTTACTAATTGGAACCAATTGTCACAACTTAAGTACCCCAAATACCTTCATTAGTGCTAATTGGGGGCATCTATAGTGATCCCCAATGTTAGTGCATCTTTTGGGGGGTGTCAGGCTGAGTTCCCCATTTTTGACGGGACTTTTCGTCTGTTTCAGTTTCGCCGAGTGCCGTTTTTGCGTCCTTTCTAATTGAATACGGCAAATAGCCGGAGCGCACCCGATACTTTTTCGTATGCAAAACACGCGATGTAGGCGAAAAGTCCGGCATGCGAAAAAGTATCGCGGGTGCGAAACTAATTGAATACGGCACTAAGTATTAAGTCCAAGTTTATTAAATAAAATGTATTTCTTCAAATGTTTGCATTTTCTCTGCTAAATTCAATGATCAAATCCAGGTATCTGCCATATTTATTTATTGTTTTTTTCCCATGCAGTTCCCACCATTATCCCTGAAAATATTGGATTAGAGGCGCTGAATGACAGTACAATCAGGGTAGCGTGGTTGCCCGTGCAGAAGGAAGGATTAAATGGTCACCTAAAGGGATTTGTGGTCAGTTTAACCTTCTCACATTGATGGATGTTGGAAGCAAAGCAAAAAAAAAAAAAAGTTACTTTGTATCTGGAAGAAACTATGCGGCAATTCAGGGGGTGCAAATACATTTATTTATTTATTTTTTGTATGCAGGGTAAATACTGGCTGCTTTTGCATGTAGCCCACAAATGATGGACATCTTTATTGTTACACTTCAAATTAGATTTGAGTTTAGACACGCCCCTCCCAAATGTCTCTGCACATTTTATATTTGGCCCCAGGCGCGTGAAGAGGGGGTACTAATTACCAAGGACAGAGCTTGTTGGAGGGCCCTGGTCAGCTGCTGAGGGGGACAAATTTTTGACATCTTTGAGGGTGTGTGGTTATGCCTCCCACTAGTTTTTGCCACGCCCCCTCAGTACCTGGGCCTTTGGTTGTTCTCGGCGGCCCTGTCTGCCCCAGCTGCAGGGCAACATGGTTTTACCAAGGTGTAAAGTTACTTTCTTATTTTTGCTTTGCTTCATACTTGCCAACCTTAGGTTGCCCCCCTCCAGGAGGGAGCAGCCAGGTCGGCACTGCAGGGAATATTGAGCAGCTGAAGTGGGTGGTGCCGAGGGTGTGGTCTGGGCCCTGCCCCCCACTACCGAGATTGTTGCCATTGTAAAGCGAGGCCAAGATGATACGGTTCACTGCAAATCGCGCCATCAGCCGCCTGTACCAGAGAGTTGGGAAGTATACTTTGCTCCCAACTCATAATTAGCCCCATTATTATTATATTGTACTGCCTCAAGCATTGCCATTGCATCAACAACAAGAAAAAAGCAGCACAATACTCAGGTAGCAATATGCAATAATAGATAGCTACACATAAAAATTACAATTATCAGCTTGGGTATATAATTTATTTTTCATAAAAAAAAACACAAAAAGGCTTAAAAAAGCTTAATAAATTCTGATATACGCTCACACAACATTGCCGTTGTATGCCTATTCATGGGCAGTGCCAGAGTAAGGTTCTCATCTATCTGGAGTTAAAAAATGTTGATGAACCTGGATATTTATTTCTACCATATATTCAAATTAATGAAAGAACCTCCAGCTTTAACCGTGTTATTAACCTCAAGGTCTTGTTTGGTAAATCCATATGGGTAACTCATAATGACATATACTGTGCTTTGGTCATCTCCGTAGTACCACTCTATTAAAATTAGAGATGTGCGGTTCGGTTCTGCTCGGTTCTTTTCACCTAAATTAGTGCAAGTTCGGATTTATCTTATTGACTATCCAAAACACGTGAGAGCCAGATAGAAAATAAAATGCTGTTTTTAAGATCCGAACAGAACCGAATAGAACCAAACCACACTAATGAAAATGCTTACACTACAGTATTAACATACTACATTCCTACCGAGTTCTTATGAGGTTTTTTTACCTCAAGTTCTGCCTCAGTCCCCAAATTATACTTTCCTGTAGACAATTAATCAGAGTGGATGAGAACGGAATTGACTAAAAGGCAAGGGAGCGGTTTAGACCCTTAAAGACCCCTCTTGGGTGGCAATTGTCCTATTTTATAAGGTTGTCCAAGAGTATGGAGTGGATGGCCTCTTATAAATCATCCCAGCCACTTACTCTCCTATGTTACCCAACCTGTTTTTATCACTTGAGCTCATCCTTTGTGTCTTTCATATCTGGGGTTATAAGGTGATGATAGCAGTGGGGCAGCTATGTGGAAGCAGGTCATCATATTTGTTACGTGGCAAGGAGAATAAATAACACACAATGTGGAGCATTTAAAACTGTGCAAAGTTCAAGGTTTTGTCCACAGCAACCAATCAGATTCGTCATTTTTGTAGAGCAGTTCACAAACGGAAACAATACATCGGATTGGTTGCTATCAGCAACACTGCCTTGTTTATTTAGAAACATCTCTCTGTGTCACTAGGACGTAATCTAACTTGTAATCGTTGCCCTAACAGGTCCAATATGTGGCTCAAAATGAAAAGCATAAAAACAAGGTCACTGTGCATGGAAATGTTACCCACACAACCCTCTACGGACTGAAGCCTTTCACCAACTATTCAGTGACGGTCCACGTACTCAATGGGAAAGGAGAGGGCTCTGGAAGCGAGACAGAAAAGATTTGTACAGAAGAAGGAGGTAAGTTACCCCAGGCATTTACATTTCACTGGGAACCCATCAAAAAATGGATAAAAATGTTTGCTGATGTCAGTGGAGAGATTCCGGCTCTGTTAGAGCCGAAATCTCTCTGGGGCTTGCGGCCACGAGACCCTACCACAAGGGTCTCGTCGCAAGCCCGATGGTCGCGATGGTCTTGACCATCGCGACCATCATCCTGGCCGCTCGCATAGCTGTAGGTGGCCACAGGTATGCGAGTTGCCAGGAAGCCGCGCAAAAAAAAAACGGCCCGATTCAGAGCGAGCGCTCTTTCAGAGCGTCCGGCTCTGAATCAGGGCCCTTGTTCTAAAGAATGAGACGTCGCTCACCAGCTGCCAATGACTTAAATTCCTCATTCACACCATTGTAATTTACTGACAAAGCCAATTATTGCTCAATGTACATTTGTAACATTAGTGAATCAAGGCGCTGTTGGGACATAGGGCCCGATTCAGACCCGCTCGCTAGGCTGCGATCACACGTAGCCTGCCGATGTTTGCAATGGGCGCATGCGTACGCCCATTGCAAACATCACCCCTTAAGCACAGACGCCTCACTAGGATGAATGACAAGACGAGCTGTTTGTGGGTGGTGACAGGGGTTGGTTGATTGAAACGGGGGAGTGGTGGTTTAGAATGCAGGCGTGTCTGAGCGTCTTAACGCCATTTCAGAGGCGTGCATAATTAAGATAGAGCATCACAGTACATGACACATGGTTGTTTTACACACTGAAGCACTTGCAGTGCTTGTGGTAGGGTATGGTCAACCACAAGTGCTGCGTACGCTTCTGATGGTACTCGATGTTACCGATGGATGCATACACTTCCTGGAGATGACGTGTATGAGTGGGCGTCTTAAGACAGGATTGTTGGCATCTAAATACAAACCGCGATCGCACACCAATATATAATGGCCGTGCTAATGCCTTGACATGCGATCGCGGAATTTGCATACTTCAGCAGCTGGCGGCTGCGTGCGAACGCATCTAGCGAGCGGGCTTGAATCAAGCCCATAGTACATAGCAGCAGTTTACTTACAGAAGTCACTCACACACACTGAGAGCCTTAGACAGTGCACAGTACTTCTGACAGGCTGACACCTACTGCCTGAGTCAATGTCTGCTGCCTGCCAGTGCCAAGTAAGTGCCAGTGCACTGCAATTGAAGGATCTGTAATCCTCCTAAGAGGAGCAGCACCTAGCACAGGAGGAGAGACAGAGCGGGCTGGTGGGCGGGCATGCGCGCGGCGTGATGTCATCGCGTCACATCACGCACATATTTAGGGGGGGTCTATTTACTAAGCAGTGTTAGGAGACAGAGTGAAAAGTGGTAAGAAAGTGATAAGGTGCCAGCCAATCAGCTCCCAACTGTCATCTCACAGGCTGTGTTTGAAAAATGGCAATTGGGAGCTGATTGGCTGGCACCTTACCACTTTCTTATCACTTTTCACTCTGTCTCTTAACACTGCTTAGTAAATAGACCCCTAAGAGTCAGAAGGCAGTAGGAATCGGAGCAACTGTGCCCATGATTAGCCCGGTCAGTAATCAGTCCTGACTGGGCGCTGTGGGGTGGACATTAATTGGCAGCGATCACTGCAGACATGTGTGAGAGGGGTGCCTGACATTAGGGTGTGGCTGTGCGCACCAGGCACACGCCTATGGTTGCGAGACATGTAAAACATGCACTGTTAGGCGTCCCTGAGGATGAAGTTGAGAAACAATGATCTGTTCTATACAATTTTACATGAAATACTGCACCTCTAATATTCCAGCCGGATTGCATTATTTTATTAAGTGTATCTGACAAGGGTTAGAGCATCTATTGTATTTATTCTTCAAGTAGAGAATGTCCATGTGTAACCAATTTTGAATTAGATGAGGTTAGATCAGTGTTTCCCAACCCTGGTCCTCATGGCTGATTCACAATATTTCAAGAGATGACTGTGCTGTTTTTTTGAACTGAGACCTCGATAAAGGGGATGTAGTCACAATCCCGGCACATGGGATGCTGGCGCTTAGAATACCGGCGCCGGATTTTGACACCTGTCAGAATTCCGGCATCCTGACCGACAGCATCCCGAAGGTAAGTAGTGGGGGGACAGGGAGCGTTAGGGCTAGGGACAAGGGTTTAGGCACTAGGGGGAGGGTTAGGGTTATTCACTAGGAGAGGAGGGTTATCGTTAGACACAAGGCAGGGAGGGTTAGGGTTAGGCACTAGGGGGAGGGTTAGGGTTAGGCACTAGGGGAGGAGGGTTATCGTTAGGCACAAGGCAGGGAGGGTTAGGGTTAGGCACTAGGGGGAGGGTTAGGGATAGGCACTAGGGCAGGAGGGTTATCGTTAGGCACAAGGCAGGGAGGGTTAGGGTTAGGCACTAGGAGAGGGTTAGGGATAGGCACTAGGGGAGGAGGGTTATCGTTAGGCACAAGGCAGGGAGGGTTAGGCACTAGAGGGGGAGGTTAGGGATAGACACTAGTGGAGGAGGGTTATCGTTAGGCACAAGGCAGGGAGGGTTAGGCACTAGAGGGGGGGTTAGGGTTAGGCACTAGCGGAGGAGGGTTATCGTTAGGCACAAGGCAGGGAGGGTTAGGGTTAGGCACTAGGGCAGGAGGGTTATCGTTAGGCACAAGGCAGGGAGGGTTAGGCACTAGAGGGGGGGGTTAGGGTTAGGCACTAGTGGAGGAGGGTTATCGTTAGGCACAAGGCAGGGAGGGCTAGGGTTAGGCACTAGGGCAGGAGGGTTATCGTTAGGCACAAGGCAGGGAGGGTTAGGGTTAGGCACTAGGGAGAGGGTTAGGGTTAGGCACCAGGGGAGGAGGGTTATCGTTAGGCACAAGGCAGGGAGGGTTAGACACTAGAGGGGGGGTTAGGGTTAGGCACTAGTGGAGGAGGGTTATCATTAGGCACAAGGCAGGGAGGGTTAGGGTTAGGCACTAGTGGAGGAGGGTTATCGTTAGGCACAAGGCAGGGAGGGTTAGGGTTAGGCACTAGGGGTGGAGGGTTATCGTTAGGCACAAGGCAGGGAGGGTTAGTGTTAGGCACTAGGGGAGGAGGGTTATCGTTAGGCACAAGGCAGGGAGGGTTAGGGTTAGGCACTAGGGGGGGAGGTTATGTACAGGGTGCGGGGAGGGAGGGGTTGAGGAAGAGTTAGGATACCTACCGGCAGGTGTCAGTATCCTAACCATGTCAGGATGACAGCCCTGAGCGATGACAGCCCGTACCCAACCCAGATAAAGTAGTGAGAGGAGCTGGGTTTTTCAAAGAAAATAGTGATGTGAGGTTCCTGGTACCTCTGTATGAAAGGAAGTCCATACATCCGTATTATTATCATTACTACACTATTATTATTATTGTTATTATAATTATTATTACTATTGTTATTATTATGTTACAATACTTGTATACATTTCATTTGTGGTATATTTCTGCAGTTCCCAGTCCTCCTACTTACCTGCGTATTGAACGTCTGTCTGACTCCTCACTGGCACTGTTTTGGGGGCCCCCTGAACAACCAAATGGAATCCTAACAGGCTACAAAATTTCTCATCACCTCGGTAAGATTGTGACCGGTATCAGTCAGTGTTTAGATTGTGTCTCCCAAAATACAGACAAAGTATATATGTATTACTTAGTACGTTATTACACTTTGATCATCAAAACTTTATTAATGCATTATTTGCATCTGTTAAAAACCTTCTAAAAAATATGCTACAAGCTAAGGACCATTTTTTTAATATGTTTCGTGATATGTAGACTGAAGATGTTTTAATGAAATTTTTACACAACCACAGGCTAGTTTGATTTTTTTTTAACATTTGTTTTGATAGTAAAAAATTATTTTTTTATTAGGTTTGATTTAAATTTCGTAAAAACTTTCTACAACACAACATATATAATATTCCTTCTAACGTATAATTGAAAGTAGCAAACACAATTTATTTTGAAAGCATGTCCACAAAATCAACAAAGAAAGTACCTATCAACTCCAGAGATGAATTTGCAATCAGCCAATCAGAAGCAGCTAGTTTGTATTGTGCATCTATGTCCTAATGGCCAGTAAGGCTGTAACTGTTTTATTTAAGTGCAGTTTACAAAATGAAGACCATGCTTAGGTGCAAGAGAGTTGTCATTGGTAGGATTCTTTTCCCAATATGCATGACTTCGAACAGGGTTGCACTGGCCTACAGGGGTACAGGGGAAATCCCCAGTGGGCCCCACTACCTGGGGGCCCACCCCCTTCTCTAGGTATCATGTTCCAGACGGTGTTCTGAATTGTACATTGTTACTCTGTTAGGGTCAGTTACCTTGTGGTGCAGAACCACTGATAAACATCGTTTCTTGGTTTGCTTCTATAGACTCTACATCAAGATTTGCCGAATAGTTAACCAAGCAACTGTGATGGCTGGATACACCCCCCTGGTCGATGACCACACCCTTTGAGCACGGGCCCCTAACACTGTATTTCCTCAGTGGGCCCTTTATTCCTCTGTCCGACAATGACTTAGAATCTCACAGAGCTTTACGTACACGGCCACGAAGCTCTCATGACGCTCCTACAACACAGGGTGGTTCTGTGCTCTTGTATTATGACCCAGTTGGTCCCCCAAAACACCCAATTTCACGAAAAGACCAATCCGGCCAAATTCTGTCCGTTTCAGAATAGGATAGACATACGCAAAAATGTGTAAATTTTCATATAAGCTTGCTCTGCATTCAAAAACGTACAGTTTTCAAATGTGCTGGTGTTATAACATTAATCATATCTGTAAGCGGCAAGTTTAAAGTTATAACACCCACACGGTTAAAAGGCTCTAAGCATTACACCCATGTCGGCAGGACCGGTGCTAGGTTACTCCCTAAATCCCTTCCCTCCCCGCTCCCACTCCTGAGCTTATACTAATAACACCAGTGGGTGGGTGAAGGCCGGGGTTCTTATGGAGCCGGACCCTGGTGCCATTGTGCGGCCACACTCATGGACCGTGCCTCGAGCCGGCTCTGCATGTAGCGATCTCGGTGCCAACATTATCATGTTGACATACTCGCTGTGTACATAGTAAGTGTCGACCTCCTGACTGCATCTCGCTGACTACACTTATATTGAGTTATATTAAATGTTCTCCCATGAAAGATGTAGAATATATGATGTATAATGTAGGCTTAGGCAATCATTTATTGCTAATCAACTCATGTAAAAGTGAATAGTGAAATCTTTAATAAGTGAAACCAAACTGCAATTAACCTATTTATTTTTTCTTTAGAATGTAGACACGTCCACGGAAAGTATATAATGATTTCATGCACAGAACTGACCGATTTCTCGTCTCTCTCTGTCCTTTAGTGAACAAGGATACTGACTCGTTTTTTCTGCAAACCATCAATGATCCTCTGCAGCAAAACTGGACATTCCATAATTTGAGTGCCAAGGACACTTACAAGTTCTATGTGTATGCCAAGAACTCCGCTAGAGAAAGTTTACCCGCCAAGATAGAGGGCAGTACGATGAAAGAGCTTGGTGAGGAGCTGTGATTGGGCTTAAAGTGTAATAAAATGATATGTTTTATGTGTATTCTGGATCATTTATCTGGCACACTCCATAAGATGATAGATAAAGTCACATTCTTTGCTATGGGCAACACTTCAATCTGTCCTTTTTAGAAGGTTTGTTAAATCTCCCCCTTAACGTTAACCTAGAGAAAGTTATTTTCAGGTCAAAGTTAGTAGCATTTTTACCCGTGTAGTTTCAACTTAAAACCAGCCTGGCTCATTTCCTAAACTCTCTGCTAGCACCTATACTACCAGGACAATCCTGGAAGGAGAAACAGTATTAAGAAGCAGCTCAAAAACTTAAATATATTTGTTGTCACAGAGCGGAAAGCTGGTTTTGCCTTTAAAATGATTGCCGCTTTAAAAATACAGGAAGACTCGGAGTTCCTGCAGGCTGTGTTTGAAAAATGACAGTTAGGAGCTGGTGGGCTGGTACTTTATCTCTGTCCTCTTTATCTTCATCCAAGGCTTAGTAAATAGACCCCTAAGTCTTAATTGGGAAGTTCTATCTGTACATGTATTAGGAACCAAGCAAGTATTTTTAGTTACTGAATGCGATAAAACATTTTCTATGGTTTCCCTGACGTTTCTTCCTCTAACACATTTTGTTGTCTTTAGAATTCCCACCAGTTTGGAACGTCACTTTTATGAGTAAGGACAAATGTATCGTTCTAAAATGGCGGCCGCTGGAAGGACACAGAAACGTCGAACTCAGGGTACAAATAAAGAACAAAAGCAGTAAGTGAAAACTATCAAACAGTGCGTATGACGTCACACAAGTAAGCTGGGAATAGCAGTTAATGTGAATAAATGACACGCCTACACATCATAGTACTTCTCAGCTCTACAGTACATATGGTCTTCAGCGTTCGGACAGCTTTAAGCTTGGGGCACGAAATGGCATAGATCAGTCCTAGATCTCCTCTCCTGAAATCGCGGCCAGACCCTTCTCTAGGTGGTGCTCACAGGCTAACTGGGGTTACTGCCAGCTTGTCTTCCAATTAGGGATGTGCAGGCTCGGATTAGTTCAAATTTTCCCTCCAAATTTGGATTTTTCTCGCCAAAAATCGGGTCTTAGAAAGAGGCAAAACGTAATCTTTCATGGACAAACATCACCTTTCATGGACTTTTGTCCAGGAATGATGATGTTTGTCCATGAAAGATGACGTTGTGCTTTGCCTTTTCTGAGACCCGATGTTTGGCGGGAAAAATCTGAATTTGGCGGGAAAATCCAAACTAATCCGAGGCTGTACATCCCTAATTCCAATGGAGATAGAATAGTCTGGACATTCTGTTTCTGGGATGCCATCCCTTCATCAGGTGTACATCAATCCTTGTGAGCAGCTTGTGGGTCTGATCTGAGCCGGACGTGGCGTCGCCCATGTCTGTGTCTTTTACCAGCCGCACGTCGGCGATTTTCTATAAATGCTGCTACAAAACCCTATCCTGGTGTATTTTAGTGCGTCCAAATGTCCAAGGTCTGAGATGCCCACTTTCAGTGTATTAGACGCCACCATCGGTTGCATCATCGAAACTTGCACCAGCCCAATGGCATGTGCAGATTTTCCCATCTGAATATGGCCTCCTATGTGAGCATTTAAACATCTTTGTATGCAAAAACTTCAGCGACACGCCCGCAATACTCCTATAACACGGGACCACCTCCGTGCGTCTGACTAGCCACCTCACAGTCACCGCCCAGGAATGCCTGATACATTTTCAATGAACTTCTCCATGCGCAGGTCTGATATTACAACTGCGACTCTGTACGTACACAGTCAAGGACGCATACACGTTGCGACTTGGAAAAAAAATGCACATCTACATCCGAAATCGACATATCATGCGGCTGAGAATCGGGCCTTGTGTGGGCAAAAAGATTCGCTTTCAAATCCTTAGGGTGCAATGTACTAACGCTAAAATGCGGTCACTACTTTGAAAACTGCCATTTCCTGAGGTGTGACAGCATTTCACATATGCACAAAGCTCCAGAAAGCAAAACTTTCCAGAGACCCAATATGTCACCGCATAATTCCCGGAGGGGGATCCAATAGGATTCTTTCCTGGGTCCCCCACGGCTTGCGCTGTGCAGAAGGACTCCCAGGTCATAAACCCGGAAATCCTTAGATTACAAAGGACAGTTTTTTTCGGAAGAGCTGCCCTATGTGATTTTAATCTAAAAATGTATGTGCATACCCCCAGTATTAACGCCGCTATGTATGACGGGATGTATTGCATCCAAAATGCGATGCTTGATACATACCGCACTTAGGGCCTCATTTACTAATGAGTTTTATCACCAAAACGAGTAATAAATTTCACTGTGTATGATAATTGGTGCTCCAGCCAATCAGCTCCCAAATGCCAACTGTTAGAAAAATGACAGTTGAGAGCTGATTGGCTGGAGCACCATTTATCATACACAGTGACATTTATCACTAATTTTAGTGATAAAACTCGTTAGTAAATGGGGGCCTTATTCTGATATATGGTGGGTTGGGTCACTCCACTTAAATGTTAACTCTTAATAGTTTGTATATATTTTCTAATGGGTATAAGGCACTAAAATGATGACGTTATCAATATCATATTAAAACACATAACACTGTAACATTGATAAATATCAAGAATTTTGGATATTAGGACAATAAGCTACTATGCAATATTTGTTGATATTCATGGTCATAAGAACTACATCACATGTACCATCTAACTATCTGATGAGGTAGTGCCCTGGATCCATGTTCTTGCAAGTATCACCTGTGCTAAGTAAGTTTGATAAAGACATGTGAAAATGTCCAGAACATGGATACATGTTTGTAAAATCAGGTTTGTGGTAATTTTGTCTGAGACAGACTACATAAGGGAAGGGCTGAGGGGAGCTGGGGGCAGGGGTAGCATTGGGCATAGTCTGCGTCTGAGGTAAGGAGCAAAGCTGGGTGCACACTGGCCGATATATTGGCTGATCAATTGATGGGCCAAAATATCTGCTGCCCGTCGGCCAGTGTGTACCAGCGATATGTCTGTGAACGACGTCGTTCACAGACATATCGCATTGGCGATGCTGCACAGCCAATGGACAGCTATATCTGCAGTTCATAGGCAAGTGTGTACGGGTGGTCAGCCGATCGCCACCGTACATATGCAGCGGCAGCCAAGGGGAGAGAAGCAGAAATGCCCCCCGGCCAGCGGGACCCGTGGCTGCCGGATAGATGATGGCCGTTCAGTGTGTATGAACGACCATCATCTACAGATATATCTACAGATCACTCGATATCTACAGATATATCTACAGATCACTCGATATCTACAGATATATCTACAGATCACCAACCTCTGAATGGAGTAAGCAGATCTTGTTTAATATATGACATCGTTATTTAAAGTTAAGGTTTTCCATGATGGGAAAATGAAGTGTGAGACAATTTTCTCCACAGTCGTCAGTGACACCTGTTTCTCTTCACATCGCCAGGTGATGAATGGCAGCAGTATGATGTCGTCAACGCTTCTGATGCACGTTACGAACTCTATGAATTGCAACCTGGGAAAAGTTTTTTCGTCCGTCTGATGGCCTTCAATCACAGCGACTACGAGGAATTCTGGTGGAATGAAGTTCAGACGTCATCAATAGGTGAGACGCAGCTATCAATGTGAGCCAACTGCATACCCTGTTCCCTGGCTGTACGGTTATCACATCTGTACAATACGTTGTTGGAAATATATATACAGTACACTAAACAAAGGTGATTCCGCACAGGACTAATAAATCAAGAAAGATATGTAATAGGACCAACGTAAAATTATATATTTGAGAGGTAGTGCTCTGTTATGTACAGATATGCCCAGCTATATCCTTGACACTGGCACGGCACATCGCGCCACGCATAGCGCGAGACGTGCGCCCGCAGGCGGATACACGTACTGCGTATGCGCCTTCATAGGAATGCATGGTGCGATCGCAGTGCGCACCATAGCGTACTGTAGCGTATGCAGGCGCAGGGAATTGCATGGTGTGCTGCGTGCGCACGTTTGTGGCGCGATCAGCCACAATGTAACTGGGCGCATCTGTAGTTGTTGGTGGGGCTCCCCTGGAGTAATGTAATAACTACATATAACAAGGATCTGTCCTGCAAAGGGGCAGGATAGAGAGAAGAAAACATCTCCTATTAGGGGCACTCTTATTTTACAGTTTTTAAAACATAACTTGTATTAATATATGTATAAAAATAAGAAAACAAGAGACTTCCATATCAAGTAATAAGTAGTGATGTTGTCACGCTAGGCTAGGGGGGGGGAAATCGGTTAACCGCGATAAAACGTTAACTTGTTGCATGTTAAGTTTTCGCACGCATTGCGCAATAATTTAGCTTTTTGAGTCTAAGCTCAGTCCCGTTTTCCACGCAGTTCAATTGCAAAAGGCACATTGCGGCTTTCGCGTGATAATTCTTGCTGCTTTTACCCCCGAATAAGTGTAGGTGAAAAAGGGGATATCTGCCTGTATCCCCCCAAAAAGCAAAATGATATAGGGTAACAGTATAGAAGTGTATTATTGGCCCTAATGAAAGTTTTTTGGGTTCTTAAATTTTATCAAGTGGCAGGTATAGGGACAGTTAGTGATCGATAGCAAGTGTTTTGGCAAAATAAATGTTCTATTTAATTAGCGGGGGGGGGCCAAAAAATGTCTATAAGTTTATGTTTGTGTCATTTAAAGACACTTTTAAAAAAACCTTCAAAATACACCTTTAACCCCCACCTGCAATCTTAAAAACCTGTCCCATTCATATAGCAGCCCCATATACCTATCCTACATCAATTAATCCATTTTCCTGCACTTTGGGCCTGATTCAGAGGTGCTCGCAAAAAGCGAGCGCTCGCTCTGAATCAGCGCAGTTATTTTTAGTTGCGGCCTCTTGGCCGCACGCATAGCTGTGAGTTACCACCCACAGCTATTGCGAGCGGCCATGATGATGGTCGCGATAGTCAAGACCATCGCGACCATCGGGCTTGCGGCGACGAGACCCTTGTGGTAGGGTCTCTTTGTCGCAAGCCCCAGAGAGCTTCTGGCTGAAATAGAGCCGGAAGCTCTCCCACTGACATCACTGGTGATGTCAGTGGGGCCGCCTACAAACGGCAGGTGTTTGCATGGGAATGCCTCCGTTTGTGAAGCCAGCCCCCCGCCATGCCTACAAAATGGGGCGAGCTGTTGATCAACATCGACAGCCGCCCCTTTTGTAGTGAGTCCCAGAGCGAGCTCTTTTTGCGCTCACTCCGGGGCTTACGTACGCGCAGTGCACACGCTTTGCGTGCGCACTGGGCCACCATCGACCCACTTGCGAGCGCAATGCGCTTGCGAGCGGGTCTGAATCAGGCCCTTTATCCCCCCAAAAATTACATGTCATTATTGGCCAAATTAAAGGGTCTAAGTCTCGAATGGAGATAAAGTGAACAGAACTAAAGTACCAACCACCCAACTCCTTACTGTCATTTTTCAAACACTGCCTGTGATATGGCAGTTAGGAGCTGATTGGCTGGTACTTTATCTCCATTCACTTTAAAGCTAATTAAATTAGTTTTTTTCCGAATTAGTCTTTAAGAGGGTGTCCTAGGGTTCTGAACCAAGTCCCGACTTTTCACCAACTCAGGAGGTGGTGAAATTAATTTATGCTAAATGCTATGTAGAATTTGCATCCAATAGGATCGCGCGTTATGTATTTAGTTGCACGATAAGCCGTTTTTGGGGGGGCTTTTGCAAAAAAGCTGCTTATTGCGGCTAATTGTATTCCCCCCTTGGTGTTCAAACATCACAGATTCAAAAAAGTGTTAAATAATTGTACTGTATGTCAGTAAGATGTCTCAGTTTATGCTACAGATGGGAAAAAATTACAATATATTGATATGCTTGTATGGTAATAAATCATATATCCTAATGGGTCATTCCCAAACTTCTATAAATTGTTACCAAGTCATTCACAGCGTCACATAAACGGTATGTACTAGTAGGTCACATACCAATAACTACAGTATATTATCAGGAAGCACTAAACGTATACTGTACATATATTATGGTAATTGACTTCAAACCAGAATTATACATGTGACGTATATATGAATCATCACTGTCTATAAACACAGTGAAGCAAACCACTCTGGGCCTGATTCAGAGCTGAACGCTCTGACCAGAGCGCTCGCTCTGAATCAGGGCCCTCCTCCCTAAAAATGGAGCGGCCTCTTGGACGCTCGCATAGCTGTGGGGTTACCACCCACAGCTATGCGAGCGTCCATGATGATGGTCGCAATGGTCAAGACCATCGCAACCATCGGGCTTGCGACGAGACCCTGCGGTAGGGTCTCGGTGACCGCAAGCCCTGGAGTGATTTTGGCTCTATCAGAGCCAAAATCACTCCCACTGACATCACTAGTGATGTCAGTGGGGCCGGACTCAGACGGTAGGCGTTCCCATGGGAACGCCTCCGTCTGGCAGCCACGCCCCCAGCATGCCCACCAAAGGGGGCGTGCTGTCACTCACCATCGACAGCACGCCCCCTTTGGTGCGAGACCCCGAGCGACGAATTCCTCGTTGATCGCCGGGTCTCGCGCATGCGCACGATGGAGCTCCCTCCGTCGTGCGCATTCGGGCATCATCGACCCGCTTGCGAGCGTCCTTCGCTCGCGAGCGGGTCTGAATCAGGCCCACTATCTCCTTGTGCACTATTAACGACTTCTAGGCAGTTATGCATATAATGCAAACATAAGTCATTGCCATCTACAGTATATACACAGCAGTGCAAGCCACTGTATCACAGGTTGCAGTATACGAAAGACTGTTCATTCACAATTGTCTTTAAAGCATTGCAATGATGTAAAGTATAGTAAGAGGGAATTTAAAGGTGCAGTCCCAATATCTGTGTGCTGCTGCAAAGTCCCCTACAGTACAGCTTTCTGCTTGCCAGGACAGGCCTTTATTACATTGTCTGTCCCAGCAAAATAAATATAAAGGGGGATGCAGTCAGGATAGCGACGGGTGCTATCCTGCCCGCCGATATCCCGACACTCACATCCCAACATGGGACTAATAATAGGCCCTATCATTAGCCCCGACACCCAGCATTCCGAACGAAGATATGCCGGGTGTTTTAGCGTCTTGACGCGGGGGGGGGATGGTTAGGTTTAGGGATCCCTGGGGGGACTTATGGCTAAACATATCGATTTCCCTAAATATGCCGATAATTATGAAGAGGCTTCTGCATATTTTACTAAAGAGACCCCTCAACTATTTCAGAAAGTGAACATAATAAAGAGGCAAAATAATAAAGAGACAAAAAAGTATATATCAAGCATGGTAAAGCTTTATTAAAATTTCTATCAAGAGCAAAACAAAAGAAGTCAATAGCTGCTTTAGTTCTTTTTGATGTTATTGTTTGTTATACGCTTTTATTAGAATTGGCGATAAAGTAATGATTTATGCTTCAAATTGGTCATATCTGATTAGAAGATATACATATCATTTGGATTTTTTTGTATTGGAAGATTTATTATATGCCCCATTTTTTCTTTAAATACTTAATAGAAATAATGTTTTGGGTTTGTTTTCTTTAGTTTTCTTAAAAAACTACCTTATCCCCAACATCAGTACTTTTTAGCGCTAACATTTGCTCAAGTCAGTAGAGTCCAGACACTTAGGGGTAAATTTACTAAAGTGAGAGTTTTTAGAAGTGGAGATGTTGCCCATAGCGACCAATAAGATTCTAGCTATTATCTTCTAGGAGGTGCTAGTTAAATGTTAAATAGAATCTGATTGGTTGCTATGGGCAACATCTCCACTTCTAAAAAACACTCCTACTTTAATAAATATACCCCTTTGTGCTAAATTTACTATGTGGCACTTTTCAAAGCCACCGCGTCTTCGGCAGTTTTGGCCACTGGATTTAAAAGAACAGTTATATTCCATACGAAACACACCTGGTTTTGTATTGAATACAATTAATAATAAATAAACCCGGCAGCTGAAAACGCCAAAGGTGCGTTGGCTTTAAAATGTGCATCATAGTAAATTTATCCCTTAGTATCAGTGAGAGGATCTGTGTTGATGAGGTTCTGAGAATGTCTCTGGTCATTTAGTCATTTTTAGCCCATGCACGTAAAAAAAACTCTATTGAATTTAGCAAATAGTAAAGGATCCAGAGGCGTGGCTCCCAAAGAAAGTACTTGTGTGTGTATTTGTTCTAATAAAAATGATGTACCAAAATGTCACTATATGTTATATAGATTTGCAACACAGCTGGAGGCTGTTGGGCCACAACTAATGATGGCTTGGTCTGAATTTTGTTGCCTTTATTAACTTGTTGCCTTTACACTTGCAGGCACCATTTCAGCTCTTGTTTGATGCAGAGCATATATCATTTGTCTTTTACAGCTGTAGAAACTCAGAAAGGCTTTGCTACCGAGGGCTGGTTTATTGCTCTGATAAGTGCAATCGTTCTCCTGCTGCTCATCCTGCTCATCCTGTGCTTCATCAAACGCAGCAAAGGTGGAAAGTACTCAGGTGAGGTGACTGCTGTCCTTAACAACACCCCCACTGTGTCCACACAAAGCCACCTTAAATCTGGTTGTTGTGTTTTTGTAAATTACCTTTTTTCCTGTGTCATGTTAATCTTCCCTGAAGTGGATGGTGCAGTAATGTCCTGAGAATATGTTATACTACTGTATGCACTATGGGTCTGATTCAGCAATGGACGGAATTGAAGAGCCACACACAAACAGATGTGCTATTCCTACCATCACTAATGGAAGTGCAGCAGGAGGCGACTATAGGAGATAGACACCTCCTTGCTGCATCTGTGATCCCAGCGCTGCGACCGAAGTCGCAGCTTGAGGGCACCATCGCGACCATCTGAAGCTTACCACAGCCTGGCCGGGTCCTGGCAGCTGCGAGGCCAGAAAATCTGCGTCCACCGCCCTACACTCTGGCCTGGTCCCTCCACGAAAACGGGGGTGACGCGTCCTCATTTCCAGGAACAGTGGGCAGTTCCGTAGCCCCTCCGCCCCCCCAAAAGAGGGGGTCTGCGAGCAAGATCACAGGAGCCGTTTTGCACATGCACAGACCCTAAACAATTGGAGATGTCCCCTAACCATCTCTGAATCAGGCCCTATGTTGAGAGGTTTGCAGAGTCCAGTAAATAATATATGGCTTATAGTATTACAGGCCAAGGAAATGTTTATTCAAATCATAGCAGTGGTTCTGTATATAATAATGGACATCTCAGTGTTTCCAATACACTTATCCCACCTTAAGGGTAATATACACAAACAAAATGGATGTTCATCCCTAAACATGTAACTTCTATATTATGTATTGTATAACTCAGTGCTCTGTGTTACGGCAGGGACGCACAGGGCACTAGTATGGGTCTCACTCAGCACTTTTATACTTGGCACAAATTTATGTGCAAACCAATTGCTAATCTGCACTATGCTCATGGCCGAACTGCATGTTCATCTTTCTATTTTAAATGGGATGCTGTTATTATGTCAACATTTACAATGTTGAACAGTGTCGACAGTTATGATGTTAACATCTGCACGGACCTTAGGTTTAGGAATAGGCTATGGGAGGTTAGGGGTTAGGTTAAGGGAAGGATTAAGGTTAGGCACTAGGGGAAAGGTTAGGGTTAGGCTGCGGGAGGGGAGGTTAGGGTTAGGCACTAGGGGGAGGTTAGGGTTAGGCTGCGGGAGGGGAAGTTAGGGTAAGGCGCTAGAGGGAAGGTTAGGGGTAGGATGCGGGAGGGGAGGTTAGGGTAAGGCACTAGTGGGAAGGTTAGGGATAGGATGCGGGAGGGGAGGTTAGGGTAAGGCACTAGGGGGAAGGTTAGGGATAGGATGCGGGAGGGGAGGTTAGGGTAAGGCATTAGGGGGAAGGTTAGGGATAGGATGAGGGAGGGGAGGTTAGGGTTAGGCACTAGGGGGAGGTTAGGGTTAAGCTGCGGGAGGGGAGTTTAGGGTTAGGCACTAGGGGGAGGTTAGGGTTAAGCTGCGGGAGGGGAGGTTAGGGAAAGACACTGGGGGGAAGATTAGGTTTAGGCTGCGGGAGAGGAGTTTAGGGTAAGGCACTAGGGGGAAGGTTAGGGTTAGGCTGCGGGAGAGGAGGTTAGGGTTAGGCACTAGAGGGAAGGTTAGGCTCAGGCTGCGGGCGGGGAGGTTAGGGTAAGGCACTAGGCGGAAGGTTAGGGATAGGATGCAGGAGGGGAGTTTAGGGTTAGGCACTAGGGGGAGGTTAGAGTTAAGCTGCGGGAGGGGAGGTTAGGGAAAGACACTAGGGGGAAGGTTAGGTTTAGGCTGCGGGAGGGGAGTTTAGGTAAGGCACTAGGGGGAAGGTTAGGGTTAGGCTGCGGGAGGGGAGGTTGGTAAGGCACTAGGGGGAAGCTTAGGGTTAGGCTGCGGGAGGGGAGGTTAGGGTTAGGCATTAGGGGGAAGGTTAGGGTTAGGCTGCGAGAGGGAAGGATTAAGGTAAGGCACTAGGGGGAAGGTTAGTGTTAGGCTGCGGGAGGGGAGGTTAGGGTAAGGCACTAGGGGGAGGTTAGGGTTAGGCACTAGAGGGAAGGTTAGGCTCAGGCTGCGGGAGGGGAGGTTAGGGTAAGGCACTAGGGGGAGAGTTAGGGGTTAGCATTACTCACCGCTGGAAGTGCCGCAGGATCAGCCGGAATTCACTGTCACATTTTTTTAATTTAAAGCACATTGTAGTCCTTAGAAATACAAGTGAGACACAGCCAAGGTGTCTGGGGAAATATACAGTTTCCAATGAATATTACAGCTCTCACCTTCTGCAGAGTGCTGTCTATGTGCTCTATGGAAATGCTCTTCCATATTTCCAGGAAGTGAAGAGCTTATAGTTTGCCCACCTAAGCCCTTGTTTTGCTCATTTTTTCATACCTTGTTCACCGGTTATTTTATTCATTCAACTCTATTGTGTGCCAGATGCAATAGATAGTCTAAGCCAGCAACTACAGCAGATGACCTCATTCCTTCCTATTGCCGTGCTTATATGCAGAACAGAGGCACAAAACATACCGCAAAAGCACATGGACAGGCTACGTGGGGAAAATGTAATGAACTGACATTTTCTGTAGCAGAATTGTATTCCAGGCTGGTTATGCCTTGAAATAAAAATCACTGCTTTACTCCCACAGCAAAAATCACGGAAAATTGTTGGTTTTGACAAATCGCAGTTCATTTCCCCTACTGACTTAAGCAAGTAAAGCAATTTCAGATGTTGCTTTCAGACAGCCATTATACTTCTATTTCTGATGCTGAATAGACCAAAATTCTGGCTTGTTGTATCTATCCGGTGATTTCAGTCAATAGATGAATGGCTGCCACAGTATGCACATATAACTACATCCTACCTCATAGTAGTATATTGCGTAGCCTGCTGAGCTTCAGATATTGTCCCACCTCCTCTATCTACAGTACTACATCTACTGCGAGACTGTTACATGGATCTGTCACTCTCTCTGAACAGTTTCCTTATGGTAACGTTTATTTACTGTTTGTTAATGTCTGTCGCTTCTGTCCATTTAGTGAAGGATAAAGAAGACACTCAAGTGGATTCTGAAGCTCGGCCAATGAAAGATGAAACTTTTGGGGAATACAGGTAGAACATTTAGGGTTATCCTATTACTAACATCCTATAAGTGTAGGCAATAAAGGTCAACCATTTAATTGGAAAATCAACATTAGGTTTTAGTTCTCTTATTTTTTTCAGCTAAAATATATGAATTAACAAGTCATCAAATGTATATTTAAAATTTGATTCCAACCTGAAGGTAATAAATACAATATATCACATATTCTAATAAAACAATACAAATATGTTAGTGTTACATAAAGTAAATGGTTGTTTTCTTAATTTCGTGGGTCTTGTAAATAAAAATCAGAAAGTCAGAACCGATTATTTAGGAGCTAAGTTTATTTTATAAATCTTGATTAAATAAAATTAATAATATTTTTTTTTTTATGATACATGTCAAGAAGAAAAAATGTTTGTGCTGTAATTACACCAGATTTTGCTTTCTTTATTATACAAGGAAGAACAGACTTTCTGGGCACCTGCTGCAGATTATTATGCAAATATTATTTGTGTTTTGGAAGCTGGCAATGATTTTATGCAACTAGAAGGGGGGGGGGGGACAGAACAGGATTAATTCAGACTTGTTTCTAGGCATTGTAAATTGAACAACAACACTTTTCAAATTACACATTTATGTAGATGCACGTAAGCCAGGGCACCTATTTTTAAACACATTTATTAAATCACATTTATTGATTTAATAGAAACAGGGTAATAACCAATGAAAGTTACAGCTACAAAGTATAGAAAAACTAAGCTATACCATAAAGAGATACAGTAAGCACTCTGAGCCTGATTCAGAGCCGCTCGTAAGCGGCCGCTCGTTCGCTCTGATCGATGTTCGCACAACTGCGCATGCGTATGGGTCGTAATGCGCATGCGTAAACCAGTCATTGCGGTCGGAAATTGTGCGCTCGCAAAACAGCGAGGGGCTGCTAATTTGATTGACAGAATGTACCGTTTGTGGGTGGTAACAGGGGAAGGTGCTTGAAAACGGGGGAGTGGAGATCCAAGCGCAGGCCTGCCAAACGGTCAAAAGGGCGTTTAATGGGTGTGCATAATTAGTAAAGGAGCGTCATCGACCACATCACTTGGTTGTCTTTTAGCCTGAACTGCTCGCAGTTATCGCGGTAGGAAAAACCTACCACAAGCACTGCGAGCAGTTCAGATGCCTTTCGATGTACCCGATTAATAAATACCGGAGATGACGTGTGTTGTGAACTGCAAAGGGGCGTCTTTACAAAATAGCGAGCGCATTTTTCGTTCGCTCGCTCAGACATAGAGGCGTCAACAAACCGCAATGAGCGAGCGCACAATTTAAATAGCCGGCCCCTTTTTTGGAGCGACCGTCCGCAAATAGCGTCCGGCTCTGAATCAGGTCCTCTGTACGTGGTTCACTAGCTGTTGAGGTCACGGCAAGCTCCAAAGCAAAGCCCGTTATAAACTAGATGTTAAAGTCTGAGGCTGCATCGGCACCAAGGACAGCTAACAATTCACATACTGTAGCACACAAACAGGAAGATGTATCTAGCCTTCCAAAGAGAGGGCAAGTGTGGAAGTTTACCATAGCAACCAATCAGTTTCTACCTATCGTTACAGACGGTGCTTCATACATGCTAGTTAGATTCTGATTGGTTGCTATGCAACTTCTTCACTTGTCCACTTCTCAACTCTTTAGAAGGCTTGATACATTACCCCCAGACATACTTTAATAACATGTTGTACACCACAACCCTGTGTTGAAACCTGTAGCAACCCCATCAGATATCAGTACTCATTAGTGTATTATATCAGAATAATGAACATTAAGATGTCGTAGTTTGCTATGAGTTACAGGACATGTATTCTACTTGTTCTTTTATATAAAATCACCTCCTAAGTACCCGTGTCACAGTATTTCATCACATGCTTTGTGTGGTACCATCTACACTTTTTGCACTTGATGTTCAACTATATGATACGGTGCTCACAGATATGATGATCAGCGCTCTGGCAATCCAGCCCTGCGGCCATTTATGTACCACGTGTCTTGTGGAGGTTTTGTGGTGCAGTATTGTAAGCAATCCTTTCTTAAAATACCACTACCACTGAAGGGTTAAGCATATAGACAGTATACCCATACAGGTGTATGTCTATTTATCTTTATTTTCCTAGACACTGTTATGGCATACAGATGTGTCCTCACTCAAATTTGCTGCAGACACGCCAAACAGCCCCTCTCTGCGCATCTGGTGCCGTGAAACTCCGTAGAGCCGGGCTTATATTTTGCTTCTTTTTTTTTGCTGAAAATGCATCTAAGTGGCACCGGGAGACTGTGCTCATTCATTATATATGTGATGTGACACTTGTATATCTTCATGCGGCTGAGTCTCTCAATCAGCGTGTGAAGTGCTACGATGTAGAAGCCACAGCTTTTTTCCATGCCAAGTTCCGGTTTACAGTCTCAAGTGCACACAGATATACAAGTGTCACAAATCAGATGAATCAGCACAGTCTCCTGGTGCATCCTAGTCACATCACATTGCCACTTAGCTGCATGTTCGTCAAAAAAGATGCCCGACTCTATCAGGGTTGCACGGGACCTGGCGGCTCCATCACGCCAGGCATATCGCACTGCTCAATGAGGCTAGATGAGCAAGGACACATCTGTACTTTTGGCACTGCCCATTCCAATCAATATGGGAGAAGTTTACAACCTTCTAAAAAGAACAGGCGAAGTTCCCCAAAGCGACCAATCAGCTTTAAGCTATCATTTTATAAAATGTGCTTGATAAATGATACTTACAAGCTGATTGGTTACTATGAGCTATTTGAGCTATTTGTCCTCTTTAGAAAGTTTGATACATATTAATTAATCTTGATTCTCTGCATAGGTATTCACTGTACATGCTGCCTGCTGTGTGTCACTACTATTTGCCCTCCCACCACCAGTACAGCCAATTACGTGTTACTGAAAGACTCTCTGTCTTCCACATCTTTTCTGATCACTGTCAATTTCTGCAATTGACATCTCAGGCAGGGAGCGTGTCCAACTAGTCAAAAACCTATGAGTCCAGGCGCTAATATAGGGAGCGTTTTTTGTATCATGTAAAAACAATATGTCTTTAGTGTAGGCGGTAAAAGGCTTCTGAAGAAGCAGCTAATACATGGTAGTAATTTGCGTACCAAATGTTTATAGAAATGGCTGCAGGGCTCTCGCCCACATGTACTGTTTGCGTGTGATTGGTGTGCTTGACCTTATGCATTCGTTCTCCACTTTCTTGTTCATGCTGCCCATCAGATCTCTGGAGAGGTAAGCTGCTCTCACTGGGTACAGTTCCTTCTAGCAGTGATGACATGGGGGATGCGCATATGCACTTTGGGTGTTTATTGAATTCAGTTTGCACCCTTTTATGATTCAGTAGGTGGCAGTAATCAGACCTTTGCTTCTGTAAGCATGGGTAACATCCAGCTTGCAGCCTTGGCTAAATTAAATCTCCCATGATGCTGCTCCAGCCGCTGAATGGAGAATAAAGTTTAGTGAAAGCTGCAGAGGCCGGAGGAGTGAGCGTTTCCCATGTCTGGCTTGATTGAGCTGATCAATGGGAAATAAGTCTAAAATACAAGTTGCATTATCTTATGCAGAAAGTAGCATTCACAAATATATGTAGAATTCTCAGTCAGAGCTGATGCATATAGAGTGAGATGTAATAGCCTGCGAGATGCAGGCATCGACGTGATCCTGGCAAGTCTGCCCAATATTTTAAAGCGGCAGTCATTTAAAAGGCACAACCAACCATGGATTTGCCATTTCAATGTTCGCCGCTTTAAAAGATTGGGCGGACTCCCTGGAATCACTGTGAGGATTGCATCCCGCAGGCTATTACATCTCCTCTGTAGAATTGTGAATACTGCAACGCATTTCTTTTTTTTATACGGTTCAACTTGTATGTTAGGTATAGTCATCATTTTAAATTATTAAAAAATAATAATAATAATAATAAAAAAATAAAATAAAATGCAAAGCACTGCGGTTGTGACAGTGCCACTAGCACATCCCTGGTACCACGGGAACTGGCCACGTTATGCAGTAGAGAGAGCAGCGTGCCATTTATAAACATGGCTATTGTCTCTGTGCATCACTTCATTTCAGTTCATGCAGTGTTACAGCGGCTGCCGGATGAGGGGTTTGCTCAACTTGATGTCGCTCACTGATCACAATAAAGAATTGTCAATATGTCTTGGCTGATTTAAGTACAGATTTCATCAAAACATAACTGTATTTTTGAAAGTCCACATTTGCACCTCTGTTCAGTGTTAAATGTTATGTGATATTGCCTGTTACTGCATTTTGCTATTGATGATGTTATGATTAAATCAGCCCATTTTGTGCATGTTTACTGTTATTTATGTGCACGCATTAGGCAACATTTTAGAAACTGGTTAATCTCAACATTTACACAATTGGGAGCAGTACTAGGACAGACTGCTGATTTTGATGTTGCTGCAATGTGTCAGATTATGTCAAGGACCTTTATAGGGGATGTAGTTATATTACCAGCGGCCGGAATGCTGGCCATCGGAAGCCCGAGCCGGGACTAATGATAAGCATCGAAATGCTGACGCCTATCTTTATCCCAACGCTGAAATCCCGACAGCCGGCATCCCGAATGAAGGTAAGCGGGGCTTGTTAGGGTCTTAGCTGTGGGGGGGGGGGTGAGGCTTAGGAACCCTCGGGGGGAGATTAGGGTTAGTCACCCCCCCTGAGGAGGGTTAGGGTTAGGCTACCGGGAAGGTGGGTTAGGGTTGGGCACCCCGGGAGGGTTAGGTATAGGGAGCAGGAAGGGGGGGTTATGGTTAGGCACCACTGGCGGGAGGGTTAGGGGGGAGAGGGGTAGGGATAGCAAACTTACCACCCCTGTTGGGATCTTCATCAATTGGGATGCTGCAGTTGGTATTTCATACCCAACCCCTTTAGAGGGAATCGGTATGTAATGCCAGCTGTCAGGATGCCTCCTGTCACAGTAACGACAGTGGTATCCCGACAGGGGTTGGGCAAGTATACTTACCCTCCCCCCTTCTCCCCCTAACCCTCCCTTCTTGTAGCCTAACCCTAACCCTCCCCACCTCGCACCCTAACTCTCCCCGTTAGTGCCTAATCCTAACCCCCCCTTCGTGTCTAAACCTAACCCTCCCCCTTAGTGCCTAAGCCTAACCTCCCCCTAGTGGTGCCAAACCCTCCCCCCTAGGGGTGCCTAACCCTAACCTCCCCCCCCAAAACCTAACGCTAACCCCGCTATCTAAACTAAACCTAACCATTCCCCCCTTGTGGCTAACACAAAGGACGCCCCGGATTTACCTCGTTCGGACAGCCGTCCTGTGTTCCGGCGTCAGGATTAAGATATTTCAACGCCTATCTTAACTCCTTTGTCGGGATTCAGCTGTCGGCATTTAGACCGGTGGCCTTGCGGCCATCGGTCTGCTGACTACATCCCCTTTAAATAATAGGGGGAGATGTATCAAGCCTTCTAAACAGAGAAGTGGGCAAAGTGGAGAAGTTACCAATAGCAACCAACAAGCATCTAACTATCATTTTATAGAATGCATTTGATAAATGCTACCTCTAAGCTAATTGGTTGCTATGGGCAACTTGTCCACTTATCCACTCTTTAGAAGGCTTGATATATTTTCCCTAAGCATTTAAAGGAATGCATGATTTTGCAGGATAGAACAGAGGGCCTGATTCAGAGCCGGACGCTCTGACCAGAGCGCTCGCTCTGAATCAGGGCCCTCCCACCTAAAATTGGAGTGGCCTCCTGGCCGCTCGCATAGCTGTTGGTGACCACCCACAGCTTATGCGAGCGGCCAAAAAGATGGTCGCGATGGTCAAGACCATCGCGACCATCGGGCTTGCGACGAGACCCTGCGGTAGGGTCTCGCTGCTGCAAGCCCAGGAGTGCTTTTGGCTCTATCAGAGCCAAAAGCACTCCCACTGACATCACTAGTGATGTCAGTGGGGCCGGTCCCAGACGGTAGGCGTTCCCATGGGAACGCCCACCAAAGGGGGCGTGCTGTCACTCACCATCGACAGCACGCCCCCTTTGGTGCGAGACCCATAGCGACGGCTTGGCCGTCGCTATGCGGGTCTCGTGCTCCCTCCGTCGTGCGCATGTGCACTAGGGCACCATCGTCCTGCTTGCGAGCGCTCAGCGCTCACGAGCGGGTCTGAATCAGGCCCTGAATCAGGCCCAGAGATCTTTTAAAATTCTAATACCCAAAATTAAACTCAAATTCTTAATCTTTGCTAAAATGTTAACATTTTTTGGCCCACTTAGATGCATAATATAAAGCTTGTAAATAAATTCTATGCATGGCATTTGAAATAAAAGCAAGACAAGTACCTTACTATTGTGGGTAATATTATGGATAGTTGAGAGATCAATACGAAGTTTATTGGGAGAAAGGAAACAAATATATTTAATGAAGGTGGGAAGTCCATATCTGGCTGTACATGATGAACCATTTGGGATATGAACTAGGGTTCTTCATTGACGGACTAACTATCAATGGTCAATGGTTTTTACTATAGGGGAAACACCATTGATGGTTCATAGCCACATATGTGCAGATTGAAGGAGACACAGACGCACATTCGCAATACAGAAAATTGATGGGCTTTTTACCATCAGACCTCCCCCATTGATGATAAAAAACGTCAACCATGTGGAGGGAACCATCGTTGTTTATTAACCATCGATGGTCAATGGCCATCACTAGTATGATCCGAGTTATGACATAAAGTAGGCACATAAAGAACGTGAAAGATTACTGTGTGTTTTAGCCTTGTATATGGCTAATTGGGATGTAGTCAGGAAGCCGACGGTCTAAATGTCGACCGCTGGCTTCCCGACTGTCAAATCCCGGCAAGGTACTAATGACAGGCATCGAAAACCCGACGCCTGTCATTAGACCTACACCGGGAGCCCGACACCCAGCTTACCGAATGAAGGTAAACCAAGCGACGGGCGCGGACAGCCGCAGGGGGGGGGGTTAGGTTTTAGGGCTCTCGGGGGGACTTATGGTTAGGCACCCACCCGGGAGGGTTAGCTATAGGCTAGGGGAAGGGGGGGTTAGGTTTAGGCACTTAGAGGGGGTTAGGGTTAGGCACTTGGGGGGAGGTTAGGGTTAGGCACCCCATGGGAGGGTTAGGGGGGAAAATAGAGTTAGTCATACTTACCTTATTAGCGATTGGGATCTCTACCTCTGACGGGCTTCTGCTGTCGGGATTTGAACCGTGGCCGGCGGTAATATATACTACACCCGACTAATTACAGTAAGAATACCAGGCTGTTGGCAAATTCTGAAATATCTGTCTAATATGTGATGTCTCTACCACTGGTGAGGGCATACCGTATGCACTGTTGTAGCTTGCATGTTCATTATGTACAGTACATGTCATTCAACTAGTCTTATGTCTGTGATTGTTCCTTGTGACGTCACTGTCGTTTGTCTCTTCTTGTTAACAGCAGTACGTTCTTTAGAAATAGGTAACAATTCATATACTGCTGCCTCTACAATCCTGCATGTGCCTATATGTTCTGCTTCTGAATGCAGGATACCCCGGTCACACTTCTAATATATATTGTAGTAGTGTATAATAATATCATTCTACACACAACCGGTAACGTATAACATTCACTAGTCTGACGTGCGCTAAACCCATCAGTGCTAATATCTGATACTCTTCTGATATTTATAATCAGGGCTATAATTATTTTCTCTTCTAAATCAATATGGAGCCATCTGCTCTATGCATAGATGAGTGAGACACAGAAAACAGATACACATCCATTGGATGCTAACAGACTGATAATAAAAAGTTTTACCTTTTTCCTATTCACTAAACGTGGCATTTTTCAAATACAGTACAGTATGCAATATGTCTTCTGGAAAAAACAATTGCACTACACCCAACAGCCAGCATTAGGTGTAACAGTAATACCATGATCTGCTGTTGGCTTAAATATCACTTTAATGTCAGGAAGCACCAGGTACCGGGTATTTTACCTGACCCCTATTAGCGGCAGGAGATAGGAAGTAATTGAAAGCCACCTGTATGTTGTCAGGTACACCTCCTGGACCTGCCTCATGCACCCTCCTTTTGGTTTAACCTGGAGGCCTTCTGGAGAGGCACTCTTTTTGCTAGCCCAACGTGCTAAGGCCCTGATTCAGAGCAGGACGCTCTGACCAGAGTGCTCGCTCTGAATCAGGGCCCACCTCCATTAATATGGAGCGTCCTCCTGGACGCTCGTATGGCTGTGGGTCCCCACCCACAGCATATACGAGCGTGCAGGATGATGGTCGCGATGGTCTTGACCATCGCGACCATCGAAACTGCGAGCAAAAGCCTGCGGTTGGGTTTTTCAACCGCAAGGCCAGGAGTGATTTTGGCTCTATCAGAACCAAAATCACTCCCACTGACATCACTAGTGATGTCAGTGGGGCCGGCTTCAGACGGTAGGCGTTCCCTTGGGAACGCCTACGTCTGGCAGGCACGCCCCCGGCACGCCCACCAAAGGGGACGTGCTGTCAGTCACCATCGACAGCACGCCCCCTTTGATGAGACACTCCGAGCGAAGGAAAGTCCTTCGCTCGTCGGGTCTCGCGCATGCGCACGACGGAGCTCCCTCCGTCGTGCGCATTCGCAGTGGGGACCATCGACCCACTTGCGAGCGGACAGCCGCTCGCGAGTGGGTCTGAATGAGGGCCTATATTGTGAGAAAGGGCAACAAGTTAACCTAAACCTCCTCTGTTACCTCACTGCCTCATCCTCCAGAGTCCAAAGTGCTGACTGTACAAAGAAATAAATGAAAAATAAACTTTCTCTTGTATCTGATGTAGGAACTGGGCACCTCTTAAAAAAGACATTGACCTCCAGGACAATCGGGGAGTGACCAGTGAGCAAATACCAACTTCCCAGCCAATAAGTATATAAGCTTTTGGGAATGATCCATGTTACTGAAGCAAAAGCATGCTTGTCAATAGATGAAGTGTTACGCTTTTGTTAGGCACTTAAGAGATGCTATTTGGTCATTATTGCTGGGACCTTGGTGCGTCCAATCAACACTAAGGTGGCCTATTTATCAAAACATGGCTATAAGAAAGAATGTTATCACAACAATAGAAAATATTTTTCCACCCAATTCACCATTAACCAGGGCTCAGTGATCCTCAGCTCCCCGGCAGTACTGGCAGGCAGCAGTAGGATGACTCTTACTGCTTTACTTGCTAATAGCGTTCTTAGCATTGCCGGTCACGCAGGTTCACTGCACTGGAAGCCTGGACTTGGGACTTCCAGTTGTAGATTCAATAACAAAAAAATAAATATCAGTCAAAAATAAACAAAAAAATCTTTTTTCAATTAATAAAGAATTTTATTCCTGGCCCCCAGTTGTCGCTATTTTCAGATGGACAAGTAATTAGTTAACTAGGCAGCACAAGTAAACTGTTACACCGGATAGCCCCAGTGATGGCTACTGCCGGTTATACTCGCTGATAGGCACCTATGGCAGTAACCTTTAATAACTAGGAATATATCCTATCTCTGGTGCCGCAGATAGAGCTTTTCTAGCTATGATAAATAGAGCCCTGTAAGTTTTTCATTTATCACTGGTCTGAGTTCTCAAAAGCTTAAAGTACAAGTACAGTGGTAATATGAGTGTGGGTCCACATAATGCAGCACTGACATAAATATACTGCGTGTTGTATACAGTAGATGTTTTATTCATTTTGAATATACTTATCTATAACGTAATGCAACTGAGCTACATACTGTAATATGTTTACTTGTCTCTAAATAATGAAAGAGTTAATGGTGACTTACTATTTTTCACATTCATTGTAGTTTTTCTTTAAAAGATAAACCGACCTTTGGCTGCAAACTTTTAAATTGTAGACCCCACCCCACCCTTTCCTGAACAGTAGGCATAGGGCTTGTTTCAGACGGACCCAATGGTTTGCGTGCAACTCTGGTGTTTGCCGATCGGTGCCTGCGCAGGATCTGTACTGAAAGAGCGCTCGCTCTGAATCTGGGCGTTTTTTTTTTTTTTTGTGCGGCCTCCTGGCCGCTCGCATTGCTGTGGGTGACCACCCACAGCTATAGCGAGCGGCCATGATGATGGTCGCGATGGTCAAGAGCATCGCGACTATTGGGCTTGCAACGAGACCCTTGTGGTAGGGTCTCGTTCATCGCAAGCCCCAGAGAGCTTTCGGCTCTAACAGAGCCAGAAGCTCTCCACTGACATCACTCGTGATGTCAGTGGGGCCGCCCCCAAACGGCAAGCGTTTCCTCGGGAACGCCTCCGTTTGGGCAGCCACCCCCCCGGCCCGCCCACCAAACGGGGCGAGCTGTCACTCAACATCGACAGCTCGCCCCCTTTGGTGCGAGACCCGGACCGACGGATTGCCCGTCGCTAGCCGGGTCTGGCGCATGCGCACGACGGAGCCGGCTCCGTCGTGTGCATGCGCTGTGGGCCACCATCGACCCGGTTGCGAGCGCTCAGCGCTTGCGACCGGGTCTGAATCAGGCTCTGTGTCCCCTAAGACGCAGCATAATTGACATGCCTGGAGTGGGGAGGAGGGGACAACGGGCGGTGTTCTTGAAAATGGGGCCTGTTTTGAAGGTGCGCGAGGTCTGCGTCTTCCAATGCAGATTTCCTGGCCTTAGCAGCGTTATTATACCTCCAATCCAGCGTAAGATGAGGGTCACCGAGATGTCCGATGGTCATGCAAGTGATCCGATGCTGCGGAAGCAGCTGCTGATCACAGAAGCCGGTAAGAGGCTTCTATGTGCACAAGACGCCTCCTGCGCATTTTGCATATTGTAGCACAGCTGCTGTTACAACAACACAGTGGCTGTGCTATTGCGTATAATATACTATCAGGCCCATAGTTACTTTTAAAGTTCTGCACCCAAAGGTGGAATTATCCTTTAAGAATGACATCATTGCACTATTTGTCTAATCTAGTGCAATGGCATATACAGCTGGGCAATGCGTTCCTGCTCAGATTTCCCCCAGCTATTTCCTGAACACTCCTCACATCCCTCTATGTGCATGATGTGCATGTTAATGACAACAGTCTGCTGGTTTCCTGATCCTCGCAGCATCCATATTAGCTGAAGGATGGACCATAAATCTTTCCTTGCTAATTTAATAATGAGGGCTTGGACATGCTTACAGTGGTAAGATTGCATTTGACTGAGTGTCATACATGCTTTAACACCTGCCGGGGTGGCTGTTCAAGTAGAGATTCTAGCCTAGTTTGTTCAGCTATAAGGAGGTTCTACACGATATATAGAGGAGGAATACATAATAAACCAACCAATATACTGTCATTTATTTTTCAAATGAAATCAATGCTAAACTTTAGATATCATTTTAAATAATATTATTACAGAGTTCTTAGGGCCTGATTCAGCAAGGATCACTATTGCAATTACGCACGCAGATGGACGATTGTTGCGTACTGCGCATTCTAATGCATCGCAGTGCACGTGCGCCAAGGCTCCACCGCGATCGCAGTATCCACGCGAGGGGGTGGTCGGGGAAACGCAGGTCTGTCAGGGCGTTTTTTTATGCCGTTACGCGTGCATGAATTAGCCACTGCAACGTCATACGCAGCTGGAGCTTTCACTGCGTGCGATGAGGTTAGTCAATTCTGAGTAAGGTTAGACCTGTTGTAATTGTGCGTGAGGCTCCGATGGTACTCGATGTTATCGATGGTTTTGCAGACTTCCAAGGTATTGCAGATGTGAGTAAGGGAAAGTGGGTGTCCTTATGTTAGGCTGTGACAGTATAGCCATTGCAAACATTAGCATATTTTCTCAGTGGGTCTGCGTGCGTAATCGCAGCTGCGATCGCAAAAGCGATCCGTAATTAATCGGGCCCTTAATGTCTACTTTTAAATGTATTCTATGGTAGACGTTTAACCTAATTTTCAAGTCACTGTCATGCTGTACCACCACTGTAGTCGTTTGCATGATCTAATATCATTTAATAGTACAGGGAGTTCTCACAGTGCCGCATCCTCATTTTTGCTTTGTTTTTCCGAGCATGGTTCCTTTTGGTAAGATCTTGTACACACCCTTTTCCTATGTCTCCCATGGCCTTTGTATCTTGTGCATCCTACATCCCACTCATGTCATACAGTACCATGGGCCTGATTTACTAAGCCTTGCAGAGTGATAAAGCAGACAGACATAAAGTACTAGCCAATCAGCTCGTAACTGTCATTTTTCAAACGCAGCCTGCAAAGTGACAGTTAGGAGCTGATTGGTTGGTACTTTCTCTCTCTCTCTCCACTTTAACACTCTCCATAGCTTAGTACATCTCCCCCACCTTGGACAGTTCCCTGTTAACATTCATTGTAGTGATACTTTTGTAATCTAGGTCTTTGGCATGGGTTGCATTTTCCTTACTGACTGTTTGAGCCCGTTGGACATACAACACTTAACAAGGCTTTTCCACCGTCACTTGAATTTAAGGTGTTAGCTCGGAACGGCCTTTCAGCAATTTGTACTTTATAACGCCTTCTCTATCTATCTAGTTTACATTTGTCTTTATTACTCATCTCTTCATGTCATACTGCGCATGCGTCAAGGTACATTACTGTAGTCGCACGCTGCAAGTTTTTATTCGCAGTGTCGCAGACAGGCAGGAAGCGTTTGTTGGAGGTAATGGGTAGTGTTGGCAAAAAACGCAAACACAGGTGTGTCTTGACCATTTTGGGGGCGTCACATCCTTTGTCTGTGATCCCGTATGCAGGAAACATGGCGCCAGTGCCTCCAATACGGCGGCCATTCTGAGTGACCATGAAATCACTCAAGGAGTTGTGTTTGCCTGATCTGCATCCAGTTGCTATAGCTCATCGCAGTACAAGTCCCAGCCAATGTTGCATTAGTATATTTTCGCTTAAAATTGCAGCTGCGATAGCATTAACGTGCAACTTTAAATCAGGCCAATAATGCAGAGTATCACATCCAAGAGCAACAACAATGGCAGTTGACATAAATAGATGAAGTGAAGGCGAAAATGTTAGCCGTAAATCTAAAGCAATGTCTATAGTAAAAATTGCAGGAGGGTGTGACCAACTGATAAATTAAAGTCATCTGATGGTGTCCAACTAATGTAAACTGGAAAAAAAAATTAGCAAAGACCATGCTGACCACAAATAATTCTCCTTTCCCCCCTTTCCTTTGATTTATTTTTAATCTAGCGACAATGATGAGAAGCCGTTCACCAGCAGCCAGCCCTCCCTCAATGGAGATGTAAAGCCCCTCGGAAGTGACGACAGCCTGGCTGACTATGGCGGAAGCGTGGATGTGCAGTTTAATGAAGATGGTTCGTTCATTGGCCAGTACAGCGGCAAAAAGGAAAAGGAAGCTCCGGGAGGCAACGACAGCTCCGGTGCAACCTCACCAGTTAACCCCAACATCCCAATTGAGTAACGAAACAAATTTTTGAAGGAGGAAGGTTTTAGGGGCTACATTTAGGATGAACATCAAGGGGGTCGGGGGTGGGGGCAATGGGAAAAACCTGATGGATCTGGAGAATTTATTTTTTGCTTGCAAACCTATTTGCCAATTTGGTGCCAGAGTGGCAAGTATATGATGTTGTAAGTCTCTCTTGCACCAAATGGTTTGAACTGCTGTACATTGTTGGACTGCAACTCCATGACTCGTGTGCTTAGCAATCAAAACCGTACAAGAGGAGAAAACGGACGGGCGCCAACGGTTTCTGCAGAGGATGGGTACCAGTGTTCTCATTTTATTTAAGAAAAATTGAACGGTAAGAGGTTATAAAGAAAGGAAAAAAAATCACGACGAAGGACGCACATATGAAATTAAAAAATAAAAATACAGAAAAAAAAAGAAAAAAAAAAACCAAAGGAAGGAAGAAAAAAAAAAACAGAAAAAAAAAAAAGCATTTCTCTCTCACGCCAAGTTTCGCATTCACACAGGACCTGTGTTACTTTTCTATGGTGTCTTTACTTTGTAATTATCTCTTTCAGTGTGTTTGTGGCCCACCACCTGGGACCCACCAGCTCTGTGGGTCTAGTTATCGGAGCGCAGCTTGCCAAAAAAAAAAAACATGAAACCTGAACAATGTATGCATAGGTGTGCTTTTTCCGAAAACGGCTAAACCTTCTGTACTCTTCGCCATTCTCATTCACCGTCTATGCCGTCTGTCAATCAATGAACCAGATTCTGGGGCTATAGCAAAAAAAAAAAAAGCCCTCGCTCTTGTAATCGCTGGGAGTCCCCCTGGAAGAAGAAAGGAGTAAATTAAAAATAAAAAAAAAAGTATTATTTTTTTATGCTGTTTAGTTTACAGCTTCTCGGTCGGCAGAGAGGGGGGGGCGTACCGGTCCTCATGCCAGTTGCCAGTGATAAAGACCCGCCTGACAACATGGCCTCTCTTTTGTAGTAGAGGAGATAAATACGACATATCACGATATTCCAGTGAGTAGTTTAAATGTAGTGGTAAGTAGGAATTTTTATACAACACAAATGCTGATGTAACGATGTGATGCACTTAGTAACGGAATGTTGTAGATCACAGCAACCAGTCTAATCTGTTGGCTTATCAGAAGTGATATCTGACTGTTGCTATGCGCTACTGTATCTACGTGCTTCCTGCATCATATTATTATATAAGCGTTATAGTCTAATTCAGCAACCCTATGTGCAGTTCCTGTCTGCATGGTGTGCTTCTCAGGAGCAATGAAGGTAACAAACCTTTAACCCCTCTGTTAACATAGAGACCTGCAATACATTACTCTGAGACTGATTGCAAGTTGTCCCTGAAACAAAAGGGGTCCCTCCATTTGATAACAGGGTTTATTGCATGTTTGGTGCAGAAGCAGCTGTTTGGAGGTGTTGAATCTAGACAAGTGTAAATCTCACCGGTCTTTCCGAAGATGAGTGCACTTTTAGGATGCCAGGACCAAAGGAAAACAAATTTCCTTGTTTCCCATTGTCTTTTCTCAGGGGCAGGTACAGCATAATGGCTAAGGTGCTTATTTGGGGAAACCGCCCCAGTCACCTTATCTTCCTGTGCCTCAGGGTCCTCCCTGTGACTCATTCTTACCCACTGTCCCCAGGTTTTTGCAGGAATGTGCAGCAGTGTTTCCACCTCAGAGGTGGCTGCCTGGAGCCCTCAGCAGAATATTTCCAGACAGAAGGGCTGTGTATGTATAAAGGGCCTCATTCTTTTAACCACCACCCCTGTCTGTTATCACTATTAACTGTGGATGTTAAATTTGTTTTCTTTGTGGGTGTGGAAAGGGAGGGGGCAGGTACATGAACGCAGTAATATTTTAATAGCTGACAGTGCCAGGAAAAAGATAATAAAAAGATGTTTTGTTATGGGAGTGCTTGTATCAGCTTGCCATAATAGAGTAGATGTCATGATTGGTGATAAGTAGTAATAAGTAGTCCGAAGGTCTCCTCAATCCATCAATGGTCCAGTAGTTTCATGACTTACATAATTTTAGGCAGGGTGGGTGCTGTAGCTGCCTCCTGGTATGCTGGCACCCGTAGGTTTTCGAGCCACAAGATGTGTACCTGTGACACTCTCAGCATCTGTTTGTGCCCAGAAGCATTGTCCACAAGGTATCACTTGCAGTGATGGACAAACTGTGGTTCTGCAACTGTTGCTAAATAATAGCTCCCAGTTTATCCAGACCAGGCCACTGACTAGCTGGCCAACAACGAGTGATGTTCTTGTTATAACTTGTTACTCATTTTAAATGGTGCTCCAACCAATCAGCTTCTAACTGTCATTTTTCAAACACATGACAGGAGGTGATTGGTTGGAGCACCATTTAAGAGTAGTATCGAGCTATATCAAGAATATAACTTATTGATAATTCTAGGCCATAATATACGAACAGTTGAAAAGCCGATGGTTCTCCTTTCCTCCTTGTACTGCTAGTGTAAGTTGATAATAAAGTGAAACTTAATGAGCAGTTCTGGCCATTATAAACCAATACAGATGTCACTAGTATATATTATTTTGTCTTATAACAAATACCACTCTGAATTAGCTTAGCTGCATGAGACTTGTGAAGAATAAAATTGAACACACACGACTTGGAAAATGAAGTAAGAAAGTATATACATACTTTGAAATGTAAATGATTATATCAAGGCAGAACTTTGAAAAATTCTGCTATTCAGCCTCCCATAACTGTAGCCTGTGATAAATGTGACTTCTATCCATACTGCATCATTGCAGCCTTCAAAATAATATCCAGCTGTTTTCATAATTGCATTTTAGGAAAAGGAGTTATTATATCTTCATGCATTTTGATTGAAAATGTTCTTGGCCACATAACACATAATTTATTACAACACGTATTTAACAACAGGTCAAATATTGTACACCAGTGGAATATGGGGGTATCAATGGGTTACATTCCCAAAATAGGTAATTTTTATTTTACATTCCCAAAATAGAAACAAAATACTTTTAACAAAAATTACCTAAGTGTTTAAAATTGACCGTGTACTATAGGATATCAGTAATGCTAAATAAAAGAACACAGGGCAGATTAAACCAAGAGTTAATAACGCTCTGCTAGGAATTATAGTGAAATGTCATTCTGTCATAGGGAGAGAGTGAATGATTGGTCATCCAATCACATTTCCAATACATGATTTACAGTGGTAAGCACAGGTTGTGTTGCAATTGATTGTTCATCTTTCACATGTCATTTAATCGTCACCAACACAGCAGATTTGGCAGCCATATGGCCCCCAGCTGTCGCTTGACAACAATTTCCAGCATACCACTGGTTGACAAGGCATGCTTGGACTTATAGTTCCAAAACAGCCAGTTATAGGTTGGCTTCCTATCCTCTAAGCCAGGCACTCAAGAAATGGCACAGCTTCCATGCTGCGCTGACCATTACTTAGTACATTGCATTCTGTATCGTTTAGTTTTGACAATAAAACTTTTCCGAAGACAGCTTAGAAGGAACGCTGTACAGTGGGGCATTTTTCCTGGCATTGTCTTAAGAGTGTACGTGAATGATCAGGCTTGGGGGTGAGATTGATCAAACTTTCTAATGAGACGAAGTGGAGGTGTTTCTCCTATCTAGTACAGTCTATAAAATGATAGCTAGAATCTGGTTGCTATGGGCGACACCTCCAATTGTCCTCTAGGGAAGCTTGATAAACCTCCCCCTTGGGGTTTACCCTCCAGCTCTGGAGAAGTTCATTAGCACTTTTGTGGCCAGGGGTGGAGGCTGCAGACACTCCTGGTGGTGAAGGGGTTAAAGGGAAATCAAGCAGCACCCGGGCAGGTGCAAGATGTATCTTTTTGAATGTAAATAGTGTTTCTGAAGTTTGTATCAGCCGGTAGTGTATAGGCCTCTGTAAGTCCCTGTCTATAGCTTGGTATTGTTAAAGAAAATTACAAACTATATCATGATAAACACATATTGTGTGGTGTGGTTTATTGGCGCAGTGTATCTAGTTGGTAAATAGATATAAAGAAAACACAATATGGAAAGTCAAGTCATATAGCACAACTTACTCCTATATTACACATTTGTCCCTACTACTGTATACAGTATATAAATGTATGTAGATATTTCTGATTGTAACATTACATTTTATTGGAACATTTGAATCATGCATCCTCTGCGACTTATGTGTCTTGAGTAGAGATGAGCGGCTCAGCTTTGCTGAAAACCGAATACACCCCAACTTTGAGGTTCCCAAGTTGAACTGACTCTTGGCTTGGATCACGTTGGGGTTCTGAGTAGAACTGAGTACCGGCACTGATCTTCTCACCAATTAAAAACTGGATCTTGCATATTTTGGATTGCATTCACAGATATGTCCACATACATCCTACCTCCGTGCGCTACAAGTCGCGTGAGAGCCATGTGACTCGGTACCGCTGAGAGAATTTTCGTGCAACTTTTTATCTTCAAATGTGTCTTATTTGCAAAGCGATGTGAATAGGACACACACACGGTTTATGCTGATTAAAATGATATGCGGCATGCCTATAGAATGTGTGCGACGGCGGGTCTATCTGCATGCCAAATGCTACGTTACAGTGTCAGTGGCTGTGACACTGTAATGTAGCATTTCACATGCAGACACACCCGCAGCTGCAGACAGAATATAGGCATGCCGCATATCATGATTTTATCAGCATAAGCCGTGTGTGCCCTACTCACAATGATTTGCAAATAAGACACATTTGAAGGTAACAAGTTGCTCGCCACTACCAGGTCACGCCACAGCATGGCACGACTAAAAGGGTTGTTTAACGTGCAAGGAAGCAAGATGTATTTGGAAACATCTGTAAGTCCCACCCTCGTAATTTCAGGTGCTGTTAGGTGGTCAAAACTGACAGGAAATGAACGTTATTGATGTTAATATAATACTATAGGAACAAAAACAGGTCCACGTTACCTGATTTTAGATTTTTTTATCAATTTTGAAAGATATCTGAAGCCAAACCAAAACACTTCAGGGTGGTTTTGCTAAAACCAAAACAGGACGATGATTTAGAACCAAAGCACGGCAGTCTGCACACATCTCTAGTCTTGAGACATATGTGTCATGTAATTTGAGAATCAATTGATATATTTACACACGGTGTTATTGATACCCCTATGATCTTATTAAGAGTAAGGGGTCTATTTACTAAGCAGTGTTAGGAGACAGAGTGAAAAGTTATAAGGAAGTGATAAGGAGCCAGCCAATCAGCTCCCAACTGTCATCTCACAGGCTGTTTGAAAAATGACAGTTGGGAGCTGATTGGCTGGCAACTTATCACTTTTCACTCTGTCTCCTAACACTGCTTAGTAAATAGACCCCTAACAGTCTTATATGCTAATAAGTCACTTTAGAAATGTTTACTTTTTAAAACTTGTGAACTTTAGCCAGTCAAGCAGAATGCACTAGGACTAGAGGTTCTCTCAGTCCATTTGTTTTTGCAAATATAACCTCCGGCAGTAACATCAGTCTGTGTGTGACACTGGAATATCTATGAGAGCCTGGTGATATTCATGGAACTCCAAAGTGGGACCGACTGTACGCACCTACCTCGGGAGATTGAATATCCAGAATCAGTGGCGGATTTTACCTTGCAGGGCTGAAGCCACATCCCCTCTATTCCGCCAACCTTACTGTGCTTCTAGGGGCTGCAGCCAATGCAATCTCTAGAAGCTGCTTTCATTTTTTGTGTGCACAATTGTAGCCCCCCTCTACTGGACAGGTAGGTGGCGCCACTGTCCACAATCTCTTGTATGTTGCCTTTTAACCTTTTTTCCAGTGAATGACACTGTGGCAGATTTATGTTTTCATTATTGCTACTTTATGCAATACATATTGTAAGTACAACTTATCACCAATGGCTGTTCCTGGCAAATCTCCGGCTATCGTGTATGTGTTGATAATGCCAGGGACATAACTGGGCATTCCCTGGAGTACTGAGACATTTAAACTACTGTACATATACATTCCCATCAAGCCACTAGTAGAATCAAATAAAAGCCCATCTGGGTGGCCACATCTCTTTACTGCCTAGACTAGGAATGTGAAAAGATGGCAAGACAGCATGTCTTGCAGTCCTATAAGATCTACTGCAAATATATTCACGGGATAGTTACATAGCTCCCTTGAAGTACTTAGTGATACTCACATATGTTCTTCTATTGAGAGCTCAGGGAGAGACTACATAATTTCACCAGTCAAGGGTTGGCATTACTCTAAACAAAATAGAGCACCAAGTTTTCCCTGCTGTCTAAATTAATTGTATTATGATAGCTAAGGAATTCTTTAGTCAAAAGTCATTGCTTGGTAAAGCCAATCAGTTATTCTACCATTCGCTGGGTCATTTGTGAGCAGTGGGGCACATTTCCATTAATATCTATGGGCAACAGGTCATTTGTGTTGGCAATTAATGAAACCTTCTAAAGAGAACTAGTGGTGGCATTGCCCATAGCAACCAGATTATAGCTGACATTTATTTAGTACATTCTATAGAATAGTAGCTAGAAGCTGATTGGTTGCTATGGGCAACGCCTCCACTTGTCCTCTTTGGAAGGTTTGATAAATCTATCCCATTCTATTGTATAAGCATTTTACGAGTTCAGAAGCAATCAGGCAGATAAGTGAAGCTCTCTATGTAGAAAAAAGTAAGCTATTGTTGAAATACAGAATATTTGTACAAAACATTAAAATAAACCCTTGTTAGAAAAAGAGATTATTTAACTTTTCATACATTAAAACAGCCTTAACTATATAACAATCTAATATCCCTATGTACACCCAGGTGTCATTGACTCTGGGGGAGATGTATCAAACCTTGGAGAAAGATAAACTAGAGTACCAACCAATCAGCTTCTAAGTGTCAGTTTTCAAGCACAGGCTGTAATATGACAGGAGCTGACTGGTTGGTACTTTATCTCTCTCCAAGCTTTGTTACATCTCCCTCTAAAGGGATTTAGGTGTCCCTGGACTGCTTACGGTCTTAGCCACAGTTTCTGAACTTGACAGTGACTTTTTATGAACGTGCTGCAGGTGACATATAAGGGAGGATGTTCCTAGGTGGTTAACGTCCCTACCCCTAGTTATTTCACCTTTACATATGGTACATATGGCAAAACATAACAGAAAAAAATAAAAATATTAGAAAAAAGGAGGGGGGGTGGAGGAAGAAAGAAAGAAAGGCAGCGTTGCAGTAGAATCAGTGGAGAGAATACGTGGTCAATATCAGGGTGATGTACAGAGCATGTCCCCTGAGCATACATACTATATATAGGAACATCCAGGTTTACAATTGATCAAAAGGAAATACAATAAATAAGAATTTCCATTTCATTCAAGATAACTGTCTTAGTAAATTAATTCACCCCTTTTTATTTGGAGTGAATAAACACAGGGCACAGGGCAGCGTACCCCTACACCACACAGGGCAACTCCTGTAAAAATTATTTGGATTAAATCACCCCTTTTTATTAGGAGACTGGAGTGAATACACAGCACAGGGCACCGTTGCCCTACACCACACAGCTCAGCCCCTGTAAAAATTATTTGGACTGAATATACAGCACAGGACAGCACCACTGGACTAGACTGATACAGCAGAGCAGGTCTCCCCCAGACTGATACAGCAACACAGCACCACTGGACTGGACTGATACAGCAGAGCAGGTCACCCCCAGACTGATACAGCACCACTGGACTGGACTGATACAGCAGAGCAGGTCACCCCCAGACTGATACAGCACCACTGGACTGGACTGATACAGCAGAGCAGGTCACCCCCAGACTGATACAGCAGCACAGCACCACTGGACTGGACTGATACAGCAGAGCAGGTCACCCCCAGACTGATACAGCACCACTGGACTGGACTGATACAGCAGAGCAGGTCACCCCCAGACTGATACAGCAGCACAGCACCACTGCACTGATACAGCAGAGCAGGTCACCCCCAGACTGATACAGCAGCACAGCACCACTGGACTGGACTGATACAGCAGAGCAGGTCACCCCCAGACTGATACAGCAGCACAGCACCACTGGACTGATACAGCAGAGCAGTTACCCCCAGACTGATACAGCATAGCAGGTCACCAGGCCACTCCACTTTCCCACAGACACTAGAGAGACACGTCCTTTCACTACCCTCTCCAGGTCTGGAGTGAAGATGGCGGGGCGGGAGGCGTGAAATGTGCTAAGTCCGGGTCTCGCGAGAATCAAACACCAGGATGATGACGTTTTGCCTTGTTCCGGGAACCGAGTCTGGCGGGAAAACCCGAGCCGGACTCAGTTCCCGGGTGGAATCAGGGAACCGCTCATCCCTAGTATATACATATATCAGTGACAGCCACCTACCAGAGAGAGCATATCATGTCACATGCCAGAGGGTATTTAGGGCCTGATTCAAAGTTGTACACTAAGCCGATGTTTTCCCAGTTGAGCGATTATCAGTAAACCACGCACACTTCTGAGTCACACTGCGCATGCATCAAGGACCATTACCGCTTTGTGACTGACAGTCAGTAGCACCCCCCTCAATCAACAGTGATTGACAGACAGCAGCACCCCCCTTCCGGCGCGTCTGCAGAGCAGCCATTAACCTCCATGGAAGCAGGAGCCACTGCTCCTGGAAGCAAGCCTCAACTACTGCGGTGTCCAGCCGACGGCACCCCACCTCCTCCTTCTGGCTGTTGCTGTGTCCGATCACTGTGGCCAGTACGGAAGGGATACCTGACATACTATAACAGTGTGGGGGCAGTGCCATGGCAGGATGACTTTAATAAGTAAAAAAATAATGCCATTACTGTTGAACAGTCTGCATGGTGTGTGTCTTGTGTTCCACTTACCAAATCAATGCGGCAACTTTCTCCCACATCTTCCTCCTCATCTTTGTGCGGTTTCCCCCAGGTGCCTTGTTTCCTCCCACAGGTCGGGTACGCGATCCCAGCACATGCAATGCCGATATTCAGAATCCCAGTGCTGTAATCCTGACAGTGGAAATCCTGACGCATGCAGGTAAGTATCCTAACCCTAACCCATCTTTCCTGTAGCTTAACCCTAACTTTCCCAAAGCCAAATCCCAACCCTCCCCCCACCGCAACCTAACCCCAACCCTTTCTGCCGCAGCCTAACCCCAACTCTACCCCCCCTCCTGCAGCCTATGCCTTACCCTCCCCATAGTACATAACCCTAACTCCTAAACCTAACCCTGATTCTGAATCCTGTTGGGGATTCCAGTGCCGGGATTCTGAGCAGCGGCAATGTGTGCTCCAGGATGTTGACTTCATTCCCCTCCCACAGTCCAAAAACTCAGGGCCGGATAACAGATTGTGGTGGGCCCCAGGGCAACTATGTTGTGGGCAGGGCCGGTTCTAGACATTGCGGAGCTCAGGGCGAAAGTTCCCAGTGGTGCCCCCCCCCACCAAAAAAAAAATTTAGATGGCGTTCCTCTGTTCATGAGCTTCCAGAAAGGGGGCGTGTCCTTGCGGAACAATTCACACTGTGGGCATGCCCAGCACTTACGAAGGTGCTGGGCTTCCCCCAAGCTCTCCCCTCATGGCGAATAATTGCCATGTGCAGTAATGCGCCTTACACAATAATGCCCTTTATAACACATTATGCCACACGCAGTAATGCCCTGTATATCACATTATGCCACACGCAGTAATGCCCTGTATAACACATTATGCCACATGCAGTAATGCCCTGTATATCACATTATGCCACACGCAGTAATGCCCTGTATAACACATGCCACACGCAGTAATGCCCTGTATAATACATTATGCCACATGCAGTAATGCCCTGTTTAATACATTATGCCATACACAGTAATGCCCTTTATAATACATTATGCCACACACAGTAATGCCCTGTATAATACATTACGCCACACGCATAATGCCCTGTATAATACATTATGCCACATTCAGTAATGCCCTGTATAATACATTATGCCATACACAGTAATGCCCTTTATAATACTTTATGCCACACACAGTAATGCCCTGTATAATACATTATGCCCCACACAGTAATGCCCTGTATAATACATTGTGCCATACACAGTAATTCCCTTTATAATACATTATGCCACACACAGTAATGCCCTGTATAATACATTACGCCACACGCATAATGCCCTGTATAATACATTATGCCACATGCAGTAATGCCCTGTATAATACATTATGCCATACACAGTAATGCCCTTTATAATACATTATGCCACACACAGTAATGCCCTGTATAATACATTATGCCACACACAGTAATGCCCTGTATAATACATTGTGCCATACACAGTAATTCCCTTTATAATACATTATCCTCAATTCAAGTTACGCCACACAGTAGTCCCTTATTCATGTTATGACACACAGTGGTGCCCCTTTTACACAATGCCCAAATTAGTGCCCATTATACACAAGGCCCACAGTAGTAGTGCCCCTAATACAATGCCCACGGTAGTAGTGCCCCTTATACAATGCCCACAGCAGTGGTGCCCCTTACATAATGGCCCAACAAGTGGTGCCTCCCATACAGTGCCCTCATTAGCAGTGCCCACAGTGGTAATGCCCCCAGTGTTAAGGCCCCCAGTAGTAGTGCCCCCATTGGTAATGTCCCCTATAGTAGTTCCTCCATTGGTAATGCCCTCAATAGTAGTGCCCACAGTACTAATGCCTCAATAATAGTGCCCACAGTTGTAATGCCCACATTTGTAGTGCCCCCAGTAGTAATGCCCCCTAAAATAGTGCCCACAGTAGTAATGCCTCTATAATAGTGCCCACAGTTGTAATGCCCACATTAGTAGTGCCCCCAGTAATGCCCCCTATAGTAGTGCCCACAGTAAGAATGCCCCCTATAGTAGTGCCCAAAGTAGTAATGCCCACAGTTGTAGTGCCCCCCCTATAGTCGTTCCCCTAGTAGTAATGCCCCCTATAGAAATCCCCCCTATAGCCATGCCCTCAGTGCTTGTGCTTCTGAAAAAAAAACACAATACTTACCTTAAGCCCTGCTCCTCCGTCCGCTGCCGTCCGGTCTGACCACGGCTCCACCACGGATCTTTGGGAAGGACGTCACGACGTCCCTCCCATAGTGCTCTCTGTTGGAAGCCCGAGCTCCGTCTTTCGGCTGCCGCTGCAGGGAGGGCGCCCGGCAAATGAAGCCTCCCTGCGGCGGCTAGCGGGGGGGACCGGTGCGTTTTTTTTGGGGGGGAATGTATTTTTATCTTCCTCCTGGGGACTCAGTGGCGCCCTCTAGGGGCCGGCGCCCCGGGTGACTGCTCTGTTAGCCAGCCCCTAGAACCGCCACTGGTTGTGGGGGCCCCTACCAATAAAATTACCCTCAGAGACAGGAAAGGAGAGTGAGGGAAAGCATAAGAGAGAGTGGAAAAGATAGAGAGAGGGAGGAGGAGAGAGAGGGATGGGGAGAGAGACAGAGGGAGAGAGCACGGACACACATTGACACTAGTAGTGTCACACTACCTGTTTTTGTTTTAGGCTTCAGTTCCAGCATCAGGTTTCTCATGAGGGCTGGCATGTCACGGCATTAAGCCCAGACCCCACCCATACACCCGCAAATCGCAGCAATGTGCCAGCGAAGGGGCGGGGCTTTGATAGGCAGCCGGGCCACCCAATGTAGAGGCGGAGACAAAGCCTTCTTCATCCCTCTCAACTCAAGTAACAAGACAAAACAAGCCAAAAAGGTAATGCTTGGTACAGTGTGGGGGCCCGCAATGTGCAGAGGGTCCTGGGTGACCGCCCCGTCCGCCCTGCCTATAATCCGTCCCTGCAAAAACCTACTATATTAGTGTGTTTGTGGGGTGGGAAATGCAGACAGTACCATCCCCAGGGCTTAAGCACGTCTTGATGTAAGGGAAAGGCATCTTGCTAAAGGTGAACTCCTCAAGTTGTAAAGGTCTTATCATCTCTCTACTGCTACTGCCCTAACATAAACCTTATGAGATCTAATAATAATGTTACAAATGTAATACAATAAAATAAGGATATAATAAAATTCAGTTATGAAATGTAATGGATTGAAACCACTAATATTACCAATGATGTTTATTTAATTGGTAAGATGTTATTTGATAAGTGGCCGATGGTGTTATTGGACAATGCAACAAGGTGACGGCCTCGGCCCAAGCGGATCTTTTCATCACCTTCTATGGGCACATTCCAGATGGATGACAGAACGTGCGCTACAACCAGCTGTAGTCTTGATCTAAAGGGAATTAAATGAAAGTTTCACATCAATTCATAGGAAGAATTAAACATTTCTGTTTTACCAATAGTGAGAATACTCTAAATATAACAGCAATGAAAGAGAAATTGTAACCAGAATACAAATCCCCAAAGAGTTCTAATGAAAAGTATATAATGACAAAGTGTAAGCAATCAGAGTTTTAGATATGTAAAAAAACGTAATTTTTATCCCAATTTTTAATATGTAATCCAATGGGCTTGTGTTATACAGTACACGGAATCTACAAGAAAATATTTTTAATTTGTCATTTAATGGGATCTTCTTAATTTTTAAGGCAAATACATTTTAAATCTTTTTATCTACAGGAAAATCTTTTTAATTGGCAGTCACATTATTTTTTTCTTCTTGTAATGTATTAGTATCTTCCTAATGTGTAATCCACAAGAAATAAAAAAGAACAATGGAAGACACAAACAGTTCCGCTCAGACTTTCTCTGCAGAATGACTATGAGCTGGCTGCTCAGCCAATTACAAGTGATTTCCTACACTAGCTGTTGTGATTGGTAGACTGTGAGGGGAGTCATGGGGATTCTTTGCTATAACCAAACATCAGTACAGATTAAATGAATCTCTGCTGACATAGGAAAAAATATAATAATTAGCAAATGCTATGAGGCTCCATTCCTGTCAATTAATTTACATTTCCTATTGATTTCAATAGAGTATCTATGTGTAGCACACAACTCCATTGCAACACATGGACCACTGGAATGTCCACTAACAGGAATGGGAAAAATACAGCACAATGTTGGTATAACCAATAGCATATACAGATGTAGGATCAAAGGATATCTACCCAGCCTCTTGTCTTATTGTCCCATCCCACCCCCACTGATGAACCTGAATAAAGTGTAGATGATAAATTAATAACCCATCTTTCAAGCCTGTTTAATGCACAAACTTTTAATTTGGATATCTATTATACACTAGCCATCAGATTATTGGACTGTTTTATTCAACACATACCTAATTGAGTATCTGATTTATATGCCAGCCATCAGATTAGGGTCTTCTTAGTATACTAACCACCAGATTGGGGTCTGCTTAGTATACTGGCCACAAGATTGGGGTCTTCTTAGTATACTGGCCACCAGATCGGGGTCTGCTTATTATACAGGCCACCAGATTGGGGTGTGCTTAGTATATAGGCCACCAGATTGGGTCCTGCTTGGTATACTGGCCACCAGATTGGGGTCTGCTTAGTATACTGGCCACCAGATTGGGGTCTGCTTAGTATACTGGCCACCAGATTGGGGTCTACTTAGTATACTGGCCACCAGATTGGGGTGTGCTTAGTATACTGGCCACCAGATTGGGGTCTGCTTAGTATATAGGCCACCAGATTAGGGGTCTGCTTAGTATACTGGCCACCAGATTGGGGTCTGCTTAGTTTACTGTAATTGCAATGCACATGCTAATATAGTTACAGTTATGGAGAAATTAATATCAGCAATATATATGTGACTGAGAATGTTTAAATGAAGGGGTCCTGCATAGTACTGGCCAGAATGGACTCTTTTTAGTATAGTAGCCAAAGGATGGAGGGCCCTGCTAGTGAGACCTTACATTCAAAAGGGAAAAGATTGAAGTAGTGGCACAAGGGGATGACATGAAGAGGGTAAGGATTTGAGGAGGAGGTGGGAAGGGTAACTACTCTCATATCCTCAAGGGCAGTATTAGTTAAATAGAAATAAAGGAGCATATTTTACTACAAGGATAGCTTCATTCTAAAACATTATAATGAATGACTAGATGCTTATGTCCACATTTCTTAGTTTTATATATTTAGCTTATGTAATGGACCTGTCCACTGCTGTACACAATAAATGTAAAACTGACAATTATTTTTATTTCATTTACAACTTTAATGGACTATGGCCCTGATTCAGACCCAGTCGCTCTGAATCAGGGCCAGGCTTTTTTTTTTTTTTTAGAACGGCCCCATCGTGACCATTGGGCTTGCGACGAGACCCTTGTGGTAGGGTCTTGTGGCTGCAAGCCCCAGAGAGCTTTCGGCTCTAACAGAACCGGAAGCTCTCCACTGACATCACTTGTGATGTCAGTGGGGCCGCCCCCAAATGACAGGCGTACTCATGGGAATGCCTCCGTTTGGGCAGCCACCCCCCGGCCTGCCCACCAAAGGGGGCGAGCTGTCACTCAACATTGACAGCTCATCCCCTTTGTTGCGAGACCCAGAGCGACGGAGTGCCAATCGCTCTCCGGGTCTCGCGCATGCGCACGACGGAGCCGGCTCCGTCGTGCGCATGCGCTCTGGGCCACCATCGACCCGGTTGCGAGTGCTCAGTGCTTGCGACCGGGTCTGAATCAGGCCCTATTTTTCTGCCAGGTCATTTCCATTATAAGAAACATATTTTTCCTGACACCAAATTGTGTATAAATTATGATACACGAGGAGTAATATGAGATGCAGATGTCAGTGTAATAAGAAATATATTGGTATGACAAAGAGATGTATAAATGGGATGTAGTTTAAATCCCGGCAGTCGGGATGCCAGAACTCAGAATCCCGGTGCCGACATACCTACGGTAAGTAGTGGGGTTAGGCACTAAGGGGGGGTTAGGGGTTAGGTACTGGGGGGCGGGTTAGGGTTAAGAACTAGGGGGATGGTTAGGGTTAGACACTAAGGGGAAGGGTTAGGGATAGGCACTGTGGGGAGGTTTATGGTTAGACACTAGGTGGGAGGGTTAGGGATAGGCACTCTGGGGAGGGTTAGGGTTAGACATTAGGGGGAGGGTTAGGGATAGGCACTGTGGGGAGGGTTAGGGTTAAACACTAGGGGGGAGGGTTAAGGATAGGCACTGTGGGGAGGACTAGGGTTAGACACTAGTGGGGAGGGTTAGGGATAGGCACTGTGGGGAGGTAGGCCTAGACACTAGGGGGAGGGTTAGGGATAGGCACTGTGGGGAGGGTTAGTGCTAGACACTAGGGGGAGGGTTAGGCACTAGGGGAAGGGTTAGGGTTAGGCACTGTGGGGAGGGTTAGGCACTAGGGGAAGGGTTAGGCACTAGGGGGGGTTAGGGGATAGGTCGAGGGTTATGGTTAAGCACTAGGGGAACGGTTAGGGTTAGCCACTATGGGGGAGAGTTAGGGATAGGCACTCAGGGAAGGGTTAGGGTTAGACACTAGGGGGAGGGTTAGGGATAGGCACTGTGGGGAGGTTTAGGGTTAAACACTAGGGGGGAGGGGGGAGGGTTAAGGATAGGCACTGTTGGGAGGGCTAGGGTTAGACACTAGTGGGGAGGGTTAGGGATAGGCACTGTGGGGAGGGTTAGGCCTAGACACTAGGGGGAGGGTTAGGGATAGGCACTGTGGGGAGGGTTAGGCCTAGACACTAGGGGGAGGGTTAGGGATAGGCACTGTGGGGAGGGTTAGGGCTAGACACTAGGGGGAGGGTTAGGCACTAGGGGAAGGGTTAGGGTTAGGCACTGTGGGGAGGGTTAGGCACTCGGGGAAGGGTTAGGCACTAGGGGGGGTTAGGGGATAGGGGGAGGGTTATGGTTAAGCACTAGGGGAACGGTTAGGGTTAGCCACTAGGGGGGAGAGTTAGGGATAGGCACTCAGGGGAGGGTTAGGGTTAGACACTATGGGGAGGGTTAGGGATAGGCACTCGGGGGAGGGTTAGGCACTAGGGAGAAGGGTTTAAGGTGCAGGGAGGGAGGGTTAGGATACTTATCAACAGGTGTCAGTATCCAACCCTGCCCGGATGCCGGTGTCGGGATTCTGACCGCCGGATCCTGAGTGCCGGCTTGTATATGGGATGTATAAATGCTAGGTCATAACGAAAGTGAAACTAGACACAATAACACTGAGAGCACTTACGGTATTGCCAGATGTTTCCTTGGCATCACCAGATGTTTCCTTGGCATAGAGATCACAGGGGGCAATTAATGCCGCAAACCCCTAAAAGAGAAAACAGACACCATAGTACCTAAATGACTCCATGAGAACATTATACAACTTAATGAGGCTGATTCCCTTCATTGGGACACTGTCCTCCTCATTTTATACTCATCAGTCATTATATTATACAGAAAAATAAATATATTACAATTACATTTTAAGTAAATATAATGTGCTCTATGATAGTTACTGAGAAGCAAAGATTAGTATATGAATGGGATCCATAACTAGATATGGTACTCGATTGTACCGATGGTTTCACTATTCTGCTGAGTATTATGGATGTGTGTATGGTAAAGTGGGTGTCTTATGTAGTGCTGAGTATTATGGATGTGTGTATGGTAAAGTGGGCGTCCTTATGTAGTGCTGAGTATTATGGATGTGTGTATGGTAAAGTGGGCGTTCTTATGTAGTGCTCTGAGTATTATGGATGTGTGTATGGTAAAGTGGGCGTCTTTATGTAGTGCTGAGTATTATGGATGTGCGTATGGTAAAGTGGGCGTCCTTATGTAGTGCTGAGTATTATGGATGTGTGTATGGTAAAGTGGGCGTCCTTATGTAGTGCTGAGTATTATGGATGTGTGTATGGTAAAGTGGGCGTCCTTATGTAGTGCTGAGTATTATGGATGTGTGTATGGTAAAGTGGGCGTCCTTATGTAGTGCTGAGTATTATGGATGTGTGTATGGTAAAGTGGGCACCTTATGTAGTGCTGAGTATTATGGATGTGTGTATGGTAAAGTGGGCACCTTATGTAGTGCTGAGTATTATCGATGTGTATATGGTAAAGTGGGAATCTTTATGTAGTGCTGAGTATTATGGATGTGCGTATGGTAAAGTGGGCATCCTTATGTAGTGCTGAGTATTATGTATGTGTGTATGGTAAAGTGGGCGTCCTTATGTAGTGCTGAGTATTATGGATGTGTGTATGGTAAAGTGGGAATCTTTATGTAGTGCTGAGTATTATGGATGTGCGTATGGTAAAGTGGGCATCCGTATGTAGTGCTGAGTATTATGGATGTGTATATGGTAAAGTGGGCATCCTTATGTAGTGCTGAGTATTATGGATGTGCGTATGGTAAAGTGGGCATCCTTATGTAGTGCTGAGTATTATGGATGTGTGTATGGTAAAGTGGGCATCCTTATGTAGTGCTGAGTATTATGGATGTGTGTATGGTAAAGTGTGCGTCCTTATGTAGTGCTGAGTATTATGGGTGTGTGTATGGTAAAGTGGGCACCTTATGTAGTGCTGAGTATTATGGATGTGTGTATAGTAAAGTGGGCGTCCTTATGTAGTGCTGAGTATTATGGATGTGTGTATGGTAAAGTGGGAATCTTTATGTAGTGCTGAGTATTATGGATGTGCGTATGGTAAAGTGGGCGTCTTTATGTAGTGCTGAGTATTATGGATGTGCGTATGGTAAAGTGGGCGTCTTTATGTAGTGCTGAGTATTATGGATGTGTGTATGGTAAAGTGGGCGTCTTTATGTAGTGCTGAGTATTATGGATGTGTGTATGGTAAAGTAGGCGTCCTTATATAGTGCTGAGTTTGCATTGTGATCGCAGTGGATTAGCTTGTTATCACAGTTGAACTGCATGTGTACACAGTATTGCGATCTGTAGTGAATCAGGCCCATAGATGGAAGAACACAATATATTATTCTCTGTAGGACATAATTCCCTAATAGTACAGTCTGGCAGTAGTGTCCTTACATTACATTACTGACATGAAATCTGTTGTGTAGATGAAAAATATCCCCATGGTGTAAGGTAATATAATATAATATATGTGGTTGCAGTGAGTCCCTGAAACTGCTGCATACATACTATACATATTTTATATTAGCTTTTACTATAGGTAAAATGGTGTAACTGTCAGTATGAGGACACTGTGATATGTGTAACCTATTTACCTGCTGTGACTGTGCACTGGAGTCCTGTGTGTCAAAGTGACACTCACACTGGGCCCTTCTATGTAGGATACTGGCGCCGAACCTGTGACGCTACCTGCCGCTGCCGCCGTCTCCTGCACGCCCAAGTTCCAACTTCCAACAAACCGCTTCTCTTGGAACTGTGGGAGCTGAGGAGAGACGTCATGACATCTCTCCCGTCCCTGCAGATGGGTCAGGAGGTGGAGCAACCTGAGAGTGACAGGCAGGGCTGCAGCTACAGTACTGTAGCCAGGTGCACCATTACTAATACATAGCAGTGGGTGCCCAGTGGCATATAGAGATTGCGTCAGGCAGCCGGTTCTGCCCCTAGAGCATGTTGCACTCTGTGCAGAGGCAGCGGCCGCAACACCCTACTTATGATTATGTATTATGGTATATTATGAACATTCAACTATAACTAGCTAAAAATATTTCATAATAATCTATTCTTATCTATAAATGACACTATGTTTATGTGAAATTGTTATCCACAATTCCCATTGTTACATGTTGTTCATGCGATATCAGCACAAAGTACGTACGTGCATCTCATAAGAACAGTGTCCCTGGAACTGAGCTTGTTGTCCTTCTAGTACGGTCCTACGGAAAAGAACACAGAAATAGTACAGTTACTATTGTGTCTGGTATATGATTTGCATCAGTTAGTCAATGGATTATAGGAGCTTATTCAGACCCGCTCGCTAAGATGCAAACGCTCGTTGCTGCCGATGGTATGCAGTGTGTATGCATTGTGTGCATACCTTAGGGAAAGTTCACAATGCGTTCGCTCGCTACGCATAGACAGCCCAGCAGAGTGAGTGACAGGGGCAGCCGTTTGCAGGTTTTAACAGGGGCTGGCCATTAAAAATGGAGGAGTGGAGGCAGGGCTGCCATCAGAAAAGGCGGGGCCCGGTACTGACAAATTAGGCAGGGCCCCCGTCGCCCCGGGGTATGGGGCAGAAGTGGGCGGAGCTGTGGATGTGGGTGGAGCTACTTTGGGGGGTGAGAGACAGGGATGGCTGGACCTATTGGGGGCACAGATTAATCGTTCGTAAGTGCTGTTATTACTTGCTGTGCTGACACTTACATTTGCATGTTTTTAATTTAATATAACTAAGCACAAGATGTTTTGTGTGTGTGTATATATAAATAAAACATACATACACAAACAAAAGCCTCTGGTGCTTAGCTATATTAAATTAAAAGCATGCAAATGTAAAGGTGCCCACACATATAGCGACATTTTACACGATCTGGCCGATTCCGACGAATCGTGACGACAGATCGTGTAAAATATGGCCAAATCGTGAGTCCCCACTCACGATCACGATGCGATGCGCGTCCCCGCTGGTCGCACATCGCATCTTCAGATCTGCCGTGCAGTAGGGCAGATCTGACAATCTAGGACACAATGCACTGTAAAAAGTCTGACTGCAGGAGAGATCATTTGAAGATTGGACACCAAATCATGTACATATCGTGTGGAGATCGTGTGCAGAGCTGCCGGGGAGAGTTTCAAGGGAAATCGTACAGAAATCGTTCACATCGGCTGATCGTGAGCACATCGGTATATGTGTGGGCACCTTAAGTGTCAGCACAGCAAGTAATATAACAGCACTTACCCACATGTATGTGTATGATTTTATATATATATACATATATATATATATATATATATACACTGTATATATACATAAATATATATATATGTACACACACTGTATATATATATATATATATATATATCCCTACAACAGAGCCCAAACTTACCTGGACACTCGGCCATCTCCGTGACTCCGGGAGCTCCCTCAGCGCAGAGTGATGTGTCACTAGTGGAATGCACCGGCAGCTGCCAGAGAAGAGGAGAAGAGTCTCGGTGGCATTTAATACATGGAGCCGGTTGCAAGCCAATCACAGCTCACGGAACGGCAGCCAGCCAATCAGCAGCAGCCGCTGCTGATTGGCTGGCTGCCGTTCCGCAAGCTGCCGTGATTGGCTAGCGGCCGGCTCCATGCATTAAATGCCACCAAGTCTCTTTACTACTTTGGCTGCCCCCGGTACATTCCAGCAGTGATGTGCGCAACCACACATCACTGAATTTCACACCTCCGCTACCCGGGCCCCCTCTCTCTCCGGGCCCGGGACTGGAGTCCCCGCAGTCCCCCCTGATGGCGGCCCTGAGTGGAGGTGCAAACGCAAGCTTGCCTGAGCATCTCAATGGCGTTTTAAAGGTGTGCGTAATTAAACGACAGCATCATAGAACACGTCACCTGGCTTGTTTTTACACTGAAGTGCTCGCAGTGCTTGCGGCAGGGTATGGTCAGCCTCAAGCACTTTGATCACATCCGATGTACCAATGGTTGGATACACTTCCTGGACATGACGTGCACAAGTGGGCGTCTTAAGACAGGCTGGTGGGTGTCTGCATACACTATGTGATCGGTCACTAAGAAATACTGGGTGTGCTAATGCATTGCTGTGTGACAGCACTGCCTACTCAAGCTACATACACATCATGTAAGCGATCGCATCTAGCGAGCGGCTCTGAATCAGCTCCATAGTTTGTAAGTATAAACCTCTATTTGTTCATATTGTTCCCAGGTCAGTCACTTCCTTTTCCTAATCTGCATTCCAGTCCTATGTAATATACACCTCCACATTACAGCATACCCCAAAACAGTCTTTTTTATTTTTTTAAATGTTGCACAGCTGTAAAGACCAGCATATGTACACACGTCCCAACTGTCCCAGCATGGTAACTTGCGGGGTAGCAACAATTTGTATTGGTGCGATAAAGATTGATACAGATTGTTAGTCCACAACTATGATAAACAGATCCCTTAAACTTTTAATTACTGTATATACTTGAGTATAAGTCGATCCGAATATAAGCCGAGGTACCTAATTTTACCACAAAAAACTGAGAAAACTTATTGACTCGAATATAAGCCTAGGGTGGGAAATGCAGCAGCTACTGGTAGTAATCCCCCCTGGTATTGCCCGTAGTAGTAATATTCCCCCTCTGGTAGTGCCCCCAGTAGTAATACCCCCTGGTAGTGCCCCCAGTAGTAATACCCCCCCTGGTAGTGCCCCCAGTAGTACTACCCCCCCTGGTAATGCCCCCAGTATTAAACCCCCCTGGTACTGCCCCAGTAGTAATCCCCCCCTGGTACTGTCCCCAGTAGTAATACCCCCCCTGGTAGTGCCCCCAGTAGTAATACCCCCCTGGTAGTGCCCCCAGTAGCAATATCCCCCCCTGGTAGTGCCCCCAGTATTAATCCCCCCCTGGTACTGCCCCAGTAGTAATCCCCCCCCGGTACTGCCCCCAGTAGTAATACACCCCCTGGTAGTGCCCCCAGTAGTAATACCCCCCCTGGGAGTGCCCCCAGTAGTAATACCCCCCCCCTGGTAGTGCCCCCAGTAGCAATATCCCCCCTGGTAGTGCCCCCAGTATTAATCCCCCCCTGGTAGTGCCCCCAGTAGTAATCCCCCCCTGGTACTGCCCCCAGTAGTAGCCCCCCCCAGTAGAGAGAGATGTAATAAAAAAAAAAAACACTTACCTGAAACCCCGCTCCTGGTCCCGACGCTGCTACTGGCTCCTCCGGCCGCTTTGCATTATGGGAGAGACGTCGTCATGACGACGTCTCTCCCAATACCCATTGCGGGAGCCGGAAGATGGCTCCTGCAGTGGGAGCAGTAGCAGCCGATGAGAGTCTGACAGACTCTCATCGGCTGATGATTACAACAAACACACAGCTGCCATTGCCGGCGGCTGTGTGTTTGGCAGTGTGTAGTGCTGACCGAACTCCGTCCGGTCAGCACTACACACGCAGTGCAGCTGTGTCACAGAGACACAGTCTGCACCGCGGCCCGCATGGTACGCTACTCAGCTGCGTACCATGCGGGCATCACTCGAGTATAAGCCGAGGGGGTGCTTTTTCAGCACAAAAAATGTGCTGAAAAACTCGGCTTATACTCGAGTATATACGGTACATACTACAAGAATACCTGGAGGACGAGTCTCAGCTGAACATTGGTTGCTCTGGCGCCTTCAGGGATCTTGTGGACCAGACTCAGATGGTGCGCCTTCACCTGCAGGAGGAAGGGTGACAGCAGAGAGTTAGTTACTGGGCACCGCCACACTCAGAGAAAACAGGGAGACAGGAGCATATGGATAAGTAACCTACGTGTCCTCACACAGACATGTAATACCACAGGTGTAGCCAGGGGCGTTTCTACAGAGGAGGAGGCCCATGTGCACTCTCTGTCTGGGCCCCATCCTCCCTCTGGGTCGGCGGACGCGCTCAGCGCCGCAGCAGTTATAAACTCTGGGCACTAGAGAGTGTGACCGAAGTCTACATACAGTGCATGCGCAGGTCGCACCAGGGTCATTACCCTAGTGCGTATGCGGAGAACACCAGAAAAATGTCCACGGCGGCCATTTCTCAGGTGTTTTCTCCTGCGAGACAGCCCGGTGTGGTACTTCAGAGGGGTGAGTAATTAAAACATATGGGTGCTGGGTGTGCAGTGTGGGCCCCCCAACCCAGGGGCCTGTGTGCACCGCACACCCTTCACCCATTATAAATACGCCCCTGGGTGTAGCTTTTATGACTGACTGAGCCTGTAGTAGATATTTCTAACATATTTTAATTGGCAGCTGAATTTCTAATAGAATTTCAGTATTTAATTCTATAATACTACAACAGATGACTAGATGTATTATATATCATTGGAATTTATTTGTTTTACTAGTTTTATCTGGAGGTTTTTCATGCTTTTGTTCACATTTCTTAGTTTTATATATTTAGCTTTTCTTATTGGCCACGATTCAATTCAGCACACTGTTAAGTTGGAAAATGGTGGTTCTCACGACTTAACATGGGTGTTCAGTCGTGAGAACTGCCATTCTCCGGCTAAAGTGCAGATCCGCGAGGCTGTTAGTGCACTTTTGATGGATTTCTTCTTGCACCCCCAGGAGGGTGCGAGAAGAAATCCTTTAGTTGGGCCAAACATCAGGCTGAAATGTAAAGCTCTGGTAGCTCCCTCCCAGGGCTATTCATCATCACTTTGAATTGAATCGCGGCCATGGACTTGTCCACTACCAATTATTTTTCTTTCATTTAAAATTATGGAATAAGTTTTTGCAAGATCATTTGTATTACAAGAAATCTATTTTTCCTTTCTCATATTGTGTATAAATTGTGACACTTGTGGAGTAATATAAGATGTAAATGTCAGTGTAATAAGCATTACATTGTATGACAAAGATATATATATATATATATATATATATATAATATATACTAGGACATAAGGAAAAGGTTAGTAACCACAATGACACTGAAATCACTTACCTCAGGTATTACCAGGTGTTTTCTTGGCCGAGGGACAATGGCCTCAGGTATTGCCAGGTGTTGTCTTGGCATAGGGATCACGGCCTCAGGTACTGCCAGGTGTTTTCTTGGCATAGGGACCAGAGGGGGCAGTTTATGCAGCGAAGCCCTAAAAAGAGAAAACAGACACATTTGCACCTAAAGGACTCCATGAGAATGTAACAATAGCTAAGATTAGTATAATATAATAATGTACCCAAAGCTACATATTATGGTGTATTATGATTAACATTTATATAGTAATAGCTAAAAAAAAATACTTCATAACAATCTTTTCTTATCTATAAATTTTACTAATTTTCATAATTTCTATCCATAAATCATATTGTTACTTATTGTTCATGTGATATCTGCACAAAGTACTTACTCAGAGCGTCTCATAGGACCAGTGTTACTGGAACTGGGTGCTTTGTCCTTATGGTCCTTATGGCCTGGCTCTATGGAAAAGAATGCAGTAATAGTACAGTTACTACTATGTCTGATATATGTTTTGCTTCAGTTAGTCAATGGATTATAGTTTGGAAGTGTAAACCCCTATTTGTTCCTATTGTTCCTGGGTCAGTTGCTTCCTTTGCCTAATCTGTAACTGTAAAGACCAGCATATGTACATACCTCCCAACCACCCAGCATGGTAACTTGTGGTGTATCTACAATCTGTATTGCTGAGATAAGCGGTGATGCAGATTGTTAGTGCACAACTATGATGAACCAACCTCTTAATCTTTTCATTATAAGATACAAAAATACCTGGAGGACGAGGGTCTTTCAGCTGCACTTTGTCTTCTCTTGTAGCCTCAAGGATGTTGTTGGGGGCACACACAAAGTTCCTCTCCACCTGCAGGAGGAAGGGTAATCAGCAGAGAGTTAGTTACTGGGCACTGGCACAATCAGAGAAAACAGGGAGACAGGAGATTATGGATGGGTAACCTATGTGTCCTCACACTGGGGCCTATTCATGATGTTAATTATTGGGGTCGAACGACACCAATAATTAACATTCTAGCTTACCGCGGCTGCCGCAGAAATTGATCATTGCTCCAGCGTGGTGACAGCTGAAACCTGCTGTCCCCTAGGGTGGCTTCACTGCTCCTTTTTGGAGCATTGAATCTTTTCACCGCTCCTCTCGGAGCAGTGACGGGACTACGCATGCACGAACTACAGGTTATGCATGTGCACAGGAGCCCCGACATCTGGCGTAAGGATCAGACAGGGGCGTAGTGAGTAACAAATTGCCGGGACAGCCCGTTATCACTTCAGCTGTTTCTGAGAGAGAAAATTAAGTTTCTTAAATATCCCCCTAAATCCCTTGTTCCACCACAGTTATACCCAGTAACATAGATAAATATGTACAACTGTAAAGTCCAGCATATCTACACACGTCCCAACTGTCCCAGCATGGTAACTTGCGGGGTAACTACAATTTGTATTGCTGTGATAAGCTGTGATGTAGATTGTTAGTCCACAACTATGATAAACAGACCCCTTAAACTTTTAATTACATGGTACAAGAATACCTGGCGGACGAGTCTCAGCTGAATATTGATTTTTCTGGCGCCTTCAGGGATTTTGTGGGCCAGACTCAGATGGTGCGCCTTCACCTGCAGGAGGAAGGGTGACAGCAGAGAGTTAGTTACTGGGCACCGCCACACTCAGAGAAAACAGGGAGACAGGAGATTATGGATAAGTAACCTACGTGTCCTCACACAGACATGTAATACCACAGATGTAGCTTTTATGACTGATTGAGCCTGTAGTAGATATTTCTAACATATTTTAATTGGCAGCTGAATATCTAATAGAATTTCAGTATTTAATTCTATAATACTACAATGGATGACTAGATGTATTATATATAATTAGAATACATTTGTTTTACTAGTTTTATCTGGAGTTTTTTCATGACTTTGTTCATATTTCTTAGTATTATATATTTAGCTTATCTTATACAATTCAGCGCACTGTTAAGTCGGAAAGTGGCGGTTCTCATGACTTAACATGGGTATTAGTCGTGAGAACCGGCATTCTCCGACCAAAGTTCCGGCCGCGAGGCTGTTAGTGCATTTTTGTCGGATTTCTCCTCGCACCCCCAGGAGGGTGTGAGAAGAAATCCTTTAGTTGGGCCAAACATCAGGCTGAATGGAATAGCTCTGCGAACTGCCTCCCGGGGCTACTCATCATTGCTTTGAATTGAATTGCGGCCATGGACTTGTCCACTACCAATTACTTTAATTCATTTACAATTATAATGGACTATGGGCCTGATTCAGACTTGGGAATAGAGAGAGATAGCAGTTAACTGTGAACCTGAACAAACCATATTGCAATGCAAGGGGTGTAAATACATACTTTATTTTTGCATGTGGGGTAAATACTGGCTGCTTTTGCATGTAGCCCACAAATACTGCACAGCTTTATTATTACTCTACAATTTAGAGGTCAGTTTGGACACCTCCCTCCCAAATCTAAATCTCTCTGCACATTTTAAATCTGCCCCACCGGCAGTGCAGCATGGTTTCACTAAGATGATCAGTTGAGAGAGATATCTCACTCTATTCCCAAGTCTGAATCAGGCCCTATGTTTTTGCAAGATCATTTGTATTACAAGAAACCTATTTTTCCTTTCTCATATTGTGTATACATTGTGACACTTGTGGAGTAATATAAGATGTAAATGTCAGTGTAATAAGCATTACATTGTATGACAAAGAGATATATAAATACTAAGACATAAGGAAAAAGTAAGTAACCACAATGACACTGAAAGCACTTACCTCAGGTATTGCCAGGTGTTTTCTTGGCATAAGGACCATGGGTTCAGGTACTGCCAGGTGTTTTTTTGGCATAGGGACCACGGCCTCAGATACTGCCAGGTGTTTATTTGGCATTGGGACCACAGCCTCAGGTACTGCCAGGTGTTTTCTTGTCATGGGAACCATGGCCACAGGTACTGCCAGGTGTTTTTTTTGCATAGGGACCACGGCCTCAGGTACTGCCAGGTGTTTTCTTGGCATGGGAACCATGGCCTCAGGTACTGCCAGGTGATTTTTTGCCATAGGGACCATGGCCTCAGGTACTGCCAGGTGTTTTCTTGGCATAGGGACCATGGCCTTAGGTACTGCCAGGTGTTTATCTGGCACAGGGACCATGGCCTCAGGTACTGCCAGGTCTTTTCTTGGCATATGGACCACTGATGACAATTTAGGCAGCAAAACCCTAAAAAGAGATAACAGACACATTTGCACCTAAAGGACTCCATGAGAATGTAACAATAGCTAAGGTTAGTATAATATAATAATGTACCCATAGCTACATATTATGGTGTATTAGGATTAACATTTGTATAGTAATAGCTAATAAAATACTTCATAACAATCTATTCTTATCTATAAATTACACTAATTTTCATCACTTTACATTTCTATCCATTAATCACATTGTTACATATTGTTCATGTGATATCTGCACAAAGTACTTACTCAGAGCATCTCTTAGGACCAGTGTTACTGAAACTGGGTGCTTTGTCCTTATTGTCCGGCTCTGTGGAAGAAATACAGAAGTAGTACAGTTACTACTATGTCTGGTATATGTTTTGTGTCTGTTAAACCCCTATTTGTTCCTATTGTTCCTGGGTCAGTTGCTTCCTTTGCCTAATCTGTAACTGTAAAGACCAGCATATGTACATACCTCCCAACCACCCAGCATGGTAACTTGTGGTGCAACTACAATCTGTATTGCTGGGATAAGTGTTTATTCAGATTGTTAGTGCATAACTATTATAAACTGACCTCTTAATCTTTTCATTATAAAATACAAGAATACCTGGAGGACGAGGGTCTTTCAGCTTCACTTTGTCTTCTCTTGTAACCTCAAGGATGTTGTTGGGGGCACACACACGGTTCCTCTCCACCTGCAGGAAGAAGGGTAATCAGCAGAGAGTTAGTTACTGGGCACCGGCACAATCCGAGAAAACAGGGAGACAGGAGATTATGGATGGGTAACCTATGTGCCCTCACACAGGGGCCTATTCGTGATGTTAATTATTGGGGTCCAAACGACCCTAATAATTAACATTCTAACTCGCCGTGGCTGCTGCAGAAATTCATCAGTGCTCCAGCACGGTGACAGCTAGTGCGAAACCTGCTGTCCCCACGAGTGGCTTCACTGCTCCTTTTTGGAGCAGTGAATCTTTTCACTGCTCCTCTCGGAGCAGTGACGGGACTGTGCTTGCACGAACTACAGGTCATGCATGTGCACAAGAGCCCAACATCCGGTGGAAGGAGCCAACAGGGGCGTAGTGAGCAACAATTTGCCGGGACAGCTCGTTATAGCTTCAGCTGTCCCGGCAGCAAACTTTATATAGTAAAGAAAATGCGATAGAAAGTGAAATATGGAGAGAAAAATTACGTTTTTTAAATATCCCACTAAAAACCCTTGTTCCACCACAGTTACACCCAGTAACATAAATAAATATGTACAACTGTAAAGTCCAGCATATCTACACACGTCCCAACTGTCCCAGCATGGTAACTTGCGGGGTAACTACAATTTGTATTGCTGCGATAAGCTGTGATGTAGATTGTTAGTCTACAACTATGATAAATGGACCACTTAAACTTTAATTACATGGTAGAAGAATACCTGGGGGACGAGTCTCAGCTGAACATTGATTTTTCTGGCGCCTTCAGGGATCTTGTGGGCCAGACTCAGATGGTGCACCTTCACCTGCAGGAGGAAGGGAGGACAGCAGAGAGTTAGTTACTGGGCACTGCAACACTCAGAGTACACAGGGAGACAGGAGATTATGGATGGGTAACCTACGTGTCCTCACACAGACATGTAATACCACAGGTGTAGCCTTTATCACTGATTGAGCCTGTAGTAGATATTACTAACATATTTCAATTGGCAGCTGAATATCTAATAGAATTTCAGTATTTAATTCTATAATACTACAATGGATGACTAGATGTGTTATATATAATTAGAATACATTTGTTTTACTAGTTTTATCTGGAGTTTTTTCATTACTTTGTTCATATTTCTTAGTATTATATATTTAGCTTATCCTATTGGGTGCGATACGATTCAGCGCGTTGTTAATTCGTAAAAATTGTGGTTCTCATGACTTAACATGGGTATTAGTCGCGAGAACCGGCATTCTCCGTCTAAAGTACCGGCCGCAAGACTGTTAGTGCACTTGTGTCAGGTTTCGCCTCGCACCCCCAGGAGGATGCGAGAAGAAATCCTTTAGTTGGGCCAAACATCAGGCTGAATGGAATAGCTCTGGGAGCCCCCCCATGGGGGTACTCATCATCAAATTGAATCACGGCCATGGACTTGTCCACTACCAATTACTTTTATTAATTTACAATTATAATGGACTATGGGCCTGATTCAGACTTGGGAATAGAGAGAGACATAGCACTTAACTGTGAACATGAACAAACCATATTGCAATGCAAGGGGTGTAAATACACTTTTTTTGCATGTGGGGTAAATACTGGCTGCTTTTGCATGTAGCCCACAAACACTGCACAGCTTTATTATTACTCTACAATTTAGATGTCAGTTTGGAAACACTCCTCCCAAATCTAAATCTCTCTGCACATTTTAAATCTGCCCCACCGGCAGTGCAGCATGGTTTCACTAAGATGATCAGTTGAGAGAGACATCTCACTCTATTCCCAAGTTTGAATCAGGCCCTATGTTTTTGCAAGATCATTTGTATTACAAGAAACCTATTTTTCCTTTCTCATATTGTGTATACATTGTGACACTTGTGGAGTAATATAAGATGTAAATGTCAGTGTAATAAGCATTACATTGTATGACAAAGAGATATATAAATACTAGAATATAAGGAAAAGGTAAGTAACCACAATGACACTGAAAGCACTTACCTCAGGTATTGCCAGGTGTTTTCTTGGCATAAGGACCATGGGTTCAGGTACTGCCAGGTGTTTTTTTGGCATAGGGACCATGGCCTCAGATACTGCCAGGTGTTTTCTTGGCATAGGGACCACGGCCTCAGGTACTGCCAGGTGTTTATTTGGCATAGGGACCACAGCCTCAGGTACTGCCAGGTGATTTTTTTGCATAGGGACCACGGCCTCAGGTACTGCCAGGTGATTTTTTGACATAGGGACCACGGCCTCAGGTACTGCCAGGTGTTTTTTTTGCATAGGGACCACGGCCTCTGGTACTGCTAGGTGTTTTCTTGGCATAGGGACCATGGCCTCAGGTACTGCCAGGTGATTTTTTGACATAGGGACCATGGCCTCTGGTACTGCCAGAAGTTTTCTTGGCATAGGGACCACGGCCTCAGGTACTGCCAGGTGTTTATCTGGCACAGGGACCACGGCCTCAGGTACTGCCAGGTCTTTTCTTGGCATAGGGACCACGGATAACAATTTAGGCAGCAAAACCCTAAAAAGAGAAAACAGACACATTTGCACCTAAAGGACTCCATGAGAATGTAACAATAGCTAAGGTTAGTATAATATAATAATGTACCCATAGCTACATATTATGGTGTATTAGGATTAACATTTATATAGTAATAGCTAATAAAATACTTCTTAACAATCTATTCTTATCTATAAATGACACTAATTCTCATCACTTTACATTTCAATCCATTAATCACATTGTTATATATTGTTCATGTGATAGCTGCACAAAGTACTTACTCAGAGCGTCTCATAGGAGCAGTGTTACTGAAACTGGGTGCTTTGTCCTTATGGGCTGGCTCTGTGGAAAGTAATACAGAAATAGTACAGTTACTACTATGTCTGGTATATGTTTTGTGTCAGTCAAACCCCTATTTGTTCCTATTGTTCCTGGGTCAGTTGCTTCCTTTGCCTAATCTGTAACTGTAAAGACCAGCATATGTATATACCTCCCAACCACCCAACATGGTAACTTGTGGTGTAACTACAATCTGTATTGCTGGGATAAGTGGTGATTCAGATTGTTAATGCATAACTATGATAAACTGACCTCTTAATCTTTTGATTATAAAATACAAGAATACCTGGAAGACGAGGGTCTTTCAGCTGCACTTTGTCAACTCTTGTAGCCTCAGGGATTTTGTGGGGGGCACAAACACGGTTCCTCTCCACCTGCAGAAGGAAGGGTAAACAGCAGAGAGTTAGTTACTGGGAACTGACACACTCAGAGAAAACAGGGAGACAGGAGATTATGGATGGGTAACCTACGTGTCCTCACACAGACATGTAATACCACAGATGTAGCTTTTATCACTGATTGAGCTTTTATGACTGATTGAGTCTGTAGTAGATATTTTTAACATATTTTAATTGGCAGCTGAATTTCCAATAGAAAGTAAATGATCACATTCCAACCAATCTTCTAATAAAACTGATTGTGAATGTTCATAATGTTTGTTTTATTTAATAATAAATCCCTTTTTCCACCACAGTTATACCCAGTAACATAGATACATATACAGTTACCCCTTGGGGGCTGCTCACCAGTGTTTTGATGTACTTGGCCTTGCTCCCATAGGTGAGTGTGCTGCGAGAGTCTTCATAGGCAGCATCCGCAGGGCTGATGTGTGTGATCATCACCATTCTGCTCCTGCCACTCAGTGCACCCTGTGATAGATAAAGCTCTGGTTATAGGGGAGATCACTGAGGAATCCTTACACATTGTAATGAGCAGTTTATAGATCTACTACTATTGTTCTATACTATGTTTGTGAGAAACAAATGATTGCACTAAATACTAATATCATGGTTGATGGCAGCTATTATCTGAGATAACACAAAAGAACAATGTTTTAGGAACAATATTCCTGATGACTGGGGTTCAGGTATAGATGCTGTGGCCACATCCCCTGTACACAGGACCTCAGCATTTACAATAAGCTGTGGCCACACCCCCATACACTAGAGCACATAGTTCTGTTTGATAACTCACATTCATATTCCTTAATGCTTGTATCCCAACAAGATATCGAAGAAGTGACTAATGCTACTTATACATCAGCCGTGGGTGTATCCAGGGACTTATTAAGAGATGTCAGTTCATTGACAGCAGCCAGGGAGAGAGGAGGGGGCCCCAGTTGAGGAGTGAGCATGGGCCCCCTCCTCTTTCCCCAGCTCCCTCCTCTCTCCCCGGCTGCCATCAGCGAACTAACAGCAGCAGCAGGCTCTGGGCACTAGAGTGTGCCCGGAGTCTATTGTGCATGCGTAAGTCATCGGAAAAATGTTGCGAAAGCCAATTTCCTGGTGACTTCCTACTGTACATGCAAAAAACACCAGGAAAAGGCAGCGGCAGCTATTTTCAATGCATTTTGTGTAGCATTACTCAGTGGGAGTGGTAAGTAAAAAAATAAGTATGGGTGCAGGGTGTGTGGTGCAGGCCCCCCCTGAACCGCACACCCTGTACCCATTATAAATATGCCCTGGGGTGTATCTATAATGGGTGCAGGGTATACAATGCACATGTCCAGTGGTCTCACACCGCACACCCTGCACCCATAACCTATACTTAACACTCTGCTAATGCTGTAATCACCAATGTAGTCACCGGGAAAGTGACATGGGTGCAATATTTCCGAAGTCCTGCACATGCCCAGTAGAGAAAGCGCAGTGCCAGAGTATAATTAGTATAATTAGTGCATGTGCCTGTAAGAGAATGAGGAGGCCTGCATAGACACTGCACACGGGGTCCTTCTCTCTTATCACTGTCCCTGACATCAGGTACAGCTGTATGGTCATATGTGTGTAGGAAATCTCATAGTAATAACATACCTTTAGCAGCCAAGTCAATTTGCTGTCCCGATAATTGATATGGCCGCCTGGTCTCTTGCGTAGCGCCATAATGCAGTTCCTTAGGGCCAGAAGGGAGCGGTTTATATAGCCACTTTCTCTCAGGGTTTGGCCAGTGTTCTTAGTCTGATATAGAAACAGAGAAGATTATGAGAACACATCTGACTTCAGCCACAGTGTGGATGTGGTACAAACACATAAACTACTGTATGATAAAACTAATTACACAATTTACTTCAGTTGTGTCCTAAGACAGTGATTCCCATTCACCTTAGTTTTAGTTAGTGATATTGGCTGAAATTCTTTTCTTACTGCATGTAATTTAACCCAAGCTATTAAAAAAAAATGTAATTCAATTAGTAGTACCATTAATTTGATACTAGTTTGTTATTAATTAAAAAATTACTTTAGTCAAAAATGTAAATAATTTGATAAGAGTAAGGTCTCAGTGGGTGGGGGTCACTGACATAAATGTATGTAACCAAGGGGGTGGTGGCCGGTAACAGATTGGGAATCACTGCTCTAAGGGGAGAAAGAACATGCTTAGGGAGTACTCAGTGGCATCACAAGGGGGAGCGGGCCACACCCGGGTGTCACCCGCCGATGGGTGACACCAAAGTGCAGACTCCCCCTGACGACTAGTGGTGAAGCATGAACACTGCAGAAGGATAGCAAACTCTTACAATATTTACCTCTTTGGCATTGCAGGGAAAATACAAAGAAATGATAATGATATGTAAAATACAAGTGATACCTGGCATGCTCGCTCTGATCCCGCCAGGTCTACCATGTACAGCCCGCCCGTGCACACTCCATCATTGCTTGTCTGCTTTACGGTGACTTGTACAACAGCATGGGAGCGGGATGAGTTCTTATTGGCAGCTGTGGCTGCCTTAGAGCGGCGCTTATTCCCTTTAGTCAGTAATGCGATGGCCTGAAAAAGAAAGTAATATAGATGCACCAACACTCTTGTGGTTACACATGACAACTCATAAAGTTACACTTGTCCATGTGTTATAGCTACAGCAGGGTCACTACACCAGCGATCACATAGTCATGGGCTCTGCTTATTCATTCACACATTAATAGGTTCTTTACAGACAGCAAACCTCTTTATATTAGTCTGTACTTATATAACCTATTGTCATTTATATCCTCCTTGTTCAGTGCTGCAGAACCCTTGTGGTGCCTTATAAATAAAAGATGATAATAATAATATAGACAGGGATGACTAGTGGTGAAGCATGGACGCTGCATAAGGGTAGCATAGACTAATGATAGTCACCTCCTCAGGACTGCTGGGGAAGAACTCTGCAATCCCTTCTATCCTGGTGTTGCCGTAGGGATCCTCTCTAAGCTTCAAACATCCAGAGGACGATCTTAGTAGATCCCGAACAGTTTCATTGTAGACCTGAAAATGTAATGAAGGAATAATCACTCTCTGTAATACAAGGAATAATCACTCTCTGCAATACAAGCACAAGTGCGTAAATCACATTTACACTTTGGAAAGGACTTGGGTTACTTGTGGTTCTCCATATGCAGTATATCATGAGGAAAGTTTTTTAGGGAATGTACATATACAGTAGGGCATATTCAGTTCTGCACCAGTCCCCATGAATTTTCAAAAAAGCAGAGTAGGGGGTCTCAGTTGCCCCCTCAAACTTTGTTAAGGGCCTGATGATTGCTAGTTATGCCCAATTACACATGTAGGGGGATCATTTACAGTTGGCCGCATATGTGCGCAGAATGTACATAAAGAGGACACATAAAAAGCTTATTTCATGCATTTGTTGGGCCAGAATCATCTCAAGGTGCATCCAGCTGATATACAGCATTTGCTGCAGGTGTATGTCAGGTTTAATAAGTGTGTATAGCGCACAATAACACAGAGATGGTGTAGAGATGTGGATTGATAGTGTTATTACAGGTTGAGTATCCCATATCCAAAATGCTTTGGACCAGGGGTATACTAGATGTCTGAATATTCCGTATTTTGGAATATTTGCATAAAATAATTAAATTACTTGGGAATGGGATCCAAATCTAAACACAGAATGCATTTATGTTTTATATACGCCTTATACAAACAGCCTGCAGGTAATTTTATACAATATTTTTTATAATTTTGTGCCTTAAACAAAGTTTGTGTACAAAAAGCAGAGATTTCACTATCTCAGTCATGCTAAAAAATTCTGTATTTCGGAATATTACATATTTCAGAATATTTGGATATGGGAGACTCAAACTGTAGTATATTATTAACCTCCTATATGGCCTGCCTGACTCCCATCTCTACCCTCTGTTATCTGTCCTCAATGCTGCTGCCCAGCTCATCTTCCTCTCTAAATACACTACATCTGCCTCCCCTCTCCTACAAGCCCTTCCCTTTGAGAACCCAATTCAAGCTCCTCACACTCACTTACAAAGTCATCACCCAGCCCTCTCCCAGTTACATCTCTGACCTCATTTCCCTTCACACTCCCGTCTGTCCTCACTAATGAATGCTGCTTCTTCTGCCAACTGATTACTTCTTCCCATGACTGCCTCCAAGATTTTGTACATGTTGCTCCCTACCGCTGGAATTCTCTACCTCTCCCTGTCAGACTCTTCACCTCTCTACAAAACTTCAAACAGGCTCTCAAGATGCACATCTTCATCAAAGCCTTCCATCTCTCAGTCTAACACTCTGTCCGAGATTAACATAAATGTCTGTATTTTGATGCCTATGTTACATCCCTTGCCGGGATTTCTTTGTCAGGATTGAGACCGTCGGTCTCATAACTACATCCCGTTGTTACCTCATTAAAACTGAAATAAGATGATTGTGTCCTGCAGTAGTCCTAGTGGTATCAATTAAGTAATGTGAATATATTGCCGTGACTCCATATAACATAGCCGGGATTCTAATGAATCTACTACTATCAGCTGATGGGGTAGATACACAATCAGCCAATCAGAGGATAATAGTTATCATCACTCTGTGTAGTTGCATCCGGTCCTCCAGCACCGGCAATAGACACATAACCCAAAATCTGCCTTTGCGTCATGTCTAATTGTGCTGCAGTTTACGTCACCTATGTATGCTCGCCACTGCCTGTACATGCACAATATGTAAATGCATATCTTATGCCAACCCCCAGAGTTCCATCCATCTCTAAATAAGACACATAGAATATAAACCAAGCACATATTCCTCACATATTTACCTCAGCATAGGACACTGACACTGAGAATTTATTCTGCCCTCTCTGCACCTCGATGGTCTTATACAGATCTTTCAGAGTGCGAAATATCACTCCGGGCTCATGGCCATTGCCCATCATTGTAAAGGTCTTCCCGGTGCCTGTGATAAATATAAAGGTATTAGGCATACACTCACTGACGTTACAAGAAACAATGGCAGATATGTAATTATACAATGTGTCATGTCAGTAATGAACAGTGACAGACATCATGTGACTAAGCCAATATTCATCAGGATGCTGCTCATCAGGTCACTCTCTCAGAGATGTCACCATTTGTTAGTGAATGGGTAGACTGTGCAGCATTGTATATTTGTTCTGCCTCCATATTTGGTGATGGATGCACCTATTCCCCGGTCAGTGAGAGTTAGGAGCAGTGGTAACCACAGCCTATCACAAGCTGACAATGTAACTGGAAACCTAATTCAAGATGCTATATAAAAATCTAATATATGCACATTTGGGAGCTATTTATTAAACAAAAACAAATTGTGACATAGTTATGTGATCCAATACAATTTTACCAGTACAGCTATAGTGTAATATATTGTTAGACTATAGACCAAATCTATAACAATATTTTGGTAAATGAGATTTACCTTCTAACTACCACACTTGTCACCATTCTCATGCTATTACCATGCCCCAAATAGAAGAGTTATACTTAAGAACTATGACTTGTGCCCTTATTGGATGTTTTCAGTTTAAATGTTCATCTATTATCTTGTAACTGTCATCACTATACTGAGGATTCAGTGCTCAGACCCGGATTGTGCCATGTACCTAACGCCTCACTTTCTGGAACCACCTGGATAATTGCACAATTACTAACTAGCTCACAATTACTAACAGTACAGATGGTCCAGATGTTTTACCACCACTCATTTCACCAGCTCACTACTTTTACACAGTAAATATAAACAATTAGATTTATGTATTAATAACATTTATATTACCTGTAGGGCCGTACGCAAATATAGCAGCACTGTACCCCGAGATGATATCATCCACTAGGTTCTTCATTGTGGTCTGATAGACATGCTCCTGAAATGAGACATATTTATTGATGATACATAAGCAATCATGAAAATAATGTAAAAATATGCCCTATAGTGAATAAGGAGAAATGACAGCTGTACAGGCATTACTGGCTGATGCTACAGTCACATATGATGATAATTATTCTCATGCGCTATTTTACTCCCTTACAAGATGCAGCATGAGCAGCGCTGCCATATGTATAATGGGTGTAGGGTGTGTGGTGCACATGGGCACCTGAATCCAGGGGGGTCCACACCGCACTCCACACACCCATTGTATGTACTTACCATGCAGCTGCCTCAAAAGAAATCTACATTGTGGCACCATTTGCCCAGAAATATACAGTATGCTTGCACAATAGGCTCTGGCCATACATGCCTACCCTCCCGGTTTTCACAGGAGGCTCCCGATTTTTCAGGTAACCCCCAGCACCCCCGGAAGGGTAGGCATTTCTCCCACATTCTGCCCACTTCCTAGTGAAGTGGGCAGAATTAGGAGAATTTCTGCGGCAATCGCGGGTATCCGTGTAGGGGGCGAGGCTTAATGACGTGATTCTACATGATTCACGTCATTTGGCTCCACCCCTATTTATATTTAAGCCAATCACGGGCATTTTTCCACGAGGGGCGGGGCTTAATTATGCACATCATCAGGCCCCACACCCATCACCACCCACCTGCTTCTCCTCCCAGGGCTTCTCCCAGGGAAGAGACAGCAAAGGTAAGCAACTATGGGCTCTGGCACAGTACTAGAGATTGCACCTCACGTACAATGGTTTGGGGGAGTGGAACCCGTTCAGAGACGGCACACAGGAACCCTCCTTTCATAGGATGTCCCTGAGTACTATATTATATATAGTATTAACTTATTATTCATTGTAAATATCTCAGCATTACAATCACCTGGGTAGCTGCTTGATCAAACACCTCACTAAAGGTGAACGTCCTCTCCCTGGTCCTGCAGCAACGCAGGACATCATCAGGATCCTCGCCAGGGTCCTGCAGTAGTACTGTCTGTAAGGAAAGAGAAGACACATGTTCACTATATGTCACCAGGCTCTACAAGCACCTCTGTGGCTGGAGCCGAAGATGGATAAAAGCAAACTCACACATATTATAATAATAACTTATTGGATTGTGTCACAAGTGTTTTGCTACCTATTATGGAACTACAATTCACAGCATTAGCTGGTGCAGCCTGGGGAGGGGTTACCACACAGACCAATAGGAAGTTACAAGCAGAGAGCTCACCACTCCCTACTGGTCTGTTGGTCACACCCCTATCTAACAAACTAAGGCCCCATTTAGTAACAAGTTTTATCACCAAAACGAGTGATATATTTCACTGTGTATGATAAATGGTGCTCCAGCCAATCAGCTCCCAACTGTCATTTTTCTAACAGTTGATAGTTGGGAGCTGATTGGCTGGAGCACCATTTATCATACACAGTGAAATTTATCACGTGTTTTGGTGATAAAACTTGTTACTAAATGAGGCCCATATTCAGCAGGTTACTAAGAGGGAGGAGAAGCTTAGGAGCCCTGCAATGGTGTTTTGCAGCAGGTCCAGTATTTGCATAGTCCAGCAATGGTCCATGATTTGCACAGAAAGGTAACACCTGGCACTATCTGTGCAGCAGGTCATTACTCTGATTAGCTTATGGGTATATGAGGACTGTGGATAGCGTTCCACCTCTGATAGTCAAAACAAAACATTTTATTTTTATGATGTTTATAAACACAGATATAAGATATAAATATATATATATATACACAAATATAAATTTATATATATCGTGAAAAATCATATAAATAAATGTGCTATATAAAGTAAAATTTAAACAACATATAAATGTTAGAATAATGTATTGGTAAGAAAACAATTGATTAAGTAAATGTGTTTAATGTTAAACTAATTCAGTTTATCACTAAAATAATGTTATTAGCATTTTCTTACCTGCTGCCCGAGCTGGTGTACAATGCATCGGGCGCTGCTCTTGGCCTCTGTCCTATTAAATGGACGGATGCGCAGAACGACCTGTGAAATAATTAATCAGACAGAAGAATAATGCAGGATTATTCATACCAAGGTAATCTCCCTATAGTGGCAAAAACCACTAACATAAAGCAAACCCAACAGTGATATAGATGCACTTCCCCTGGTATAACAGCATTTCACAGTATTTTTGCTTTTATTTTAAATAATTTGAAATCAGAACATTAACATAATTATTAGAAAGTCTGGAAAGCTACTAAACAAAACACATTAATACTTTATAGTAAATAATATAAATACAGAGAAAATTAGAGGGTTTTTTTAAACTAATGTATCTAACTCTACCCTGAACTTATATGAAATCATATGATAGTGATCTATTACCATTACCCATCAGTAATACAGTGAGCCTATGGCTCTATAAGAGATACTTACAGCCATTTGATGGTCCTTAGGATGGTTATTTCCCGCCTTCTTCATCTTAAAATCATTTTATCCACTCAGAAATGAAAAGAGAAATATCTGTACTGTCACTAGTCCAGCAATATCAGATATGACACAGGAAGCATCCAGCTGCCTTATTATACCCATCATACCTCCAATAGTGACATCATCAGCTGCCACTGTGACATCACTAGGTGCCTTGGCAGGGGGCTACTATGTATCTCAGGCAGGGCATTGGGGGTTAATAGTAAATGCAATGTGATGACTACATGCCAGTAAATCAAAACATAATTGGGATGAGCAGAAATGTAATCATTACACACAGCAGTGATGAGTATTATCTGTGCACTGTGTGTGTCTGTGATACATTCAGGCCCATACTATGCATCTGTGGAAACATATACAGAGTGAGGCTCATGTAGTGTTGGACATACAGCTATTGTGCTGAGTTAGATACGCATTTTCATACTGAATCTACGTACTATAAAATGTGCATATACGTCCGTATTCAAATTTTGCCACCTCTTAAGCATAATTGCCTACTTTTGAAAATTAATTTCAGGGAGATTGCGAAAGTAGGACCTATAAGCGCACGGTAAAGTGGGCGTGTACTGCTACATCTGAGAGGCGTGTCATAAAATTGATTACTTTTCAGAAAGTGCACAGGGATCATTGTGCCTTTTAACCAGGGCCGGATTAACAATGTGGCGGAGGAGCTACAGCTCCAGGCCTCCTATTGAAAATAGGCCCACAGGATATGCTGTGGTGCAGACAGGAAAAATAATGTTTTTCCTGTCACCACCACCAACAGCCCAGTTCACGCACCTCCCGGCCGCCCGTTACCACCTAACAGCTCCTCTCGGCTGGTCAGTTGGCCCAAAGCTCCGCCCACTTCAGTCCCACCAAAGCCCCGTCCCCAAGTAATATGAAGCTCCGCCCCCTATACCGTCCTAGTTCTACTCCAAAGCTGTGTACGGCAGGCTGAGGCTCCTAACTACAGAAGGGAAACAGCCAATCATGTCATGATCGCACAGGTCAGTGTAATATCTGGCCCCTGAGTTTATGTGTATATATTTTTCTAAATAGATTATCCATCTTTATATATAGGTGTTAAGGTGGGAACAGGAGCATATATATATATATATATATATAGGGCCGGATTAAGGGGGGGGACGACAGGGGCGGTCGTCCCTGGGCCCCACACATGGAGGGGCCCCCACTAGAGCAGTGGTGTGTTATCTGCGCCCACCGCTAGTGCCCCCTCCGCTAGTGTAGTGTAGACCGCTCAGTGAGCGCAGTCCACACTACACAGTGACATACACACAGCCGCCGCCGGCAGCGGTGTGTATGTTACAGCAGCCGATGATAGTCACACAGACACTCATTGGCTGCTGCACAATGGAGGGAGCCGGCTGGAGCTTACTCATGAGCTCGGCCTTCCGGCTCCCCGGCAGCATGTGATGAGAGAGACGTCATGACGCTGACGTCTCTCCCATACTGAACTGCAGGAGAAGAGCCGGGACCCGGAGCTGACTGCGGCGGTCGCGTCAGGAGCGGCGATTCAGGTAAGTTGTGATTTTTTTTTTGTGTGTGTGTGTGTGTGTAAGGGGGCCGCTACAGAGGGCACTGCATGGGGGGGGCGCTACTAGGGTCAGTGCATAGGGAGACTACTGCTGGGGCACTACTACTGGGGGCAGTGCATAGGGGGGGACTACTACTGGGGGCACTATATAAGGGGCACTGCATTGTGGGGGACCACTACTGGGTCTAGGGGAACTATATATGGGACACTACTGGGGGACTCTATAGGGGGACCACTACTGGGGGCATTATATAAGGGGCACTGCATAGGGGGACCACTACTGGTTGCACTGCATAAGGGGCATTACTACAGGTGGCACTGCATAGGGGGGACTACTACAGTGGGCACTGCATATGGGGGACCATTACTGGGGGCACTGCATAAGGGCCACTGCTACTGGGGACATTGCATAAGGGGCACTACTACAGTGGGCATTGCAAGAGGGGCATTACTACTGAGGTGAATTAAAAAGAAAATAAAAATGTTCCTAGGGTGACGAGAAACTAGGCCCCCTTCAAGTTTGTTGCCCAGGGGCCCCCACAGACCTTAATCCGGCCCTGTATATATATATATATATATATATATATATATATACATATATATATATATATATACAGGGGCGGGCTGGGCCGGGGGGCAGGGTGCCATATGCCCCCCAGGCCGGTAGACTTTTGCCTCAGTGAGGGCCGGTATCACTAGTGTACATGTATGACTGACGCCCAGGTGACAGGCAGAAAGTGCTCTCAGTAACTCCGACTATAGCAGCATCAGAGCGTCTGGGCAGCATTCTCTGCCTGTCTGTCACTCACATCTATGCAGCTTGTGGCTGCACACTGAGCAGCACTCCTTCCGTGGCCGCTCTCCGTTGCAGGGGCTGCACTTACCTCTCTGTGTCCTCTGTCCCTTCCCCGGGCTCCTTCCTCTCCCCGGCTAAGGCCCCGCCCCATCACCAGGAGGCCCCGCCCCCTCTCCTACCCTGTCTGACTATATTAATCTATCTCCTCCTGTCCCAGCTGAAGACCCCGCCCCCTCACCCCGAGTCTCCGCCATTCCTCTAGTCTAACCTGTCTCTGTCATCTCTTCCTGTACCCTGGAGCTCCGCAGGGACCAGAGACAGAACAGCCTTCCAGGCAGGTAAGTGCCAGTGGAGGTGTACATTTTTACATTATATTTGAGAGGGGAAGGGGGGGTTGGAATACTTATGCAATGGGGGGGTGTAGTTGTTTTTATCTTGGGGGGAGGGGGTGTTTTAATACTGTCGGTGCTGGGGGTGGTGTAATAATGTGTGTGTATGTGGGTTGTATTATTATTGTGTGTGAGGGCTATATTCATAATATCTGTGTTATATGTGGGTCACTGATGATTTCTGCATAATCTGGTGATAGCTACGTTATCTGGCATTATCTGGCAGCCATTACAACGCTCCCTGATCAGGTGGTCACTGCGAACCTCTCTGCATTATATGGCAGTCACTGCAATGCTCCCTGATCAGGTGGTTACTGCGAACCTCTCTGCATTATATGGCACATCTCTGCGATGCTTCCTGATGTGACGGTCACTGTGAACATCTCTGTATTATATGGCAGTCTCTGCAATGCTCTCTGATCTGGCGATCACTGCAAACCTCTTTGCATTATCTGGCAGCCTCTGCAATGCTCCCTGACCTGGTGGTCACTGCAAACTTCTCTGCATTATCAAGCGGTCACTGCAATGTTGTCTTCATTTTATTGTGGTCACTGCAAACCTCCCTGCATTATATGGCAGTCACCACAACGCTCCCTGATCTGGCTGTCACTGCACACCTCTCTGCATTATCCAGCATTCACTGTGATGTTTCCTGCATTATATAGTGGTCACTGCAGTGTTCACTGTATTATGGTGGTCACTGCAGTGCTCTCTGTATTATATGGCGCCCAATGTGATGCTCTCTGTATTATATTGCAGTCATTGCAATACTCTCTGTATTACATAGCGGTGACTGCAATGCTCTCCGTATTATATGGTGAACTCTGCGACGCTCTCTGCATTATTTGTTGGTATGTATTATATAGCAGTCACTCTGATGCTTTCTGCATTTTCAGACTATTGCTGTTATGTTCTCTGCATTATATGCTGGTCACTATGAAGTTTTCTGCATTATGTTGTGATCACTGCAATGCTCTCTGCATTATCTTGTGGGTATTGTTATGATCTATGAATTATATGGTGGTAATTGTAATATTCTCGGCATTATATGGCTATCACTGTGATGTTACTTGCTTTATATGGCAATCGCCATAATATTCTCTGCATTACAATAGTGGTCACTGCAGCAACGCTCACTGGGCCTGATTCAGACCCGCTTGCGGAGTCGGCTCCGTCGTGTGCATGTGCGAGACCCGGATAGCGACGGGCAATCCGTCGCTCCGGGTCTCGTACCAAAGGGGGCGTGCTGTCGATGTTGAGTGACAGCACGCCCCCTTTGGTGGGTGGGCCGGGGGAGTGGCTGCCCAAACGGAGGCGTTCCCATGTGAACGGCTCCGTCTGGGGGCGGCCCCACTGACATCACAAGTGTGTGAGAGCCGAAATCTCTCTGGGGCTTGCGGCAACGAGACCCTACCACAAGGGTCTCGTCGCAAGCCCGATGGTCGCGATGGTCTTGACCATCGCGACCATCTTCCTGGCCGCTCGCTATAGCTGTGGGTGGTCTCCCACAGCTATGCGAGCGGCCAGGAGGCCGCTCTCAAAATCAAGAAGGCCGGGCCTAATTCAGAGCGAGTGCTCTGTCAGAGCGTCCGGCTCTGAATCAGGGCCACTGTACATTATATACCGGTTACTAGCCACTGTTCAAATCATCTAAAGTCTCTCCTGTGTTATGCTTCAAAAATAAATACGGAGGGTGAAATTAACTTGGTCCTTAGGGTGCAAAAATGTCTTGGTACGGCTATGTGTGTGACAGTGCGACTAGTCAAAGGACATAGCTCTGTGAAAGAGCCAGAACCAATTCCAGGATGTTGGGTAGGCTGCTCATATTTACAATTTTTTGATAAACTATTTCAAGTCAGTGAATGAGTACAAACATGCATTGCACACTCTTGTTGCTGCGGCAGCCATTGTTAGATGTGCTGAACTCTTGCTTGACTGTGGCCTATAAGTTCTCATATGAGGGTTTTAATAAATTGAGATTTTCCGTTCCGTCGCCTTTGAACTTATCAATGAAAATAGTACTTGTGTACTTGTGCTGCAGCTTCATAGCCTATGAGCATAATGCAGATATTCTACCTGGGATGTTTGCTTATTGTTCACTAACAAATAGTAGAATACATTATTATTATGTCACATTTGTAATGTCTTTATTTATTTTTTACTTATAGAATGGGAATTTATTAACCATACGTTTTATAAATTATCATAATCACAAGAATGGTCCCTGTATTGTATGCCAGTCACTGCAATAGTCCCTTATATTATATACCTGTTACTAAAATTATGCCTGTATTATATATTGGTCACTAGAATGGTCCATGCATGATATATCGGTCACTAAAATGGTCTCTGCATTCAATACCAGTCACTAGACTGTACCCTATATTGCGTATCAGAGACTAGAATGGTCCCTTTATTATATATCTGTCACAAGAATTGTCCCTATATTGTATATTGGTCACGAGTATAATCCCTGTATTGTATGATGGTCACTGGAATGATCCCTGTATTGTATAATGGTAAGTAGAATAGTTCCTGGATTGTATATCCGTCACTAGAGTGAGCATTTTGTAGGCATTTTGTAGGGGTCACTAGAATAGTTTCTGGTTTGGGATGGGACTGGTCGTTGTATTTGTTTATAGCTCTTTGACATAGCAATTTTTCATATATTTCATTGACTATTTAAAGCATACCCACATTAGGCATACCTTACTTACAGAGGCTATTATCATGTGTTTTCTCTCCATTGCAATGCACTGGTGGAGAAACCGGGCTACTTACTTGTGTCTGCCCCCCAGGCCAACAGATGCCAGCCAGCCCATATATATATATATATATATATATATATAAATATATATATATATATATATATAAATATATATATATATATATAAAATGTAATATGTGTGTATGTATAAATATATGCACATATATGTAAGTGTGTGTTTGTTTTAGGGGTGTGCATCGGCCACTTTTCGTGTTTTGTGTTTTGGTTTTGGATCTGGATCTTTCTTCGTGTTTTGGATCTGGATTGGTTTTGCCAAAACCACCCTTCCGTGTTTTGGGTTCTGGGTTTTGTGTTTTGGATCTGTATTTTTTTGAAAAAAAGCATAAAAACAGCTAAAATCACAGAATTTGTAGGTTTTTCTGCTCCTATGCTATTATTAACCTCAATAACCTTAATTTCCACTCATTTCCAGTCTATTCTGAACACCTCACACCTCACAATAGTGTTTTTATGTCCAAAAGGTTGCACCGAGGTAGCTGGATGACTATGCTAAGCGACACGAGTGGGCGGCACAAACACGTGACCCATCTAGGAGTGACACTGCAGTGGCAGGCAGGATGGCAGTTAGAAAAACTAGGCCCCAAACTGTACATAATGCAAAGAAAAAAAGAGGTGCAAGATGGAATTGTCCTTGGGCCCTCCCACCCACCCTTATGTTGTATAAACAGGACATGCACACTTTAACAAATCAATCATTTCAGCGCCAGGGTCTGCCACACAACTGTGGCTGAAATGATTGGTTCGTTTGGGCCCCCACAAAACAAGCTGGCAATTAATGTGTCCCTGCACAAACTGGCTCTACGGAGGCAAGATGTCATCCTCATCCTCCTCATCCACCGATTCCTCACCCTCTTCAGTGTGTACATCCTCATCCTCACAAAGTATTAACTCGTCCCCACTTGAATCCACCACCACAGGTCCCTCTGTACCTTCTGGAGGCTGGTCTCCCTGGAAGAGCTGATAATTCATTTTGATGAACATCATCTTCTCCACATTCTGTGGAAGCAACCTCCTACGCCTTTCGCTGACAAGGTTCCCGGCTGCACTAAACACTCTTTCGGAGTACACACTGGAGGGGGGGCAACTCAGGTAAAATAGAGCCAGTTTGTACAGGGGCCTCCAAATTGCCTCTTTTTCCTGCCAGTACAGGTATGGACTGTCTGACATGCCTACTTGGATGCTGTCACCGATGTAATCCTCCACCATTCTGTCAATGGTGACAGTATCATATGCAGTGACAGTAGACATGTCAGAAATTGTTGCCAGGTCCTTCAGTCCGGACCAGATGTCCAAACTTGGTCCTGCCTGCCCTGCATCACCGCCAGCGGGTTGCTTAGGATACCTAAGTTTTTTCCTGGCAGCCCCAGTTGCGGGAGAAAATGAAGAAGGAGCCGTTGACGTGTCACGTTCCGCTTCAGCTGACAGTGTGTTCACCAGCAGGTCTTTGCACCTCTGCAGGCTTGTGTCGGCCGGAAAGAGAGACACCACATAGGCTTTAAACCTAGGATCGAGCACGGTGGCCAAAATGTAGTGGTCTGATTTCAACAGATTGACCACCCTGGAATCCTGGCAAAGCGAATGAAGGGCTTCATCCACAAGTCCCACATGCCGAGCGGAATCGCTCCGTCTTAGCTCCTCCTTCACTTTCTCCAGCTGCTTCTGCAAAAGCCTGATGAGGGGAATGACCTGACTCAAGCTGGCAGTGTCTGAACTGACTTCACGTGTGGCAAGTTCGAAGGGCTGAAGAACCTTGCACAACACGGAAATCATTCTCCACTGCGCTTGAGTCAGGTGCATACCCCCTCCTTTGCCTATGTCATAGGTGGATGTATAGGCTTGTATGGCCTTTTGCTGCTCCTCCATCCTCTGAAGCATATAGAGGGTTGAGTTCCACCGCGTCACAACCTCTTGCTTCAGGTGATGGCGGGGCAGGTTCAAGAGTGTTTGCTGGCGCTCCAGTCTTCGGCACGCAGTCGCTGAATGGCGAAAGTGGCCAGAAATTTTTCGGGCCACCCAAAGCGTCTCCTGCACGCCCCTGTCGCTTTTCAGAAAATTCTGCACCACCAAGTTTATTGTGTGAGCAAAACATGGGACGTGCTGGAATTTGCCCAGATGTAATGCCCGCACAATATTGGTGGCGTTGTCAGATATCACAAATCCCCAGGAGAGTCTAAGTGGGGTAAGCCACTGGGCGATGATTTCCCTCAGTTTCTCTAAGAGGTTGTCGGCGGTGTGCCTCTTACTGAAACCGGTGATACACAGCGTAGCCTGCCTTGTAACGAGCTGGCGTTTCTGAGATGCTGCTACTGGTGACGCTGCTGCTGTTGCTGCGTAAGGTGATACATCTACCCAGTGGGCTGTCACAGTCATATAGTCCTTAGTCTGCCCTGTTCCACTTGTCCACATGTCCGTGGTTAAGTGGACATTGTGTACAACGGCATTTTTCAGGACACTGAGGACACTTTTTCTGACGTTTCTGTACAGTCTCGGTATCGCCTGCCTAGTGAAGTGGAATCTAGACGGGATTTGGAACCGGGGACACACTACCTCCATCAATTGTCTAAATCCCACTGCACTAATGGCGGATACCGGACGCACGTCTAACACCAACATAGCAGTCAAGGCCTCAGTTATACGTTTTGCTTCAGGATGACTGCTGTCGTACTTCATCCTCCTCGCTAAGGACTGTTGGAGGGTCAATTGTTTAGTAAAAGTAGTGGTGTTCCTACTTCCTCTCTGGGATGATGAACGACTCCCAGCAGCAGCAGCAACAGCAGCAGCGGCAGCAGTAGGCGTAGCAATGCAGGATCCTCCGGAGGAATCCCGGATAGGAGAGTCAGTCATGCCAGTGATATGGCCTGCAGGACTACTTCCGATCCTGACTAAGGAGGAAATTGACGAGGAGGGAGTTGACGGTGTGGTTTGCAGGCGCTTGGATACAACAGGACAACGGGATTTAGGTGTCCCTGGACTGCTTACGGTCTGAGCCAAAGTTTCTGAACTTGACAGTAACTTTTTATGAACGCGCTGCAGGTGCCGTATAAGGGAGGATGTTCCTAGGTGGTTGACGTCCCTACCCCTACTTATTTCACCTTTACATATGGTACATATGGCAAGACAGTTGTTGTCCGGATTTGGATAGAAATATTGCCAGACCAAAGAGGTGGAATGTTTGGTCTTCTGCCCAGGCATGACCGTGATGGGCTTTTTCATCCCACGGACAACAACTGTCTCCCCCGGAGCCTGATTTAAACAAACCACATCACCATCAGAATCCTCCTCGCCAACTTCCTCCTCAGCGCCAGCTACACCAGTATCCTCATCCTGTTGTACTTCAACAGTGACATCTTCAATTTGCATATCAGCAAGTGGACTGTGGGTGCTCCTTTCAGCACTTGCAGGGGGCGTGCAAATGGTGGAAAGAGCCACCTCTTCCCGTCCAGTGCTGGGAAGGTCAGGCATCGCAACCACCACCACACTTGGACTCTCTTTGGGGATTTGTGATATCTTCTTAGAAAGCACAGTTCTTCGCTGTGCTTTTGCCAGCTTAACTCTTTTGATTTTTTTAGTGGGAGGAGTGCTTCCATCGTCATGTGAAGCTGAACCACTAGTCATGAACATACTAGGGATCGACCTTAGCCGTTCCTTGCCACTCCGTGTCGTAAATGGCATATTGGCAAGTTTACGTTTCTCTTCAGCTGATTTAAATGTCTTTTTCAAGGTCATTTTCCTGAACTTTGCCATTTGGGATTGTATGTGCCCTCTACTATGACATTGGGCATCGGCCTTGGCAGACGACGTTGATGGCATGTTATCGTCTATGTCATGACTAGTGGCAGCAGCTTCAGCACTAGGAGGAAGTGGTTCTTGATCTTTCTCTATTTTATTTTTATCGGAGAAAGTTTGGTCCTCCATTTATGTTATATCGATTTGATATATACGTGCGGCTAAACACAGAAAATAAATTTTTTTTTGGTTCGGACTGGAGTGTACTTTGTGGGTTACAGCACCCTTTAACGGTCAAGCCAGCCGGCCCTTTACTTATGACACAGGCGCACTCTTGGCACTACTTTGTTGATGCACGTGCGGCTACTGCGCACACAATTCACAAACACAGAAAATTATTTTTTTTTGGTTTGGACTGGAGTGTACTTTGGGGGTTACAGCACCCTTTAACGGTCAAGCCAGCCGGCCCTTTACTTATGACACAGGCGCACGCTTGGCACTACTTTGTTGATGCACGTGCGGCTACTGCGCACACAATTCACAAACACAGAAAATAATTTTTTTTTGGTTTGGACTGGAGTGTACTTTCGGGGGTTACAGCACCCTTTAACGGTCAAGCCAGCCGGCCCTTTACTTATGACACAGGCGCACGCTTGGCACTACTTTGTTGATGCACGTGCGGCTACTGCGCACACAATTCACAAACACAGAAAATAATTTTTTTTTAGGTTTGGACTGGAGTGTACTTTCGGGGGTTACAGCACCCTTAACGGTCAAGCCAGCCGGCCCTTTACTTATGACACAGGCGCACGCTTGGCACTACTTTGTTGATGCACGTGCGGCTACTGCGCACACAATTCACAAACACAGAAAATAATTTTTTTTTTGGTTTGGACTGGAGTGTACTTTCGGGGGTTACAGCACCCTTAACGGTCAAGCCAGCCGGCCCTTTACTTATGACACAGGCGCACGCTTGGCACTACTTTGTTGATGCACGTGCGGCTACTGCGCACACAATTCACAAACACAGAAAATAATTTTTTTTTTGGTTTGGACTGGAGTGTACTTTCGGGAGTTACAGCACCCTTAACGGTCAAGCCAGCCGGCCCTTTACTTATGACACAGGCGCACGCTTGGCACTACTTTGTTGATGCACGTGCGGCTACTGCGCACACAATTCACAAACACAGAAAATAATTTTTTTTTGGTTTGGACTGGAGTCTACTTTCAGGGGTTACAGCACCCTTTAACGGTCAAGCCAGCCGGCCCTTTACTTATGACACAGGTGCACGCTTGGCACTACTTTGTTGATGCACGTGCGGCTACTGCGCACACAATTCACAAACACAGAAAATAATTTTTTTTTGGTTTGGACTGGAGTGTACTTTCGGGGGTTACAGCACCCTTTAACGGTCAAGCCAGCCGGCCCTTTACTTATGACACAGGCGCACTCTTGGCACTACTTTGTTGATGCACGTGCGGCTACTGCGCACACAATTCACAAACACAGAAAATAATTTTTTTTTAGGTTTGGACTGGAGTGTACTTTCGGGGGTTACAGCACCCTTAACGGTCAAGCCAGCCGGCCCTTTACTTATGACACAGGCGCACGCTTGGCACTACTTTGTTGATGCACGTGCGGCTACTGCGCACACAATTCACAACCACAGAAAATAATTTTTTTTTGGTTTGGACTGGAGTGTACTTTCGGGGGTTACAGCACCCTTTAACGGTCAAGCCAGCCGGCCCTTTACTTATGACACAGGCGCACGCTTGGCACTACTTTGTTGATGCACGTGCGGCTACTGCGCACACAATTCACAAACACAGAAAATAATTTTTTTTTAGGTTTGGACTGGAGTGTACTTTCGGGGGTTACAGCACCCTTAACGGTCAAGCCAGCCGGCCCTTTACTTATGACACAGGCGCACGCTTGGCACTACTTTGTTGATGCACGTGCGGCTACTGCGCACACAATTCACAAACACAGAAAATAATTTTTTTTTTGGTTTGGACTGGAGTGTACTTTCGGGGGTTACAGCACCCTTAACGGTCAAGCCAGCCGGCCCTTTACTTATGACACAGGCGCACGCTTGGCACTACTTTGTTGATGCACGTGCGGCTACTGCGCACACAATTCACAAACACAGAAAATAATTTTTTTTTTGGTTTGGACTGGAGTGTACTTTCGGGGGTTACAGCACCCTTAACGGTCAAGCCAGCCGGCCCTTTACTTATGACACAGGCGAACGCTTGACACTACTTTGTTGATGCACGTGCGGCTACTGCGCACACAATTCACAAACACAGAAAATAATTTTTTTTTGGTTTGGACTGGAGTGTACTTTCAGGGGTTACAGCACCCTTTAACGGTCAAGCCAGCCGGCCCTTTACTTATGACACAGGCGCACGCTTGGCACTACTTTGTTGATGCACGTGCGGCTACTGCGCACACAATTCACAAACACAGAAAATAATTTTTTTTTGGTTTGGACTGGAGTGTACTTTCGGGGGTTACAGCACCCTTTAACGGTCAAGCCAGCCGGCCCTTTACTTATGACACAGGGGCACTCTTGGCACTACTTTGTTGATGCACGTGCGGCTACTGCGCACACAATTCACAAACACAGAAAATAATTTTTTTTTAGGTTTGGACTGGAGTGTACTTTCGGGGGTTACAGCACCCTTAACGGTCAAGCCAGCCGGCCCTTTACTTATGACACAGGCGCACGCTTGGCACTACTTTGTTGATGCACGTGCGGCTACTGCGCACACAATTCACAAACACAGAAAATAATTTTTTTTTGGTTTGGACTGGAGTGTACTTTCGGGGGTTACAGCACCCTTTAACGGTCAAGCCAGCCGGCCCTTTACTTATGACACAGGCGCACGCTTGGCACTACTTTGTTGATGCACGTGCGGCTACTGCGCACACAATTCACAAACACAGAAAATAATTTTTTTTTAGGTTTGGACTGGAGTGTACTTTCGGGGGTTACAGCACCCTTAACGGTCAAGCCAGCCGGCCCTTTACTTATGACACAGGCGCACGCTTGGCACTACTTTGTTGATGCACGTGCGGCTACTGCGCACACAATTCACAAACACAGAAAATAATTTTTTTTTTGGTTTGGACTGGAGTGTACTTTCGGGGGTTACAGCACCCTTAACGGTCAAGCCAGCCGGCCCTTTACTTATGACACAGGCGCACGCTTGGCACTACTTTGTTGATGCACGTGCGGCTACTGCGCACACAATTCACAAACACAGAAAATATATTATTTTTTTAGCACTTGGGGGGAGCACCCCTGATGGACAGAGCACCCCCTGGACAACACTACAGCACCCCTTTAGGACTGGGACACTGCACAGGACTTTGGAACTGACTGCACAACACAGTCCAGCCAGCCCCTATGGACTTTGAAGTAGTGGACACAGCCCCTATTAACAACAGCAGCACAGCACAACACAGCCAGCCCCTATGGACTTTGAAGTAGTGGACAACAGCAGCACTACACTACACTACACTACACAGCACTAACTCCCACCCTCCCTCTTCACTGTCCACAGCCGAGTGAGAAAATGGCGCCGACGCGGGTACCTTATATAGGATCCAAAACCCGCGAGACTCGGAAGGCGGGATGATGACGTTTTGCCTCGATGTCAGATCCGAGTCAGGCGGGAAAAGTCGAGCCTGACTCGGATCGGACTCGGATCGGGGGGGCTCGGGGGGGTTCGGATTTCAGAAATCCGAACCCGCTCACCCCTAGTTTGTTTATATATATATATATATATAATATATATATACATACATACAATGTATATACACACACACGGCAGTATTCAATTTGCAGCGAAAAGTTGGAATCGGCGATAATTTATCGCTGATGACGTCATTTTCGCATATTTCAATTATCCCTGTATTCAATTGCAAAGACTTTTCGCCAGGGAGAAAAGTATTTGAAAAAAAAAAATGGGATAACTTTTCACCATGTTTTACATGGCGAAAAAAAGTGCAGAATTGGGGTTTAAGGGTGCAGGCTTAAAAAAAAATAAATGTGTGTCAAAAAAAGTTTAAAAAAAAAAAAAATCGGGACACCCCAAAAAATTAACTTTAATTTTGGGATTAAAAATAAAATGGGGGACAAATATTTAAAGTAATGAAATTGAGTCAGGGGGGATCCCCATGTATGCAGCAGGTGTTTTGAAGAATGCGGGTAGTAGCTGCAAGTGCATTTTTGAAGAGTTTTAAAAATGCACTTTAGGGACTTAAAAATATGTTTGCACCCATTTCCATGTACCCCAAATTTGATGGAAATAGTTAATTAAAAAAAAATTATCTAAATGCTATTCTTCACCCCTTCTTCTAAAGCCGCATTTATACTCCTGCTGCGGCTATTAAAAACCCTGACTTCCTTTAGCAGGCAAAAATAGGGGTACACATAGTGATCCCCCATGTCTGGACATCTTTAGGGGGGTCCCTGGATGATTTCCCAAAAATTCCCCATTTTTTTCCATACTTACCTTTGCGCCGAGTCCTGAATCTGCAGCTTCTGGAATTGAATACATGGATAAGCGGGCACGCGCCCAATACTTTATCCTTTCAGTTCCAAATGTAATACCCCCCACAGTGGTAAACAGGGAGGGACAGGAGCTTGAGGCACACTTAAGGGGACTGAAGCGGGTGTGGTGTGATATATCAACATGATGAACATATCACTCCTGTTGGCCCAGCAGTCTCTAACCTGCTCTTGACAGCTGCAGCTGTCTTCCCCCTCCAGTATAATGCTGGGTACACACTAGACGATATGTCATCTGATCTGATGAATCAGACCGATGTATTAGTCACATCATCTAGTATGTACCCACTATGAAGCAGACGATGCTCACTCTGGCACGTCGTCAGCGACATCCTCTGTCGGCCCTACATGCAGGGCCAACGGGGGATGTCATTAGCGAGTGCCATGCTGCAGAATACAGCATAGCTCTCGCCGTTGCTGCCTGCATCGGCAAGTGTGTATACACTTGCCAATGACGACTCCCCCGATCGGGCTGGGTACACATTGTCTAGGCTGTACCCAGACTAACTGTAACTTCCCCCTAGTACTATCCCTCCCTGCAGTGCCTACCCTATACTCCTTCACCCCCCACAGCCTAACCCTAACCTTCCCCTAGTGCCTAACCCTCCCACGCAGCCAAACCCTAATGTCAACATTTTCATTTCAACATGATGAATGCTGACATTATGGGGTAAATTTACTAAGAATCGAGTCTGGGAGAGTTTGGGCATTTTATCCCACTCGCAAATTTACTAATGTAAAACTTGGGAGAGAGATCTCCTTTGCTACATTAAAATACTGGAGAGTTAGCAAATTATTTTCAATTCACCATTGGCAAAACTAGAGAACCTTTTCACTAGTGAAGATAGGATTTGGGAAGAGAGAGTTTCTATACTCTCATGAGAAGGGAGAACTCTCCTGTAAAAACTTGTGAAAAAAAATTCACCTGCCTGTGATCTGCGAGTTTGGCAGAAACACACACAGATCACTGTGATCCATGTATGTTTCTGCCTGGAAAAAGCAAAAAACGGGTTCAAAGTTATTAAAAAAATTGACATAGGGCTCCCCCCTAAAGCTTAACCAGCCCTGGACTTGCCAGCCAGTCCTGGTTCTTAAAATTACTGGGAACAAGACGAGTAGGGTTCAACCGTAATTTAAGAACCAGCACCAGGCAGAAGGGCCAGACCTGGTTTTAAATATAGGGAGAAATAAATGTACATGACGTTCTTCCTATATTTAAAACCAGCTCCAGACCCTTTCTAGCGGTGGGCTGATGCCCCAGCCAGGGGAGCCCTTTCACCGGGCCCCCCAGCCGCAGTATCAGCCCTGACCGCAAATCCTCCCAATAAAGGGGTCCCCCACTCCATGGCACCCCTGACCTAGGCTGATAGCCTGGGGCTACCCCGCCACCTCTAGGCGGTGGGTAGCGGGTTGATAGTGTAGGTGTAGTGTGAAAAAATTACAATTATTCACATTGTATTTACAGTGGAACTACAGGTCCCAGCAAGCCTCCCCATCATGCTGGTACTTGGAGAACCACAAGTACAAGCATGTGGGGCATTAATGGTCCACTGGTACATGTAGTTCACCTGTAAAGAAATGTGTAAAAAACACAACACACACACCGTCCAAATAAAGATTTATTACATCCATACACACTCACACATACTTACCTGCTGCCAGATGTTCACGTCCCCTTCTCAACATAAAGTATCCTATGGATGTACCTGAAAAAAAGATCCAATACTCACCTTTTGTCCCACGATGTTCTCCGCAGAAATCCAATAAGGGCCACAAACACACTGTAACTACAAGCTTCAGCATGTAGTTACATTACGTGAATGACAGCTCTTGAGATTGAGGGCTGTGAGCCAATCAGCGGCGGCTTCACATTAGCGGCCGCTCATTGGCTGGGACCCACGTGGACTTAGCCAATGAGCGGCTTCTCCACGTGGGTCCCAGCCAATAAGCAGCTGCTAATGTGAAGCCACCTTGAATTGAAAATGGCTTTTACTGACAATCGCAGAGCGAACATGTTCCCAGCCACCAATTCTGTGAGAGTCTATTGAATTTTCTACACATTTCAGAATTTTTAGGCATCTTTAAATACCTCTCTTCAGTGCAAAACATCCATGCAAGCTTTGGCTTACTTGACGAGTGGCTGGATAACCGCTGTATGTAATTTAGATTTGTGCAATTTGAAAATGATCTTGTTTTGATTCTATCCATATGTGGCATGCTGGCTCCCTGTAGCAGCTATCACAAAGAGATTTATTACAGTTCTGATGCAACAGCTGCCTTTCCTTGTCCTTCTGTACTATTACATAGCAAAACAAGTACTCGTACATGAGAGACAACAAAATGCCTGATTGTACAGTATTACTTTGTTTGAGCACAGGTGGCTTTTGAAAGTCACTATATTGGCTATTATATAATTTATTTCGGGTTTTTAAAATCTAGTGTATATTCATCATTCACTCACTTATCTCTCTTTCACAAATGGAACAAGTGTATATTCCTCATTCACTAACTAATCGCTCTTTCACAAATGGAACAAGCTAATGGTAATGGCCTAAATCAGATGTGGACGCAATGCAGATATTTATGCAGATTGAGCCATTGTGCATGTACAGGGATGGATTGTGGCTGTAGATCAGCCCTGACCATCGTCCTGCCTGTGGGGGTGTGGTTAAGTGTGACGGGGGCGTGCCGCAAGTCATGGGAGCCTAGCCTCGTTGCACGCCCCCGTCTCTTAGTATCCCGGGTGAACAGAGCTCTAGGAGGCGATGGTGCTCGGCAAGGATTTAAGACCAGACCGGCCCATCATGTGCGCCGTGTCCATCATGTACACCGCCTAATATTGCCGCCGCCCCTTCCCTCCCCCTGAACTCATACCATGAACTCCAGCAGGGGGTGGAGGGCGGCAGCCCCCCTCCAAAAACCGTCCCTGAGGCCATCGGCCCTTCTGACATTTGCCAGATGGCCAGTCCGACCCTGTGCACGCGTGTAAGCCATACTGCGCACAAGCAGTGATTAAATTGCAATTACGCTGGGGCTCTAGATCAGTCCTGGCATTCCTTCAGGTGCAAGTCACAAAAATATGTCTGTGATTTCACAAAGTCAGCATGAAGCTGCAGTTCACATTTAGGCACTTTCGTAGATGACCATTGCTGACTACAGTATCTCATGGACATGATTACAAAACCAGGGTATTTCGTAGTTCAACCGTTCCTTTCTTCATGTAGTACATGCAAAGCAACCACTAGATGGCAATAGACCAGGTGGAAAACTCAGTAGAATCATTATTACATACAGCACAACATTTAGCATGTGGATAGCTCCAATGTAGAGTGATGGAGACAAGCTGAGTAATGCAGGAGGCTCAGTCCAGGATTCCATGCGGGGAAATGTAATAGCATGCAACTTGTAGGCATTGATGAATGGTGAGATTGAGTCTGCCCAATATTTTAAATGTACAAAAAAGAAGAAAGAAAAAAGAAGAAAGAATTACAGATGCACAACTCCAACATTATTCATTATATATTAATAATACATTTTGCAATAGAATTTTGCAAATGATAAAAGAGGTTTTGGCATAATCATGGCCATGGTTATGGGCCTACCCACCGCGCCCAGGTAACCTCTGAGGGTATGTCCCTAACATACTGGGGTTGAAATCCAGAGCGCAGGACACCCCCAAACCAGCCCAGCTGAGCCACCCCAGGGCATTACTCCAATAAGGAAAGGTGAAGTGTATGTAGGATAGATAAGAGCAGCCTGCTGCTGCATGTAGGGAGGTGAAAAATAAAGATGTGAAAATAATACATATATATTAAACAAACAATGAAGGTGCTAAAAGTGCAAGAAAGGAAAAATGTGTATATAATGTGATGCCCTGAAGCAGCCCAACCAAAGCAATCCAGGGGGCCCACGCCCCAAAAATCAACCCGAAGCTGCACTACAGTATAAACATTTTTAGGACTTACCTAGATTGTGCCTCTTGTTAAAGTGCAGTCAAAATGCCAGATCCCTGCTTAAAGGGTCATTTTTAAAAAAAGGTAAATCAAGGTTGTTTTTGCCTCTTAAACGATTGCCACTTTAAAACATCGGTCAGACTCACTGGGATCTCACCAATACCTACAAGTCGCAGGCTATTACATTTCCCTCCATATCAGTATGTAAAACAAATGTCCTTCCACCTATTCTCATATTCAGATTCCATAACATTGGTTGACGGAAGTAAAAAACATTTACTGTATAAGTGGAATTGAGAGACTTTCATACTGAATTGCCATTGGGGCCATAGGGGTTTATGATGTTTTGCAAATTTGCCCCAATAAATGACAGCAGAAGGTGATTCTACTTTAGGCAATTCATGAAGAAACTCTGGGGACAGCGGCAGCGCATCCGATAATATAACACTGTACTTATGGGGAATACTAACTGCACATGCAAAGGAAGGTGTGTTGGAGCATCTAGTCTACCGGGCATGAATCAGAAGGTGATGTTAAAGGCTCCGTACATCAGACGGCCAATTCCACAATCCGACTAGAACCGCCAGTTGGAAAGGCTGTTCGGTGGCCATCGATCATCGCCGGGAAATTCATCATGTTAAAAATCCCTGATTTGCCGATCCTGGTCGTATTTTGGTTGGGATCGGCAAAACAGGGATATCCAACAAGTTGGATTTCACCGATGCCCCGCCCCCAGTGTCTCATGGTTACAAACTTGTTATCCTCTTCACTGCTGAGCCCATTTTGGGCTTGCCACATTCTGACATCAGTGTCTGTAAATATTTTTGCCATGCCCACATAAATTGCATCTTCATTTATGTTTTTTTCAGCTTCCAGAAAACACCATTAGTTTGCTTATTTCTCCTCACACAACAAAAAACGGGTATGGATCATTAGGTCTATAGTAAAAAGGTAGACAGTGTTTAGGTAGACAATACAAGTTAGACAGGCAATAGGTCGACAGGGTCTGAAGGTCAACACTCTAAAGGTCGACTAGTAAGAAGGTCGACAGGGTCATTAGGTCAACACAGAATTGGTCAACATGTTTTTTTTGTTTCCTAACCCTTATCTTCACCCTAACCCTCCCCTTGGTGCCTAACCATCCCTCCTGGTGCCTAACCATCGGCGTAGGGACCTCACCCTAACCATCCCTTCTAGTGCCTAATGTTAACCCTCCGGTATGTACCCAACCCTCCCTCCTGGTGCCTAACCCTAACCGTTGGGGTAAGTGCCTAACCATTGGAGTAAGTTCCAAACCCTCCGGTAAGTGCCTAACCCTAACAAAAAAAACAACACATGTTGACCATTCGTGTGTCGACCTAATGACCATGTCGACCTTCTGTCCCTGTCGACCTTCTTACTAGTTGACCTTTAGTGTGCCAACCTTCAGGCTCTGTAGACCTATTGCCTGTCTAACTTGTATTGTCTACCTTTTTACTGTAGACATAATGACCGGATACCGCAAAAAAAAATCTGTCCAAAATTGGCAACAAAAAATGTTTTTTTTTTTTAATGAAACTGCCCACTTTGGCACTGGCACGCTTGCTTTCGCCCAAACACCCCCGTCACCACCCACAAACGGCTCTTCCTGTCAATCACTCTGTCTGCGTATCCTCTGCGATTCCTGTCCCGATCGCAGTGGCTAGTTCGCGCACGTGCACTGCTATACATATGCATGTGCAGTACGCTACAATCGACCGATTGCGTGCATATAAGCAACTGCATTCCTTGCTGAACCAGTACACAGACGCACTTACATTTGTATGCAGCAGCTGCAGGTCGCTATTGGGGGCAGGCACATCACATCATTAAGCTCCGCCTCCTCGCATCATAATATCGCGATTCACCAGGTGATATGGGGGTGGGGCTTGTGGTGAAGGGGAAATTGGTCCGTCAGGGGGGCTTCTAGGTACTCAGAAACCCCCCCTGTGTGCTCTAGTGTGGGGGCTCCTCTGTGTGTGGGGGGTACCCCGTGACAACAGTGCACCAATGAACAACAGCATTAATTGAACAGGCGTTAGAACTCATAAAGATCCCACATTGTACTAATAATATCCCCAACTATTCCACGTTACATTAATATCCCCCACAGTTAATAAGGAGCCATCACATAACATAATATGCTCCACCAGCCCCCACATTTAGCAGAGAGCAAACATTTAACATTAAATCCCCACAAAACATTAATACCCACATACAATACACACATCAGCCCCAACATAACAACAATACTTTCCCCACAGTTCCCACTTAACATTAATTCCCCCACAACACTCTCACCTGCTCTTAAGTATTATACAAAGCAAGGAGACTTGGCTGCCTGCTTCCATAGCTGCACCAGCTCGTGTGTGCAGAGGGAGAAGAGAACAGAGGGGATGGAAAGAAGGTGAGTGGAGGGACAGATGGCTGATCCGTGGTGCAGCACATGGGTTGGTACTGAGGGGAATTGGAGTAGTAAGGGAATAAAAGTACATAGGAAGGAAATGAATGGTAGGAGAAGACAGGAGTATTGAGGAGAGGGATGGAAGGAAATGGAAGGGAAGCAGAGAAAAGGAAAAGGAAGGGAGGAATGTTGAGCCATGTCAGGACACATAGGTTGCTGGTCCTGGGTTAGGGCCTAGTCTGGGAGGTGTGGCAGAAGGGGCGTTCCTTGCCTGCAAGGGGGGGCATTTGTTCCCCTCAGCAGCACAGCAACCCCTTAGTGACATCACTGCCCAGCCTACAGAATATCCTCCCAATAATCCAACCCACAGCAAAACACAGCACACGTTGTCTGCAAAGATTAAACACAGACAACTAGAGAGCTTCCCCCCCCTGCAGCCTAACATTAACCGGGTCATGTGGTTGTGATATCATTAGAGGTCCTTTAGCCCACTTGGAGCTAGCATCTACCCTCGCTCACTGAATTGTACATCATTATCTATCAGGGCTTCTTATTGTCGTCAATGGGCAATTCATTCTCAGCTCTGCAGATTCTGCCAATTCACTGGTGTCATCCCCTTGTATGGTGTCACCAGGTGCAGTCCGCACCGCCCTAGTGATGCCACTGAGTGCACCTATCGATGGACTTCCCTGCTCTGGGGAATGGCAGGCGGCAAGTCATTTAAGTAAGGGGGGTGCAGCTTAGCCAGTTGCTGGGGGAGGGGCTAAGCTCCATGCCCCCTGCACAGAGGGGAAATTATTGGCACCATAGTTGCCTTTGGTGGCAAACTATCGATGGTTGTTAACCAGCCTCCAGGAAAGAGAGCATTGGCTGGACCAGAGACAGCACTGATAACTGGGCCTAGATTTCCTAGCAAGTGATTTGGCCCGGGGAAGCACTCATTCCTACAGAATTGATTTCATAAATATACTGGTTCAGTCCACAAAATGGCTACCTCCACTATGCTGCGGTGATGGATGCTCTATTAATACCGTTTGCTATAAATCATAAAAACAAAGCAGTTATTTATTTTTAAAACAGATGTCAGCTTCTGTGGTGTGACTGCTATTGTCTCCAGGGCCCAATAAATCATGTATGACTTTGTTCTATGCAAAGAATATAGCAGAAATGACAGTCTCCTTTGTAAATTAGTATTGAACATAATGGATACTATTTATTTCTTTCCTCATTGTAGAGATTTTAAAAACCCTTTTTATCATTACCTGTTTATTAAATCATTTCTGTAGAATGTATTTTACAGGCCTGTGATCTATTATAATATATAATTTGGAAGAGTTCACAATGGCGATTGTTGTTTGTGCAACAAGTTTCAAATGGAATGGTATCGATATACCGGCGGCTCTTCAGCCTGACAGGAGGAGATCCCGATGAGGGAAGGTAAGTACTCTAACCCTGCCCTCTCCCCCCGGTGGTGCCTAACTCTAACCCCCCCTCCTGTCACCATAAACCTAAGTCTTTCGAGGGGGTGCCTAACCCTAACCCCCCCTCCCCAGTGGTGCCTAACCCTAACCCCCATAGCCTAACACTAACACTCCCGGGGGTGCCTAACCCTTACCCCCCCTCCTGGCACCCTAAACTTAAGTCTCCAGGGGGGGTGCCTAACCCTAACCCCCCAGTGGTGCCTAACCCTAACCCTCCCTCCCCACAGCCTAACCCTAACACTCCCAGGGGGTGCCTAACCCTAATTTCCCCCCAGGTGTGCCTAAACCTAACCCCCCCTTCCCCGGGGACATGACAATACTCACCCGCCCTGTGGACGTTCAGGATTCCATCAGTTCGGGATGCCAATGCCGGTATCCTGATCTAATTCGGGATATCGGCGTCAGTATTATACAGAGAGGTGGGATTCCGGTGTCGGTATATCGACACCCGGCATCCCATCCACCGGCAATATCACTACATCCCGTTTCAAACTACAGTACTGCTAAGCTTATGGCTTTATAAGAAGTTTTTAAAAATAACACTTAGCTGATAAAATGATAAATCTTATGACTTTACTTACGTACGTGTATATATGGATTTGTCACTTGTGCAATTTTATTTTATGACAAGGCTGTCTCCTGTGATGAAGACAGAGCACTTCCTCGCTGCTGTGATTTCATGTCAGCATGCTTCTCTGTCTGCTGGATCCAGCTTGTAAGGAATAAAAGCAACATTTCGTTCAATCAACAGCCAAATTATCGTGTGTGTGATATTTACACAACACTTTATACCTTTCCGTATTTATAAAAAACCTCAGGAAACATTCACTCTCAAACCCCCCAATTTCCGTACCATGCAGTGATTCTGTTGCACAGAGATGAACTGTGAGGAGGAATATGCTACAGCACTTCAGGAGTCGTGATGAAGTAATTAATACAAATTAGCAATTGCTTCATATGAGACACTCTTTCCTTAATTGATTCTCTTAGACATCCAATTGAGGAACACATCCAGAAAATGTCATTAGTAAGCTCGGCCTGTCTCTTGGGTTCACTTAAGTGCAATACAGTTTTTTTTATCTTTTGTGCAAACACACCTAAATTGCTGCTGTCATATAACTCTGTGTTTGTACTTGGTGGTGGTTTTCCCCTTAACATCGTTTGCGACCATGCTAGGCTGTGCATTACCGGACATGGTCCCGTCCTCTCAGTATCCTCCCCCAGTGTCTGCCGTGCTGCCGGTCACTGCTGATTGGGCAGCCCGGCGCCAAGTTAGGCCAAGTACATGTATTTATAAACTATCCAACATCATTTAAAAAAAAGGAGCCGCCGCCATCGTAATTCAAAGTTGCGATGTCCCAATATAGCGCTGACCGATATATTAAAAATCTATATTAATGTTCTATTACCAAAAAAAATATATAATTTTTTTGTTTTAATTGTGTTGGATACGTTATAAATAGATGTTTTTGGCCGAATTCAATCATAAAAAACCCCCAACAATTTCTGAGCAGTTTTTGGAAAAAGTATTGGCTTGGCATTATGCTGAGCATCTGGTAAAGCATGCTGGAACTTGTAGTTTCACAACAGCTGGAGAGCCACAGATTGGTCACGCCTGCGGTAAAAGTTCAGAACATAGGGTACACTATATATTCCGATGCTGTAGGAGGTCAGGGAGAGAGATGCTTAAGAGCCCCCAGTGCCATGTCGCTTCCATTGCTTGATAATTAGAGTATGATACCAGATAGCCTGCTCATGGCTCCCATTACTCCCCTGCTAGAGCCGTTCTCCATGTACAGACACTTGTGTGCCGAATGTGGCCTGCTGTCTTGGAGTTATCCTGGACTACTCCCTCTCCTTCAAACCACATATCCAGAACCTCTCACAGTCCTGTCATTTCCATCTCAAAAATATTTTCAGGATCAGACCCTTTCTCATCCAGGATGCTACTAAGACCCTCATACACTCACTGGCCATCTCCAGACTACTGTAACATCCTCCTATCTGGCCTCCCTGACTACTGTCTCTCTCTTCTCCAGTTTGTCCTCAATGCTGCCGCTCGACTCATCTTTCTGCCCAAATATCTGCCTTCCCTCTCCTACAAGCCCTCCACTGGCTTCCCTTCCCCTTCAGAACCCAATTCAAGGTTCTCACACTCGCTTACAAAGCCCTCACACATTCTTCTCCCATTTACATCTCTGACCTCATCTCCTTTCATCTCCCTTCACTCTCCTGCCTGCCCTCTTAGTTCAACAAATGCACGCCGCGTCTCATGCCAACTGATTACTTCCTCCCACTCCCGCCTCCAAGATTTTGCCCGTGCTGCTCCCTACCTTTGGAACTCTCTCCCTCTTCCCATCAGACTCTCCACCTCTCTACAGTCCTTCAGATGGGCTCTCAAGACCCACTACTTCATCAAAGCCTTCCAGCTCTCATCCTAACCTGCTACTCCATGCTCCCTCCTCCCTGTCTACCCCATCTGTGTCAAGCCTGTTTTTCTGAACCTCCCCTTAAGAATGTAAGCTCTTGCAAGCAGGGCCCCTCTACCCTCTTGTGCTTCTCCTTATTTTATTTTCATCTACTTCTTACTCCCCACTAGGGCAGCTAACACTTGGGTGCTTATGCTCTGTTGCTTATGGTCACCAATGTAGCAATTTATATTATCCATGTCCTTGTCCTGCATTGTATTGTATTGTATTGTACGGTTAGTCACATTTTTGGTTATGTATTTTGTAAGGCACTGCGGAACACTTGTGGCGCCATATAAATAAACTATAATAATAATAACAATAATAATAACAATGGTAAGGCTCCCTAATCATAATGACTTGTATTAATATGCCCTTGTTATAAAGGGGATTCGCATCCTCTGATATATTTGGTATTTTACTTACCTAGTTACCCATTCTCACCTACCACCAAAAGGCTGGTGGACTGGAGCCTGGAGAACCATATGAAACTGTAATGGCAAAGCTTTGTAAGTTAAGTAAGTCAGGCAGCTGATTATTCTGGCCAATCCAAAATGTTAATATCGTTAATGGAAGGAATTTATCTTACACCAATACTTCTTGACTAGTGCCAGCACTGTTCATAAGCATCACCAGCTTCTGGTATATTGATCTGATTGCAAAACTGCAAAGCACACGTCAGAAGTATTGCTGGTAACAGGTCTAAGGGTTGAGGTACAATATCACCTCTTGGCACTTCTGCTCAAAACAGCAATCTGGACTGAGGGGCAATATCTGAATGTAGTCCTTGGCCTTAACTCACAGCCAAGGATTGCACAGCACAGACAAAGGTTTGAATCCAGGTTTGTCATGTTTATTGTTTTGCCGTGTTTTTTCCCTCTGCCTTTCCTCTAAGAACTCTATAATCTCCTAAAGACCACGGTCTGTACACCCCCATTATTTTACAGCCTACTTACCCACTGATTTGGACTCACGTCCACCACAATCCTACTTTCTCCCACTCTTTTAAGATGACATGATCCATTACGGCTAGTCTCAAGGCAAGCTCCTTGGTCAACACAAGTGAGTTTCTATGTACTACTACCCCGTCCTACCTTTTACTGAGAACAACAATTCTTCACTCCAGCAGTCATTTGCCGGACCTACAAGGGGACATTTCATGACAAAAACATTGTTTTGTATAAACTATTATACAGATAGCGAGATTCACTTAATACATTCTTTTTTTTATTGTTTTGCTGTTTTTATGATTCATTTATTCATTTCGATTTTATTCTTACACTGGGGCTTAAGCTATTCTTTTTACTGCAATAATTATGTTTGTACTTTATATATTTTGTATTATTATAAAACTTTCCAAAGTTATTCCTACTATAAGTATACATCATTTCTATTCATAGTGCGGGAGGCAATGTGCGGCATGGGTATTAGTGTTAACTTTCTATAAGAAATGTATTTTATGCTATTATACATGTTAACGACAGAATACATGCATACCTATACAGAAAGTATTTGTGGGGTTTTTTATTGAAAGAGTTAAAACTGGCATAATAGGACTGTGAGGTCTATTTACTAAGTCTTGGATGGAGATAAAGTGAACGAAGATAAAGTACCAACCAATCACCTCCTAACTGCCATGTCACAGACTGTGTTTGAAAAATGACAGTTAGGAGCCGATTGGTTGGTACTTTATCTCCGTCCACATTATCTTCATCCAAGGCTTATGCGGGCCATACACGGTGCGATATAGTAGCCGATCCGACGGATTGGCACGATATAGCTGCTATATCATACTGTGTACGGGCATTATATCGTCCCGTGCGCGCTCCCGTGGGGTCGTACATTGCATCCTTAGATCTCACGGAAAATTCACTCGATCAGGGGCGCGATGTACGACCCCATATTGCGCTATGCGGGTGAGGGAGGGGGTGCCGGCATATCAGGCGGTCGGTCACCACTTCGCTCCGTGGGCCTGATTCAGAGGCGCTCGCAAAAAGCGAGCACTCACTCTGAATCAGGGCGGGCCGGTGTTTTTTTTTACACCGGCCTCTTGGCCGCTCGCTAAGCTGTGGGTGACCACCCACAGCTTTTGCGAGCGGCTAGGTGATGGTCGCGACCATCGAGGCTTGCGACGAGACCCTTGTGGTAGAGTCTCGTTCCCACAAGCCCCAGTGAGCTTCCTGCTCTAATAGAGCAGGAAGCTCTCCACTGACATCACTGGTGATGTCAGTGGTGCCTCCCACAAACGGCAGGCGTTCCTTCGGGGACGCCTCCGTTTGTGTAGCCTCCCCGCCTACAAAACGGGGCGAGCTGTCGCTCAACATCGACAGCTGCCCCGTTTGTAGCGAGCCCCGGAGCGAGAGAATTTCTCTCTCTCTCCGGGGCTTGCGCCGCTCGTGCGCACTGCCTAACAATCGACCCGCTTGCGAGCGGGTCTGAATCAGGCCCCGTGTGTGGGGACTGCTCGATATGTCGGGCATCGGATCGGCCGTCGTCATACATGGTGCATATCACACCGTGTATGCCCCGCTTTAGTAAATAGACCCTGTGTCTGGCTCTGTGTCTTTGGGTCTCTCACAAACATACCCACAACATGCAAATTCACTGAACTCCAAGCAGTCCATTTGCATCAGTAACAGGCTGATAACATCATGAAAAAAGGGGAACTACATTAACCCCTCAATCAGTGCACAATACCACCATGGACAGCAATTATTGCTTTGCTTTTCTCCTCTGCAAACTGGCACTACAAGTCTTTACAAGCGTATGGGAATTTAATTCATATGTGCTGCATATGGGCATAGACACCCCTACAGGATATATATTTCATAGGTACCATTAAATTAAATATATCATCATCTTGGTTAATGCACAGTCTGAACCCAAAGTAACTGAAGCCTGAAGAAGCAATATCATTTAAACCCTGGATCCACTCAACTCTTCTGGTGTTCCCCCCTCCTCCACAGAGTCATTGGGTCACACCAGTGATAGTCCACCCTGGATCAAGCAGAATTTCCAGTCAGATAGAGACATGTGGGGTCAGGACACGGTCCAGCACACACAAATGATTTTCCAATAACAATTAGTTGGGCTGGAGAGAGATGAATAATCGTCTGTACCCAGATTGATTTCAGATGCCTGGAAAGCCGTGCATGAAAACCCCACTCTGTGTAATAAAATCTCAGTCTGCACATTGCCTGCTTGGTAATTAGGGTTAGAAGCTGGGAATGGATAAAGACACTTAAGTGTAATTTTACTGTTTATCATGAACGCGTAGACAGCTATATTTTTCCCCATATATTAACCCCTCTTTCGCTGCAACGGCTTGTTTACAGCAGCAAAGGAACCCACATTCATCTCCATATAAGGGCCTAATAAATATTCAAGAGCCCAGACAGCTATTTAGTCACAGCAGAGATTTATGAAACTGACTGGTCAGGTTTTTTCTGCAAAACACACCTGTGCATTTACCCTGAGGCTGCACACTGGCTGGGTAACACATAGGCCCCGATTCATACCCACTCGCTAGGCCTGTGGGCGTATTTTTTATTTTTTGTCTCCGGCCGCTTGCAAAGCTGTGGGAGCCCACCCACAGCTTGTGCGAGCGGCCAGGAGACCATCGCGATAATCGCCACCATCAGCCTTGTGGTAGGGTGTAGCTGCCGCAAGGCCGAGTGGACTTCCTGCTTTGTATATACCGTCCTAAATTGCCAGACGCACCTGTGAAGCAGCATATCCTGTATTATGGTGCATCGTCTGTTTAGGTATGGGGTAAATGATTACAGAATCTCCAACTGCAGCCATTGTGCAGGTAATGATAATTTGGCCTAGTACATGATGCCCCTTAGGGTGAGTCATCCACCACACGACCTCAGCAAGTTGCAGAATCATACCATACCACCAATACTGCATGTACTTAAGCTGGCCATACACCAGACCAACTTTCCACCAACCATCTAACTTATACCCCTTTTCCACCAAAATACCGGGTCTGACCCGGAGTTGGAACAGGGTTCCTATCCGGATCAGACCTGGAATTTATCCGGCGCCGACTCGGGATATTCCCGAGTCGGCGCCGCTCACACCGCAGTCGGGTCTGCACAGACCCGGCTTTTCCGGCGTGAAAGTGGACGTTTGGAGATGACGTCATTTCCAGGCACCACTGAAGCCAGACCAATCGGCCGGCTAGCAGCGCACTCCAGGTCATCGTGACCCGGAGTGCGCTGTTCTCACAGCAGGGTTTCACGGGCTACGCACGTGTTAAACCCTGCTATTTACCTGGGTTGGATTGCCGGGTCACTCGACCCAGCGATCCAACCCTTACCCCTTTTACACCAAGGAGCTGCCCGGGTTAACCCTGCAATAACCCGGGTTTTAGCACCGGTGTAAAACGGGTATAATACCCCTTTTACACCAGAGCAAAAACCTGGGTTTTTGCTGAGTCTACCCGGGTCGCAGCTCAGTGTAAAAGGGTCCTGAAAAATAACCCGGGTCAAGTGACCCAGGAATCCTACCCAGGTAGCTATCAGGGTTGGACCCACGATGGACCCGGGTAATGGTGCCGTGTAAACGGTACAACCCTGGTTATCCGACCTGGGTCATGCCTAAAATGAGCTAATTTGTGGTTGTGGAGCAGTCACCTCCCACTTTTTATGACCTCACAGGTTTAGCAGGGCAGACCTGGGTTCAGTGTGAACAGGGCCATACTTGCCTACTTTTGAAAACTAGTTTCAGGGAGATATGGTGGTAGCATAATGTGACAGAGGTCTCATTGGCCCCTTCTAATTAGATTGGAGGCCACACACCTGTCTGTGCACACACAGTGCAGCGCTGCTGATCAGTGAGTGCAGCGCTGCCGGCTCCGCTCTACTCTGCCTCTGCCCGCCGCCGCCGCACCTCCCAGCCACAAGCACAGCTTCCTGACTAGCCGGCCACCGCTACCCAGAACCCTGCGGTGGCCGGCCCTTAAGTATCATGGCGTCATGGGTCGTGACGTCATGACGTCCCCTCCGTAAACTCCGCCCCCCGGCAGTCCGGTTTGCGCATGCGCAGTAAAGGAGGGTTAGAAATAATCGGGAGATTCGGAAATGTTTGCGGGGGAGCGGGAGGGTTAATTAAAAAACGGGAGACTCCCACTAAAATCGGGAGGGTAGGCAACACTGGACAGGGCTGACCTGGGAGTAACCCAGATCGAAGGTGCAGCATAAATGGGGTCTGACATGGGTTGGAACCATGTCCAAATATCCATGTCAGACCCAGGTTTTTGGTGGAAAAGAGGTATAATTGGTTGGTTGGAATGAAAATCCGGTAATGCTTGGGAGCAAATGACAATCAGCAATTTACTGCCAAACACCAGAAAACACAAAAAAGGTCATTCAGGCAAGTTGGTTAAATCCGCTTGATTTAAAAACTTGTCAGAACAACAGCTTTCGTCTGTATTCCGGTGTTTGGGAGCAAATGACTGATTGTCAACTGTAAAACCTGGTTTATTACTAATAATTACCTTATTATAGCACAGTGGCGCAATTGTTAGCTTGCTGCCTCACAGCACTGATGTCTTGGGTTTGATTCCCACCAAGGCACTATTGGTGTGGAGTTTTGTAAGCATCCTCCTGTGTTCCTGTATCCTCTCACAATCCAATAAAATACTGGTAGTTTAATTGTCTTCTGACAAATTATTAACCCTAGTGTATATGTGACATGTAATATGGAATATAGATTTCACTAGGGCAGTGACTGATGTAAATGACTAAATATTATCTGTAAAGCGCTGCGTTATATGTGTATATATTACTGTTAATAAATAAATAATGATGCATCTCACTCTTTGGACCAACATATACCAGGGATTGGTAGCATAAGACCATTTTCAGAATGATAGGCGCTAGGTATAGCCCTTATAGATAGACAAGGCTGATTCTGAATTGGACTCATCTGCGTCCGATTTTCCATACGCCAGCCTGCTTACTAGCTCATGCTGATAAGTAAGCTTCCACATATCCATGCATCTGCCCGTGGAATGCGCTTACCACACACTGCTATTCCATCTACTGCTGCAACCATCGTTATCAGCTTCTGGACATGTACCTAATCCATGCTGGGTGCAAAGGATCGTCTGAAATGGACATCCCACCTCGCTACTGAAGTTGGCAGTTGGATCGTCTATTGTATACAGAGGGGTAAATTTACTAAAGTGAGAGTTTTTCAAAGTAAGTTTTAGAAGAGATGTTGCCCATAGCAAGATTCTAGCTACTGTTTTCTAGGAGGGGCTGGTTAAATGTTAAGTAGAATCTGATTGGTTGCTATGGGCAACATCTCTTCTAAAACTCACTTCTAAAAACTCTCACTTTAGTAAATTTACCCCTGAGAGGGGAAGCGGCAGTAGGCAGGGGAATTACAGCCACAAACACTATAACATTAAACTCAATAATAACCAAGTGTGATAAACGATGTTCATTTTAGGAGCCATAAAGACATTTTCTGGAGCCAGTGAATAAATGAGTAATTTCATCCTAAAACCTGATTATACCATGAGGGGCATCCTATTTACAGCAATGTTTTTTTTCTCCCAAACATAATTCAGAATAGTACTGAGGGCCCGATTCAGCACGGATCGCAATTGCTACCGCGTACGCAGATCGGCCGATTATTGCTTAGCAGGTATGCACCGCACTGCGCGTGTCGATCACACTGCGATTATGTATGCAGACAGGAATGCATTGCAGAGTGAGTGGCAGTCTGTGAGTGTTTGGGGGTGGTGACGAGGGAGTGGTTGTAGAAACGCAGGCATGCCTGTTCGTTGGAACGCCATTGCATGGGGCGTGCATTGCATGGGCGGACGCTCTGCAGTTAGCGGCCACTGATTGGCTGGCGGGACGTGCAAACCCCGTTCAGTCCCGTCAGCTGGCATTCACGAGGTATCTGTATGTGTGGCAACACACATACAGTTACTGGGTCCGTCTAGTCGGGATTCATTTTTTTTTTTTTGCCAAGTCCCGGAGATCCTACGGAGACCAGCGCCAGGATATAGGTGAGTATAGAATCTTTTTTGCAGCTACAGCCGTGGAATCTACTGGAGAAGAGGACAGAAACATCTGGCAGCAGGTAAGTCATACATGCCTACCCTCCCGGTTTTCGCGGGAGGCTCCCGATTTTTTGGGTAACCCCCCGCACCCCCGGAAGGGTAGGCATTTCTCCCGCATTCTACCCACTTCCTAGTGAAGTGGGCAGAATGAGGAGAATAACCGCAGCGATCGCGGGTCTCCGTGAAGGGGGCGGGGCTTAGGATGTGATTCTGCATGAATCACAGCATTAGGCCCCGCCCCCTATGTAAATTTTACCCAATCGCGGCAGTTTTGCCGCGAGGGGGCGGGGCTTAATGACGCAAATCGTTAGGCCCCGCCCCCATCAGCCCCTTGCTGCTTCTCTTACCTGGGCTTCTCCCGGGAAGAGATTGTTGAAAGTAGGTAACTATGAGGTAAGTATGTGTGAGTGGGTAGGTGTATGCAATAAACTTTTACTAGTCACGGTGTGTGTGTGTTCTGTATTTATTTAACTATTTATTTTACAGTGGGGGTACGGTTGCCAGCCGCTTGCTGGCACTTGTAGTTCCACAAGTGCCAAAGGGCAGGCATGCTGGCACCTGTAGTCCCAGTGTAAAATACAATAGTTTAATTCTGTTCTTTACATCATAACCCCCGTACCCAATGCTCCAGGGCTTCAGTCCAAGCCTGGGGTTTCGGGGAGGGACCCCTTCTTGGGGGGGTCCCCTGAGATACCCCGGCTTGGCCTGAGCGGCTTGGACTGATAATACTTTGGCCACGGAGCCCCGTAAATAGGGACTCCGGGCTGTAGCATTACAGCCCAGCCGTTTTGGGTCCGGTGCTGGTTTTAAATATAGGAGGGTACCCTACGCAATTTTTTCCCCCCTATATTTAAAACCAGGTCTGGTCCTGCAGCCTGGTGTTGGTTTCTAAATTACGGTGGAACCCTACTCATTTTGTTCCCCGTAATTTTAGGAACCAGGACTGGCTGGCAAGTCCGGGGCTGGTTAAGCTTTAGAGGGGGGGGACACCTTATGTAATTTTTTTAACAAACATTTAATCCGTTTTTTTTTTACAGCTACAACACAAGCAGCTTACACATATCTCACTGATATGTGCAGGCTGCTTGCTCTGCAGAGTTTTGCAGAGAGAAGACACTGCAATCTCGGGTGAGTAATCTCCTGCAAACCCTGCTACTCGGGGGAGAAATCTCCTGCAAACCCTGCTACTCGGGGGAGTAATCTCCTGCAAACCCTGCTACTTGGGGGAGAAATCTCCTGCAAACCCTGCTGCTCGGGGGAGTAATCTCCTGCAAAACCTGCTACTCGGGGGAGAAATCTCCTGCAAACCCTGCTACTCGAGGGAGAAATCTCCTGCAAACCCTGCTACTCGGGGGAGTAATCTCCTGCAAACCTGCTACTCGGGGGAGAAATCTCATTCTGCTTCACCATCGGACATCTCACTCTCAGCTAAACTCACTTCTTGGTAAATTTGAGATTCTCAGGAGCCTCAAATCACCCGAGTTTCGGTGTAGCTAATCGAGTTGAAAAAAAAGCAAACTCTCACAGACTCGATTCTTAGTAAATTTACCCCTAAATGTTTCGGACAGCCAGGAGCAGAGGGTACAGGGATTCTTCAGTCCCCTTTAGAGATCAGATAAACAGGAAAACTTTCCTCTGGCACAGATGGTCATGGGGAAAGATATATATTGTGTAATACAATACGTTCACAACAGATTGTGAGTGACAATTCTGATGAGGTTCTGCTCCCCTGCTTATGGTGAGAATTAGCGCCTTGTAGAAATCCCCTCTCTGCTGGGTCTTTAATCGATCACATGGATCAACCTCCAGCACGGTTATATGAAAGACAGAGGTGGTATACATACAATATACTGTAATGCTTCCTGAAGATCAGAGAACGCATACCTTAGAACATTTTGAACACCTGATGAAGGTGAAGTGCACATAGGCCCTGATTCAGAGCCGGACGCTCTGACCAGAGCGCTCGCTCTGAATCAGGGCACACCTCCATTAAAATGGAGCGTCCTCCTGGACGCTCGCATAGCTGTGGGTCACCACCCACAGCATATACGAGCGTGCAGGATGATGGTCGCGATGGTCTTGACCATCGCGACCCTGCGAGCAGAAGCCTGCGGTTGAGTTTCTCAACCACAAGGCCAGGAGTGATTTTGGGTCTGGGCCGGCTTCTGACGGTAGGCGTTTCCTTGGGCGTACTGTCAATCAACATCGACAGCACGCTCCCTTTGATCAGACACTACGAGTGAAGGAAAGTCCTTCGCTCGTCGCGTCTCGCGCATGCGCACGACGGAGCTCCCTCCGTCGTGCGCATGCGCAGTGCAGACCATCGACCCACTTGCGAGCGGACAGCCGCTCGCAAGTGGGTCTGAATCAGGGCCATAGTGCAGAAATAACCCTTCTGCTAGGCCTTTAGAAGTTTAGAGCAGCATTGCATGTATTAGCTTGTAAAAGCATTCCTCAATGAATAGTTCACTAAACTTTTATTCTGTATGATGTAGACAAGTCCATATGAAACAACTCACAATCTCACCTTAAATTTGTTCAGCTACAGTTTTGGATGGAATTCTAGGAAAAGATCTGTAGTATTGATCCTAACAGAGCCTTGCACACATTAAAATGTGAGAATTGTCCCAAGACACAGGCTACTACTAGGGAAGGGGATAGATCCCCTTCCGTTTCTGTACGATGACGTCATCTGCCAGTGTCCAACGTCATTCCTACCATCCAAGTGGGCATAGAGGGGGAATATAATAATGTGGCGAGCGAAACGAGCCTGCAAGGGGCCAACTTTCTAATTTTCGTGAAAAGTGTGGGCAGAAACCTCCACTTCCGCCCTCACTCACGTCACTTCCAGGTACGACTAGTGAAAGGGATTTATACTCTTCTCTACTACTAGCTGAATGTCCATTTCCTGGTTCTTGGAAAACTGCTCCTCCACTAGCTGAGCTCGTTTTGACATGTAGGTGCACTCATGTATCTAATTCACACTCAGGGCCTGATTCAGAGGCGCTCGCAAATAGCGAGTGCTCGCTCTGAATCAGGGCGGGCGCTGGTTCTTTTAGTTGCGGCCTCCTGGCCGCTCGCATAGTTGTGGGTGATCACCCACAGCTATTGCGAGCGGCCAGGATGATGGTCGCGATGGTCAAGACAATCGCGCCCATCGTGGCTTGCGATGAGACCCTTGTGTAATAGAGCCAGAAGCTCTCTCACTGACATCGCTTGGGAACGCCTCCGTTTGTGAAGCCACCCCGGCCACACCTACTAAACGGGGCGAGCTGTCGATCAACATCGACAGCCGCCCCTTTTGTAGTGAGCCACGGAGCGAGTGATTTTTGCGCTCGCTCCGGGGCTCGCGCGTGCGCACTGGGCCAACATCGACCCGCTTGCGAGCACTATGCGCTTGTGAGTGGATCTGCATCAGGCCCTCAGCTCAGAAGTCCTCTATGGGCCATATTCAATTAAACTGTGGCAAGCTGATGACGTCATTTTCGCCGATTTCACTTATCCCCGTATTCAATTTGTCCGACATTTCGCCGGTGCGAAAAGTCTATGCATTGGGAGCAGCGAAAAAGTATCACCTATGAATAAGTGGCGAGAACAATTGCAGAATTGGGGTTTTGCGGTGCAGACTTCCCAAAACAACCCTGCCCCCTTTGGACAGGCCCCCAAAGGTATTCTGTGTCAAAAATGTTTTAAAAAGTACCACATGACACCCCAAAAAAGGTATTTTCATTTCTGGGGCAAAAAACAAAAAGCTGGGGGACAAACTTCTAAACTAGCGAAATAGACTCAGGGGGGGTCCCCAAGTATGCCCAACGTGTTTTTTTTATTGCAGGTGGTTGCAGCAGGTGGATTTTTCAAAATTCATATTAGCCACTTTGAAATATGCTAGTACCCATTTTCATGTACCCCAAATTTGATGGGACTACTTATTTTCCCCCCAAAAAATTGCTAAATACTATTCTTCACCACTTTACCAAAGACGCTAAATAGCACCTATTGAGACCATATAAAAACCCCAAATACCTTTTGCAGGGCTATTCGGGGGTACCCATAATGAACCCCCATGTCAGAGCATCTTTAGGGGGTGTCAGGCTGATTTCCCCAAAAATGACAGCACTTTTTGCTTATTTTGTTATCGCCGGCTCCCGTTTTCACTGTTTTGGAATTGAATACGGGGATAAGCGAGGACGATCGCGATAACTTTTCATCGGGAAAACCTCCGATGACCGCGAAAAGTCTGGCAATGGACTTTTCGCACCAAATTGAATACGGCCCCTATGTGTCAACTTCTCCCATTGGATGGTGAAAACTGTGGCACCAACAAATAAAACTTTCTTCACTCACAAATCCTACACTTACTGTACCTATAAAAACAGATGCATTTGTGCAAAAGTGATGTCACAAAGTCGCATTTATACCGCCGTAAGACTTTTGCATGGTGATACATTTAGGTTAGTGAGGATTATATGTGTGAACCTTTTTAGAGCAATTCTGCACTAAAACCAAAGCTATTGTCTCCCTAGTTAGACTTGCGATCACTGGCAGAGATAGGGGAGTCAATTACAGAGATTTAAAACATGCAAATTAATTTGTGGATCAGCTCTGATTCGGGTTACTCAGATTCGTGAATTGAGGCATCATTTACAAATCGTGCATTCAAATTCAGTTGTTTCTGCACAGACAAAATTTCTGAGCTGTAATAGGTTGCTACTGACTTGTTGCTATGGTTTTAGTGGAAAGTTAGGTCTTTGATAATACTAGTACACAACTCTCAGTCTGCCCATAGGTGGGATCCTGTTTTGGCTATGGATTCAGTCAAGAAAGAGCGACTTATGTGCACATTTGTCACAAGGGATATTTCTCAATGTTTTCATTGGTGAAGAAGGTACAATAGAAAGAGACAGAATAAACACAGCTATGAATAAGCTACTTGTAACTTATTTCTGCTTTCTTTGTTATTCTACCTACAGTATGCAGTGGTGTGACTAATAGCCCCCACTCTTAGGGGCCTATGTATTAATAATCGCGGTACTTCCGCGATTATTAACGTCCCAACTCGTTGGTAATATTTTCATTTTTTATTGAAATTATCTCGGCTATGTACTACCGGGAACTGACAGGGACAGCGGTTGCGGTAACCGCTCTCCCTGCGAGTTATATACCCGGTATTTCGGAGAAGTCTTTCACTGAAGTGGAAGACTTCCCCGGGGGAAGCTGACACTACGAATGCGCACAGTGTCAGCTTATGGGACTGGCCGGTGGCTGCGGGGGAGAGATCAAAAGATCTCTCTCCTGCCCCTGTAGCCCCCATAGGCAAACAGTATCTGAAGATGGTGTAAACTACCGGTACTAAACTCCGAAAAGCTTTGCTTTTTGGAGTTTAGTACATAGGGGTCAGATTGTAGTACTCATTGATAATGATGGGGACTGCAATCTGAAGTGCTAATTTGCACTTTGCCGGAGATTTCTGTGAAATCTCCTGCATTGTGCTATTAGTACATAGGATCGATAAATAAAATTATTCGGAAAGTGCAGTTTCTGCATAATTTTATGTAAAACTGGTTTGATACATAGGCCCTCAAGTCACAGCAGCAATGTGAGATGTTGCATCCTAGTAACTAATATTTATACAAAATCACATTTTTTTCAGATTAATAAGAGTCAGACAACGATAACACTCAGGGTCATATTTTGTCATTCGCCAGTGGTTGTAAAAACAGTTGTGAAAACAATGGTGCCCGGCGTAAGTACCCTGGTTGCCATGATGACCTTTTGCATGGGCAGATCATAATCTGGCTATCTTTGGCATTACCAAGGTACAATAGTAAATAGCAGACCTTTCTGCAGTTCTCACTCCAAATGCATGTATAATTCCATATGTGTAACTAGTTTTAATAAGCACACAAGTGGAGACATTACTCATAGCAACCAATCAGCTCCTAACTAGCATTTATCTAGTATTTATAAGGTGAGCTGACCTGATTCATCTCCCTCTAAGGGCCGTATTCAAATAGGTGCGAAAAGCTGTTTTCGGACGTTTATTTTGCGAAAATTTAGCAATTTATATTTACTCCGTATTCAATTCCATTCCGTATTCTCCAATATAGAGAGTCAAGGCACTGAAATCGGCGATACAATTTCGTCAATGGAATAGCAGGAGAAAAAAGGTGCAAAATCTATATTTTGGGGTGCAGATGTGGGGAAACCACTCAGAACTCTTGCTACACCCCCCCCCCACTCAGAACCCTTGCTACACCCCCTCCCCCCAAAGGCCAATTCACCCACACAAAAAACAGGAACACCCCAAAAAATGCCCTACAAATTTGGGGCGAAAATGAAAAAAGCGGGGGGAAAACTTTAAAAACTAGCTAAATAAGCTTCTGGTTGTCCTCTAAGAGGGGGCCAAGTGTTTTTGGGATTGCAGGTGCTTGTATGTAGGAGGAATTTCACTTTTTCTAAAACTTCACTTTAAAGACATTAAAATATGCTAATACCCTTTTTCAAGTACCCCAAATTTGATGGAACTACTTATTTGCTCCAAAAAATACAGCTTTATGCCATTCTTCCCCACTTTTACTTAGACTCTAATAGCAAGCAATTACCACCACTTAAGTACCTTAACTAGTTCAATAAATCAGCCCATCTTTTTCTGGGGTACAGAGTGATTCCCCCAATTCTGACAGTACTTTCCGCTTGTTCTGCATTTGCAATACGGCAAAAAGCAGAGACGAACACGATAACTTTTCACGTCCAAAACACGCGATGTAGGCGAAAAGTCGGGTATGCGGAACTGTATCGCGGATGCAAAACTAATTGAATATGGCCCTAAGTCTGAGAACAAATTATTACTATGCTACCTGAGGTCTGCAAATCATAGATGCCGAAGGGTAGATTCAATTATCCCCATTTGCTCACGTGGTAATCCTGCGGCTAACTTGCGTTAACCCATAGATTCCGGGTAACTTTAAATGCCCAGAGCTATGGGTTACTGTGCTTGCGGCGCCTGCATAAGATCTTGTCGCAGATTTCTGTTCGCACCTCAGGAGGGAGTGAACATAAATCTGTGGTAACTTCAGCCTGCAGGCTGCAATTGAATATCCCCAGTCACCCCTACAAACCCGTGGTAAGCAGCGCGGCTAATTGAATCTGTCCCTTAGTTATTCAAAAATGCATGCCAAGGCTTTATTTTATTTTTTGCCACCAAATAATAGCAATCACTAACTAATATGGATATAACATTGTTGACACATAATCACTGAGGAACATTTTAATACCAGTGTTATGTTTCTGTGGATTTCCACCAGCTTGATAACAAACGGTAACACAGAATTCTATTATAATCATATCCAGGGGGTCAGGCTTTGATGGGTTTGTGCAATGTTCTATGTATGTACTGTATAACATACATACATAGAACAAAAGAATTGTGTTATGATAAAGCCAGGGGCGTTTTAAGAGAGGAGGGGGCCCGTGTGTACTCCTCGTGCGCGGCCACCTCCTCTCTCCCTGGTGGCTGGCAGCAGACTGACGCGGCTGGCCAGCCACCGGTGCATTAGTAGACTCCGGGCACTAGAGGGTACCCGGAGTCTACTGCGCATGCGCAGAATGCCGGAAAAAATGGCCGCGGCGGCCATTTTTCCTGTGTTCTGAGCAGCAGTGACACCCGACACGGGACCTCGGACATGTAAGTTTAAAAAAAATATGGGTGCTGTGTATGCGGTGCGGGGCCCCCCTGCACCCATTATAGATACGCCACTGGATAAAATGGAGTTGTATTATCAAGTTATATAGTTATAGGGGAAAGGAAAGATGTTGCGCTGTAATTCAAATGTTGTCCAGTATGGGAACCAGCTGCTGACACCTGATAGAGGGCCTGATTCAGCAAGGATCGCAGTTGCTTATATGCACACAATCGGCCGATTGTTGCGTTCTGCACATACGTATGCATCACAGTGCGCGAACTAGCTATTGCGATCGGGACTGCGATTGCAGAGTCTACGCAGATCCAGAACAGAGTGATTGACAGGAAGTGCCGTTTGAGGGTGGTGACGGGGGGGTGGTCGGGCGAACACATAAATTATGCGTGGCCATACACAGCCGTAGCACTGATAGCGTGCGTGGCTGTTAGCAATTTCTGAGTAAGGTTTGGGCTTGTGCAAGTGTGGGTATGGGTCCGATGTTACTCAATGTTACCGATTGTTTTGCCATATTGCTAAGTATTACGGATATGAGACAAGGGAAAGTGGGCGTCCTTATGTGAGGCTGTGATCGCAATGCTATACTGCGATCGCAATGCATTTGCATAGCACCGCTGATATTAGCAACTGCATTGCGTGCGCATTAGCAAAATAGTGATCCATAGTGAATTAGACCCAGAATCCTATGCCATCCAAGTGTGTTTCGCTCATAAAAACTGTATAAGGTGCCACTACAACAAGTGTCCCCTAATTGTTAGTAAATACATGTTTTATCTCAAAATTTTTAATGCAAGACTATAAATGATTCGGGGAATCTGTGACACACTGAAGCCCATATTTTAGTAACCAGTAATTTGCCTCTGGCTGGTTGAATTAACAGTAACTGTAGTGAACTGGAGCTCAAGAGAGACAGGTTTCATTCCTCTGCATGTAAATCCTGGATTCTATATTTATTACAGAGCAGCAGCTTGTGATTATTTTAATGATGGCTTCTGAAAAGATCATGTTATGCTGAATGATGCCAGATATAGCCTATTCTGCATACGTGGTGAATGCATTTCTGTTAGGATAGGGTGTTTATAAAAAGCTAGGGTTTATTTTCAGGCTTATTTCGTAAGCACAGGCACCGATCTTTAAATAAACCCTTCAGTCTATTAATAACTGGCAGAAAGCATTCCAATACAAGGGCTCCATGCTGCTCTTTTGTGTGTACCAAAGGAAAGTGAGACTGTTTGAATTGATAATCCTGGGAAGTAATCACTACTGTCCAAACACTCCTAATAATGCTAGCAGCTCTCCCCTGTAGGTTTACTTAACAGTGTTTATACTGTAGATATTACAGTGATTGGAAAACATGTGTTGTAGATAGGGAGGGTGGCAGTTGTAGATAGGGAGTGCGGCAGTTCAATTGCGGTAACCTAGCAAAAAGGGATTGGTTTACTAGAACATAGGAGCTAAGAGATGTTTGTACAACCTATGTGAAAATGTCTTCTATTTTATAATGATGTCTTGTAATCTTTATTCCAACTGAAACAGATTGTTTGAAAGGATGGCCAATTTCAGACACATATGTAGCAGGGTTTGGTGCACCATCTGGGGTGACATATCATGTAATATTATGCTGTCGGTTGTTGTAATCCCTACAACGTATTGTGGGCCTGATTCAGTAAAGATCGCTATTGCGATCGCAACTCCGTAATCGCACGCAGGTCTGCTGTGAAAAAATGCTAATGAGTACAAACGCAATGCCATTTCACTGCTAGCATAAAGAAGCCCACTGCCTCCCACTACCGCTATCTCACACCCGTAATACTTAGCAATCCCTTACAAACATTGGTAACATCGTCCCCTCGCACAATTGCAACAAGTCTGACCTTACTCGTCGCACGCCATTGCAGTGGCCAATTTATGCACGCCCCTGTAACAGCGTTAAAACGGTCAGGCATGTCTGCGTTTTACCGACCACACCCCCATCACCACCTTCAAACATTCATGGCTTGTCAATCACTCTGCGATGGGTCTGTGTAGTCTGTGTAGTCTCTGCGATCACAGCACGATCCTTCAGTGATATAATTTGGGTGGCATACATGACAGGGACCGGCTCTGCAGTTAGTATAACCAATGTTGAGAAGCCCTTGAAGTGTTAAATAGAGAGCAAGTGTGTGGAACATTAGAGGCATTATAGTAATACCCCCAATGGCAATGATTGCATGATGCCCCCATTTTCCCCAAGGTCTGCATCATGGCTTCAGCTATGGAGCTGCGAGGGGCAATCTGAGTAACTGAGATTGGCGATGGTCTCACAGATGATCCGATGCTGCATCTTAGGATGCAGCACTCGGATCTGCGATGCTGTCAGGAGGCGTCTACTTACAACAGACGACTCCTGCAGCTGTGTAATACCACATAACTATGAATCAGGCCCATAATGTGGTCAGAATTTTGCTTTGTGTTAATATCATGATTCGGGGGCAAAAAACCCCAGTAAATTATAGTAATATATGCTGCCTGTCAAACAAATATACTGTAATCTTAGCAAAGCCCATAATGAAAAGTGGTCCTTGATGGCATTGTCCTTGAGCCCTCCTACCCACCCTTATGTTGTATATTAAAAAGCACAGGCACAGTTTAACAACCAAGCACTTCAGCAACAGGGACTGCCACTTTTGTGGTTGAAGTGCATGGTTTGTTTGGGCCCCCACAAAAGAGAACATCTTTTTGGTTTGGTTAAAACAAGCAAACCAATGGGCTTAAGGCGAACAGTGTAGTTAATCATCATCACAGTCAGAAAATGTCATTATCATCCTCATCATCACTCTTAATATCATCATCACACTATTTTAGCTCATCCCCACTGGAATCCAGTTACAGAAGTCTCTGTTGCAACTGATGGCCTTTCTCATAAAATTTGTTGATCATTTTAACAAACATAAGGTTTCCTGCTGTGCTAAACACTCTTTCTGAGTACACACTGGAGGGCGAGTAGCTTAAGTAAATCCCAGCTAGTTTTAACAAGGGGTTCCAAATTGCTTTTTTCGCCTCCAAGTATTCAAAGGGACTATGTGAGATGCTAATTTGTACATTATTATTAAAACAATCCTCCACCATTCTATTGATGTTTACTGTATCAGATTGAGTCACAGCAGAGGTGTATGTAATTATGGACAATTCTCTTAAACCTGACCAGATGTCATAATGTTTCACTCTGGTGCGTTGAGTTGACTCTTGTCTTGGAAAAGGTGAGTTGTTTTCCTAGCAACAGCATTTCCAGGAAAAACTGAAGTAAGCATCGTCATGTCATGTGTCACTTGAGCTTACAACTTGCTTGCAAGAAGCTCTTTGCATCTCTTAAGATCTTTGTCAGCTGGAAAGAAAGACATTACATTGGAACATAAAGCTAGGATCAAGCATGGTTGCCAAAATGTACTGATCTAATTGCAAGATGTTGCAAACCATTTGTTCCTGGTGAAGCAAATAAATAACTTGATCTACAAGTCCAACATATTATACTTTGCGGAGTGGCTTAGTTTCATCTTCTTCTTCAACTGCTTTTGCAGTAGTTTAGTTTAGGGTATGACCTGCCTCAGCTTGTCAGTGTCTGAACTAACTTCATTGGTTACAATTTCAAATGGTTTTCAATTTCACTAGCTTGCATAAAGCAGAGAATAGTCTCCACTGTGCTTGAGTAAGGTACATCTTCCCTCCTCTCCCTATGTCATTGCTTGATTATGTATGTTAGGATGGCCTATTGCTGTTCCTCCAGTCGCTGAAGCAAATAAAAGGTGGAATTCCACAAGGTTACTACCTCTTGCTTCAGTTGGTGGCATGACAAACTGCTGTTGCAATCTTCTACATGCGGTTGCTGAATATGCCCAGAAGTTTCTACAGGCCACAGCCAGCATCTCCTGAATGGACCGATCATTTTTTGAAAGAAATTCTGAACCACCAAGTTTATTGTGTGCACAAAACATGGTACATGTTCAAATTCACCCAGTTGTAATGCTCATACAATGTTAATTTGAGTTATCAGGAATGACAAATCCTGAGATGAACGGGGTAAGCCGTTTTGCTATCACATTACTGAGTTTTTCCAGCAGATTGACACCAGTTTGCCTCTTAGCAAAGCTACAGAGAGTAGCCTGCTTGTGAATGAGCTAGGGTTGCTGCTGATGGCAATACACACAGTGCATTAACTATATTGCACACTCACGTGCAAGCTCGGTGTGGGAGAGCGAGCGTGTGCTTTCGAGAAATAACTTATTTATTTTGTGTTATGGTATTAAAAGTTCAACTTTAGTGTTCAGTTGGCTGTCACAATCATGCAATGTTTAGTTTGATCAGTACCTCTTGACCACATATCTGTAATTAAGCGGATAGTCAGTAAAATGGCATTTTGTAAGCAAACAATAACTTTTTGTTTAACATCACAATGAAGATGAGGAATTGCTGTTCTGGTAAAATAGAAATTAAATGGAATTTGGTGACCTCAAATAATCGTCTAAAACCAGATGCATTGAAGGTGAATAGCACTAGTACTGGGTTGCTCCTGTTCTTCTATAAACTGATCCATGATTGTTTTTCACACCAGGACAGGGGTAAAGCTACTGTAGTTGAACTTAACTGCCACCACACCAAGTGAACATACAATGAGATAATATATGTTGCCTCTCAAAAATACACACTCTTTAAATTGAACTATAAAAGAAGACTGGAGATCTTTTGTTTTAAAACAGTAATTTATTTTTTATTTTTTTGCAATTATTATTTTGTGGTGCAGCATCAACACAGAAGAAGTACAGTAATATATGCTGCCTCTCAAAATCACACACTCTTGAAATGCAGACTGAAGATTTTTATAGACACCAATAAAAAAAAGACAGGTTATGTGAACGTAACTCCCAGAATCTGGTAGGCTGGTATAGTCATATGAATGAATCCAAGATGACGACACCCATGCTCCGCCATGGGTACTACCAGATGGGATTTTCCAGGCCCGTGAATAGATGTGAAACCCAGAGTTTCAGGAACTCCAGGAGTGACCAGGAGTGGCATGGATGCAGAATACAAGACACCTCCAGACCCAGTAATACAATAGGCATTCTAGTGCATGAAAGAGCAGTAGCAGGATCACAACTTGCAAATAAAGACCATGCTCTGAGCCTTTCCTTGCCACTGAATGTGGTGTATGGCCTGTTGGTAATTGAAAAATTTTTTGGTTGTAACTTTTTGCTTCATAGGTAGAGATGATGTTTTCTTAAAGATTGACAAACATTGTTTAAATTTGGAGTGCTCTTTATTACACCTTCTTCTCACCCTAAACCGGTATCTTGCCTTAGGCCCCATGAGGTCTCAATCCGGCTGTAGGTCCTCCAGGAGCATAAAAAGTACATCTCTACTCTTCAGAAGGCACTTATCTCTTCCCCCCTTCTATCACAAGTGCATATATGCTTAAAGGGGATGTAGTCAACAGTCATAATACCGACAATGGCATCCGCACTGTCAGAACAAAGACAGATGGCGGAGGTAAGTATTGAGGTTAGGGGGAGGGTTATGGTTAGGGTTAGACTGTGGGAAGGGCAGGTTAGGGTTAGGCTGCAGGATGGGAGTGTTAGGCTGTGGGAGGGGAGGGTTAGGCTGCGGGACGGGAGAGTTTGGGTTAGGCTGTGGGAGGGGTGGGTTAGGCTGCGGGACAGGAGGGTTAGAGTTAGGCTGCAGAATTGAGGGATAGGGTTAGGTTGTGGGAGGGGAGGGTTAGGATTAGGCTGCGGGACGAGGGGGATAGGTTTAGGCTGTGAGACAGGAGGGATAGGGTTAGGCTGTGAGGCAGGAGGGATAGGGTTAGGCTGCGATGCAGGAGGGATAGGGTTAGGCTGCAAGACGGGAGGGATAGGGTTAGACTGTGGGAAGTAAGAATTAGGGTTAGACTGCAGGAGCGGTGGCTCAGAGGGAGGGTTAGGGTTATAATACTTACAAAATCTGCTGGGATTTTGAATCAGAATCCCATACCCAACCCGCTTAAGGACATATTCAGTTAGGATCGAAAAGTCCGTTATCGGCGATAATTTATCGCCGATGACGTCATTTTCACTTATCCCCATATTCAGGTGCGAAAAGTCTTTATAAAAAAAAAGGAGATAAGTTTGAGTAGGTGGTGAAAAAAAAGTGCAGAATTGGGGTTTTGGGGTGCAGACTTAAAAAAGTACCCTGCACCCCTTGGTATGTCCCCTTAAAGGAATCTGTGACAACATTTTTTTTTAAAACGTTTGATAGGACACCCCAAAAAAAAGTGGTTTCGATTTGGGGGCAAAAAAAAAGTTGAGGGACAAACTAAAAAAGTAGCAAAATAGCCTCAGGGGGGTCCCCAAGTATGCATCAGGTGTTTTTTAGAATGCGCTTGGTTGCAGCAGGTGGATTTTTAATGATTTTTTAAATATCACTTTAGGGACTTAAAAATATGCTACACCCATTTTCATGTACCCCAAATTTGATGGGACTATTTATTTTTTTTAAAAAATGAAGATAAATGCTATTCTTCACCACTTCTTTAAAGACGCGTTAAAGCACCTGTCGAGGATGTTTAAAAACCACAAATACCTTTAGCAGGCCAATTCGGTGGGGTAGTGATCCCCCATATCGGACCATCTTTTAAGGGGTGACAGGCTGATTTCCCCAAAAATGACAAGACTTTGATACTTACCTTTCCGCCGGCTCACGTTTTTGCCAATTCCTAATTAAATATGGGGATACGCGGGCACGAGCCCGATACTCTATCCCTAGGAAAAGCTGCGATGAGGTCAAAAAGTCCAACCTCAGACTTTTCACCTCAAATTGATTATGGCCCTTAAAGTTCTTGTGTTTAGCAGAATTAATGAAGTAAAGGGATAATGTCATTTTTGCATTTGTCACATAGAATCTTTATTTGTTGCCTGGAAATGTGTTTCTCATGGATGTCTCTTTCTCCTTCCACAATTTCCCAATGGAGACAGATTATACTGTAAATGAGACAGTAGTTTATGAAAAAGTTGTATGTCAACATAGAAATTGACAAATTCATTAAATTGATGGGTCTTCTTGGTCTACGTTAATAAACTCACATTCCACTCAAGTCAATACCTAAAGCAATTGAACAATGATAGAGCCACATTGCACATAGTTAATAACTAGATATTAAGAATTGGAAATTAACAATCGTTCACAGTGTGCATGTTATAGAGCGTTGATGCAAATGAACAGTTTTGCAGTTAGTGGTACAATGCACTGGAGAATAATAGGGCTATTATCACTATGTTATATTCTGTATTATTACATAGTTATTTGTAACCTCGTTCTTTCCTGTACCTTATTCTGCACTTATGAGTATAAAAGCAAGCATGAGCAGCAGCAAAATCTATGTCTTGATTGATATGATCCAGTTATCCATTAGAAGTAGTCCCATGCTTGCCCTGCACCTTCCCATGTAAATTATGTGAAGTGTTTACACCTCTGTAGCTCTCAGAGAGAAGCAGCCATAAATCCTGGCAGTCAGATGCATTAAATCAACAGTAATGTTGTGTGGTTGGAGGCTGCAAAGAAACCCCATCAGCCACCCCCCTGTCTACAGAGTGAGTTACTGCGTTGTACGGCAACTGGAGCAGCGTTACCATGTCTGGCTCATCTTCCAGTTTAGTGGCAGCTGATCATTTATTTACTGTACAACAAGCCATTTCCTTGCTGGAGTAGCTATAGAGGCCTAGGGAAGGGTGAGAGATTAACACCAAACAGTACAAAGGGACGTTTGAGCAATATCTGCATGGCAATATGTCTGCACAAATTAAGAGATGCTATTTGTTTGGGTAAACTGTATTTTCAAATGAGGATTATTTGAATGTATGTAGAATCCATAAGAAATCAGGTGGTATTTATTACCCCAATGGGATCTCAGCAAAAGCTGTGTTCAGGGGATACCTGCATATATAAGGTATTACCCCAATGTATGAAGGAGGGACTGCAGCTGATATCTCCATATCTGGTGCGGACCCTCCCATAGGCAAACGCAGGGGGGGTTTCCGTCTGCCTGGAAACCTCCCCCCTCAGAATTCACCATGACCACAATAGTAATATAATAGAAGGTTACTAGTGCTGCATGTTCTTCTCAGTATCACAAATGAAATAATTAGCACCACCTGTGGATGTTTTAACATGTATCAGCCAGTAATAAATAACCTGTGCACCAACTAGGAGATCTGGAAAACATGCACTATTTGGGATGCACTGCTATAAAGCCCAATATGTACATATATGTCCAGGGCAGTGCTAGGTTCTTCTGCTGCTCTTTCAGGCTCCCGGACTTGCTCCAATTGTCTGGAATGAAGCCCACATCTAAAATAAAATCATTCAGCTCAGACAAGATGGCTTACTGCCGCATCTAATGGCTCACTGTGATCGCTGGCCCTCTATATGCTGGAATTAATACACACAATACACTTTGTATGGCACATATTAAAGCTGGATAAGTACTAATTATGCCCTCTTCATGGACTGACCACACTCACTCTAAAATCAAGGATTTGGAAACCCCCTTATAGAAATCCTCCTTTTGCCACTGCCTCCGTTTCCAACAACAGCTGCAACCCTCCATGGGTTTCTATGGGGACTAAGCTGCCAAATTCACCAAGCTCCAGAATGCAAAGTTGGTGCCACTGAAGCCCACGGGCCACATTTTGCAAACAATACGGGGTGAGGGTTCCTCCGAAACTGCGCCCGCACAGTAGCACACGGGAGTCCTAAAAGAGGAATGAAGAGACCACTAATTAAATCACATCCCTCCAAACACATCACAGGGCCTTCCTGTGGGTGGTATTTGATACATTCAGGTGGTATATAATTTCTTATTGCTGCGAATAGCTGCAATTAGATATACAATCCTGATAGTTGATACATACGCCTCTTAATCACTAGCCTCAATAATTTATAGAAACCTTCACCATTAAACTAATAGCCTATTAATTACATGAATCACTACAGGCAGCTCAGCTGCAACCTGCAGACAAAGCAGAGAGAGGACAGATTTAACCTTAAGGCATTTCCTACGCCTTTAGTGTGCCAAGTTCTTCTCACCTGCTGACATACTGTAGTGCAGCATCATTAGTTGACCTCCGGGATCGTATTCTAAATTGGAGTTGAAATATAATATGTCTCAGTGCATAATGTGTTTGGCCATGTCAGCCACAGCCACTACTAGTTGGCCTTGCTGACATCACTAGTGTCCACATTCCATATCCCACCAGTATCATGCGTTAAGGGACATTGCAATACATTTCTGTTGCATTAGCTGCTGGATATGCCTCAATTTAAAAAGAGATGGTTCCCCGTCTGCCTGGCTGCTCCTATTTCAGAACTCTGACTGCTTCCCATTTATTCTCTAAAGAACAGTGTGCAGGAAAGAGGGAGAGAAGGGAGGGAGTTCCCATAAATAAAGGCAGAGAACATGGCTTTGATGAGATATCGATTGATTGAGAAGTGGAAGGGGGTTTGCCTATGATACTGGAGGTGAATTAGAACAACAGCTTCAAGCATTGCTTCATCCACCTCACAATTAAATTATCACTGCCAAAGTGACTGGAACTGCCTTAACCCTTTCCTAGGACAAGCGGCCGCCCTGTCAGCTAGTGCAGCCGGTAGCATCAGATGCATTCTAAATACAAAGCAATCACATGTTACGGAATTATGAAACTGTTGCATGAAATATTAGCTCAAAATGTTGAATGATTACACAGGCACAACTTGACTTTAAGGGTCTGGTTCAGAGATGGACAAATGCCAATGTATGTGCAGCTGAGTGATCATTTGCTACTGCGCAAAACGTCCCGAAATACCAACGGAGCGGACATTAGAAATGATGTTGCAAAACTATGGGCGTACCTGGGCTGTGATTGGGCGGTGGCCTGTAGTGAACGCATAAAAAGGCCGTCTCATAGGTGTTATGAGAGTGTCAGTGGCGTGTCCGTGACCGTGGCTGGGTTTCCAAACACAGTAGTCACAGAAGCCATGTTTATAGCAATCTCAGAATACACGGCGCCCGCCATAGGCTGGTACAAGGGTCGACGGAGGACGCAATGGTGTACAATGTACGTGGGCATTGATAGTGGGTGTCTCAGGACTTGCACAGTCCAGTGCACGTTAGTGCACAAGGGGAAGGCTGAAACTAGCATTTGCATATTATCCCTGCTGCGACTCCGCAAATAATCACAACTGCGACTGCATTAGCATTCACCTCTGTATTAGAGGCGTGTGGGTCTGGTTCTCAGAGAACAGAAAACAACCGAATTTAGGGGTTCCGAGATCATAATCACTTTGGGGTACCGAGTCTGAGTCCCGGCTCGGTTATTCCTGCGTTTTAGAACTCTGATTTAAAAACCGAACTCGGGTTTTGGATTGCATGCTGACAGGTCAAAATGACGTAAATTTAGCAGTTTTTAAAAAAAAAAAAAAATTTAGGAAAAAAAAAAAAATACATGTTTAAAACCAAAACACATGAGGGTGATTTACAAAACCAAACACAAAGATGGATCCGGATCCAAATCCGTGTCGGTGCGTATCTCTACTCTGTATTAGGTCCTGTGTTTTCAGTCCTAGCCCGACACACGTAACACAAAGCAGAAATTATTGTCTATCATCATCCCTGCTCTATCCATAGGTTAGACATTCCACAAAAGGCAAATGTACATATTGATAGGCTGGATTCAGAGTTGCCTGCGATGTCTGCTCTGAAAAAAATGCAGATCCCCTGTTTTTAGAGTTGGTCGCATCTGTTTGGCCACACTATCCCTATACATGGGATATAGTCGGCATCCCGGCATGCAGGATGCTGATGGTCTAAATACCGGTGCCAAAATCCAGACAGGTCGGGATCCCAGCACCAGTACCCTGACTGTCAGAATCCTGAAGGTAAGTATCAGGGTGTTAGGGGGAGGTTAGGGTGCGGGGTTAGGCACTATGGGGAGGCAGGGGCGTATCTATCCATTGGCCAGGAAGGCACTTGTCAGGGGCACCGACCAAAGGGGGGGCGCCGCCCGGCAGTGCCACCAGTAGCCAAGGGGTGGACAAGTCCCTCGGCCCCACAAGTGTAGGGCAGACCGCAGTGAGAGCGGTCTGCCCTACACAGTTTACAAACAGACAGCCGCCATCGGTGGCTGTGTGTTTGTAATAGCAGCCAGCTAATGAGAGTCATACAGACTCTCAGCTGCTGTGTTGTCCATGGAGGGAGGCAGCTGGAGCTCACTCATGAGCTCCGTGTTCTGGCTCCACTCGCACCATGTGATGGGAGAGACGTCATACGTCATGACGTCTCTCCCATGCAGGAGAAGAGCGGGCCGGGACTCGGGCAGCGGCGGTCGCGTCAGGAGTGGGGACCAGGTAAGTTGAATTTTTCTTTTTGTTCTTTGTGTGTGTGTAAGCCTGGCACTAAAGGGGGGGTGGCACTGAAATAGGGGGTGTCCGCTACTGGGGCACTTTATAGGGGATGCCCGCTACTGTATTGGGGTGGCCACTACTGGGGGCAATTTCTGGGGGGTGGCCACTACTGGGGGCAATTTATGGGGGGTGGCCACTACTGGGAGCACTGTATAGGGGTGGCCACTACTGGGGGCACTGTATAGGGGGTCTACAACTGGGGGCACTGTATAGGGGACTACTACTGGGGGCTATTACTGGGGGCACTGTTTAGGGGGGCTACTACTGGGGGCAATGTATAGGGGGGACTACTACGGGGGGCACTGTATAGCTGGGACTACTACTGGGTACTATTACTGGGGGCACTGTATAGGGGGGACTACTACTGGGTACTATTACTGGGGGCAATGTATAGGGGGGACTACTACTGGGTGCTATTACTGGGGGCACTGTATAGGGGGACTACTACTGGGTACTATTACTGGGGGCACTGTATAGGGGACTACTACTGGGGTCTACTACTGTTGGCACTGTATAGGGGGGACTACTACTGGGGGCAATGCAGCATAGGGGGATTACTACTGGGGGCACTGTATAGGGGGGGCTACTACTGGGGGCAATGCAGCATAGGGGGGATTACTACTATGCCAGGCACTGTATAGGGAGGCTACTACTGGGGGCAATGCAGCATAGGGGAGATTACTACTGGGGGATTACAGTACATTACATTGCCAGGGGCGCTTGGATCCCTAGATACACCCCTGTGGGGAGGGTTAGGCACCGGAGAGGGAGTGTTAGGATTAGGGTGCGGGGAGGGGGAGGTTAGGTTTAGGCAGTAAGGAGGAGGTTAGGTTTAGGCGCCGGGGCGTGGGTGTCAGGTTTAGGGTGCGGGGAGGGGGTGGTTAGGCTTAGGCACTGGGGGGGATGGGGGGTGGTGGTTAGGGTTAGCCACTGGGGCGGTAGGGTTAGGGTAGGGGATGGGAGAATACTTACGATGCGTTCCTATGGGTGTCGGGATTCTGGCTGGCGGGATGCCGCTGTCGGTATTCTGACCAGCGACAGCCAAGATTTCATACCCAACCCCTATACATCCACTTGTGAAAGTATCCTTCAACGCTATCAATGCGCATTTGCCCCAGCGCTATGCTTGACACACATCCTACGTACAATCACCCATAGGTGCAAGCTCCCGGACATACGCAGCTGCTGACATATGTGAGATGTTGAATGGCGGAATAAACACAGAACTTGGAGATCGCGTCACTGATGCTTCTAACGTCTCTGCCTTGGCCCTGTTCCGCAAAAAAAATTCAATCCCATTATTGATTTATACTTTTTCAAAAAAATAAATGGTTAGTGTGTATTGACTTCCATCAATTGTCAATTATCGCTTGCTAAAGTATTGATCATCTAGCCGTCAGTACTGTGCTGTCTATGCTGACAACAATGATTTATAATTAAAAAGAACAAGGTAGTAGCAAACAGCTGAAATTTGTTAAATCAAACACTGGCGCTGCTAATAGGGCATTTTTTATTTTCAACCTAAATGAGTGAATTTGTGTGATTGGACCTCTCTCAGCTATGGTGACTTAGTTACACTGAGCTGAAACCAGAGCTGGATTAAGGGCCACATGGGCCTGTGGCTGAAAATGTTCAAGGGCCTATACTGAGAAGGGGAGGAGCTATGACCTGTGCTGTGTGGGTGTGGCCAGAGGCATGTGTGTACACCCCCTACATTACCAGCCCCAATGTCTCCCTAAATACATAGAAATAAAAAAATATTGCATCATTGTACTAAGCCCTGGATAGAGATAAAGGACCTCATTCAGAGTCAGTCGTTGCGGCCACACGGTCGTAAGGGAAAAGGGGCCGGATATGCAAATGATGCACTCGCAAGTTGCGTCCTTAAGATCGGATCGTTAGCTGGCCGACCAAGGGGAGGATGCGGCTGTAAGACAAAAAATGCGCCCCCTTCTCGTACGCATTACACATCATCTACGGCCATATAAGGATTAATCGAGACCATCGGTAACCATCGGAACTGGTCGTAGAGCTTAAGGTTGACCATACCATCTCTTAAGCACTACGATCTGGTCAGTGTACAAACCACCCATGTCACGTGTGCCATGACACTACTTTGTTAATTATGCACTCCCATAAAACGCCGTTCGCATAATTAGGCACGCCTGCGTTCGGATCTCCACTCCCCCGTTTTCAAGCACCTTCCCCTGTTACCACCCACAAACGCCTCAATCTGTCACTCAAACTACCGACCTGGCTGTGTTCAAGGAGAGAGAAATTTCTGATCGTAGCAGCTAGTTTGCGCACGCGCATTGCGAACTTTACGCATGCGCAGTTTAGCGAACATCGGTGGCATACGACCATGCGGCCGCAACGACCGACTCTGAATGAGGTCCAAAGTACCAACAAATCAGCTCCTAACTGTCATTTTTTAAACACAGGCTGTAAAGTGACAGGTAGGATATGATTGGTTGGTACTAAGGGGTCTATTTACTCAGCCTTGGATGGAGATAAAGTGAACAGAGCTAAAGTACTAGCCAACCAGCTCCTGTCATTTTTCAAACACAGCCTGTGACATGGCCGTTAGGAGCTGATAGGCTGGTACTTTATCTCCATCCAAGGCTTAGTAAATAGACCCCGTTATCTCTCTCCAAGGCTTAGTACATCTCCCCCTTTGTGAGGTCTAGAAAAACTATTTTAATACTTATGATTTATGTCTGACAGTGTGGCCAGCTTGACAGCTGTACATCATCATACTATCATGCTGATAGGCCTATTTTCAAGTGGAGGCCTGGAGGTGTAGCTCCATCTGCCCCTTTGTTAATCTGGCCCTGGCTGAAAGACATACAGGTAACAGTATATAGAGAATTTCTTTAGCTGCCTGCTCTAAAAACCTACTGTAGCATTTGTGACTCTTGACTGCATTCAACAATGAAAAAAATAACACTGAATTAATCATACTTGGGAATGGATCCTGACATCAGTCACACAAATGTATCTAGAAAAAGAAACAAAAACACTCATATAATATTTAGGAGGCCCAATTACCAACATCCAGTATTTCCGAACATAAGAAAAGGTCATTGAAAGACAGTGGTAAGAATGTTTCCTAGGCCTCTGATTGGTTGGCCAGGCCACCAATGCAGGAAGTCCATCGATGAGACTCCTGGTTACATTGATTCAGTGCAGGATGGCGATCGTGAGCATTGGGTTGTGTTCAATGAGGTCTCATATTCTTTTGTTGGAGGAGGGTGGGGGTATTTGTTACTTCTTTTTGGTCTGTATTGGATGCTAGAAAGAAAACTTAATGGGGTGATTCATCACATTTGACAATGAGAAAACTTTTAATGGATCTTTTTTAATTAAGATTTAATGAATGATTTTTTTGGACAAGAGTATCTTTTGCTGAAATAATATGTAGTAAGGGCAAAATATGTTTCTGTTTGTGTTATTTTTCTCTGCATCAAGTTCAGTAAGATTACAGAGAGCGAGTTTCTGAAAACGGTTCTCTGTAGCAAAGGATGAATCAAAGATGCAGTAAGATTGCTGTTTCTTTGATGTCTGGTCTCCGCGATAGTCAGGAGAGACAGACCATAAAATCTAAAGGTGTCAAATAAAAATACCCTGAACTGAATCTAATATAGGATTTGTTTGCTTGCTCCCTACAGCTCTAGAAATATCCATCAGATTCAAAAAATTGCAGGGAGACCACCCACCCATTCACATGAGCAGGCAACAAAATCTGGAAGAGCACTTACTTGCTGCAAGGCTCGCATGATGCAAATTGCTTTAATAAGCTCCACCCGCATCAGTAACAAGCAAGCGTCAAGGTTTACTCTGGTTGATGGGGCTTGATAATATAATTGCCCTTTTGAAGTAAATAGTAAGACAGCGCTACTCGGAGGAAGTAATTGGTCATTGCAATCAAACCTGAGATGAGAATAACTTTTGAGCAATGTATTAGAGGATTATGGGGCCTATTTATCAAAGTGCTCGGCCCCGTTATTCAAGTGGAACAATTGTTTTGGCATGAGTTATGCATTTGTAAGTATCAGACCTATTTATGAAACTATTAATATTGGCAGGGCTGGCTCATGGGGTGTTCGACCAGTGTGGTCGAACAGGGGTGCCACCCCATAGAGGGCGCACCCCTCCCAACGCATGTGATTTCAGCGGGACAGCAGTGTCCTGCTGTTCCACCCGTGGGCCGAAGTGTCCCGTGGGTGGTCCGGTCGGAAGGTTAGGCACCCCCACTGCAGCGGTGCCGGAACCCGGAGTAGCTGAATGGATGCATTCAGTCCTGGGAGAGGGTTGGGAGAAACCAAGATTTGAACCGCCAGGCTTACGTCCGGCGGTCATTCATATAGTTTCCAAGAAGCTTTATGGTCATGCAGAATGGCCGCCTGAACCAGTCAGAACCACTTAATCTGCCCAGGAAACGGCCGGTACTCCCTATTGCCTCCCCCAAAGGCCTCTAACTGTTAATTACTTTGCGAATGAAAAGTGGCTACGAGCGACTACGGTAACTTGACGCATGCACAGTGCAACCCAGACGCATGCACAATCAGACAATAATTGCGCAATTGCATGAACATCGGAATAGCCTACATCCCATTTACCGAATTTCAGAATCCCGGGGGTATGTGCGCTCCCCATACCCGCGGGATTTAATTTAAAAAATAGTGGATGCGGGGTTTTCATCATTGAAAACCTTGCGCCGCATAAAATGAATAAAAAAAAAAAAAAAACACCTGCGCGGGGTTCTCCACAGCTCCTGGTGGCTTCCCCTCTCTCTTCTTACTGGAGAGGGGGCTGCTGGGAGTCCCGGGGAATGGTGGGAGGGCAAGGGCTGCTCTGATATGTAGTTCTCCCAGCGCCCATTCTGGGGGGAACATAATGAGACGGGGGGGGCACACTGACCCCGGGACACACGCACACAACACTCATACATATACACACACACTCATACACACTTACATACAGCACACACACTGACATACTCACCGCTGCTGCAGAAGACCCGTCTTCCGACGCTGGATGAAGAAGAAGATGCAGAAGACAGCGCTGCAGAAGGTAAGTAATTAAGGACTAATTAAGCTAATTGGATACTTCCAATTGCTTAATTAGTCCTCCATGGGGGTGCCGCCGGGGTGTCAGAGCAAGTCCCGGTGATTTCTCCTAAAATCAACGATTTTATGCAAAATCACGCTAGCTCAGGAGGTGCATAAAAAAAAACCTCCCAGCGCAACTAATAGAATAGCAGAAAACCTGCACCTGCAGGAAAAACCTCGCAGGTGCGGATTTTTTGCTATTCTCGCAGCCTAATGAATATGCCCCTATGAGTGGTGGATTGTCTGTAAATAAACTGTGATGTAATGGCATTAAAATCACTTCCCAGCACCAGCGAAGTATCAATAAAGGGATAAAGCAGAACAGCAAGTGGTATAAAAAAGGATTTTTCATAGACAGCCGGGGCATAAACATTACAATAGGTATAAGGGACACTATGGAGCTGAGCTCTGACAAAAATATAAGTCCGCCTGGATCAGATGCTGCATAATATTGATAGGGATACCGTTTAGTACTAAATAGCCACACCACGAGATTTGGATTTATATGATGAGAAAGCAACTACCTGTTGCTTGAGCATGATTAGTTTGAAGCAGAAGTTCCCAAACTCGCCGATTACAGTCCATATATTAAGGATATTCAGGCTTGAGTCCACATGGTTAAGTCAAATTGAGTCACCTGTGCCCAAGCATGTATATCCTTAAAATGTGGACTGTAATGGTGGAGTCTGGGAACCCCTGGTTTAGGAATCGGTATGTATTACCGCTGGGATGAATTCCCAACGCCAGAAGGCTGTCAGATGAAGATCCCGACTAAGGTAAGTTAGTACCCTAACCCTCTGCTCTTCTCCCCCTAACCCTCCCTCCCGGGGTGCCTAAATCTAACCCACCCTCCCCGCACCCTAAACCTAATCCTCCCGTGGGGTTTGCCTAACCCTAACCTCCTCCCGGTGGTGCCTAACCCCCCCTTCCCCTAGCCTAACCCTCTGTCCCCCCAGAAGTCCCTAAACCTAATCTGTCCCCCCTGCAGTTATGAGCTCCCGACGCACGGCTTAGCTAGGTTCGGTGTGCCGGGCGTCGGGATTTCGGCGTGGGGCTAATGATAGGCATCGGTGTTTAGATGCCTATCATTAGTCCCATGCCGGGCTTTCACTGTCGGGAAGCCGGCAGTCGGCATTTTGACTACATCCCCTGGTTCAAGGTGTTTCCGGAGTCAGTGAAATGAGTTTCCTGTAAAAAGGAAACATCAGCTTCAAATTCAAATAAGAGATAATTTTACATTGTTTTACTGGGGAACTTACAGTATACCCAGGACATTCCAGGAGCGGATTCTGATGTTAGGCAGGACAAAGGGGGGGGGGGGGGTGACTTAAGAACAGAGCTGAGACCCAAACCAAGGAAATGTAAAAAGTAACAGATACCATTGTTAGGCAGCACCGATATACTGTAGCGTGGGGACGTGGGTGGAGAGGAACAGGGGGGTGGGAAATGAAAGACGAAAAGTAGGAAAGAAGAGCATCAGTTGGAAGTAAAGGCAACAACAAAGAAACGTGGGGGAGATTGGCTCCCTGGGAATATAAGTTATGGAAAAAGCATTCACGACATATAACAACAGCAACATTAACTTTAACACGGAGATGATGAGATATAAGAAATGAAGTGGGCAATGAAGCCGCCCACCTACTCATCCAAACTTGAGAGAAAAACATCTTGAATGAAGACATGTTAACTAGCAACACTGTAGACATTACAGAACAAAAGACCTTGGTATTTGGCAAAATAGAAAGAGAGAAATTGCAGGGAGATAACTTTGCTAACATGAGTTAGAAAACGAATGAAATTACGTAGTAAGGGGTCTATTCATCATCACTTAGGAAGGGCCCATGGCCCGATGGGCCAGTCCGGATTGAAACCCTGGCCGAGCAGCTCTGCCACCCGGTGCGCTGCTCAGCCGGAACCCTGAGAGACGGGGGCGTGTGGCGAGGCCGAGCCCCCCTATGGCCAAGCCACATCACCGTCCGCTGAGGCCACACACCCTTTTAGCACCCATGCGCGCCTACGCCGCGCACATCAGGGACTTATGCCAGGGCTGTTTTGCAGCCCCAGTCCGTCCCTGCTTAGGGGTCTATTTATCATCACTTAATTTCTACAAAGGCAGGTGAAAATTAAAATTTTTACCTGCAATTGTAGAAATGAATTGTCCGGGTCATTCATCAGGAAGGTAAAGAAGGAGATATCACAGATATCTCCTGCTTACCGGAATTGCCCGCTGTCACCATACACTACTGGTAATTTACCAAGAATTTACCAAGCTCCGAAAATACAATATTTTTGGATATTGACTGCGGGAGCATTCGCCATCTTCAGATGGCGTTTGCTCCCGCTTGGGCTCGCAACCTGCTCCTTCCCTATTGGATGGAATACCGGGTTGCGAAGAGGGATCCCTCCGCCCCTGTCCGGCTCCGGACGTCGGGGCTCTTGTGCGCATGCATGACCTGTAGGTCTCGCATGCGCACTTTTCTCCCTGCTCCGAAAGGAGCAGTGAAAATATTCTCACTGCTCCGAAGGGAGCAGTGAAGCATCTCGCGGAGACAGCTGATTTTCGTATAAGCTGCTTCCGGCGCTGGAGCAATTATGAATAGCTCCAGAGCTCACAGCACGTTAGTATGTTAATTATCGGGGTCCGTTCGGATCCCAATAATTAACATAACGAATAGACCCCTAAGTCTCACTAGTAAAATATCAAAATCAATAAAAAAAAGATTCTATAAACAGAAATAATCATCAGGAGCATACTCAGCAAAGCTCCTGCTGGATATAAAAGTGCAAACTTTCTTTGAACCTGGAACTTGGCACAGATAGTGGTCATTTCTTTTGACCACACGTGACCTCAGAAGAGTAATTTTGGAAAAGGAACAAACGATGATCCATTTATTCAAACCTACTATACTCAGTTTGTGTGCTGCAGACCAAATGATGACTTTGTGGAGGCAACAAAATATCACTGTACAAGGATGAGTGGAGTATTTAAATGGACCAATGAGCACTCTCGATAACAATGATCTGCAAGAAGAAATTTGTCTAGATTAGGACCCTTCAAGTTTTCAGGTAGACCAACTGCTCTCAAATTCAATTTTCCAGATCCTCTAACTTATTAAGGGCTCTATTTATTAACATTATTTGTTTTCACACCCTTTTCACATTATTTTAGTATCACATATAGTTATTACAGGGCAATTGGAGTAGAATTTGTAAAATTCTACTCCAACCCCTAAGTATCACTTATTTTTAGTAAGCAGATAGCATTTCCCATAATTGTAATGGGAAATGTGATCTGGCCAAAGTTACTAAAAATAAATTGTGAAAAAAATACCTAGGGAGGCCCTGTGATAATAACGCCACCTGGAGGTGGCGTTATCCAGGGTCTCCCCCGGTTACCGGACTCCTGCTCCGCTCTAACGGGGAGAGCAGAGCCAGGAGTCGGTCCCAGTAATCAGCTGTGTGGTCTAAACAGACCGCAAGTTGATTACTGTAAAAAAAAAAAAAGAAAAAAAAAATAGTCAAAATTTTTTTTACTTACCTGACTCCAGGGACCGGTGATCGGGCCTCCAGTGAGGTCTCCCCTCCGGTCAGCTGGTCTCCCATAGTGCACTGCAGCCCTGTCATCAGGTGATCGGGTCCCAGTGCAGTATGGGATATCACCTGACCGGACGCATGGAGGACATCACCGGAGGCCCGGATCATGCAGGTAAGTGCTATTAATGAAGGGGGTGGGGTCGCGGAGGGTGGTCACGGGGGGTCCGCGATCACGGGGGGCGGGGCTTAGTACACTACAATCCGCATTCAATATGCCGATTGTAGTAAATAGAGCCTTATGTAGCTAATAGTTAGGGTTTTTTTGCAGATATGTCAGCTGCTGTTGTAAATCAAATATCAAATATAGCTTGCTCATGTTCCCTGAGTTTTGTTTCATTTGCTACGACGTGGAGATCTGTGGAGGCCAGCTGATCTTTGTAATCTGTAATAGATTGGCGAACTCAGCAGCCTGCTGTTTCACGATAGGAGCCATTGTACTGTATCTTTAATAACATGCACCATGTCATCGCATGCCAATGGTAAAGCAGGAGATACAGCGGTTGATTGAGATGTAGGTGAGGATAACAAATCTGTAGTATATGATGCAGTAGAAGGTGCTATAGTACAGAAGAAACAGCAGGGGGCTCCACATATAGGGAGGGATCCCCTCGTCTGCAATGTTTAGGGCGTTGGAATTTTGCTGGAGTAGGTGGCATTATCCATAACCCTCTAGAGGAATACGTGAGGGGGTAGAGGAAATCCTATGATGTTTATGAGGATTGTCAAATACACTTGTAGAGTGAGGAGTATATTTACTAAAGTGAGAATGTTGCCCATAGCAACCAATCAGATTCTACTTAACATGTAACTAGCACCTTCTAGAAGATAATAGATAGAATCTGATTGGTTGCTATGGGCAACATCTCAAATTCAAAAGATTCTCACTTTATTAAATGAGAGTCAGTGAAAAAGTTATGCAAAAATCAGCCTTCCATGTAAGGCTTTTAGGGCTCTATTTACTACAATCCGCATATTGAATGCAGATTGAAGTGTGATATTATCGACTGAATTCGCAGTGCAAATTTAGGCAATATCAAAGGGATTTACTACAAATCCCTTGCAGGGACAGAGCTTGCGATTAAGCTCTGTCCCTGCGAATCCCCTCCGTACACTAGTCATGGTATTTTTGCAAAAAATACCGTGACAAAGTGCCCGCGCATGCGCCGACCGGCCGCCGCTGCTACCCCCCTCGGCGATAAGCCCCGCCCCCCGCAATCGCATGACCCCCGCAATCCCCCCCCCCCCCGCGACCCCCCCCTCTCCCTTAATTACACTTACCTGCATGATCCGGGCCTCCGGAGGCATGGAGGACATCACCGATCAGGTGATCTCCCATACTGCACTATGACCCGATCACCTGATAACCGGGCCGCGGTGCACTATGGGAGACCAGCTGACCGGAGGGGAGTCATCACCAGAGGCTCGATCACCGGTCCCTGGAGTCAGGTAAGTTAAAAAAAAATTGACAATTTTTTTTTTCTTTTTCTTACAGTAATCAACCTGCGGTCTGTTTAGACCACACAGCTGATTACCGGGACCGACTCTCGGCTCTGCTCTGCCCGTTAGAGCAGAGTAGGAGTCCGGTAACCGGGGGAGACCCTGGATAATGCCACCTCCAGGTGACGTTATTATCACAGGGCCTCCCTAGGTATTTTCTTCACTATTTATTTTTAGTAACTACCAGGCAGATCACATTTCCCATTACAATTATGGGAAATGCAATCTGATTACTAAAAATAAGTGATACTTAGGGGTTGGAGTAGAATTTTACGAATTCTACTCCAATTGCCCTGTAATAACTATAGGTGATACTAAAATAATGTGACATGGGTGTGAAAACACCCTTTTTCACTTTATTTTAGTAAAAATAATGTTAATAAATAGAGCCCTTAAAGAGCAAGTTTGGAGAGCTCTATTATCTGGGGTCACTAAGGGGCCTATCCATTAGCAGATAAATTGAATGATAGAATGATATATCGTCAATTTATCTGCTGTGGAAAGGCTCTGAACGATGACTGATGCGCACTCCCACGGCCGATAAATTTAATCTTTCATCTCTCCAACATGTCAATTATCGCATATCCCTGCCAGATGTTATCATATTAGAAATATCTGGCAGTTTATAATATGCGGTAAACGATGAACGACGAACAATAATTTATTCAAGCCACCCTCGGAAAACTCAGAATTCCCGCCACTGTTCCCTGGAGAGAAGCAGCAGCTACAGAGCACCGGGGGACAACGCAGCTTTGCAAAATAACAAAGGTAAGTACAGTGCATCTATGGGGTGATTGGTTAGTGTAGCGGGTGGTTTGTAGTGCAGTGGGGGTGGGGTAGCGGGGAGTTGTTTATAGTGGGGGGTTTGCAAAGTAGTTTATAGCGGGGGTAGCAGGGTTGTTTATAGTGGGTGGGGGGGCAGTGGGCTTGTTTATAGTGCGGGGGGGCAGCGGGCTTGCTTCTGGGGGGGTGGCGGGCTTGTTTATAGTGCGGTGGGTGGGGTAGCTAGTGCGGCAGTCAAAGGAGGTGCGTGTTTTTTTTAATTGTATTTTATTTTTTAGGTGTATGTAACGAGTAAAGGGGCTCTACCAGGGGGCACTATGGGGGCTCTAAAGGGGGCACTATGGGGGCTCTAAAGGGGGCACTACAGGGGCTCTAAAGGGGGCACTACAGGGGCTCTAAAGGGGGCACTATGGGGGCTCTAAAGGGGGCACTATGGGGACTCTAAAGGGGGCACTACGGGGGCTCTAAAGAGGTCAGTACAGGGGCTCTAAAGGGGTCACTACAGGGGCTCTAAAGGGGGCACTATGGGGGCTCTAAAGGGGGCACTATGGGGGATCTAAAGGGGGCACTACAGGGGCATTATGGGGGCACTACAGGGGCTTTAAAGGGGGCACTACAGGGGCTCTACAAGGAGGGCACTACAGGGGCATTACCGGGGGATGTGAAGGGGCATACAAGGGGAACTGAAGGGGCACTAAAGAGATGAAAAGGGGCACAAATGGGAGCACAGCAAAGGGGATCTAATGGGAGCACAGGGTCACTACTGTTTGCAAATGTCTATTAAATATATTATTTTAATATTATTTTGCAGATGTCAGGATCCAATGCACGCTGATTTTGGATGGGATTCATCGAATTGTACCAGGCCAATGAGTGCCTGTGGAAGTTATCCAGCAAGGACTACTCAGAGAAAAAAATCAGGCACTTAATAAGCTTGTAATCTACAGCCGAGGCTGAGAAAAAGATGCTAACGTCGACTGGGTAAAGGCGAAAATTCAGAACTTCAGGACAGTGGCACTGATTCAGAGCCGGACGCTCTGACAGAGCGCTCGCTCTGAATCAGGGCCATCCTTCTCTTTTTTTAGAGCGGCCTCCTGGCTGCTCGCATAGCTGTGGGTGACGAGACGAGACCCTTGTGGTAGGGTTTCGTTGCCGCAAGCCCTGGAGTGCTTTTGGCTCTATCAGAGCCGAAGGCATTCCCACTGACATCACTTGTGATGTCAGTGGGGCTGGCCCCAGACGGTAGGCGTTCCCATAAGAACGCCTCCGTCTGGGCAGCATACTTACCTACATTGCTGGGCAGCTTTCCGGAAGCAGCAGGAGGGGACCTGCTGCTCTCCTCTTCGGGGGGCGGGGCCAGACGATAGATGACATTAGGCCCCGCCCCCTTTACAGTAAACCCCCGTGATTCGCGGGTCCGTGAGGAGGGGGCGGGGCTAAATGACGCGATTTGCCTAATTTAGCCCCGCCCCTTCCCGACGGACCCGATAATTTCAGGTAAAATCTCCCCATCTTGCCCACTTCACTAGGAAGTGGGTGGGATGCGGGAGATATGCCTAATCTTCCGGGATCGCGGGGGGTTACCTGAAAAATCGGGAGCCTCCCGCGATTCCCGGGAGAGTAGGCATGTATGCTGGGCAGCCACGCCCCCGGCACGCCCACCAAAGGGGGCGTGCTGTCACTCACCATCGACAGCACGCCCCCTTTGGTACGCGACCCATAGCGATGGCTTGGCCGTCGCTATCCGGGTCTCGCGCATGCACACGACGGAGGCGGGTCCAACGTGCGCATGCGCACTGGGCCAACATCGACCCACTTGCGAGCTCTGAATCAGGCCCTGTGTTCTTAAAAGCACACAATAAGTACATAGAATGCACAACATTCGGGAGCAGGTGCTGATGAAATCCAGAAGCCCAAGCTGTGGTATTATGACCTGCGCCTATTTGTTCTTGACCAAGACCCAAAGACACGGTCGCGGTGATCGCTGGAGCCAAGGGTTGAGGAGGAGGAGGACCTCGAAGAAGAGTTGGAGGGTCAAGATGAGATAAGCTATTAAAAATGTTATACTATTTGGATTAGGTAAAGTCTATTGCTTACCTTAAAAAAAATGTTTATTGATTGTGCGTCAGAATTTTTACCTTTCTCAGGGATTCCTTAATTTCCAGATCACTTTATGGTAAGTATTATTGTTTTAGTAAATGTATATTAATTAATTTTTTTTTTTTTTTTCAAGGTCGAAAGACCAGCTTATCCAACACATCCAATGCCTCCTCCGTCACATCCCCGCCCGTATGCTGCATCGCGTAGCCCAGCGTCACCATCTCCCTATCCCAGTACATCGATGAGTAGTGTGGATGAGTGCAGAAGCTACCCTCCAGGTTGACGAGGAATTTTTTAATTAGTATTTTTTTTATATTCAGTTTTTAAAGTGTTTTTTTAATTGGTCAGTCCTTTTGTCTATGGGTTTTTTCAAGAACGACCGTGAGTTTGGTCAAATGGCAAATGGACTTCATCAAACTTGCTGCCCGAACGTTGTGTCAGCTAGTTACTTATTGTGCTCAAAGAACACTGTTTTGGAGTTTTGTTTATTCCCCTTTACCCTATTGACTCGACTGTATTTCACAACATTGTTATGTGCCAGATTCTTTTTCTGTTTGAGTAGTCCGGCACTTGGCCTGGTAGCAAGGGATGAATCCCATCCATACTTCATCAGAAGTAAAAAAAAATTAAATGAAATAAACAGTTGTTGCGTTTTCATTTTTTTTTTTTTAATATTGGTAAATTTTGTGTCTTAACATGTGTAGTATTGGTAAATTGTCTTGTGCTAATCAAGTTGTTTTTTAGAGGCAATTCTACAAGATTTGGCTATCTGGATCACAACTGGAGAAGGGCCTTGTTGAATTAACATAGGTGTCTTTACTTGGACACCTATGTTAACTACAACGGCAGAACTACGATGGACATTATTAGCAACAAGGTAAGTACTTATAACCCTTTTACACCGTGTCAAAAATCCAGGGTTGATGCGCATCAACCCGGGATTTGTGGCAGTGTAATTGATCCAGCCAGGTCCATGGACCCGGTGATCCATCCTGGGTAAACTGCAGGGTTGGCCACGGGTTGTTCCCGTGCCACCCTGTAGTGTAAACGGCGCAATGCAGGTCTAGAAGACCTGCATAGCGCCGCAGGCCGGACAATTGGCTGGCTTAAGTAGCGCTTGGAGATAACGTCATTTCCAAGCGTCCACTTTCATGACGGAAGAGCCGGGTCTGTAGAGACCCTGCTCTGGTGTAAACGGTGCCGACTTAGGAATATGCTGGATCAGCGCCGGATCTGATCTGGCCCTTAAGAACCCAGGATAGCTGTGTATGTGCCTGGGAAAGTTCAGAGAGATAGTTAGGCTCTGCATAGGTGAGAGACGCTGGGAGCTCCTGCACTCCAAGATGGCTGCTGGTAGTTTTACTATAACAGGAGCCAGGGAGGGACCCACCATCTTCACCAGTCACCCATATCCTCCAGCAGTGTGTAAGTAGGCTGCGGTATGCAGACCACTCCAGGTGGCTCAAATTTCGGCTTCCGGCAGACCACAACGTCCAGGGGGGCAGCAGGTAGTATTTGAGGGCAAGATTGCCAACTGTGGTGGAGTAAGAGTAGATAAACAGTGCTACAAAGTGAGGAGCTCAATGGTGCCGCTGCCATTTAGGGGTCTATGTACTAAGCAGTGATAAGTGACAGAGTGAAAAGTGATAAGTCTGTGATAAGTGCCAGCCAATCAGCTCCCAACTGTCATTTTTCAAACACAGCCTGTGAGATGGCAGTTGGAAGCTGATTGGCTGGCACCTTATCACAGTCTTATCACTTTTCACTCTGTCACTTATCACTGCTTAGTACATAGACCCCAGTTTGGTGTCCAAGATACGGAGTCTGATTTTTATACACTGAGGGCCTGATTCAGCAAGGATAAGTACGCACATTGCCGATGTTTGCTTTCTGCGCATGCGTATGCATTGCAGTGCGAGTGCGCAAGCGGCTCACTGCGAACGGGAAAACAATTGCTCAGATTACACAGATTCATTGTAAAGTGATTGATAGTCAGCCGTTCTGGGAGTGGTCGGCTGAACGCAGGTGTGCCACTGCGTTTGAACGCCGTTAAAGGGGCGTACATAAATTAGCCACTGTGATGCCATACGTAGCTTGGGTGTGCACTGCGTACAGGAAAGTTAGCAATTTATAAGTAAGGTCTGACCTGCCTTAATTGTGCGAGTGGCTCCGATGGTACTCGATGTTACCGATGTTTTGGCTGGATTGCAAGGTATTACGGATGTGCAGCACAGTAAGGTGACATGTGGTGCCCCCCCCAGCAGCACAGTAACAGTACGGAAAGTAACCTCATTACTGCTGGTTAGTTACTGGCCCCGCTCACTTAACAGTGCAGGTTGCATGAACAGAGGGAGGGGTCAGGAGGAAGGCAGAGGGTGAGTACATGGGATGGGACTAAGAGGAAGGCAGGGGGCGAGGCTCAGGAGAAAGACGGGGGAGCAGAGGACAGGAATCTGAAGGAAGGCAGGGGCCGGGCTCTGAAGGAAGGCAGGGGCCGGGCTCTGAAGGAAGGCAGGGGCCGGGCTCTGAAGGAAGGGCAGAGGACGGGGACAGAGGACAGTTATTTGGAAGAAGGAAATAAGTGGTATGCTAGTTGACCACAGAATGCTTGAACAGGAATAAAAGGGGCAGAGGGGCTGGGACGGGGCTTGGGTGGAAGGCAGGGGGCAGTGACAAAGAACGGGCCTTGGGAAGAAGAACTGTCAGATGGCCAGTATGGCCATGTCTACGGCCATCTCCTTGGCACCCCCTCAAATACGACGCCCGATGCACGTGCCCCCTAGCTTCCCCTTAGTTGCGGCCCTGATTTGTAAATGTATTAAGCTTGAGATTACAGAAGGCATTTGAATTTCTCCAAGGACCGAGATGTGGGCACGCAGACTGTGAACATATAAGTACAATGAAGAAGAATTGCGGGTTCCTGCTTTTGGCGGTTCATAGACTAGGGGGTATATATATTAAAGTGCTGGTTCTACTTAACATTTTACTAGCACCTTGTAGAAGATAATAGGTAGAATCTAATTGGTTGCTATGGGCAACATCTCCACTCCGTTACTGTAACTTCCATATGACTAACAAAATACATAAATAAGGCAAAATCAAGAAGTATTCAAAGATGGACGCAGTTAGCATCGCTGCCGTTACTGTCATTCAGGCTGCGGCTTAGGGGGCACTGCATGTGAGGATTCAGGACCCGTTCTGCATGCACAATCCCCCCAACATCGTAGTTGTATTCGAACCATCGGGTTTTGTGCACAACTATAAATCAGGCCCTGTATACGTATGCATTTGGTAAGCAAATAATTACATTTGTGTACATTTTAAAACTCTGCTCACCTCTGTTTTGTGCTTTTTTCAGTGACGCTATTGCCGCCTATTGAGCCAGCGACAGCTGAGATTGTAGAACTAACCCATGTTGATATAGATTATCTGTTTATTACTTTCACACTTAAGAAAACTGTTGATGTCCATAAAGTGAGAATTAAAATTCAGATGTGAAGCATCTTCTAAATAATACAAATACTGATTTCTGTTTCGGCGGTTCCTGTGCAAGCATCGAGTTGTACTTGAACAAGAGCTCAAAGTACACAGGTTTCTCATGCCTAACCATTGACCTTAATGAACAATAGACGACAGACTACCCTTGTGTCTACATCCTACAGTATACGTGTCACTAGCTGGAAGAGGTCAGCATCTGGCGTACCTCCATCAGCCTCTATTCTAATGATATCCAATGCTATACACATTTCTCACTCCCCCCTCCCCTCTGGGTACACGAAATCTCTGTGATGTCACTATAGAGTTGCTATGGAAAAGAGTCATCTAGCCGTCCAATGATCATGTTTATTTTACAAAGAGCTAATACATTCAGGATACTCATAATCCATACTAAGAAGGTAACCCCTTTCTAAACCAGCCCCTTGCACTGGTAGAACAATACTTTCAAGCCATGTATAGAAATAGTTAACAAGCAAGATGATTTTCTCAGCTACTGATCAGGGGAAGAGTTACGGCTTAGGAAATGTCTCCTTTAATCAATCTTTGGAAGTATATTATTTACTAACGTTTTAAACAGCACATACTTTGGGGTTGATGTAGACTTGAACACAAGTCATTTTGCTGAATGTATATATTGCGTGTTTTTGCACTGCAATTGTTTAAGACCTACGCACGCGCATCTCCACTTGGCGTTCACATGTAGGGTAGGTATATAGAGGACATGTCAATGGAACTCTGGGAAATGCAGAGTCGTGTAAATGTCTAAATACGTCTTTTATCAGATGGGTATCTTGCACCAGGGAAAAGAATAGGGCAAGTGCTTGCGAATAATGATGACTGCTATGAAACCAAGCGTATGGATAGAGGCGGTCCGGTTGCAGAGATCCATATAACTCGACATACAGGTGAACATACGTAACATTTATTTTCATGCACAAAAATAATGTCGGAATAGGTACTGCTGACTCTGCTCCAGCCCTGAGCAGGTACTGCCGACTAGTTGATCTTACAATTTAAGGGGTCTATTTACTAAGCAGTGTTAGGAGACAGAGTGAAAAGTGATAAGGTGCCAGCCAATCAGCTCCCAACTGTCATTTTTCAAACACAGCCTGGGAGATGATAGTTGGGAGCTGATTGGCTGGCACCTTATCACTTTCTTATCACTTTTCACTCTGTCTCCTAACACTGCTTAGTAAATAGACCGCATACTTTGTTGTAGATGGCTCCTTAATGGTCAGATCCACGGACTCATATTAATGATGGATTAAATGGTGATTTATACCTTTGGACAAACCTTCATCCTGTTTATTGTCACCACACTCCCCCCCCCACACACAAAAAAATACCTAAACAAAAACAACCAGGTGGATCCTCTGCTGCCACGTCATCTGTAGCTATGGCAGTTTAAAAAATGCATTCCTATAACATGGGGGCAGAGCCATAACAAAGGGTGCAAGGCTAAGGGGAGGGCACAGTTGCTGCCCCAGATGCACCAGTCTGACTTGTAGGGTTTCTGGAAGGACATCTTGCTGTCTGTAGAGGTGCCCGGTTCTTTCTATGGATGTGCCCGGAGCCCGTCTTCCTGCACCCGGCCCCCTCTTCTGTGACTTTATGACATTACATGTGCTGAGACGGGAGCAGAAATGCACTTGTACAGACCTGCATGGGAGTACTCATGTTTTTCTTTACAAGAATAGCCATTCATTTATTCTAACACTGCTTCTTTCTTGTGCAAAGGCATCTATTATTCTGCTCAGCACATTTCAAGGTGCTCACCCTCTTCCCATTCATTGGGAAGTACACCCTGTAAATCAAATAATCAATGTACACCTGGGAGCGGTTACAATACTACGTAAATTATTTATTATCAGTTATTTATATAGCGCACACATATTCTGCAGCGCTTTACAGAGATAGTTGGCCATTCACATCAGTCCCTGCCCCAGTGGAGCTTACAATCTATATTCCCTATCACAGGTGCACACACATACACACTAGGGTTTTTTGGGAGCCAATTAACCTACCAGTATATTTTTGGAGTGTGGGAGGAAACCGGAGGAAACCCACGCAAGCACAGGGAGAATATACAAACTCCGCACAGTTAGGGCCGTGGTGGGAATTGAACTCACTACCTCAGTGCTGTGAGGCAGTAATGCTAACCATTACACCGTCTTTGCTGCCCGTAAATGGTTATACAGGTAGGAAAAGCCTGCTTGTTTTAGCCCATGTCCCATAGAAGTGTGAGCTATAAACAAGAGATATATATGGGCACCCATACATTGTGAATATATTTATTTATCAGTATTTACTTTTATAGTGCCAGTATATTTTTACAATTGATATCACATTAAGGTCCAAACTACATACATTTTAGTGTCAACCCTTCATTAATTTCATTTTTTTTAACATTTTAAATGTATTCGTTGGTTTCCTTTTAGTTATGTCCAAATTGATTTGAGAGTGAGGGAACATTGGCAAAGTCCATAGTATATGTATATGTAATTTTATTTGGGTGGGGTATACAAGGTCAATATTAATTATGTTGACAGCATATGAATGTCAACAATGGGATTTTACATGAAACCCTAAATCTAGTTGCATCTATACCCCAACCTTAATCTAACCCTAATTTCAGCCAAAACCTAACCCTAATCTAATCCTAATTTCATCCTAAACCTAACCCTAATCTAACCCTAATTTCAGTCAAAACCTAACCCTAATCTGACCCTAATTTCATCCTAAACCTAACCCTAATTTCAGCCAAAACCTAACCCTCATCTAACCCTAATTTCAGACCAAACCTAACCCTAATCTAAACCTAATCCTAACTCAAAACCTAATTACTGCTTAACTTTAACCTATTTCTAACCCTAACATTATCCGTCGACATTCTGTCCGACTTTCAAACTGGAAGGTGAAAATATAGGCTGAGGCCTACAGTATGTCACCTCAGAGATTGTGGAAAAATCCTTTGCAGGGAGTCAAAGGATCTGTGTCCTCCCTTAAAACACAGTTTTATCCTATAAATGTTCCCTCATATACTAACATTGCTCAACAGTGCTTGTTTACACTATAATTAAACTATACAATCAGAAGTTAACTTTTATCTACTGTATGTAGTCATACAATAAAATGAAGTGTCTCTGTGGTAGAACAGTACTGTATCAATTTTAGAGACTCGCCATTGGTGAGCTAATTCATGAATATTTCCTGATTGGCCAAAATTTGTGTAAATAATGCCCTATAAAAGGAGCTTATAGTCACACAGACACTTATTCTACCTCTACTGTACGAGGGCAGGGGCGTTGGAACGATTATATGTTGGGGGAGGGGGGGGCAACATAAAATCGTTCCGGAGTCTGCCGCTCCTCTCTCCCCTCCTCTCTCCGTCTCCCTCCCTCTCTCTTACCTGAGCGGCAGCCACGTAAGAGTCACTGTCGGGGCTGTGCTTTATAGCAATAGGCTGTACAGCCCCTGCACCAAACAGAGGAGGAGGTGTAATGTGCGGTGTTTTAATATAAAGACTGCACATTACGCCTCCGTGCGTTCTAGGGGCCGTGCAGCCTATTGCTATAAAGCACAGCCCCGGCCATGACCGTCCGCCACCCCTTTCAAATGTTGGGGAGTGGGGCGAGCCACCCCCTTGCCCCCCCCATTCTGACGCCCATGTAACATCTGTGGCAGTGTCACAAAACAGCAGTTATATTGAGCTCAGAGCAGTAGGGAGGGGTGTATGAGCCGTGCCGTCACCCAGGCACAGGACACTGCCCAAAGGCCACTGTATCTGACTAGTAGGCTACTTGGAGCAGCACCTTGTTGCCATTAGTGCAGCTTCAGTGCTGCTTGGAGTTTCCTTTGGACACTCCAGGCAGGATGCGGTTAAAATACAGACAGAGGGGATTCTGACAGTCAGAATGCCGGCATCGGAATCCCGATACCTGTCAGAATCCCGGCGCTGGCATCCTGACCGCCGTAATCCCGAATGTAAGTTGCGGGAGGGTTAGGCACTAGTGGGGAGGGTTAGGTGTAGGATGCGGAGAGGGGGAGGTTAAGCTTAGGCATTAGGGGGGAGGTTAGGGTTAGGCACCGAGGAGGAATTGTTAGGGGAGGGGGAAAATTGGATACCGACCAATAAAGTGTTGGTATTCTTACCCTGTTGGATTCTGAACATCGGCATCCCGTACCCATCCCCTCCAGGCACATACCCTGCAATGTGTAGAGCTGTCCGGAACATCCGGGCAGCTCTCCACACGGTATACAATCGGGAAACCGGCTGCCTTAATACCGACAGCCGGCTTCCCGACTGTCATATCCCGGCGAGGGTGAAATGCTGGGCATCTATATCTAGACGCCTAGATCTAGACGCCTGTCATTTCCCCAACGCCGGGAGACAGGCGCCCGGCATCCCGATCGAAGGGATGACTGGCGCCGCAAGCGGACAGCCACGGGGGGGGAGGGTTAGGTTTAGGGCATCTGGGGGGACTTAGGGTCAGGCACCCCCCCGGGAGGGTTAGGTTAGGGGGAGGGAGGGTTATGGTTAGACACCCCCGGGGGGGACTTAGGGTTATGCAACCCCCCCGGGGGACTTAGGTTTAGGCAGCGGGGAATGGGGGGTTAGGGTTAGGCACTTAGAGGGGGATTAGGGTCAGGCACTTGGGGCGAGGTTAGGGTTAGGCACTCCTAAGGAGGGTTAGGGGGTTAGGTTAGTTTATACTTACCTTACCGACGATCGGGATTTTAAGCGCTGTCGGGCTTCCGCTGCCGGGAACTCTGCTTTTGTCGGCCAGGCGCTGCCGGGAATCGAACCGCCATGCGGCCGGCGGTATTTCATACCGATTCCCTCCACACTTATCCTGCCATCTGCCCCTCCCATGACATCACAGGTTCAGAGGCAGGGCCGACATAAGGTGCCGTTGAGCGCTGCTGCAGTGCTGATTAAGGCCCTCATTCAGAGCGGTCGTTCGTTCAAAAACAAGGGGTGGCTATTCAAATGATCCGTTCGCACATTGCAGTCTGTTCACACCTCTAAGTCTGAACAAGCGAGCAAAACATACGCTCGTTTATTTGATAAAAACGCCCCCTGGCCGCTCGCACCATACGTCATATCCGCTATTTATTAGATTAATCGAGTACATCGTACAGCGTATGAACTGCTCGCTATTCTTGTGGTTGGTTTTTTCAACCGCTATTTTGCGAGCAGTTCTGAGTTTAAAAAAACCAAGTGACGTGGTCAATGACGCTGCTGGATTAATTATGCACACCCTTAAAACGCCCGTTTTGACCTTTAAGCACGCCTGCGTTCGAATTCCACTCCCCCGTTTTCAAGCACCTTCCCCTGTTACCACCCACATACGCCTCATTCTGTCACTCAAAATAGCAGGCACTCGCTATATAGCGTACAAACGATTTTCGGCCGCACTGACTGGTTCGCGCATGCGTACTAAAAACCGTACGCATGCGCAGATGTGCGAACATCGCTCGGAACGAGCGTACTGCCGCTAACGAGCGGCTCTGAATGAGGGCCTAAGCCTTTACACATTCTGAATTTAATCTTACTGTTTCCTAAACTATTGTAAATCCAGATATGGATAAGGATAACAGAATGTGTTAATCTTCTATATCTATACATTTCCTCCTTTCATTTAGTTAATATGAGGCAAATATCTTTTTTTTTTTTCAAATGCTATAACACTTCCTTCATAGTTCCCTTGGGCTTAGGACTGACCATACAATGTTACTTGGCTTAAACCCCACAAATCCTGGCTAAGTCAGCGAGAGTGAGAGGCTTGACCCAGACTTTCAGTGTATCGGATCCATCTCATTAATCGCATCACCCCTCTCACTCCCTGCACTCACTGCCTTCAAGTTATTGATTACGCCAACGGCAATACAGACGCCTGGAGTTTTTCCCAAGCTTTTTAATGCCTGTAGGTTGAATCAGTATATACACGTGGTTCTGCAGGGATGGTGTCTCATAGACATAATTATTGCGATGCAAGAAGTAACGGGGGGTACGGATATTGCCTATAATGTATGAGCTGGGGAGGTTTCAAAGTTGATAAGATGAAATAACAAAAAGTTATGGGGGACATACAGTTTATACAGAGCTGTACAGTTACTGTACTGTATATATAAAAAATAACTACATAAGTCATAAACTGGTAATCTACATATAATAATCATTGTAACAGTAAAAATATGGAATAGCAATTCAAAAATGAAAATGTAAACAAATGTGTATGTAGACAAGCTAGTGTTTCTTTAAAATAAACAGCACAACTGAACGCCTGTCACTGTGGTTGGTAATCCCGTTTTATGAACTGAATCGCACCACGCTACTCAGTCTTTACAAAGAAAAGGCCTGAAGTGGTTAACAGTACAGATGGAGCCCAGCATATTGCACAATTAGGTGCATACTCCATGGTTTGGAGGTTACACAGTATATCCCAATTAAACTTGGTCTGCATATACAGTGGGCGGTTGGCTGATGTGAGAGTTAAGGTGCGTATACACGCAGCGATTTTTTTTTTACGACTAAACGATAACGATATTGTTATTGTTCAGTCATCCAAAAAATCGTTCAGTATCAGCCCCTAAACGGTGAACGATAACTACCAATGCGCGCTCCAGTTTGTAGTTGGTAGTTAACGTTCATCGCCCGAACGATATTGTCAGGTTGAACATGTTCGGGGATGAGAGGGGGAGCCCGGCACTGAACGATATCGTTCTTAATTTCATTCAGTTCGTTTGTGCTCAGTGTCGTTAACGTTTCTGTACATAGTGCCTGATTCAGCAACTAACGCAGCTGCTACTACGTACACGCAATCGGACGATTGTTGCGTATTGCGTATGCATCGCAGTGCGCGAACTAGCCACTGCGATCAGGACTACACAGACCCATCGTAGAGTGATTGACAGGAAGTGCCATTTGTGGGTAGTAACGGGGAGGGGCGGGGCCGGCTGAACGTAGGCATGCCAGTGCGTTTGAACGCTGTTGCAGGGGCGTGCATATATTTTCCACTGTGATGCCCTACTCAGCCTGAGGCCTGATAGCGTGTGATAAAGTTAGCAATATCCGAGTAAGGTCAGAGCTTGTGCAAGTGTGTGTGAGGCTACGATGGTACTCGATTGTAATGATGTTTTTGCAGTCTTGCTAAACATTACGTATGTGTGTTAGGTAAAGTGGGCGTCCTTATGTAGTGCTGCGATGGCATAGCGATTGCAGTGGATTAGCATACTATCGCAGTTTAACTGCATGAGTAATCGCTATTGCATTCGCAGTTGCGTTCCGTAGTGATTGTGATTAAGTCCCCTAGTTGTGTAGCGTTACTGTATTAGGCTGTCATTGTGGTGTTTTAGTGCAGGAGCCTGTAGTTATTGGATATAGCGATTTTGTTCTATACCCTCCCTACCTATATACTGTAAATAGTACATCAGTATAAAGAGGGGTAGTGTGAATAAATTCCCACTAAACGATAAGCAATTAATATATAGGGGCATATTTACTAATCATCGGGTTTCAGGTGCCGGCATCCTGTACCCATCCCATCTGACAGCTATGGGGGCTACAGCTACCGTCACATAGACAGAACACAGCAGATATTGGAGAGAACTGCTGCGGCCCCTCTTTCATATATTCGGGGGATCCTTAATATTTGTGGGTATCCCCCGAAAAACACTTTTTTGTGGAATATCCCACAAATATTATCTGATAAATAGGCCCCATTGACTTAACAGCAACTGCTAGTGAAAAAAGACTTATGCCTGAAGTGTACACAATTATAACTTGGGATGTGCAGGCTCGGCTTAGTTCGGATTTTCCAGCCAAATTCAGATTTTTCCCACCAAAAATCGTGTCTCAGAAAGAGGCAAAACGTCATCTTTCATGGATTTTTGTCCAGGAATGATGATGTTTGTCCATGAAAGATGACGTTTTGCCTCTTTCTGAGATCCGATTTTTGCCGGGAAAATCCGAACTAATCCATACTTGCCTACCCTCCTGATTTGAACGGGAGCCTCCCAAAAATCGGGTGCCGCTCCCGACCTCCCGGGAAGGCAGTCAAGGCTCCCAGACACCAGCGACCTGTCTGCCCCCTCTGCACTTACTATAAAAATCCCAGCAGTGGAGGGGCCAGCGTCGCGATTCGCGCTGAATTGTGTCATCACGGCCCCGCCACCTGCATACAATGCCTTTAAAAACGGCATTGTGAAGAGGGGGCGGAGCCACGATCACGATTCCATGCCCCCATGCTCCGCCCCAAAATGCTTGTCACCGCCGGGCCACGGCCCATTTTTGCCGCGTCCTGCCCTCCGCCGAGAAAGCCCGACAGCTCCCTCCCTAAAGGAGGGAGTGAAATGTCGGCATGTATGAACTATTCCGAGCCTGTACATCCCTAATTAAAACAAAGGAAAACATGTATCACTGAGCTGGTATAAATTGCAATAAAAAAGGAATAACATTCCTTTTAATTCCACTTTGTATCATGGAACACCCAAGGACTTGTAAATAAACATATGATATTTATTACAATAACATACTGTACGTATAGTACATATATTTCATTAGATGTCAATAATAAAATCAGAAATAAAAGAGGATGGTACCATCAATACCTCTTGAAAGCAATTGCACTCTGTCAGACAAATGCTGAATCTAGTTATTTTGCTAAATGCTAAATCTAGGTATTTGCAGTATTTTCCTATAGAGGTAATAGTCTCTGGTATGAGCAGCTGCTAAATACTGTAGCTGATCCTTTTAATACTGAGGTAATAACACCTTGTGATCCGGTAAAGGAGTGCAAGTCCCCCAAAGGGGTCAGGCCAATGGGGAGAAGGCTATCCAAAATGACACAGCTGTACGGGGATCTGCGGCAGCTGACTGCTGTAAACCTCACGGCTGGGGCAGAGCGCACTGAAAGATGGCCACAGGGGACCAGTGAAGCGACACACAGGTTACCATTGAGTTGGCTGCTAAATGCTTGGACTGGGTGAGTTCCGGTATCTTATTAGTTCAGCAAGTGGAATCGCAGGGTAGAGGAGGTCAACGCGTTTCGCATGGAACTTTTTCAAGCTAAGCTGATTTAAAAGGAATTTTATTCCATTTTGATTTTAGTTTACACCAGTACAGTGATACCTGGCAGTCCCAGAGAAAGTGTTTTCTCCCCCTGGGACTGCCATTCTGGACCGCGATTAGCAGTGCGTCTAATAGGAAGTCACTCTCCTGCCTTGCCGTGAGCCCTATCCGACTTCTAGGGGTTGCAGCTAATGCAGTCTCTAGAAGCCAGTGCTTCTGCACATGTGCCGATTGCGGGCCCTGCCAGATGCAGTACCTGGCAGGAGCCAAAGAGAGAATTGGACAAAGCCAACCAGCCTGCTGCATGGGTAGCCCCCCCACCTGAAAAAGGTATCAGCTGATGCTGATATCTACATATTCAATATCCATGGACCATAGTTTCTGCACAACAAAATCACAATGATAACCTACTACAAGCAGCGCTCCTCGGCTTCGGACAGATAAGTATACAGTAAGTTATGTACAAGAACAAACATTATCTGTATATCAAAACAGTACATAGTAGTATGCAGTGACACGCGGTGAGGTCAATGGCTGGGGAGGCACACATGGAGATGGGTCTGGGAGCCTGTCTCACCCCCTAATCACTGTAACTCTCCTCTTCACTACACTAAGCTTCAGTGTCCATTGATTCTCCTACCTTAATCACTGAGGGGTCGTTTCAGACCCGGAAGCTAAGCTGCGCTCTCTCGCTGCCAAAAGGGACCGGGTATGCAAATTCCACAATCGCACTGTCTGGTGTAAGGACGCCCTCTATGTTTTAAAGAGTGATGGCAGAGTGAGCACAAGCTGTTATAAAGACGCCCACTTTTCTTTCTTGGCACACGTCATCTCCAGGAAGTGTATGATTAATCAGAACCATCGTGAACCATTGAAGCTGCACGCAGCGCTTGAGGTAGACCCTACCCCACCGCAAGCACTGCGATCACTGCAGGCTGAAATACAACCAAGTGACATGTACAATGACGCTTCCATGCTAATTATGCACACCCATAACACTCCATTTTGACGCCCGGACGTGCCTGCGTTCGCAGCACCACTCCCCCGTTCTCAAACACCTTCCCCTGTTACCACCCACAAACAGCACATTCTGTCACTCAAAGTAGCGCTCAGACTTTCTGCTAAGATCGCACGATTCCCGATTGCAATGACTGGTTCGTGCACTGCAATGCATATGCATGTGCAGACGGGCAACAATCGCCCATAGTGTGCATCCGCAGCTTAGCGTCCGGATCTGAATCGGGCCCGGTGTCTTCTCTTGCTGCTGTTGCTGACTCAGCTCTGATCTCTAAACATTGCAGTGCACTTTCTGGTCACATGACACATCCAAGGTGTCCATCAGTGCTCAAGGCACACCCCCATACTTAGAGGCATGCCTCTATTAGCTCTCTATCTGTGCAGCTTACTGCTCAAGCTGTTGCTGTCTCATCTCTCGTATCCCTGCTGTCCCAGGGAGCTCCACAAAGCTGGTGAGTGTTAACTATAAAAATAATTACAATAAACAAAGAAGATGTTTATAAGTTATACATATCTTCTTTGTATTATTCGAATAATTTTTATATCAAATCTCAGGAGTATGACAGGGGAGGCGCTGCCTACTCTGCTTACATGTCCCTGGTATTATGCATAAAAATGACTGCATCTATTGCATGCAAATTTTTATACTTTCATTTATTCATCTATTACCATTGACTATGTATAAAGAAGAGACTGTGTTACAAAAATAACACGCAGTGATATTAAACGAGAGATTAATTGGCTTGTACAGCATTGAGCACAAACATCTCAGTGCCAGCTGCACTATGCCCCATGCTGGTTACACAGGCAGTAACAGATTCCACTGTGCAAGGCATGCCATTCCACACATAGGCACTTACAAGCCACAAGGGAAGAAAACGGAGATGGCATTGTATTAGGCAAATATTTTCCTAAGGAACGGATTCAGAGATAGACGCAAATCCTGTCACGACTGCAATTCTGTGCGCAGTAATCTTGCAAAACTGTGCTAATGACTTAGCTGATGTCTTGTGCACTGAGGGCCTGATTCTCTATATATTGCTATTCTGCAGTTGCTATAATCAACGGTGACATGTAAATGTTTGCATTCGCATTGCAGATGCAGCCTGACATAAGGACGCCCACTTCCCCTTACTCACATCCGTCTACTTGGCCAACATAGAGAAGCCATCGGTAAGACCGAATAACACCGGACAGGTCATGAAGCCCTGGCCTTACTCAGGAATTGCTTACTTCAGCACACGCTATGAGACCTCAGGCGGCGTCTGGTATCGCAGTGGCTAATTTATGCACACCCCTACAACAGCGTTGAAACGCAATGGCACCCCTGTGTTCTCCCAACCCCCCCCCCATCACCACCCACAAATGGCACTTCCTGTCAATCACTCTGTCATGGGTCTGCGTATCCTCTGCGATCGCTGTCCGGAACAATCGACCGATTGCGTGCATATAAGCAACTGAGTTCCTTGCTGAATCAGGCCCTGAGATGTCAACCTCCGGCATCTAACATTGGTTGCCCATCAAACTTCTGAGTAAGCCTATGATGTCTCAGACAGAGCGGCTCTCCTGAGATGCCGGGGGCTCTGCAGCTGCAAATGAGTTCGGCTCCACAGAGCATGCTCAGAAAACAGCCCCGACTCTCCTGTGTTTTTTTAACCACCCCCTCGTTACCTTCCCCAAACGCTGATTAGCTGTCACTCACATTGCAAATCCTCTCTGCAACTGCCTCCTCTAATCCACTGCGTATGTACGCGGTGTGAATATGGTGCATGCGCAATGGCGAAAAAAAAATCGCTCCACTGCGTCCAACATCGATATTGTGTCCATCTCTGAATCAGCCCTAAGTCAGAGTAACACTCTTGGTAGGCATTATGCTATGAAACATCATCATCTTAAGGCTGTTTTCAGGCAACTGGAGCCAAGTGTAGATATTTCACATGATATTACTTTAGCAGGACATAACGAAATGGAAGTAGTAGTTTAAAGACAAATAAAAAAACAGTGAGGGTTGTTTGCTAATAAAATGCAAATGTGAAGTATTGCATAGCAACCAGCATTCATTTGCTTTCATAGATAAACTGCACTAGATAAATCAAAGTGAATTGCATCTAGCTGCTGATTATTGATTCATTTCAGGTCATCACAAGCAACCCGGGCTGAAGGTGCGGTTTCTATAGTAAGTGATGTTACAGATAAATAGTCACTAAGCAAAACTTACTTACAGACCAGAGGTGGAAAAGATGTTTGCAGAGAAGCTGCTGAGCTATGCTAATGACAGTATTAGAAAAGGGAGTGTATTGAGAATGAAGAAGTCTCTGTTGGTCCACACTTCATTATACAGACAAAGATGTTTGCATGGTACATTAACTAAACATCACAGTACAGCCCCCACACCAGGAAGGCAAATACAGACATCCATCCATCACTTAACTTGGAGCATCCTGCAGTGTTACTAAATAATGCAAAAGGATCTAGAGAAAACTGACCCTGTTATAGACTAAGTCCGTGGACTATTATTAATCATAAGATCAGTTTAAAGGTTAATTTATTTACAAGAAAAGGGGTTAAATGTGTATCTAGCTACTGAGATTAGAATATACTCTGCATCACATTACAGCCACAGGTGTATGCAATAGTAAGGACTTGACATAACATAGGTTCAGTAAATGTAAAATCACATCTTAGGAACAAAGCAGAGCAAAAAAAAAGACAAACTACTGTAGGTATTCCTTCAAGTTATCTTGCCAGGCAAACAATGGAGAGTCACAGGCAGTTCTGTCTGCACTGAGGGCCTGATTCAGATATGGATGGAGTTGCAGAGCCGCGCACACGCTGCTGAGCAAATCCGTCCATCTCAGATGTAAATACAGAAGGGGGTGTCAGGCAACTCCTTGCTGCATTTGGGATACCAGCACTGCGACCGACATCGCAGACTGGGATGACTGGTTGCTCCTTTGGTCAGGCTAGGGGGAGCTGATGCTTCCCGCAGCCTGACCAGGTACTGGTCACTAAAGAAGCCAGGAATCTCTGTCCACCAACGCAGACCCTGGCCTCATCCCTCCCGGAAAACTTCTGGGAACGGTGACCATGCACGCCCCTGCTCCACCCTTCAAACGCAGCATGTCATTCAACATCGGAGTTGAACGTTAATCACCGGATTAATGTACATTTCTGAATTAGGCCCTAAGCCTGTACCCAAGTCAATGAATTGGGACTAGGAGACAAGCGACAGAGTGCACTTGAAGCAAGGAAACTTCTAGGGATGAACAAAAGGGAGGGGGGCCCTGCCCGTGAGAGCTTAGCTAATAAGAGACACAGGGACATTTCATTAGCTACACTGACCAGGAATGGTTGCATATATGGGCTGAAATTCCAAAGGACACAAATGATCACAGAGACCACTATCTATAGGATGAAGAAGTAAGCCTCGAGCAATGGAAGAAGGTGGCCTGGTCTGATGACTCTCACTTTCTTTTACATCATGTGGATGGATCGAGTGCGTGTGCATCAGTTACCTGGGGAAAAGATGGCACCAGGATGCACTATGGGAAGCAGGCAAGCCGGCGGAGGCAGTGTAATGCTCTGGTTTAATGTTCTACTGGGAAACTTTGAGACCTAGCATTCATGTGAATGTTACTTTGACACCTATTAGCAAAGTATCAATAGGTGTATGGGGATCCAGAGCCTATTAATTTGAGATTGCTGGGACCATAACCTATTAGCAGAAGTGTGTATCAGTGTGGTGCACAGCAGTGATGCTAGATGTAGTAGTCCCCCAGACAACTTACTCACAGGAGGGAATACACTTTGACATAGTATATATATGTATACATGATATTGAGCATGTTGTCACGACCCTGTTTAGTTTTCACCTTTTGCCTGTAGACTTACCCCTGCCAACTGTCTCATGGATCTGTGTGTGTAATCTGCCTGGGAGATCTGCTCTGATCATGCTGGCTGCTGCACATCTCTGTGTGCATTCATTTCCACAGTGATTATTCACCTGGACCCTCCTCTGTCTGTAAACACTGCTAGCCTTGATTGGAATCGCAGGTGTAGTTCTGACTTTCAGTACTGCAGAGATGATTGCTCCCTCTGCATGTTGTGCCTCCACCACTCAGAGAGCTACTACCAGGCCACCTGTCCGTATCCACCAATTCCTGCGAGACCAGGGTATAAACACCGTCCTCTGATGGCATTCTGGGCCTGAACATCTCGTTACTTCCCGTGGTGTATAGTTTGTGCTTCTTCTGAGTACAAGTGTATCCCAGGCTCCTGCTGGTTCTTAGACCAGTTCATCCGGTAATCCTGCTAACAGCTACACCTGGTGCATCCTACAATCCTGCTGGTTCCTAGACCAGTTCATCCAGAAATCCTGCTTACAGCAATACCTGGCAATCCAGAAATCCTGCTTACAGCAGTACCTGGCAATCCAGAAATCCTGCTTACAGCAATACACGTTGTTACGTGACACATATATATATATATATATATATATTTATTTTTTTTATTATTATTTTTTTTTTATTATTATACTTTTTTTTTTACATACACCAACTACAAATGTTTTATTATACTTGTTTTTAATATGTATTTTATATGCATGTGTAATAAATATGTGTTTATTATTAAGATATCCATCTTGTCATAGAAGATATCTCTAGGTTACTGCCATCCACGATTCTCTATATAAATATATATCAAATGCCAGTTGCGCTATCACCTTTTTTCTTTTTCTTCAGAACCAGATATCAGGAGCAGTACAAGGGGTCAGATGAAATCGCAGTCACAAACAACGGAAGGTCAAGATCAGGATAAAAGGTAAGTACTATGAACGCTGGAGTATGGAATGGAGCCTATACTCTGGCACCTGTCTGGTGCCAGAGACTTCCTCTTATAGAGGAAGTTAAAATCTCGCGCCAAACGTGACTTCACATTTGACGCACCTGTGCCTTTAAATTACTTTGCAGGACGGCGCGCGCTACTAGGAGAGCCGCGGCCGCCTGCAGGTCCAGCCGGCATGCGGGGGACCCAGAGGAGACGTCATGGCAGCAGACGCCGGGGACTCCCCGCCCGCTGCCCGACGCAGATTCCAGTGCTGCCAGACCCGGTAAGTGGAAGCTGGGGTCCGGCGCACTGTGACAGTAGTGTACTTGCGGTGTTTGAATAGGCTCTGCACAGATAATATGTTAGTGAGTCTTGGAGTCATGTCTAGTCGGCATAAATACCACGGAAAAAGACGTGCAAAGATGGTGTGCTCGTGCAATAGCGCGTGTTCAGAGGTTAGACCAGTCATTGAGCTACGGCAGCTCAGCTTAGCTGTCTGCACCGAGCATGGAGGCAGCACCAGTGCCCTACTCTTCCAACACCAAATACATAAACATTGTTGTAGTCCAAGTGTACCCCTCCATGGCAACGGTATTCCCTGACGGCAGTGGATAATGCGTCCTGCCACACTGCAAAAACTGTTTAGGAATGGATTGAGGAACATGACAAAGAGTTCAAAGATGTTGACTTGGCCTCCACATTCCCCAGATCTCATTCCCATCGAGCATCTGTGGGATGTGCTGGAAAAACAAGTCCGAGCCATGGAGGCAGCACCTTAAAGTACATGACTAAAAGCATCTGCTGCTAACCTTGCCAGATACCACTGAACACCTTTAGAGGTCTTGTGGAGTCCATGCCTCAATGGATCAGACTCGGAGCTGTTTTGGTGGCATGAATGGGACCTACAAATTATATACTGTATATATCTTATCCTGTAGATAGGTACAGTACAAAGCTGCAGTGTTAAATGTACTGGAATTGCCTATTTCTGCCCCTTACTATACACGGTTTACATGTTAATAGCGCTGAACTTGTCTCCATGTGCATCTCTGTACAAGTAGGTGCATGGTTCTGGATACGAGCACAGGGATGCGATCGGGAAACCGGCTGACATGATCCCGACAGCCGGCTTCCCGACTGCTTTATCCCGGCGTGGGTTAAATGACAGGCATCTATATCTAGACGCCTGTCATTTTCCCGACGCCGGGAGACAGGTGCACGGCATCCCAATCGAAGGGATGCCGGGGGGCTGCGAGCGGACAGCCACGGGGGGGAGGGTTAGGTTTAGCGCACCCGGGGGGGACTTAGGGTTAGGCACCCCCCTGGGAGGTTTAGGGTTAGGCTAGGGGGAGGGAGGGTTAGGGTTAGGCACCCCCTTGGGGGACTTAGGTTGAGGCAGCAGGGAAGGGGGGGGTTAGGGTTAGGCACTTACATTGGGGATTAGGGTTAGGCATTTGGGGGGGAGGTTATCGTTAGACACCCCTAAGGAGGGTTAGGGTGGTTAGGTTAGGTTAGTGATTACTTACCTTAGGACGATTGGGATTTCCAGCGCTGTCGGGCTGCCGCTGCCGGGATCTGTTCCAGTGTCGGGCTGCCGCTGCCGGGAATCGATGCGGCCGGCAGTATTTCATACCGATTCCCTTGCACATATAGGGTCTGATTCTGGATCACAAGCTGCTGTGACCACTGTAGCATCTTTTGCCGTAGTCGCGTCTGCAACTTTATGCTGATGCCATTATCAGCCTTTCCCTGTGTATATCCGGGTGTTTGAATGTGCAAGGACTGAGGCACCCACTTTGTGCTTCTAGAGATGCTGTAATACCGCTTGGTGCATCATTAGGCGTCACTATCAGTCGCCCGATCAAAACTTGTACCAGCCAGGGCCAGATTAAGAGCCTCATGGGCCTGGGGCTGAAAATGCTCAAGGGCCGATACTGAGAAGGAGAGGAGGTGTGACCAGTGCTTTGTGGGTGTGGCCAGAGCCAAGTGCATCTGTACACACCCTATACCAGTTGTAGCCAACCCTGGTCCTCAAGAGCTACCAACGGTGCATGTTTTGCAGGTCTCCTCACAGAATCACAAGTGATATAATTAGCTCTACCTGTGGATCTTTTCAAATGTGTTAGTTAGTAATGAATAGACCTGTGCACCTGAACTGTTGGTAGCTCACGAGGACTGAGGTTGGCTACCCCTGCCCTATACTATCAGCTCCACTGTCTCCCGAACTACATAAAAATAGAAAAATTTATAATTTTGTGAGGAAACTAGAAAAACTATTTTAATATTTATATTTTATGGCTGTCTATGTGACCAGCTAGACAGCTTGTCATCATCCTGCTGCTGATGGGCCTATTTTTATGTAAGTCCTGGAGCTGTAGCTCCATCAGCCCCATTGATAATCTGGCCCTGGCACCAGCCCTATAGTAGGTGCAGGTTATCCGTCTGAGTGTGGCTTCCAATGGAAGCGATTAAGCATTTAAGCTTCTGTGTGTGAAAACACTGCAGCAACACGCCCATAACACGCCCATAACACGCTCATAACATGCTCATAACAAGCCCATAAGACAGACCATTTGCGTCCATCTGAATAGCCTCGCCAAATCACCGCGAAGGAACGCCCAGCACGTTTCCAGTACATTTCTAAAACCATGGGGTATATTTACTAAAGTGCATGTTTTTAGAAGATTCTACTTATCATTTATCTAGCACCTTCTGGAATATAATAGCTAGAATCTGATTAGTTCCTATTGGCAACATCTCCACTTCTAAAATCCCGCAGTTTAGTAAATAAATATACCCCCATATGTCTGAATGGCAGCTTCGCCTCTGTGCGCACACACAGTGTAACACATGTGCCGTACAAGGTTTTGGGGCTTTTTACACATATGCAATAGCAAAAAAAAGTGACCCTTCGTGTGCTGTCTTATACTGTCCAGGATGATTTGACCTTGTGATAGACTGTCATTGCGACTGACTAGATCACTCCGACTTTAGGCTACATTAGTGCAAGGGATAGTGAGGTTACAGTAGGCAGATTAAGGGCCTGATTCAGAAATTTACACTAATGCAGTCGCAACTGCATTCTCTCACGGATCGCAGTTGCTACAATATGCTAATGCCTTCCAAAGCACAGCCGGGCATAGGTACACCCACTGCTGCCTTCTCCTATCTGTCCAATGATGTGCAACAGCATAAACATCGGTAACAGTGACGCAGATCGGGCAGCCACATAGCGTGTAAGGCAAGTGTGACCAGCCGTAAACACTGTGTCTCTCCTGACACGCAGAGAGCTCTCATGCTGTGAAGCTCGCAATGGCTAATTTAAGCATGACTACCTGTCACTCACTTTACGAGTGGTTCCTATGTATAAGAGTAATCACAATGGAATAGCTGTGCGTGCGAAGTCAGTGTGGCTTTCGCACATGTGCATTTGCAAACAATCACTGCATCTGCGAAGATATTGGCTTTACGTAAATCTGAATCAAGCCTTAAGTCTGTGTTCTAAATAACTGGATGCACAATAGATGGCATCAAATTTCCAATGAACGAACAGTCATTTGCATTTATTTCCTGGATGTAATTAATATTAGCTCAGTTCTGCTCATCTGATAAAAAAAGACGATAGGCTTGTTCATTAGAGACAAATGGCAAATCGTATATTTTCAGGGTAACCCTTCTTTATCTGATGACAGATGATTTTACCTTGTCCTGTGGATTCTCCTTTCCTCCCATTGTTACTACAATGTTTAAATAAATGAAGAAATACAAATTGTAACTTTTGTCCCCAGCTACTGTATCATTAAGACTACCTCTCCCCTCCACATTCCTTCATCCTGTAGCTCCTGCTGCTGTTCCCTCTGTCCCCCTCCCTCTATGTCTTACATAGACAGAGCCCAGAGCTGCTGATGAAATACTCTCAGCAGTTTTCGTGCCTGTCTAACAGATTGGCTCTGAGTGTTACACCAAAGACCATCCATATTTATTAGCTACCTTTCCCGCTCTCCCTCCCTCTCACTCTCCCCCCCCACCTTCCCTCCTCAGCTCTGCCTCCCTCCTTTCCAGCAATGCTGATGCTCAGAGATACTCACAGGGAAGAAGGCATGTCTCTGCGTTCTGCAGCAGTCTGATTAGGCACAGGTAGCTTCATATGTGTACGCTTAGGAGGAGCATGAGGACCCAACATCTGCTGTCCTCTCTGAGGATCAGCAATCTAACATTTTAAAAAAGGAGTCCCATTTTCTATAAGTATATATGTCCTGGTACCCCCATTATCCTGGGTAGCAGTGGACGGCAGCCCTGGAGAAGAGACTACTTCATAGGGGGGAGGGGAGGAGAAGTGGCACCCCATTTCTGGAAGATGAGGGGGGCAGCTGCTTATCATCCTCATAATGTTAAGCTTCCCCCCTCTCTGCCCCCCATGGATTACCAGGTCCCTCTGGATGGATAATTAAAGGTTTTTATACTTTTGATCTGGGTCCCCTACTATACCGCTATTGGCTTTGGACCCAATAGAAGGGGAATTGAGTACACATCTCTGACTGGAAACCAGGCAAGATTGGGGGTGACCAGCCCCCTTCTATCACAGACCTGCACCCTCTCCAAGCTAACATGGGATGTAACATGTGTGTGGTTCGGAAACCAGAGGAGCATTACAAAGTGATGCTGCAGGTAAGAGATACCTTTTTTTAAAAAAATGTTTTTGTTTTTGTTTTAAAAAAAAAAAAGCATGATAAGGGTTAATAGGTAGGGGGGAGCGACACGGCTTTGGCGAAGATGACAGAGGTTAAAGAACAAGGATGGTGGAAGCATTAGAGGAAAGGAATGTGGGTGATTGAGACGAAGGTAAAGGGAAAGGGTGTGCAGGAAAATATAATCATGGGGAAGATACATAATAAGAACAGTGGGAATGAGTAGAAATATACAAATATTAAAAACAATGATATAAAATAAAAAACAGGTGCTACTAGATGGGTGTGGTAAAACAGAATGAAGGGTGTAAAGGGGGAAATTTGGGAAGATAAGATAAGCTGAGCATATCAATGTGATAAATGTAATAGAGGTTGTACTGTATCATTTTATACTATGAACATTTACATATAATGTCACCGATACATATACTCTCAAAGCACCCATACACTCTCACACTTGCATGCATACATACATACACGTGCGACAAAAATACACTCACGTGTCCCGCGCAACCACTCACCTTCGCACATTGTTGGACTCTCATACGGATTTGTGTTTCGGTTTGGTTCAACACACATACAGCTTTGTTTTTTTTTGATCTCACAGATGTAGCCGTGTTCTCACATACATAATATAGGTATGTGCACGTTGTCTTATTTGAGTATGTTAATACAGTATAGTTGACATTACTATATCTCTATTTGCTCTATATTGTAGTAATTACTTTAGTACAGTATCTTCAGTACTTATAGTGGTAAATAAAATATCTATTATGACTATACGACTGTGAATGCATTCTTGGCACATGTTCACACGTGTTGTTTATATGTTTAGTGAGAATGTATATATGTAGGCGTAAGTATCTGTATGTGGGTGTATTAATGATTGGGCATGAATGTGGTGGTATTATTAAAGGATGAGGAAGACGGGGTATAATGATTGGTTAATTAATTTAGTGGGTGGTCTGAGACTGGGATAGAAACCACAAATAATATCTTCAGCCCCTTGGAGGCTGTATTCCTGCTTTTATAAGATTGAATTTACATAGATTACCGATATAAAGATACGCCAGTACAGCCAGGAATGGATACTGTATATACTTTTGTTTAAGTTCAGTGTTTTAACTCATTTAAACCCAACAACTCCCTTACTCACCGCTAATCTGCTAACATGAGTAAATGGTCCTCATTCACCTGGTATCTTAACGTCATCTTTACAACACAATATTTATCATAAACAACTCTTGCATCTGTCTGTAGCTCACTGTCCAATCTATATACCTTTATGACCATATTATATGGTGTATTAGATCCTGCCTATTTAAGTAGATGTCAACTTAGGGTTAAATTTCCACTCGAATATCAGTGGGCTGCCATTCTCTGCGGGGAACTTAGGGCAGTCCCCGTGTATCGCTTTATTATCTATTGTCCCTCAGTTTCTATTTTCTATATCTGACCTTTATCTTCCATGATCCACCTCTGTCTGCGAGTTCCATTCGCTTCAGCCTCATCCCACACCCAACAGCCCATTGTTTCTCAGTATAGCAATGTTTCTCCCCATTCACCTTTCATCACCTTCTTAGCTTATTTCCTTTTTCACACTGTGCTGCTTTTATGTCTTTCTTTCATTGTTCCTCTTAGGCTATATTTATACTCTTTGTATATGTTTGCGTTCATTTCTATTCTGTTTTTATTCCCCGCTCCATTCTCTTTCTCTCTCTCTCTGTCCCTGATCCTGCTGGTGAGGTTTTATAGTGGCAGTAAGGAGGGTTTTATTATACAGTTAAAGCCACCTTAAATCTTCTCTGAGATTCCTCTGGCATGAGCCCATAATAATGAATCTTGTCTCGGTCCCGGAGCACTGTGTGACTGGAATAGAAAGCTGCATTAGGGAACTTGTGAGCAAGATGAGAGAGAATCTGGAGAGGATGTTTGAAGTGTGACAGAGTATTGTTACATTGGATTACCAATTCTCTTTTTCCTGTTATCTAACAATTAAAAAAACACTGTAATATATATTGATTTAAAGTTAAACACGCCTACCTGGTGCTTTACAGTTTATCATATATTCTAAGTTTAGTCTTTCATGGTCCATGATTGTCAAACTGACATGTTGCTGCTATGACAACAACTAATTGATATTTTGCTACATTCTAAAATCATGACCAATAACCTGCTCATTGGGGTATGAGTTGGAAATTATGATTAACAAACAGGGCCTGAGTGATAAACAGGTAGCTTGTACCACTGGATCCGTTATCATGGGGTCATATATTGTAAACAGAGTTATTTGCAATGTAAAATATGGAAGTTGAACATGTTGGAAGAAATTGTGGTATATTATATAAGCCACACAGAGTTTTTGGTACTAGCTGGCTACAAAACAGGAAGTGTTTTTATTGCTTCCTGTTTACAGCTTCCTGGTTGCTCTAGGGAGAGATACATGACTGGATATACATGCGTAACAGCTACCAGGGACTCCAGCCAAAAGTGTGTGTATATATATATATATATATATATATATATGTAGATATATATAATTTGCTGGGGATTTGTCTGCAACATTCTACAGTACTCGCTCAGAACTCATATTTTGCCACAGTAACTATTATATTTGATGGTTATAGGGCCTGTTTCATTACGGATCGCTATTACTAAATCGTATACAGATGGGTAATTGTTGCATACTGTGCATGCAGTGCACATGCGCGAAGGCACCACTGCGATCATGGAGACCACTCAGAGCCGTCACAAAGTGATTGACAGGCAGTGAGCGTTTGGGGGTGGTGACGGTGGAGTGGTCGGAGAAACGCAGACGTGTCTGTCCATTTGAACGCCGTTGTGTGGGCGTGCATAAATTAGCTAGTGCGTTTGCATACGCAGCTTAAGTACTCACTGCGTGCATTGAGGTTAACAATTTCTAAGTAAGGTCAGGGCTGGTGTAATTCTGCATGAGAGGCCGATGGTACTCTATGTTACCGATGTTTATGGAGGTTTGCAAGGTATTACGGATGTGAAATAGCGGCAGTGGGCGTCTCTATGTTGGCAGTGCCACGGCATTGCGATAGCAATCATTAGCATATTTTCGCAGCAGCCCTTCATGCAATTACGGAGCAGTGATCGCAATATCGATCCTTAATGAATCAGTCTTTAGTATCTACATTTTTGATGCACCCTAAGCAAAGAATATTCTACAGTTGTTTTACTACATCTTCCAACTACAATCAATCAGGTGATTTTAATGGACTAAAAGGGAGTCCCAGTTCCCTGTTTGAAATATAGGTAAAAAAGATACTGGCAGTAGTTCATCAATCACCATGTAGTATAACACAAAATCCTGAGCTACAGGAATAACCCTACCCTTTTACTATTCGATATACATATTCTAATCTCGGCACCTTAAAGTAAGAATTCCCAATACCTTTCCCGTTGTGAAGCTCTGCATAGATTGCTGCCATAGAAACTGTCATATAAATACTTCAAAGAGGGAAATCAGTTCTAGCATTAAACAAATGTTTACATAGTTGGGATTGAGCTGAAAGATCTTATCAATGTGGAATTTATCTTGTGTATGTGACGTCATATTGTAAACCTATAATAATCCATGTTTTATAGGTTATTTAATCAGTAACAGTCAAACAAAAGACATAAGGAGCACTATACTGTAATTGCTGGCTGTTGGAATACTCCGTACTGTTACCATAATAAAGCTCTGCATATTACTGCTACGTAACCAGCTCAATAAATATAAAAAATGCAAAATTGTTTTTTGTTTTTTTTAAATTAAGAGTTAAAGTATTTCTAAATACAGTGTTGAGTAAAGTACCTTGCAAATTTGGTTCAATGTGCATTATGTATCATCTTTTGTGTGCCAAAAATGTTAATTTCTGGTGTTAATCAAACAATGGAAGACCTTTAATGGAAATATTAGACATGAATGTATGAGTAATAGAACCCTGTATACTGTATTATTTGGCTCCTTTGCTTTCAGCAGTTTATTTCTCCTGCCTTATGAGAAAATCCCATTGCAGTACCAGGGAGCTGTCCGCAGTGCTGAATTGGTATAACAATAGGGCTGCTAGCGGAACTCTCCTCTCCTTACATCATTTTGCTTAGCAACACCTCATAATCCTATAGAACATAAAAGGTTAAATTACCAAATGCCCTGCTGGGGACACACTGCTGTTGCTATTTTAACTGTAAAACAATAACTTAATTCTTTAATTAAGAGGTGAGCGCTTACTGCTAATTTTATTGCTCCTGAATCACTGAAGGCTGTGAAATATTTAAGGTGGTTTATCTAGATAACAAAATACCTCAGCCTGGTGTAGTCTTAACACAGTAAGACCACATGCTAATTCCAATTATTAAGAAAAGTTCAGTTATATTGACATTTACTATATTATTTGCCAAATATTTATTTCTACAATTTAGAGCATGCATTAAACAATTTGGCCATCTCCTACTGGCCATGCATACACACTGTTACAATTCATGTGCTGTATGTGTGTGTGCATACATACATACATGCATACATACATACATAATGTTGAATATGTACACACACAGAGGAAACTCTTTCCCCTATCTGAGCACAGAAAGAATTGTTTTGACAGCAGGGTTAAATGCTGATAGAACACGTACATATAACTGACTGTCAGAGGTGACATGTGAGTGAGAATTAGTGCTAGTAAATGACAAGGAGAGAGCTTGCACAGATAACAACACAATCAGTGCGCTGCACATAAAGTCACAATTCAAGAGGTGTAAAATATACATGTAGATATATCATATAATAAAACCTTAAATTAAAATAAGTCCTACCAGTGTATAACAAGAGATGTATATATATATATATATATATATATATGTATATATATGTATACACAATGTATACAACCCATAAGAAATAGGCGGCACTCCAGCCGGTGATTTACTACAATGTTTCGGGGTCAAACCCCTGTCATCAGGACCCCGAAATGTTGTAGTAAATCACCAGCTGTTACTTTGCCTTTCCAGTCCTGGAGTGCCGCCTATTTCTTATGGTTTGTGAGGAGGGGGCCAAGTACCCCGGCGTGAGCACCCTGGCAAGTTTTTCTTAAGCTCACTTTCTCTCTGAGCGTCAGTAATTTGGATATATATATATATATATATATATATATGGGAAACAGTGGGGAAGCTGATGGACGGAATCCAATCCGCTGGCTTCCCGACTGTATAATCCCGGCAAAGGGTTAAATGACAGGCATCAAAATCCCGACGCCTGTCATTTTCCCTACGCCGGGAGCCCGACACCCATCTTAACGATCGAAGGTAAGCCGGGCGACGGGCGCAAACAGCCGTGCGGGGGGAGGGCTATGTTTAGGGTTCCTGGGGGGGAATTAGGGTTAGGCACCCCCCCGGAGGGTAGGTTTAGGCTAGGGGAAGGGGGGGTTAGGGTTTAGCACCCCCGGGGGGGAGGTTTGGGTTAGGCACCCCCCCAGTGGACTTAGGTTTAGGTGGCGGGGAAGGGGGGGTTAGGTTTAGGCCTTAGAGGGGGGAGGTTAGGGTTAGGCACCCCTAAGGGAGGGTTAGGGTTAGGGGGTAAAATAGGTTAGAGAATACTTACCTGGGGACAATCGGGATTTTCAGTGCTGCCGGGATGCCGCTGTCGGGATTTGAACCGCCGGCTATATCACACTGAACCTATATATATATATATATATATATATATATATATATATATATATATATACAGTTTATACTGGAGAAATAATTTTAAAAAAAGGACGTTCCCGGATTAAAACTTCAAAACAGAACTATTTGAGTATAAAAACATTCACATATAAAACCTAGTTGTTGTTTTGGACAAGAAGCTGTTGACACCCTTATAAAAGCTTAATACAATTTCCATATGGAAAGAAGGTGAATGTGATTCTCTGCTTACCTGGGTGGAATTCAACTACCCAGTACTGATAACATACAGTATATACAGAATTTGGTGTTGGAGGTGTGAAATCTCTAC